>CM054159.1:35911615-35929115 GCA_028751875.1 Rapana venosa | reverse complement strand
ATCCATCCCATCCCAGCTGGTGCTAATTATAGCAGAAACTGACCACACTTGGACTTAGTAAGAGGAAGGGAGGGCTAATTTTTAGCACTGGACCCTTGATGGAGGTGTGCCTGATCTGCTTGATGTGTAGTAGTAGTAGTGCTAAATGTGATGGAAGTGATGGTAATTGTAACAGTTGAAACTGCAATTGTAGCAATATTTAATTTAAAAAAAAATAGTGTGAGTAATGTTGTTTGTGTGTAAGTGCACAAAATATGTGAATAGGATTCATTTTTAAATTTACACTCTCACTCTACACTCACACACACATGGACACATGCCATGCACACACATGCCACACACACACACTTGCTCACTTTTATTACATTTTACACATGTATATTTTAAGTGGATTAACTTTTTAAAAATCTCTTTTGTTTGTTAATGATCAAATCTCTAAAAATGAACCTCCAACATTTGTGAATCATCTTCTGATTTACACAGACACAGACAGACAGAGACAGACACACACACACTCAGACAACAGGTAAATGACCTTTCAACATAACACAGAATTTGTCAAGAAAACACATAACACTCTTTTCTTAGCCTTTTATGACATGAAACGGAGGGACAAAAAGTGACAGAAAGAAAGAAAGACTGACTAGGAAAGAAAAGGAAAACAAAGAGAAACAGAGGAAGAGACAAACTGGCAGATATGACAGAGAAGGAGATGGACAGACAGACAGACAGACAGAGGAGGACAGAGAAAGAAGACAGATTATAGAATGACTGACCCGAGGACAGAAAGAAAAACAGAGGAAGAGACAATGGTAATGACAATTTTTTTCTTTCATTTCAAGGATGAACACCTATGTGCTTTTTTGAAGAAACAAACTGGAAGACAGATAGAGAGGGAGACAGTCAGTCAGTCAGTCAGACAAAGAAAGGCAGAAAAAGAGACAGAAATATAGAATGACTGACCCGAGGTCCATCTGGACCGGGGGGACCTTCTGGACCGGGGGGTCCTCCCTCTCCACTAGGTCCTGCCTGACCTCTCTCTCCTGGGAAACCACGCTCTCCCTAGTAAACCAATAAAAAAACATCAATCAATCAATCAGCCAATCAATCAATCAATCAATCAATCATTGAAATCGATCTATCCATCCATCAATATGTCAGCCAGTCAGTTAACAAACTATCCACCTCGCCTAACAATTGTGCATTCACACTTGCTTCTTTGTGTGTGTGTGTGTGTTGTGTGTGTATCATGTGCAAGTGTGTGTGTGTATGTATGTACATGCGAGCATGCATTATGTGCTTTTACATGTGAAAAAGCATTCTTACAAAATGGATTAGAAATATAAAACAAGACAAGTGAGGTAGGTACTGATTGCATAATATCACGTTTCATTTTGGACATACAATCATCAAAATTTGGACACATACAATCATCAATTTTGGACATACAATCATCAATTTTGGACATACAATCATCACACACTGTCTATGTGTTACATGGACTCCAATTGCTATTTTTTTCCTCATGTAGGCATCATAAGTTTGCCAAGCAAAGAAAATAAATAAATAATTAACAAATACATATCAACTTCTACATTTTCCAATTTTGTCAAGATTGTTTTTTTCCCCAATCAGCAAAATATCAGAAGTCCCTTAAAAACTCATCAGGTTCAGTGTGACAGCTTGATTGTCTAATATTAGCAACACAACAATAATTACCCTGGAAGGGAGGGGGGATGATAGCACACAGTCAACCACCCATCCACTTACACACACACATGCATGCACACACACTCACCCACCCACCCACCCACTCTCCACCCCCCCCCCCACTCCCCCCCCCCCTCCCCCCCCCCCCCCCCCCCCAACCACACATGGAATGTTAAGAAAAACCGGACAAGTTCTGAACCTTTAGTATTCTCACGGTGGAAAAGAGTGGCTAGGGGAGAGTACTCACGCGGTATCCGTCAGGTCCAGGCATGCCAGCCTCCCCACCAATGCCAGGTTCTCCATCTCGTCCAGCCTCTCCAGCATTGCCTGGCAAACCAGGTGGACCCTGCAGACAAGGAAGAACATTGTCTAGTACTAGTAGTAAAAAGGGTAAAGGGTGTCCCATAACGTATAGGGTCTTAGGGGAGCCAGCATATTGAGGGTGGTGCCTATCTCCTCTCCTTCGCTGCTTTGCCTTCCCTGACCCTAAAGAGGGCAGGTACCCATTTACAGCTGGGTGAACTGGGGGACTGTACTGAAACCGAGGTGCCCAAATGGTCACCCCCCATCCAAGTGGTAACCACGCTCGATGCTGCTTAACTTGGCTGGGGGAGAAAAAGCAAGTGCCCTGGAGATTAAGCTGTCCTGTCCCCTAAGTGTGTAGTAATGAGGGAGAGACAGAGAGAGGGAGGGAGAGATAAAGGGAGGGAGGGAGAGTTAAGAGAGGGAGGGAGAAACAAAGAGAGGGAGACAGAGACAAAGAGGGAGGGAGACAGAGACAAAGAGGGAGGGAGACAGAGACAAAGAGGGAGGGAGACAGAGACAAAGAAGGAGGGAGACAGAGACAAAGAGGGAGGGAGACAGAGACAAAGAGGGAGGGAGACAGAGACAAAGAGGGAGGGAGACAGAGAGGGAGAGACATAGACAAAGAGAAGGAGACAGACAAAGAGGGAGGGAGACAGAGACAAAGAGGGAGGGAGACAGAGACAAAGAGGGAGGGAGACAGAGACAAAGAGGGAGACAGACAGAGACAAAGAGGGAGGGAAACAGAGACAAAGAGGGAGGGAGACAGAGACAAAGAGGGAGGGAGACAGAGAGGGAGGGAGACAGAGACAAAGAGGGAGGGAGACAGAGACAAAGAGGGAGGGAGACAGAGACAAAGAAGGAGGGAGACAGAGACAGGGAGGGAGGGAAACAGAGACAAAGAGGGAGGGAGCCAGAGAAAAGAGAGGGACGGAGCCAGAGACAAAGAGAGGGAGCCAGAGACAAAGAATGATGGAGACAGAGACAGAGAGAAGGAGACAGAGACAGAGACAAAGGAGGGAGACAGAGACAAAGAGGGAGGGAGAGACAGAGACAAAGAAGGAGGGAGACAGAGACAAAGAGGGAGGGGAGAGACAGAGACAAAGAAGGAGGGAGCCAGAGAAAAGAGAGGGAGACAGAGACAAAGAATGATGGAGACAGAGACAGAGAGAAGGAGACAGAGACAAAGAGAAGGAGACAGAGACAAAGAGAAGGAGACAGAGGGGAGAGACAGAGACAAAGAGAGGGAGGGAGAGACAGAGAGGAGACAGAGACAAAGAGGGAGGGAGAAAGAGACAAAGAGAGGGAGACAGAGCCAAAGAGGGAGGGAGACAGAGAGAGGAAGGCAGGAACAAAGAGATGGAGGGAGAGACAGAGAGAGGGAGGGAGAGATAGAGAGCGGGAGGGAGAGACAGACAGAGAGAGGGAGGCAGTGAAAGCAAGGTGAACCAGGCTGAAGCAAGCACTGACCTGGAATCCAGTGGGCCCGGGCGGTCCTTGAGGTCCCTGTCCTCCTACCTCACCCTGGAAACACACATCATCACTCCCTTCATGACCTTGGCCTTCAGGCCATAAATAATCGATCACAACACCCCCACCCCAAAAATCTTCTTCTTCTTCCTTTTTTGTCATGTTTCTCCCAGAGGAGGTTTGACACTGATGAGCCTTCTCCATCTCTCTCTCTCTCTTTTGAGCTTCCTCCTTATTTCTCTAAGATCATCTGCAATACAGGCACCCCAGGTTTTGCTAGGTCTTCCCTTTGGTCTCTTTCCATCCACTACGAAGTTCATTGCTCTTTTCATGATGTGGTGGTCTGCTTTCCGTTGAACGTGCCCAAACCAGCGCAGTCTATTGGTACTAGCTACAGACTTCAGATCATCAACTTTGCACATTCTCCATATTTCTTCATTCGTGATCCTGTCTTCCCATTTCATCTTTGTCATGTAGCATAGCATTCGGTTTTCACAGCTCTTCAACCCACCCCAAAATCTATTTGTAAAAACATTTAACTGTTCAGCGATCAACCTACCTCTCAAGAACCAATGAATGAATAAAATATTTAAAAACCCCAAATCAATCAATAAGCAAATGAGCCAAGTGATGAACAAATTAGCAAATTAATGAACAAGTGAATAAACCAATTCATGAACATGTAAACCGATTAATGAACACACGAACCAATTACTGAACAAATCAACTGATTAATGAACCCATTAAAATAAACAAATAAATCATTTAATGAACAAACAAAACAAATAAACCATTTAATGAACACACAAATCAAGAAACTAATGGTTCATGCCATTTACAGCCAGCCGGCCAATCAATCCATGAACCAACCAAATGAATCAATCAGTTAACAGCCAGCCTGACAAGCAGTCACCAAATCAATCAGCCATTTAACCATACAACCAGTCTGTCAGACAGTCAGTCAGCCATTTAACCATAAAACCAGTCTGACATTTAACCATACAACCAGTCTGTCAGTCAATCAGCAAATCAGTCATCCATTTAACCATACCACCAGTAAGTCAATCAGCAAATCAGTCAACCATTTAACCATACCACCAGTCAGTCAATCAGCAAATCAGTCAGCCATTTAACCATCCATCCAGCCTGTCAGTGAACAAGTCGGTCAGTCAACAGGTAATTCAAGTCTAGCAGCAAGCCAGTCAGTCAACCAGGCAGTCAGTTAGTCAGTCGACCAGTCAGTTGGTCCCACACACCTCGGGGCCAGGCCTGCCCTGGGGGCCAACGTTGCCAGGTCTGCCCAGGTCACCTGGGATACCTCGAGGTCCTGGAGCTCCAGGGCCTCCGTCCGCTCCTGAGGGACCCTGCACAGACACACAGACAGACAGACGTCAGTCCTGCTGTTATAGCTATAGCACACACCCTGCACAGACACACAGACAGACAGACGTCAGTCCTGCTGTTATAGCTATAGCACACACCCTGCACAGACACACAGACAGACAGACGTCAGTCCTGCTGTTATAGCTATAGCACACACCCTGCACAGACACACAGACAGACAGACGTCAGTCCTGCTGTTATAGCTATAGCAGACACTGACTGATGAAGGTATGGGACATTGCATTGCAACAGGGAGAGGGGAGGAGAAGAAAGAGTGGGAGGGAAGGAGGGAGGGAGAAAGGGTGAGAGAGAGAGGGGGGAGAGGAGATTGGGAGGGAGGGATGGGGGAGAAGAGAGAGAGAGAGAGAGGGAGAGAGATAGAGAAAAAGAAAGAAAGAGAGAGGGAGGGAGAGGTGGAAAGAGGGGGAGAGCAAGAGAGAGAGAGAGGGATCAAGAATGAATGAATGAATGAATTAACTTTTTTTTTTTACAGAATGAACAGTTTAATTGAGAGAAAAGAATAAGCACAAAGATGACTTTTTTCATCCAGACCTCAGTCAAAATGAGACAATTAAATCAAATCGACCGGTCAATGGTGTATCATTCAGTTGAACATCCAGTACCACCAGAGAAGCTAAGCTCTCTATGGAAGACCTCTCTCTCACACACACACACTCAGAGCCACATTCCCATGCCCTCCAATGAACCTACCCTTCCTTGTGTCTGGCACTCTCTCACACACAACACACACTCTCTCACACACAACACACACACTCTCTCACACAACACACATGCACACTTTCTCACACAACACACACACTCTCTCTCACACAACACACACACTCTCTCACACAACATACACACACTCTCTGACACACAACACACACACACTCTCTCTCACACACACACACACACACACACACACTCTCTCTCTCACACAACACACACACACACAACACACACACACTCTCACAAAACACATACACACTCTCTCACACAACACACATGCACACTCTCTCACACAACACACACACACACACTCTCACACAACACACACACTCTCTCTCACACAACACACACACACTCTCACACAATTTTTCGTCTAATATCACTTTAAGTGAACAGACGTAAAATTGAAGACACACACAACACACACACACTCTCACAAAACACACACTCTCTCTCTCTCACACAGAGCCACATGTCCAGTTGCCACTCAAGGACCTACCCTCTCTCCTGGTCCTCCGGTTGGTCCCTGTGGTCCCTGGGGACCAGGCTGACCCACAGTGCCCCTGTCTCCTGGACGGCCGTTGGGGCCACTGGCACCCTGTAAGGAGTGACCACAACAATAACGGTCAGTTCAGCGAAGAATAACGTCAATGATAGTACACATTATACGTTGCCCTGTTGTTCAATATAAGCAGCTTGCAAATGCTAGGTTAATTTTTGTTTTTGGCTGCCTCATCTTCTGTAACATCCCCCCAGTCCTGCTGTTCCCATGCTGCTCATTTTTATCTCCCAGCCACAGCCATAGCCTGATTCCTTATGTCTCATCCTCAGGGTCAGAAGTCCACAGGGAACCCATAAATATCAGGCCAGTCACTGCGGGGTCACCAGCTAGAGGGGTCCTGCACTGCTGCTGGGTCACTTTGGTGGTGTTCAGTGGTGCCTGTTCTGAGCTGACATACCTACTAAGCCCCCTACAAATGACAGTATTATCTCAGTTACGGAACCAGACTGAACAAGTTGCCCACCTGAGGTGGCAACCACCAATACTAGGTGAATAATTGTGTTCATTACAAGCTGCTTGCAAATACTAGGTAAAATAATAGTAACCATCTCATGACAATCCACTTAGTCATTGAGAGGCTCTATGCAAATATTTAAAGACAAAATACCAACAGGCTTCCTATAACCAGTCTTGTATTCAGCTATCAACTCACACGCACAAGGCTAACAATTAAAATCATGAACTATGCAAAGAGACTATCTTCCTCCATGGACATTCAAAATGTTCTCAGAGTATAATTATACAGTATTGCCAAGCTCTGGAAATCATGTGCTAGATATTATATCTTTTAAACTGTTCCTTGTGTCATGTTTTCTTCTCACTGTTGTTGTTTTATTGGGTTTCTTCAGACTCTTCTCTCTTGTTTGTTCGTTTAATTGGTTACTTTCACGCACACACACCTTGATGTCTCTTCCCATTCTTTGCTTCTACCGTTTACAGGGGAAAACCCCTTCCTTGGCCATTTGCATGTCAAAGTCACTTAGTGCCATAGTGAACAGTAGGTTGGGTTTCTAGCATCCGTTCTTAAGTGTTTCATGCCTGCTTTTTAAAAAATTTTTACTATGCTTTTCTTATATTTTACTTTGCTGTGTTTTCATCACTTCACCAACATTATTTGTTTATCTTTAAGAAAGTGTATTCATTATTAAATATTAGTTGTTAATGTAAGGGGGAAAATACCAGGGCTTATTCCTTTTTAAAGCCCTTTTTAAAGTCCTTAACATTGAAGAAGATAAACTCAGACAAACTGTGTTTTCTTTCACAAGTTGATGACATGAGATGTCTGACAAGTTTAATATATACTGAATGGTTTATTTCACACAACAAACCACACATCAGCCTTTTACAGCACAAATGGTCAACAGTGCTGCAAAATACCACCACATTCTCCATCACCGTCAACAACTTGAAAAAACCCAACTGTCCCTGAAGTCAGAATGTAGCTATCTTCATGAAGGGCAAAACCGGTCATGCATATGCAAAATCTCACCATTGGTGAACCTTGGAGGTCCAACCAAGGAATGAGAAGGGAAAACAATGCACAGAATACAGTTCACAGACAAAGACAAAAGTCATGGACTTACAGGTTCTCCGGGAGATCCATTGTTGCCACTGGGTCCTGGGGCACCTTGGGAACCCTGAAACACACCACCATCACGATGTCAGTACCTCACTCTGCCTGCCAGGGGGATGGGATAGCCTAGTGGTTAGAACATTGCCATCGCAATCTGACGACCCATGTTCAAATTCCGTTCAAGGGGACTTTTCCCCTGGAGTTAACATCAGTGCAGACTCCACTCTCCCCTAAAATCCTTCGGATGAGATTATAAACCGAGGCCTCATGTGCGAATGCACACAGAACATCTTGCACACACATTAAATCCTGTTCCACTTTTCAAAAGAGTAGGCATTATTGTGTGCCGGTGGGAACACATTACAAAATTTACAAAACTGCACGCACACGAGGACTGGATGTAAAAAAGCACATGAGTGCTTATTCCATTATCCTCGATAAAAAAAAAATAAATAAATACTAGGTTATTCTCCTCTCTGTCATCACAGCCTGTGAATTTGTACTCGTAAGTTTAGAAAATATAAAAGAAATCACTCCAAAAACAGTTACAACAAGTAACTTAATAAAACCCAATAATACACTGAGCTGCAGTAAAAGAAAAATGTTTCATATTTTAGCTGGTGGAGATACACAGATCTCCACACAGAAAGTGTTGATACTTCCTTTTTCTTCACTAAGATGCACTGAGGATCAGGTTGCACACCACAAACCAGACCACAACAACATCCTTTTGCATTGGCTGCTTATAAAAGAAAAAAAATAGTATAAAATGACTGCCATTGTAGTGTTTAACCTAGATGCAATAAAAACAACATCTATATCTTGAATTCCCAAACAGTAATATTTTTTATGCTGTAATGAGTGAAGAATGTTCACGAAGAGCAATATTCAGACAAAATGAGTTTATATGATTACAATTACACTGATGTCCTCTAGACAGGAACACAGTTTGAAGCACATCGTAATCATTGTTAACAACATTATCATCATCTCAAAATATCATTATTGATGTGTGTTTTTTTCTTCTTTTCATGTTGTAGATGTGAGAGTGTGAGAAAGTGTGTGTGTGTCATGCATGTGCGTGCGTGTGTGTGCATGTGCATGCGCACACTACTGCACAATACTTACAGCTTCACCAGGGGGTCCAGGTGGCCCTGGCAGACCAATTGCACCCTGCCAACAGACATCACTATCATAACATACACAGACATCACTATCATAATATACACAGACATCACTATCATAATATACACGGACATCACTATTAAAATATACACAGACATCACTGTCATAATATACACAAGACACCACTATCATAATATACACAAGACACCACCATCTTAACATACACAGATCCACTGCCAACATACATCACTGTCATAATATACACAGATCCACTGCCAATAGACATCACTGTCATAATATACACAGATCCACTGCCAATAGACATCACTGTCATAATATACACAGATCCACTGCCAATAGACATCACTGTCACAGTATTTATGGCCTTTGGCTCTGCTAACATCACTCTGGAAATGTACATCAGTATATTTTTGATTGTGGAATGTTGTTCCGTCTGTACATGGGTAGTTTCCTCATCAAATTTGTGATTTGTAACTCTCCTATAATTCATTTGAAAATAAAACTTTACAATACGACACAACACTGACTGTGTGATCCACATCTACACAGACATAGTCATTCATTCATATCTCTCTTTCTCTTTCTTTCTCACTCACTCACTCACTCTCTCTCTCTCTCTCTCTCTCTCTCTCTCTCTCTCTCTCTCTCTCTCTCTCTCTCTAACAACACCACAAAAACATTGAGAGGAGAA
The DNA here is from genome assembly GCA_028751875.1 of Rapana venosa. Taxonomy (NCBI): domain Eukaryota; kingdom Metazoa; phylum Mollusca; class Gastropoda; order Neogastropoda; family Muricidae; genus Rapana; species Rapana venosa. The sequence continues at coordinate 35,919,548 of CM054159.1, read as the reverse complement.
CAATTCCAATTTGGCCATTTACAACAAGAAAAACACCAAAAGAAATCAAGCCACTGAGGCACTACAGAAAGGAAGTGACCAAAACAAAAAACATTGAGAATTATATATATATATATATATATATATATATATATATATATATATATATATATATATATATATATATATATATATATATATAAAGTCAGTGACCAATAACATTAGGTCAGAAAGACGAGCAGCAAGAGAGAGAGAGAGAGAGAGAGAGAGAGAGAGGAGAGAGAGAGAGAGAGAGAGAGAGAGAGAGAGAGAGAGAGAGAGAGAGAGACAGACAGACAGACAGACAGAGACAGAGACCAAGCAAACCAACCCGCATCAGCGCAAGTTAAAGACCCCCCAACAAGAAAATCCCAAAGCGGGGACACTCACAGAGGCTCCAGGTTCTCCCCGGGATCCAGCAGGTCCTACTTCTCCATCAGGGCCCTTGTTGCCAGGGGAGCCTGGGGAGCCTGGCATTCCTCTGTTGCCTGGCAAGCCCTGTTACATGACCATGCCACACATTTCTTTACACTCCAGACTTTTTGTCACGCGCTAGGATCAGTATCAAGTCATGGCAACATACGAATCGAGTCATAATGTGTCATGATTTGGGGTTGTTGTACTGAATTCTGGTGATAAGGAATGCCATGATTTTGGGGTTATTGTACTGAATTCTGGTAATAAGGAATGCCATGATTTGGGGTTATTGTACTGAATTCTGGTAATAAGATGTGTCATGATTTAGGTTCTTGTACTGAATTCTAGTAATGAGACACTGCTGTGATTCCCTTCATGTCAATTCATTTTGGTTCCACACTTCATGCAAGTGAAGTTCATTTTGTGCTTCACTTTTCAGCACTAATGGTCTTAGTGTACACCCAGCTGGTAAAAAAGAGACACTTACAATGCTGGAAAGGCTATTCCAAAATCTTCAACTTATTTCTATGTACATAATGCTTTTCCCCACTAAATTTTATGACAGATTGTTTATGAGAAAAACTACCATAGGTTACACGAACAGTTCATAAGCTACATAATACTGGGATCCAAAAATTAAAAGAAGTAAATAGCATTTCACACACACATATACACACACATTATCCTTGAAATAAAAGAATAAAACAAAAAATAAAAAAATAAAACACACACTCGTGAGGGTCGGGATAGCCTAGTGGTTAGAACATTGCACTCACAATCTGACGACCCGGGTTCCATTCCTGTTCAAGGGGATATTTTCCCCTGGAGTTAACATCAGTGCAGACTCCACTCTCCCCAATAGTCCTTCAGATGAGATTATAAAGTGAGGCCCGTGTACGAACATATGCACAACATTTTGCGCATATGTTAAATCCTGTTCTGATTTCCATAAGAGTAGGCCATTGTGTGCCGGTGGGAACAGATGACAATTTACAAAACCGCATACACACAGGGACTAGATGTAAAAACCACATAAGTGCTTATTCCATTATCTTTGATATAAAAGAATTTTAAAAAATTTAAACCCTCTCTCACACACACACACACACCTTATTGACCTCTACACACACACACACATGATGAAGACAGGCAGTGTGAACATGTTGCAGACACAAAAAATCCCCCCCCCCCCCCCAAAACAAAACAAACAACAACAAACACCCACCCACACACAACCAACCAACAACAAACAAAACCCAACAAAAACAACATAAAAACAAAACAAACACCCCACCCCCCCAAAAAAAATGACCACCACCATCAACCCCCCCCCCCTCCCTAAAAAAAAAAAGCCCCACAAAAACCAAAAAAAAACCAAAAAAAAAGATCATCTCCCACCCAAAAATCCCCAAACAAAAACAACCCCAAAACACACACACACACACAAAAACAACCAAAAAAAGACCGCAACTGTAGATGACCAACCCCTCCCCGCAAAAAAAACAACAACTAGAGTTGATGGATCATTCAGACTGTTCTCACCCTCTCTCCTTGTGGTCCCACAGGCCCAGTGTTTCCAGCAGGTCCTCTTGCGCCCTGTAAAACAGAGGATTCACAGTTCAATTCCTCTTCTCTGTGTGTGTCTTTGATTTTACGTCTGTTCACTCTCAGCGATATTAATCTGTGTGTGTGCATGTGTGTGTGTATGTTTGTCTGTCATGTTCAACGATGACCTCCAAAACAGCAGAGGAGGCTGTTTTGGAAATTGGGCAGAAATTTGATTATAGTGGAGATGCCTTGCCCACAGTACATCCCCCACTCTCTCGGCCAAGTGGGCATAAGGACAGTCAGTGTTGGAGATGTTCTCCAAAGGCCAACTAGCCCCCAGGGCTGCAGCACATAAGGACTGTGCAAGTAAAGCCTCCTGGTCAGAGAGTCATAGTCTATCAGTAAAGCATGTGTGTGTGTAAGTGTGTAAGTGTGTGTATATGTGCACATATGCCCATGCACATACATAAGTTCGTTTCTGGAAGTATCTATGTAATCCAGATATGCTTACATTAATATATTTATGCACGTGTGCTTACATTAGCACTGGTAAAGAAATTAAGGAAACTAATAGTAAGAATCACACAAATATGCACATACCACACCCACACTACACACACACACCCAAGCTGATAGTGAATGCTTGATTCATATATATTCAAACACTCATACAAATGAATTCACACACAGACACACACGCATATATACACACACCCCCCCCACACACACTACTCTACACACACTACAGTCACACACATATACCTCCCCCCCCACACACACAAGCTGATAGTGAATGCTTGATTCATATAATATACTTGAACTCTCAGACAAATACATTCACATACACACAAACTGACACACACACACACACACACATATATATATATATATATATATATATCCCCACACTACACTGCACACACAACACACACACACTACACACATACACTACACACACACCACACATACACCCCTCCATATACACACACACTACACACTCACCCACACACACTACACACCCACCCATCGACCCACACACACTACACCCCCCACACCCCTCCCCCACACACTGACTACATACACACCCACCCCACCCCACCCCCCTCATCCCCCACCCACACAACCCCCCCACACTGCACTTAACTAACCCCGCCACATCCACACTACATCCACCCCACCCCACCCCATCCCCCTCATCCCCCCCACACCCACACTACACCCACACCCACCCCATCCCCTCATCCCCCCACACTGCACCCACCCGCCCCCGCCCACACTACACCCACACCCACCCCACCCCCCACACCCCTCCCCCTACACCCACCCCACCCCCCTCATCCATCCCCCACTCTACTACACCCACCCGTTCCCCACCACACACCCACACCACACCACACATCTCACTCACCCGTTTTCCAGAGGATCCAGGGGGTCCAGGTCGGCCCATCTCTCCAGCCAGTCCACCGACTCCTCTCTCGCCTGCCTGACCCTTCATGCCGTTGTTGCCGTTGCGGCCCTGAGAGGTCATCACACCACCACACACACACAGCAGGGCCGTTAGTTTAAGACTTCCGAGCTCTCACAGACTGACTCATTGATTCACTCTAACTCATTGACTGCCCTGAGAGGTCATCACACCACCACACACACACAGCAGGGCCGTTAGTTTAAGACTTCCGAGCTCTCACAGACTGACTCATTGATTCACTCTAACTCATTGACTGCCCTGAGAGGTCATCACACCACCACACACACACACACAGCAGGGCCATTAGTTTAACACTTCCGAGCTCTCACAGACTGACTCATTGATTCACTCTAACTCATTCACTGACTTGACTCGCTCACTGATTTACTGACTGACTCACTGACTCACTCACTCACTGAGTGACTCACTCAAGGACTAACTCATTGACTTACTCACTGACTGACTCACTTGTTGACTAACTCACTGACTGACTCACTTATTGACTAACTCACCGACTGACTAACTCATTAACTCTCTCACTGACTGACTCTCTCACCGACTCACTAACTCATTGTCTTACTCGCTGACTGACTCACTGATGAACTCATTGACTTACTCACTGACTCACTCATTTATTGACTCATTCACTCACTGACTCACCCTCTCTCTCCCTCTACCACTTAGAAGGTAAAACTATGATTGGTTTCTGAGGGGAAAAAAGACTATGCATATCACCCAAAACAAGACACACACACCAACACTCACGCTCGTGTGCGTGCAAGCACACACACACATCACCCACGTATACTCAATCAGTCAGTACAACATCTAAGACTTTATGTAGAATGTGATTGCATAGAAAATGATGTAACAAAACTGAAAGCTGTCAAATGTGGAGTTGAGTCGAGTGTTATGAAAGCTAGTTACCACAACAGCTGTGGATGAATTGTATCATTTTGTATTGTATTGCACTGCATTTAGTATTGCATTGCAATTCATTGCATTGTTTTGCTCTATATTGTATTGTATCAAACTGTGTTAACGGTTATGAATGAGGGCTGCTCTCTATGAGAATACCTCACTCCCAAACAAAGCACCCTATTTTCAAGTATGTCACAGCTGCTTCATTGTTTAATGCGTGACGGCATCTACCCGATCCAATCCTGTTGTTTACAGCCCCATCTACCACAAAGGTCATATCAGGGCAGTCACTTCATCAACTTTAAAAGATTAAAACTGCGCAGCTATATACAAACTGAAACAGGATAAACAACCAACTCTACTGTCGTTCCTTGTAGCAACGCCCTGGCCAACCTTAAGGGTCAACTCCAAAATTCTCTTTTTCCTCACGACCAGCCCAACGGTTTTCTCAGATCTTGGGTTCTTTTCCATGCAGAATTAGAGAAGAAGGAGAAGTACTCACTGCTGTTCCCTTAGGACCGGCCATTCCGGGAGGTCCAGGGGGACCTGGCTGACCTTGGGGACCAGCAAACCCAGGGGGACCGGCAGGACCAGGGTCACCCTGAAGGTCAAGAACACATGCAAAACATCGTGTAAAATATCATCACCGTCGATATTGTCAACATTGTCGTACTTATAACGGTCACGGTTAATTTTTGTCAACATTGGCCTCATTGTCAAGGTTGAAAGAGAGAGAGAGAGCTAGAGAGAGGGACAGAGAGAGAGACAGACATACTGGCAGACAAGTCAGACAGAGACAGAATTAACTAATCAATGAACCAATCAGCAACACACCCACTTCCTAAAAAACCAACTAACCACCCCCCACTCCCTCCCTCCCCATCCATCCAACAAAATGACATCTCTTCCAAAACACCAACAAGCCACCCAACCACCAGCCCGTAATAAGATGATCCAAACAAGTAAACAACCACCCATCACAAACAAACCCAAGATATGGCTCTCTCACACACAAACTGAATGTCAAAGTCCTTCGGATGAGACTATAAACTGAGGCCCCGTGTTCGAGCACATGCAGAACATCTTGCGCACACGTTAAATCCTGTTCCGCTTTTTAGAAGAGTAGGCCATTGTGTGCCAGTGGAAACAGATGACAAAATTTACAAAACCACATACACACAGGACTGGATGTAAAAAAACACATGAGTGTTTATTCCATTACCCTCAATATAAAAGAATAAATAAATAAATAAACAAAACCCTACCATCAAAATAACAACCATCTAACTAAGCAAAGCACCAACCTACCAACCAACCAACCAACCCTCACACCCACCCAAAATAACACTCTCACACACAAACCTACCACCAAAACAACAACCAGCAAACTAACCAACCAACCAGCCAACCAACCAACCAACTGGCCCACTTACAGTTGCGCCATTTTCTCCAGAAGATATGGCTCTCTCACACACAAAACCCTACCACCAAAATAACAACCAACTAACTAACCAAAGCACCAACCAACCAACCCTCACACACACCCAAGATAAGGCTCTCACACACAAACCTACCACCAAAGCAACAACCAGCTAACTAACCAAGGCCTCACACACACCCAAGATAACGCTCTCACACACAAACCTACCACCAAAACAACCACCAGCAAACCAACCAACCAGCCAGTCAACCAACCAGCTAACTGGCCCACTTACAGTTGCGCCATCTTCTCCGGAAGAACCGGGCATTCCTGAAGGTCCTGGCATTCCCATTTCTCCGGTCACTCCAGGCACGCCATTCTCTCCTCTGGCTCCCTGAGATCCATCACTTCCCTTGGAACCCGCGTGTCCCCGCTCTCCCTGGGGAAAGAATAAAACCAAGCACAGTCAGCCGACTGATAATTATTGATTAACTTTTCCCCTTACTGGTAACTCGTTATAGGGTTACCAACCATCTACTAATGTTTTTACAACATTGTACTCCTACCTTGGTGTGTGGGTGGACATGTATGTGTGTGAGTGCGTGCACGTGTGTGTAGGCAGTGCATGTGTTTTGTGTGTTTGTGTGTGTGCGTGTGTTTGTGTGATTAATTTTTCATTTTGTTTGCTTTTTGGGTTTTTTTGGTTGTTTTTTTTAAAGCTATCTTGGACTATTCAAACCAATTGGAAATGTATTTTTCTTGTGTCTTTCGAGATAGTTATACGTATCATTGTGCCAGTCAGTATTGTAATTGCCCTTCATGGGATGATGTAAATGTTTCTGATTTGACTACCCTCTGTATCAACCTCTACTGTGTTACAGTAGCATACAAAAGTGCTCAGTGCATGTGGACTGGGACAGAGGGGTTCTCTCCCTAATATAGTGTCAACTTCAGATTTCCAGGGTAAGAGATTGAGGGTTTATAGGGAGGGGTGAATGGGGTAGTGTTACATCCAGCCTTCTGTCTAATATCACAACTTGTGATAAAACAGGAATAGTAAGGGACTATGATCAAGATTAACAATTTTTGAAAATATGAGGGGCTGGAAAACAATTCCCTAAATATAACAATAAAACAACACAATACACATGTATCTATGAAAAGTATGCATGTATGCACACATGCATGAATCACATGCATTCTCACACATACACACACATGCATCGCAAACATACAGACACTAAATCAACAATAGCAACAACAACAGCAACGCCAGAGGAACCAGCAACTGCAACATCAACACAAACCAACAGCAGCAACAACAGCTGCTGCAACAACAAAACCAACAGCAACAGAAACAGCAACAACAAACACAGTAACAACAACAACAACAAAAACATCAACACTATAACCAGTACTACCATTAACAGCAACATTGAAAAAACCACCCAGCACCAACACCAGCAACAACAACAACAACAACAACAGCACCAACACCACCACCAACAACAACAGCAACAACAGCAACAACAACTGACCTTCAACCCAGCCATGCCAGGCACACCTGGGGAACCGATGTTACCCACAGGACCGGGGGAACCAGGCTGACCTGGAAGGCCATCATCTCCTGGGGCACCCTGTATAGTGACACATACTGGAGTGAAGTAAGTGAAGACACTGTCCTTTTTGTCAATGAGGAGGACAGTCATGGTAAAGACACTGTGTCTTTTTGTCAGCGAGGACAGTGGACAGATGCAGACCATCGTGGTAAATAAAGATGCTGTGTAATTTTGTCACTGAGGATGATGGAAAGACAGTCATGGTAAACAAAGACACTGTCAATGAAGACAATGGACCGGTACAGGAGTCGTGGTGAATAAAGATGCTTGTGTCTTTCTGTCAATGAGGGCGGTGGGCAGACAGTCATGGTAAAGATACTGTGTCAATTTATCAATGAGGACAATGGACAGACAGTCATGGTAATGAAGAAGACACAGTGTCTTTCTGTCACTAAGGACATGGGAGAGACACATGAGTCATGGTAAATAAAGACACTTTCTTTCTGTCAATTAAGACAAAGGACAGACATAGGAACTTTCTGTCAATTAAGACAAAGGACAGACATAGGAATCAGAGTAAAT
>CM054159.1:35874115-35906615 GCA_028751875.1 Rapana venosa | reverse complement strand
TAAGAAGATGCATGATTCTACACTAACACCACATAACTCAGAAACACATCACACTTACAGATGTTCCTGGGGGACCAGGTGGTCCACGGATACCCATGCGGCCCTGAAATCAATCAACCAATCAATCAGTCAACCAATCAATCAATCCATCAATCAATCAAGCAACTAAGTACCCACCCATTTACTCAACAAATTAATTGACTAACTACAGGACAGCTTGTTAGCTTCTGAATATACTGCATTGAACAGACTCCCTTGACGTTATTCAGAAAAGGAACGCAATTAGTGACAGAACTCTTAAGTACCCGGACAGCACTCTCTCACCCGTAAGCCCATGACACATCACTATCTGTTCTCAACCCTGAAGCTCAGACAGTCTGTTCAAACCTCTTTGTTCCAAACTGTCAGTATGAAAATGACTAACTTGTGCAAAGTTGCATGAGTTGCTCTTTGTTCCAAACTGTCAGAGTGAAAATGACTAACTTGTGCAAATTTGCATGAGTTGCGAGTCAGGAACTGACCTTTCACCATCAACATGGGGGGACCAGATGGTGTTGCTGGTTAGAGCATTGCGCTTTGCACGTGATCAGCTGACCTGAATTCAAATCCTGTTCAAGGAGATATTTTCCCCTGGAGTTAACATCAGTGCCAACTCCACTCCCCACAAAAAGTCCATTGGATGAGATTATAAACCCAGGTACCCAGTGTGAACACATGAAGACATCTTGCACACATGTTATAACATGTTCTGCATTTTGGAAGAGTAAGCCATCGTGTGCCAGTCGGCATGGATAACAAAATTTACCAAACTGCATACACATGGGGACTAGATGTAAACAAGCACATAAGTGCATATTCCATTATTCTAGAAATATAAGATGAAAAAACCCAAAAAACATTAATTTATCTGTTCTCTTTTCATGCCTTTGCTTTGATTTGTTCTTGTTGTGTTTTGTTCAGTGTTGTACAATGGCTTGACTATATAGGGAAATACCGAGGAAAATGAACATCACTTTCAGGTGGAGTATGGCCCGAGTACTCTCTCAACAAGGAACTATAGTTACCATCAATAAGGATACATTTATATTTCTTTTTCAGGAAATAAATGTAGAAGTAGCACAGTTCACATTTTATTCAACATAATTCATTAATCTATTGCCCTGAACCAGAACTATGCAGAACAATATTCACTTCCAACAACCTGATTATGACTTCTTTTTCAAAACACTCAGGTGATTCATCTTTGACTAAACCAACTGTTTACATCCTGGGTTTGTTTGAATCAATTCTGGTAATAAGACACACTTACCTTCATTTTTTTTTTTTTTTGGGGGGGGGAGGGGCTCTATACACACAATGCACAAGATGGCTGACATTACAACATGTCTGCCATTCCATTGTTGAAAGCTTTCATGACTCCTAGAAGGAAATGCGACCTACTTTTTCAGTGCCAGACTATCCAATGTTCTTTCACATTCCAAACCATTGTTTTAGCAATTTACTTTTGTTTTTAACCACGTTAGAATTTCTTCATGTTGTGCCTGTTTTTGTTGTGTACAATGAACTGATAAATGCATGCTGTTGTTTTCAGTATAAACTGATAGGCTGTTTCTCAGGGCTTTTGGGTATATAAGGCTGTTCTGGTGTGCAGATTTCTTTGGGCATATCATGCATGTCAGTGCTTTAATGTGTACAACCTTTTCCCCAATACACTTTTTTTTGGAATGAAAGAATGTATTAAAATGAATAAATGTGTGCGTATGTGTGTGACAGTTTTCCCAAGATACTTCTGTAAATTCTGATACAGATATTATGTAATCATGCGGTAATGATATCCTGCATGTGTAAGTGCTCCAGTGATGCATAACATAACATTCTCCTGTGCTAGAACATGTTATTATGGCAGAACACTTAGAATCTAAATACAATTGAAGAGTTCTCTCTCTCTCCTCATCCCTCCCTCCCTTCCCCCTCCTTCTCTCATGAAAAAAATATGTTAATACTTAACCTTTGTTCATACACTTCTTATCTCCCCCAAAAATTAAAAGTATGTTAATACTTATCTATCACCCTTAAAAATAAAGACTGTCAATCAGACAGTCAGTCAATCAAACAATTTTCGCCAGTGGGGACAGATGACATAATTTACACAACCATATACATGCGGGGACTGAATGTAAAAAAAAGTGCATGAGTGCTTATTCCATTATCCTCGATATAAAAGGATAAATAAAAATAAATAAATAAAAATCAATCACTCAGTCTCTCTCTCTCTCCCTCCCTCACTCCTATCTCCTTCAATACCTCTACTGTTTCCCTCCCCTTCTTTCTCCTCCTTTCCCTTCTCCCTCCTACCTATCCCTTCACCCCCCCCCACCCCCCCCAAACTTTTCACCACCCTCTGCATTCACACTCCTTTCTCTCCCTCCATCCCCTTCTCTACCTCTCTGACTCACTCACTCTCTCTCTCTCCATCCCCTTCTCTCCCTCTCTCCTCCCCCCCCCCCCCCTTTCTCTCATCTTGCACACATGTTAAATCCTGTTCCACTTTTTGTAAGAGTAGGCCATTGTGTGCCGGTGGGAACACAGATGACAGAATTGACAAAACCGCATACAAACATGGACTCGATGTAAAAACGCACAAAAGTGCTTATTCCATTATCCTCAATATAAAAGAATAAAAAATTTCAAAAAATCTCTCCCCCCCCCTCTCTCTCCTCCCTCCTTCCTCTCTCCTCTCTCTCCCCTTCCCTCTCTCCCTCCTTCCCTCTCTCCCTCCTTCCCCCCCCCTCTCTCTCTCTCTCTCTCTCTCTCCCTCCTTCCCTCTCTCGGTCTCTCTCTCTCTCTCCAACTCCCTCTCTCTCTCTCTCACTCCCTCTCTCCCTCCTTCCCTCTCTCTCTGTCTCTCTCTCCCCTGTTCCATTCATCACTCACCACTTGTGCCTGCATGTACTGGGGGCCGTAAGCAGGGGCAGATTTGCCTCCGCCATTGCGGTAGTAGCCATTGTAGCCGTTGTAGCCATTGTAGCTGGATTGTTGGGCCATCTGAAAACACACATACCCGCCACACATGCATGAAAGCCCACACACACACACAACACCACAAAGACACACAAACACACACACACACGTAGTCCTTGGGATGAGACTATAAACTACGGCCCTGTGTGCTAACACACACAGAACATCTTGCACACATGTTAAATCCTTTTCCGCTTTTTGAAAGAGTAGGCCATTGTGTGCCAGTGGGAACAGATGACAAAACTTACAGAACCGCATACACATGGGGACTGGATGTAAAAAAGCACATGAGTGCTTATTCCATTATCCTCGATATAAAAGAATAAAATAAAAAAATAAATAAAATGTACACACACACACTCACACATGGATGAAAAAAAGACAGGAGTGCTTATTCCATTATCCTCAAAATAAAAGAATTTAAAAAAAAATTTTTTTTTAAACATGGGCGCAAATAATGAGATGAACAAGGCCAGACAGACAGACAGACAGACAGCTGGCAGACAGATAAAGTGACAAGAAACTGAAGGCACAGCAACAAATAAACAAACAAAAATAAAAATCAAAGGTTAGAAACAAAAACACCAGAAATACTCGAACACAGCAATAAAAAACAAATAATGAAAGCCGTAAAAACAAATCATAAGAAGAAGACATACTTGGGATAAAAAACAAGCACCCAACATGGACAACAACAACAAAATGTGGTAGTGGGGAGAGAGTGGTAGGAGCCAGGTGAGTGTGTGTGGCAGGGAGGGGGGAGGGGGGTAAAGATGATGGAAGACATAGAGGGAAAAAAAAGAAAGGAATAAGAAGATAAGAGAGTTCTGGGCAATTTTTGATTTAAAAAAAGCTGCCCTAATAATCTGACAGAACATAAGCCTACCCTCCCTCTTCCTTTCTCTCTCTCACTCACTCACTCTCTCTCTCTCTCTCTCTCTCTCTCTCTCCCCCCCTCCCTCCTTATAACCACATACAAAGCTAAACAAACAAATGAATCTCCCCCTCCCCACCTCACCCCCCAAAAAGAAAACAACAACAAAAACAAAACAACCAAAATGCCAGAAAAACAAGAAGACAACAGGCACTCACCATTTGCTCATCTTCAGAGCCCTCTACAGACTGTTCAGGGACGACTTGTTCCTGGACAAAAAAATAAGTGAGCTATATGTTTACACCAGCATCAAACGGAGAGAAGAGAAGAGAAGACAAGAGAAGAGAAGAGAAGAGAAAGAGAGAGAGAGAAGAGAGAGAGAGAGAGAGAGAGAGAATGACATTGACAATGACAATGATAAATTCTTCTATTTCAAGGATAATGAAGAGAGACAGAGAGAAAGACAGAGAGTCAGAGACAGAGACAAAGAGACAGATAGAGAGAGTGAGAGAGAGAACAGAGAGAGAGAGATAGAAAGAAAGAGAGAGAGAGAACAGAGAGAAAAGAGAGAAGAGAGAGAAAAAGAGACTAGCAACAGACATAGACAGACAGACAGAGATGGAGAAACAGAATTGAAAAAGACAACAATAAAAATGAAAGAAGGAAATGAACAATGAACACAATTTTAGAAAAGCCAAACATTCATTTGACAAAAAAACCCAATAACAAACTGAAGAGAAAAACCTTTTCTTTCTTCTTCTTCTTTTTTTTAAAGCCAAGATGCCCCTTGAGAACCCCACCCCCAGGAAAACAAGAAAAGAACAAAAGACAAAAAAGGACGGGGGAAAGAAGCATTTAGTACCAAAATACATAAACAAGAATATCACCTGATCGACTGTAACTCCAGGGTCTCCACGCTGTTCCTCTGAGGAAAAAAAACCCAGTATCATGATCATAGCACACCACACCATACCCATAATAATTATTTCCTCAGATTAAAAAACAACAACAAGTATTGCTTCAGGTATAAGATCCTGCCTAGCTGATTTCAACAATAAAACTCACGTGCATGCATGCACATGTATGGGGATGCACATGAACATAAATGTGGGCATGCATGCATGCATGCCCACAGGTGCACACACACACACACACACACAAGGCTCTGTCTCTCCATTTCTGTACATGTCCTTTTCATCATAGGACTAAATGGACACCTACTATCACTGAGCATGAACAGACCTAAAATCGAAGACAACTAAATGGACACACACATACACACAATTTCTTTGCAACAGAGATTAACATTGCATTTTGAATGCTTTTATTAGTCAATTTTCTAAAGTTCTTAACTTAATCTTTTACCCTTAATAAAAACCATTTTGACTTGACTTGACAAGACAAACCCACCCTTCTGTTTAAAGAAAAAAGAAAGCAAGCTATGACCAGTGGGTATAGATCACTTGAACATACCTAGCATGCAACCTGCAACAGGAATGAGCTCTGCCAGACAGGCACTGCACTTCTTTACTAACATTTCTCAAAATTCATGTACAATTTCTTTTGATATTTCCATGACAAGCATACAAGGTTCTTTGGAAGTTAGAACTTCAGGAGTTCAGCTAAACCTGACCAATGAGTTCCAGCCCTGGAGCAGGCTCTGCATATCCACATCACAGCGGTGTTGCTTCTTTACCATCATCGTTTTCACTGTTCCGAAGTCTTTTCTACTGTCATTATAAGGGCAACAAAGGAAAAATAGAAACAAACAATAACAAAGCCTCAGAGAAATAGCTACAACAAAGAACGTTGCAAACCGCCCTCAAATTCAAATATGACTCATCTATTGCTAACTTCATCATGATGGAAAAAACAACAACAGAAGCAGAAGCAGCAGCAGCAGCAGCAATAGTAGTAGCAGCAGCAGCAGCAGCAGCAGCAGCAGCAGCAGTAGCAGCAGCAGCAGCAGTAGTAGTAGCAGCAGCAGCAGCAGCAGCAGCAGCACCACCACCACCACCACCACCACCACCTACAACAACAACCACAACAACAACAACAACAACATTATCATTATCTATCAGAAATAAAAGCTCACCAGAGTCAGTCTTGCAGTCATGGCGGAATCCACAGCGGACGTTGCCATTCGTGCAAGTACAGACCATGCAGGGGGGATGGACAGGGGACCAGGTGACACCATGGAGTATCTCCTTGCCATCGTAGAAACAGCTTTTCCCCTCTGCAACACACACACATACACCAACCTTTAGTACAAACATACTTTCTCTCATTGCAAGTGTCTCTAAACCAAGCAACTTTTGTTTCAGAAACATGTAGACATAGTTTTGACTTTTATTTGAGAAGGCGCTTCTTGTTAAATTTCCATTTTCCTGTGCTATAAACTACCATACATTTATCTCTAAAAAAAATATCAAACACTTTCTTCTAAGTTAAGGAAAAGTTCATCATTTATTTTTAATCTCTATAGACACAGTAATAGGCTTTGTTATGATTGGTTTCTTTATTCTTGCTATTTGATGAGTTGTTTTGGTTAGGTTTGGTTTGCTTTGTTTTTGTTGGGTTTTTTATTTTGGGTTTTTTGGTTGTTGTTGGCGTTTTGCTGCTTCATTTTCTGTGATGTTCATGTCCTGCCGTTCTCACATCAATCACCTCACCCTCTTAACCCCAACCATCCCATATTTCATCATGTTGCATCCTCAGGGCATTGGGGAGCTAGTTAGCTTAACATTCCCCTGTGGTGAAGCCACCAACCACAGGTGCCCTGCACTGCTGCCGGGTCACTTTGGTGGAGTTCGGTGGCGCCTGTTCTGAACTAGCATACACAGGACACTACCAGACAGCCCCCTAGGGACAAAGATAAGAGCTGAGATGTAGAGATAGACTTAGTGAAACTAGACATCCCCCAACTGAGGTTGTGACCACCAACACCTTCCTCCACCACCTTCTCCCATGAACCTGCGACCTCGAAGGCTTTGATCATCAAGTAGCTCAACCCAGGCACAGAAGTGCAAGAAAAACAAAAACTGTGGTTACCATGAGACCAGAAGGACATGGACCCCCACCCCCCTGCAAACAAAGATATCCTTTTATTGCATAATGCTCAGTCATGATGAGGACAATGTAATTATGACACTTTGATAGCAGTTTTGAGACCACTTAAACAGGACTGTTCTCTACACTTCCAATCGTAATATACCCCAGGATCTACCAGGTCCGAAAGATAAGACACCTGCAGTGTTGGTCATGTAGTTTGAACAACACCTTCAAAAATCACATGTCAAGTGGATGAAGATTGACTGCCTTGTTTTGAGCCCATAGCGAAACTCATTCTAGGTAGGAACCAGTAGATGACTGAAAAGAACAATAACAAAAGACTGTTGTGGAAATCAAACCATTTATCTTCCACCCTATAACCCAACAAGGTAACCACCATGCTGCTGGCATATAAATGACTGAAAGTTTTATTTATACTGCATCCCTTACCAGTGAACTTTATGGGAAGTTCAAAAGATTTCAATCACACTTTAATGTGCAGTTTCAACATTAATCATTAGTTTCTTAACCTAGCTGATGTCCTTACTGACAAATCATATTTTATGACAGATGACATTCTGAATGGAAATACCTCTGCAAATCTGGGAAATGTGCCTATCAAATTTGCCAGCTGTCTACCCAACTCCATCATCCCTTAGGCCTACATAATTATCTGCAGGAAGAGTGATGCCTTCCACCAGTCATGATGTAAATCAATGACAAGCCACTTCCTGCAGTGGAAAAATCAGTGTTGAAATCAGTAATGTAGTTGTGCATCAAAAGTTCATTATCAGTTAAACTGCTACTTTTCCAGTACTTGAAAGTCCATCACACTGTTTTCATGGTTTATACAGGGGTTCATTACTCCTGTTCTAAATTACCTTTTGGATTTAAATAGTTCCACCACAGGAATGCCAGGGGCCTGTCAGTATAAAAAGCATCCCCACTTCCTGGAAATTCTGGGTAAGGAATTCCCCTTTTCTATCCCTCTTTTTGTTTCTGCCTTGCTCCTTTTCTTCCTGTCGCCTCCTTCTTGTTTATTTTCTGCCTTCTTGGTTTGTTCAATTGCACTTGACAAGCTCTGTGACTTGAGTCATTAAAACCAAACACTTAATGAAGGCAATAATGCAGGTTACAACTCACTAGTATGCTTAGGAACTCTGCGCATTTTTTTCCTTAAAAAACACTTCACTGTACTTCTTAACGTGTTTAAAGTCTTCATAACAGCAAGAACCAAATAATTAGTATAGCGAAGTTAAAATGATGACTGTCTTGCGTTGATGATAGGCCTGTTCTGTCCCTGAATAGTTGTTAACTCTTACGTTTACTGTATATGAGTAAACTGACTGCTATATTGTAGTATTGTTGTATTGATATTGCTGACTGGTTTCCTTTCAGGTCTTTGTTCTGTTTGCTGTTACATATTTCCTTGACTGAGGGCTGGAAGTTAAAAACAAAAACACAAAAAAAACACCAAGGCCTCCATGCTGCTTCTTCTTTTGCCGCCAAAAAAAGTTGCAAATTTTTGTTTAACCTCTGCATCCAAATTACTAAAAGAAAGGTTTCACAAAATGTTTCTTCCACAGCCTCCCTTCATCCCTTTTTTTTTTTCCTAGAGGGTGGCGTGGTCAGGGAAAAGGGTGCCACGTTGCCGTTGCGCAAAGGCGATATGGGTGGAGCCACTTTGTGCAGAGAAAGCAGGAAGGTTGGTGGGGAAGGGGGGGGGGGGGGTTGAGGAAGTGAGGGAAGGGGGTGCCACGAGGTGAAAAGCTTTCCAGAGCCCGGCACCCCCACCCCCAACCCCCATCCCTCGCCCCCCCTCCCCTCATTCTTCCCCCACTTGGGTTACAGCGACACAGAATCAGCTCCCCTTTCTCAACATGCCCCCCATTCTCTCCTCCCCCCCCTACAAATAAATGATGTGTCAGCGTCTGAGCTGTGGCTTTAAGCCTAAGTGAAGGAAAGGGCGAGCATGTCTAGGGTGGGATAACACTTTGCATGCAGGGCGTAGCAGGGGCAGGTTATATTATTATTATTATTTTTATTATTATTATATATTCAAGAAGACTGAATCGGTGGGTTGGGTTGTGTTGGTGGTAAAAGCCAAAAGGGCAAGTTCGATGTAAAACCGAAATAAGTAGAGTGGGGAAAATCAAAAGCATGTGTTTTTTTTTTTTCTGAAACAGATTATATGGACGATAATGGTTGTGATTGTTTTGTTTAGGAGAAGAAGGAGGAGGAGGGGGAGGGGGGAGCAGGAGACGACGAAGAAGAAAGAGCAAGAAGATAATGGTGACGGCGACGAAAAAACACACACAAAAAGATAAAAACAAACAAGCAAAACCACATGCTATATTATATCTACACACAACTCCCTAAAACAAATTGTTCCCCGTTTCCCCCCCCTTCTTCTCTTTCTTCCAACCACATCAACAGTACCCCAGCAGACATACGGAATGTCAGGGGCGCTAGTTGTCAACCCAGCATGCAACATCCTACATGGCTACGTTGCGATTTCCGAGTTCCGGGCATTGGTGGCACAGCAGCCTTGCATAATACTCTCCCCTTCCCCAACACACGCATATCATTTCCCTCCAAGTCCGGAAATCCCATTGACATTGTGGAATAATAACTGCGTCAGAAGTGACAAATTGTAATTTATTCCATAGAAAGCAAACAAAACATCACCAACTATCCAAATTTAATAACTACGTCAGAAGTGACGAATTACAATTGTTCCATTGAAAAAATAAACAACCCAATAACTGTCAAAATTTCACGGCGTTCTTTAACTGAAGCTCCTTTCTTTAAGAATAAAAAAGTGATGAAAATTACAATAACTAACAAAGATTAGTCATCATAATTTGGTCTTGGCCTTGCAGTTTATTTGAGACTGTATTTAACACCATGTCTTGAAATTCTTCAACGCTGGATATCAGATGCTACTTACCTCACGAACAATCAATCAGTATTTTTGTTTTATAAACCACTTACGGAATACTAATGTTTTTGTGTGTTTGCTTTTGTTTTGGGTGGGGGATTTTTGGTAGGTTTAAGTTTTCAAGTCCGAATTCTCATCCCTACAAGCAAATTGTAAATGTGCGAATTGTTGATGGAAGTTTGGACTTCTTGCACCAAACCATCTTTAACTGCACCATGAAACTCTGTACAGAAACTAAGTTCCCCGACATTAATATGGTTCCTGCTCCGTAGTTATTGGTTCATTCGTTACAAACATGAAAAACAACACTGTTGTTTTATGGGGGTTTTTTCGGATGAGACTTTACGCTGGTTTTTCGTATTAGACTAAAAACCGAGGTCACGTGCACGAATGTACGCAGAACATATTGCGCACACGTTTATATCCGTTCTGCTTTTCGGAAGAGTAGGCCATTGTGTGCTGGTGGGAACGGATGACACAATTTACATAAATGCATACACACGGAGACTGGATTACAAAAGCACACGAGTGCTTATTCCATTATCCTCGAATTTAAAAGGTCTTTTTTGTTAAATGGTGACTTTTAGAGGTAAATTTGTATGATTATGATTTTTGAGGCGGAGACTTCCATAGAAATGCAGCAGCACGCCTAAGTTGCTTGTACATATTATTTTGTATGGCCATGACTTTTGAGGCAGTTATTTTTCCATAGAAATGCAGCACAAGGTAGTCTGCAGACTAGTTACAAAATAAATCACTTTTTAACGTAATAATTTTTCAAAATCATGACTTTTGAGGCGGTTAGTTTTCCATAGAAATGCAGCAGTGCATGGTATGTTGCTTTTAAATAATTATTATTTTGTATGAACATGACTTTTGAGGGGGGTTAGTTTTCCATAGAAATGCAGCAGAGCACAGTATGTTGCTTTTTAAATACAATTTTGTATGAACATGACTTTTGAGGCGGTTAGTTTTCCATAGAATTGCAGCAGGGCACGGAAGTCTTCTCTTTCCCAGGACATCAGTTCCTCCTTATCCTGAGCTACCATCTCTCCACCCCAGAACCCCCCCCCCCCCCCCCCCCCCTCATCCTCTCTCTCTCCCCCTCCCCCTGGTTTTCCCGGTTGTGTGGCATGCAGATTGATAGTGCCAGCTCAGCTGAAGGCCTTTTCCTCGTACAGGAGCTCTTCGCGTTCACCGTCTGCTACATTGCTAGGAAGAGTGTAAAGTGGCTGGAGGGGGGGGGGGGGGGGGGGGGGGGGGGGGGGGGGGGGGGGGGGGGGGGGGGGGGGGGGGGGGTGGAGCTTTATTTTTCAAGGGTTACACAGAGAGAAAGAGATATATTTTTCAAGAGAGAGAGTATTTTCAAGACAAAGAGTTTCAAGACAGAGGAGAGAGAGAGAGAGAGAGAGAGAGAGAGAGAGAGGAAGAGAGAGAGAGAGAGAGAGAGAGAGAGAGAGAGAGAGAGAGATTGTGCGTTCACTTTTTTTTTTCTCCTTTGGAAGTGTTCATGTTATATGATCTACCTTTGCCTTTTTTCCCCCGTAGTGTTATCAGTGCTGTTAAGATCTCTATCTGCCGGAGTCCTTTTGTTTCAATCTATTTAACCACCACAGCTACAAGATCTCTCTCACACTTACATTGCTGCAGAATGTCTCCTATTGTATCATAGGCTGGAACTCCCTTCTGAATTAATTACTGCCAAATCTGGTTTAATTATCAATGCTGCCAAGTTCTCGCTCACAATTGTATTTGCAGTAAATGTTTACACATAAGTACCATTATTGCAAAGTCTCTCTCGTAAATATTTTGCTGAAATTTCTCTCTCTCTCTCTCTCTCTCTCTCTCTCTCTCTCTCTCTCTCTCTCTCTCTCTCGCTGTCCGTCTGTCTGCGAGAACTGGATGTAAAAAAAGCACATGGGTGCTTATTCATTATCCTCGAAATAAAGGAATTTGATTGATTTGATTTGATCTCTCTTTCAGGTCTCTCTCTCAATCCCTCTCCTCTCTCTCACACACACACACACCCAAGGGAGCGAGGTGAGTATATATATATATATATATATATATATATAATATATATAAATATATATAATATATATGTGTGTTGTGTGTGTGTGTGTGTGTGTGTGTGTGTTGTGTGGTGTGTGTAAGTGTAGTGTTGTACGTGTGTAAGTGCGTGTGTACATGTAAGTGCGTGTGTACGTGTAAGTGTGAGTATACGTGAGTGTGTGTGTGCGCGCGCGCGTGTGTGTGTGAGCGCGCGCGCGTGCATGTGCGCGCGCGCGTGCGTGTGCGCGCGCGTTGATGACTTTATTTCTTTGTGACTCAAGCAAGTCATAGTGAGGAAGTGCTACAGGCAGAAGGCTCCCCTTCCCACAAACAGGGCTGCAGTTGAACTCCTGTACAAGTTCAGTGGCACAGGCTTCTTCAGTCAAGGTAGTCTTGAAGACAACACTACACTGCTGCACTCTCTATGCTTTCCAACTTCGCTCACTTCCTGCAGATGCTGGCAGCTAGAAAGATGCACGTGCTGGATGTATAACCCTCGTTTATGTCAGTCACACTCGGAAGATGGATTTGGTTTTAAAGGCCAGAGTAAAATAAAAATAAAAAACCCAAACAAATTCGAACTTACATCTCTTGTAGATCCAGGTGTGGGCCATTTTATTTCCTTTTTTCCCAACTTTTTAAAACATTTTTTAAATTGTTGAATCTTTGATAAATTATGTTCAAAATGATTGAGAAGTTGTTGCACTTGTTTTCCTCCTCTACTGTTTTCTCATTAAAAAACAACAACCTTTAAACTTGATATGAAGTTCTAAGGCTATATTTTTTAGTGTAAAAGGGATTACTACATTATGAAACACTCAGATTTTAAAGGATACACAACGCATTGTGTGTGTGAGTGAGTGGTGTGGTGTGTGTGTGTGTGTGTGTGTGTGAGTGTGTGCGTGGTGTGTGCTGTGTGTTGCGTGGGTGTGTGCGTGAGTGAGTGTGTGTGTGTGTGAGTGCATGTGTGTGCGTGTGTGTGCATGAATGTGTGTGCGTGCGCGGAGCGTGCGTGGGTGTGTGTTAATACCAATATAGTTTTGTGTACTTTTTTTTTTTTAACCCAACAGGATTTTGAAGCAATAAAAGATAGCATTCTTGTCAGAGTGCTGCTGTGTATTTATCTGTGTATTTAGGGAGTGTAGTGTTCCTCTCTTGAGACATCTGTGGCACCAGAAAGAGGACAGAAGATGTTTGCTTTATTGTGGCACTGTTTGCTGCATCAAAGGCAGGAAACTAGGCAGACAAGGCAGCGAAATAAACAATTGCAGCTGGCAGGATGAAAAGGAAGAAAACTGCAAGGGTTAAAAGAATGATAGAAAAGAGGAAACTTGCAGGAAAGAATGTTCAAAATAGGAAATAACTTGCTCTCTGTGTGTGTATAAGACGAAGCAATACACAGTATCAGGATACAAAAAGAACTGTTTTAGGGTGTGGTTCTTTTGTTGTTATGGTAACAGCTCTACAAACAGCAGCAGCAACAGCAGCAGCAGCAGCAGCAGTAGTAGTAGTAGTAGTAGTATTGTCTTAAAGAGAGAGAGAGAGAGAGAGAGAGAGAGAGAGAGAGAGAGAGAGTGTGTGTGTGAGCGAGTGTGTGTGGTGGTGTGTGTGTGTGTGTGTGTGTGTGTGTGTGTGTGTGTGTTGTGTGTGTGCATGTCTGTGTTTGTGGCTTTACATAAACGTGGAAAGTGTGCAGTATTATGATGATCAGGCATATACTTTTTGGGTGGTTTTTGGGTTTTTTGTTTTTTTGCAGAGCAGCGAAGTTTTGCTTTGTACCTTTCTTTGCCCCCCCCCCCCCCCCCTCCCTCCCACTCTCTCTCTTACTTGCTTTCAGCTATACTGCAGCCTCTATTCACTGTAGTCATCAAAGTCACCAATCACCATCACCTTTATCAACAACCAATGTACTACTATCCATGGAGAATACCTATCTGAGTTTTTTAAAAAAAGAAGAAAGTTTGGCTTCTTTACAACTTGTTGAAACAAATTGTTAATGGTCTCTCTCTCTCTCTCTCTCTCTCATCACTCTCTCTACTCTCTCTCTCTTCTCTCTCTCTCTCTCTCTCTGGTGTCATTGTGGTACATGAACAGTTTCATCTCCTCATCCACACTTTGACAATTCTACTTTTCATCAGTTAGGAGAGCTTTCTTCACAACTGGTTCACTGTCACTAATATTTCGCCTGGTTTTGGTTTGTTTGATTTACTATCAAACGCCTTTCTGAAATCAACTTTCCAGATTACAGTCCAATAGTGTCATCAACCTCTGGAGGGTTCATAAATCCTTCATATTGTGTAAGAGAGGAAGGTGAGACGGGTGCAAGCAGCACGGATATATATCATTCTGTAAAGAGGCAGAAAGCGAGCTTGCTTCAGAAGACGTTGGGCATCAGCCAAGGTGCACCACTTGACCCTGTCTTTTATGAGCAACACGTCCGTGCAGCGTGCCTTTGTCTCTTGCATCTACAGTGACCTCTGACAACTTGGCAATGATTCTCTCCTCATTTCCTCCTCGCTCTGCCCCCCCCTCCTCCCTCCCGCTTTCCCCCCTTCCCTTCCTCCCTTCCTTCCTCCTCCCCCCCCCCCCCCCCCGACATTCACCGGAACATCTGCAAGTACCACTCATCAATTTATCGCCAACTCACTGCACTTTTGAAGTTGGCGAGGAAATACCAGAGGATAAACAGCAGCAGAACAGCTGCAGTGTTTTTGTAGACAGAATGTACACAGACTTGTGTGGGTACAAACATTCTAAGACTGTCTGGACAGTCAAGTCTGTGGGTTTCTGGCACCATGCATACATGTCCAATTTTCAGGAAGACACACAAACATACATGTGGCTGGAGCAGTGGAAATGTGCTATGACAGGGGGTATTAGGCCTATGGCTTCATGGGTCTGGCTACAATTTATTCCAAGGCCGCCAGCCATATGGTTCTACCCTTCAGCAAGCATCCTGTGATCTTGTTCACCAGAAGCCAGCCACCCGTGACTGCGTTATGAAGGGCAGATAACTTGAGGTCACGGTGTTCTGAAGAACGGGTCACAGGAATGACCTTAGGTCAGTCGGTGGTGTTGATGGTGCTGGGAATGTTAATTAGTGTTGCTTGTTATCATGTGTTGTATGATTACTGATGGTGTTTGGACAACGTCGAGGCGTGTTGTGCGCGCGTGTGTGTGTGCCTGTGTGCGTGCGTGCGTGTGTGTGTGTGTGTGTATTTGTGTGTGGTGAGAGAGAGAGAGAGAGTGGTGTGTGTGTGGTGTGTGTGTGTGTGTGTGCGTGCGCGTGTGTGTGTGTGTGTGTGTGTGTGTGTGTGTGTGTGTGTGTGCGCGCGCGCGGGTGTTGTGTGTGATTTGTGTAGTGATGTGTGAGAAGAGAGAAGAGGAGAAGAGAGAGAGAGAGTGTGGTGTGGTGTGTGTGTGGTGTGTGTGGTGTGTGTGTGGTGTGTGTGTGGTGTGTGTGTGTGTGTGTGTGGTGTGTGTGGTGTGAAGACAAAGTCAAAGTCAACTTTATTTATGTGTGTGTGTGCGTGTGTGCGAGCAAGCGCCAGTATAATTACTGTATTAATCCCAGTGCACATACATAAGCAGTGCCTTGTAACATTGAAAGCACTCAAGAAAAACAGTCACCAACGTCATCATCAGGACAATGAACTTCAAGGATTTAAGGGGGGGGGGGGAGGAACATGTCAGCCGAGATTTGTTTTGTTGCTGCTGTTGCTGTTGCCGTTGTGTGGGTGGAGCTGCGGCCCTATGTGGATCGGTGGTCTAGAGATAACGCGCCTCTCTAGAAAGCGAAAAGTCCGGATCGGAAGTGTGCGGTGGTTCAAATCCCGTTTGGGCCCAAAACTTTTCCCCCATCTATTAGACCATGAGTGGTGGTCTGGGCGCTAGTCTTGCGGATGAGACGATTAACAAAAAAAAAGTCATTTGAGCGCTTTGATTTGTTGCTTTCCAAGATTCAGCGCTATATAAATTCCATATGTTATTAAACCGAGGTGCCGTGTGTTACACACAATTATTCAGCGCACGTAAAAGAACCCACGGCAACAAGAGAGTTGTCCCTGGCAAAATTCTTAGAAAAAGCCACTCTGATAGGGAAACAAAATACAGTTGCAGACCGAAAAAAAAAGTGGTGCTGCTCTTGTGGCGACGCGCTCTCCCTGGGCAGAACAGCCCGAATTTCATGAAGAGAAATCTCGTGACTTAAAGTGGTATAAAGAAATAAAGAAATCTATTGCTAAGCTATGAATTCGAACTGCTGTTATTGGTGGGCATCTTTGACAACTGACAGCGGACTGGTTTATTTGATTGATAATGCAGGAGTACTGAATTTAGATAGATGTATTGGAGTCTATCAAAAATGAATGGCTGGATGCTATTACTGGAGAGAAGGGGAGAAGAGAGAGAGAGAGAGAGAGGGGGGGGGGTAGGGGGGGGGGGGGGGCTTCATTTAGGCCTACTGCTGTATGAAAGCATCCAAGTCACTTGAAGGTTTTGTGTTTACATGATTGTTATTTATATGTAGGCCTAGGGCTTCGTGACCCATGGGAATTTCTGAGACAATAATAACTTTTTTGAATTTGAATACTTCGGAGATGGAGAGCGCAAGGAAAAAAAAGAAAAACCAACAACTATACTACCAGAAACAGCAACAACAACAACAGTATTGAATGACAACAACAGGCCATGTATCTTTTTTGAAAGAGACCCCCAAAAATGGATCTATAAGCAACACATTCTATCATCCCTTCC
Source organism: Rapana venosa (assembly GCA_028751875.1). Lineage (NCBI taxonomy): Eukaryota > Metazoa > Mollusca > Gastropoda > Neogastropoda > Muricidae > Rapana > Rapana venosa. Next base: position 35,889,921 of record CM054159.1, on the reverse strand, counting down.
ACTGTCACTTGTCCTCAGAAGTGACACAGATGGAGAAGACAGTGACTGTATGTGTGTGTGTGGGGGGGGGGGGGGGGGGAGGGGGCGCTGTCATTCAGGGGCACTAGGAGTCTTAAAGCTGACTTACCCTGCATTTCACAATTCATGACACTACCCTACATATCACAATTCATGATACCTTTCATATTCAAGGGAGGGTACTGGACGAAACCTATGTCATATCATTATTGTAATATCATTTGAATTGTGAAACCGTGTGTAAAGAGATCCTTGCTCTATGCACAAAAATAAACTTGGATCTCTTTCCATTTGTCTTGAGAGTGTACAGGGGAAGTGTGTGTGCTGTGTGTGTGTGTGTGGGAGGGGGGGGGGCGTATTTTGCAGACTGGTTCTCATGTATATATATTTGTTTTTATCTAAGTGAGAATAAGCATGTTAGTACTAATAATGATAATATCTAACGCCTCTACTTTAATCCTGACCACCTGTGTAGTCAGAGTGCTTGCACTTGTGTCATGCAAAATACATCAGTCATCAACATATAGCTCTAACATAAACAATTTTTTAAAACAACAACAAAGAAATAGATCAATGAACCATCAAAAAACAGAAAGGGAAGAGAAGAGAGACAAAAAAATCCCAAGCAAAAAGTAAAGCAAGAATGTAAGAAAAAATAGAAGACGTTTTCTCCCTCCACCCCGTCCCCCCCCCCCCCTCTCCCAACAGTGACCCAAAACCCCCCACCATCATGTAAAATACATAGACCTACACTACTGGATACAGATAGGCAGACCTATAAGATCCATATGGAAGCATTCACTGTAGCATGGGCAGGATGCTGAACATGTGATACACAATCCCCGGGCTATGCAGACTGAACCCCCACTGTCATCTGCCTTGGAACCATGTCAAGGGATGGGAGAGTGTGTGTGTGTGTGTGGGGGGGGGGGGGGGGGGGGGGGGGGGGGGGGGGGGGGGGGGTGGTAGAGGGGCATTTGGGGAAGAAGGACACAAGTCAGGTGGGTGAGGCAGAGGAGAGCAATGTTACAGGGCAATGCCAACTAGGCTAGTATTTTAATGTTGCCTCCTATCTAATCTCCTCTTCTTCTTCTATTCCCTTCCATGCAAAATAAGAACCACTAATAAATAACTCCAGCAGTAGTAGGCCCTAATCACTATCTAAGAAAGAAAGAAAGAAAGAGGGGGGGGGGGGGGAGGGGGGGGGGGAGAGAGAGAGGGGGAGGGAGAGAGAGAGGAGAGAGAGGAGAGAGAGAGAGAGAGAGAGAGAGAGAGAGAGAGAGAGAGAGAGAGAGAGGGAAAGAGACAGAGAGAGAGAGAGCGAGTGAGTGACTGTGTGGTGTGTGTGTGTGTGTTGTGTGTGTGTGTGTGTGTGTGTGTGTTCTTTTATGTGTATTCACGGAGTCAGTGGTTGTTATTAATTAGCACTGACACAATCAGACAATGATACATAATACTATACAATAATTAAACAACCCCCTCCCCGAAAAATTTCTAATGTTAGTTGAGTGTCTCTTACCATTCTTTGATTTCTCTTCACCCACTTCTTTCTGATTTCTCTCTCTCTCTCTCTCTCTCTCTCTCATCTCGACTAATCCCTCGCTCTTCCTCTATCATCTCTTCTTTCATCATCGTACTTTCCAACTAAAACAACATCAAAATCAATTTGGTTTGATTTTTTTAAACCTAGGCTTTGACAACTTAACAAACACAAGACGAATTAATGGCCAATATCCAAACATACAAAAATAACCCTAAACAAAAGACGTTTAAAAAAAAATACAAACTACACTTAAACAACAACTACACAAACAGGCCACGTAATACTGACAATAAACAAAACTAAAAGCTAATATAAACAAAAAGCAAACACAAAACCAAAAGTTAACTACTCAACAAAAAACCCCAATACCAAATAAGAACAAAAACAAAACAAAAACAAAAAAAGTTACCTACACAAAAAGACCCAAGTAAAAAAACAAACTAAAACAAAACAAAAAGCAACAAAACAAAAAAAGCTCACTATACAAATGACCCCAGCAATACAAAACAAAAACATAACAAAAAGCTATGCTTTGACACCAACTCAATACAAGACTATAATAATAATAATGATGATACAAATAATAACAATGAAATAATAATAACACCTACAATGATAATAATAACAACAACCAATCCCTACCCCAAACCAAAACAAAACTAAAACAACCACCAAAAAAGTCTACTTACCAGAATCTTCCGTGGGCGCCGTGGAGGCAGCCACTACCAACACCACAAGTATCAAGGCGCCATCGCGAACCCAGACACCCATCTTCTTCCGCTCTTCTGTCGTGTGAACCTCCGCCCCAAACCACTAAACCATCCGTGAAACCCACACGATGGAAGACTTGGCTAAAGTTAGGAGGGAGCGAGCGATCAGAGATGAAGAAGTATGAAGCCTCGCTTTCTGCAGAATTCCCACCTCTGGAAGGCAAGGCAGGAACCGCCAAAGCTTGGCTTACTACTAACCTTCAGACGATTTTCTGTTAAAGCCTAAGTTGTGGGGGGGAAAAGGTGTTGAAACCCCCGATCCCCGGCACAACGCTTGCAATCCCTCGTCTTCCCACAGCAGTCTAACCTGCCGGGGTGTAGGGTTAGGTTGGTTGGTTGGTTGGTTTTTTTGGTGGTGGAGGTTGGTTGGTTGGTGGTGGTGGTGGTGTGGAATGGTCAGCCGTGTCTGGCACAGCTCTGTTCCAACAGAACTGCCAGCAACAGCTCGACAAAGTTGCCTTCCAGTTTTAATCTCGGAACCGTTAGGCCTGGGCCAATCGCCGTGCTCCTTACAGAACGGCTTCGGAGAGAAGGGGCTTCCTCACCTGTCCATCAAAATGTAACATGCTGGAAGGAAGGGAGAGGAGTGGGGAGGGGGGTGTGGTGGTTGGTTGGTAAGGTCTTTGAGAGAGTTTAGGGAAACAGGGAGTAGGGGAAGGTGGTGGTGGTGGTGGCAAGGTTTTTAGGCCGAATTTGGCAGCTGTCTGCCAAAATTGAGTGACAGGTCGTATGCAAATGAGGGCTGCTGGGTTGTTGTCAGTTGCTAAAGCAGCTGTTTGTTGTTTTTTCTTAATTTTTTTCTCTTCTCCTTTTTCTTTCTTTTCTTCTTTTCTTTCGGTTTCGTCTTCTTCTTCTTCTTCTTTTTGGTGGGGGACGCTTAGGATAGACAAAATAACGCAGAGTCAGTTCCCCCCCCCCCCCCCCCCCCCCCCCCCCCCCCTCCCTCTGCCATGGTTTGTTGGATGTCAGAATTCGGAAAAGAGGAAATGCCGTTTAGTACGTTCGTTCATTTGCTGCTCTGTTTGTCTGTGTCTGGTGGTGTGGTTTGGCTACTACTGTGTGTGTGTGTCTCTGTGTGATTCTGTTCTGTCTGTTGTTGTTGTTGTTGTTATTGTTATTGTTGTTGTTGTGCTTTCCCCCAGCTTAACGCTCTGGGGGGTCACCCAGAATGTGCACTCTGACTCACTCATCCAACCTGGGAAATCACTGTTCTGCCTGTGTTACGCTGTCTGTGTCAGTTTGTTCGAGACTCTGTGTCTGTGTGTGTCACGGTCTGTCTGTGTTACTGCATGCCTGTGTCACACAGTGTGTCTGTGTTAATGCATACATGTGTCACACAATATGTCTGTATAATTGCATATCTGTGTCACGGTATCTCTGTGTCACACAGTATGTATGTGTTACTGCATATCTGTGTCACATTATGTCTGTGACCACAATATGTCTGTGTTGCTGTATGTATGTGACCACAATATGTCTGTGTTACTGTATGTCTGTGACCACAATATGTTTGTGTTACTGTATGTCTGTGACCACAATATGCCTTTGTTATTGTATGTCTGTGACCACAATATGTCTTTGTTACTGTATGTCTGTGACCGCAATATGTCTGTGTCACTGTATGTCTGTGACACTATATGCCTGTGTTACTGTATTTCTGTGTCACAGTATGTATGTGTCACAGTATGTATGTATAACAGTATGTCTGTGTCACAGTATGTCTGTGTCACAGTATGTCTGTGTCACTGCATATCTGTGTCACAGTATGTCTCTGTAACTGCATATCTGTGTCACAGTATGTCTGTATTACAGCATGTCTGTGTAACAGTATGTCTGTGTCAATGCATGTCTGTGTCACAGTACGTCAGTGTCACAGTATGTCTGTGTCACAGTATGTCTCTGTCACTGCATATCTGTGTCACAGTATGTCTGTATTACAGTATGTCTGTGTCACTGCATGTCTGTGTCAATGCATGTCTGTGTCACAGTACGTCAGTGTCACAGTATGTCTGTGTCACAGTATGTTGTGTACACATATGTCTGTGTCACAGTATGCTGGCACTGCATATCTGTGAACAGTATGTCTGTGTTACTCATGTCTGTGTCACAGTACGTCATTCACATTGTCTGTGTACAGTATGTCTCGTCAGCATTAGTGTACAGTATGCTGTATTACAGTATGTCTGTGTCACTGCATGTCTGTGTCAATGCATGTCTGTGTCACAGTACGTCAGTGTACAGATGCTGTGCACAAGTATGTCGTGCACAATATGTCTGGTCACAGTATGTCTGTGTCACTGAATCTGTGTCACAGTATGCTCTGTAATCAATCTGTGTCACAGATGTCATGACAGCATGTTGTGTAACAGTAAAGTCGTGTCAACATGTCGTGTCACAGTACAGTCAGTGACAGTATGTCTGTGTCACAGTATGTCTCGTCACTGCATATCGGGCACAGTATGTCTTATTACAGTATGTCTGTGCACTGCAATGTCTGAGTCAATGCATGTCATGTGTACAGTACGTCAGTGTCACAGTTTGTCTGATGTCACCCGAGCTGTGTCACAAATGTCTGTGTCACAGATGCTGGCACAGCAATCTGTGGAACAGTATGTCTGTTACCGCATGTCTGGTCACAGTACGTCAGTGTCACAGATGTCTGTGCACAGTATGTCTCTGCATGATATCTGTGTACAGTATGTCTGTATTACAGATGCTGTGTCATGATGTCGGAATGCATGTCTGTGTCACAGTACGTCAGGTACAGTATTTGTGTCACAGATTCTGTGTCACAATATGTCTGTGCACAGTAGTCAGTGTCACTGCTATCGTTCAAGTATTTTGTACTGCATATCTGGTCACAGTATGTCTGTATTACAGCATGTCTGTGTAACAGTATGTCTGTGTCAATGCATGTCTGTGTCACAGTACGTCAGTGTCACAGTATGTCTGTGTCACAGTATGTCTCTGTCACTGCATATCTGTGTCACAGTATGTCTGTATTACAGTATGTCTGTGTCACTGCATGTCTGTGTCAATGCATGTCTGTGTCACAGTACGTCAGTGTCACAGTATGTCTGTGTCACAGTATGTCAGTGTCACAGTATGTCTGTGTCACAGTATGTCTGTGTCACTGCATATCTGTGTCACAGTACGTCAGTGTCACAGTATGTCTGTGTCACTGCATGTTTGTGTCAATGCATGTCTGTGTCACAGTAAGTCTGTGTCACTGTATGTATGTGTCAACTAATGTATACACACACGCACGCGCACAGAGAGAGAGACAGAGACACACACACATACACACAGAGTAACAGAGAGACTGACAGATAGACAGAGACAGACAGAGCAAGAGATAGACAAAGACAGAGAGACAGACGGACAGAGAGACAGAAACAGACACACAGAACGAGAGACAAAGAGAGAGAGAGACAAACAGAAACACAGACTCAGACAGAGACACAAAGAGACAGACAGACAATGGGACAGACAGACAGACAGTCAGACAGAGACAGACAGAGAGACAGAGAGAGAGACAGAACACACAGACACAGAAACAGACAGACACACAGACAGAGAGAGAGACAGACAGACAAACAGACAGACAATCAGAGACAGACAGAGAGACACTTAGAGAGACAGACACACAGAGACAGAGACAGACAGACAGACACAGACACAGACACAGACAAACAGTGGGACAGATATAGAAACAGACACACACACAGACAGAGACAGACAGACAGACGAGAGAGAGAGAGAGAGAGAGAGGAGAGAGAGAGAGAGAGAGAGAGAGAGAGAGAGAGAGAGAGAGAGAGAGACAGACAGACAGACAGACAAACAGACAGACAAATGAGAGCAAATCAAATCTAATTAGATCAAAGTATTTCATTTGGAAGATAATGAATTAAACCATGATGCTTTTTTTTTTTTTACATCCAGTCCCCTACCTTAACAGGGATAACATCATGATAGAAAAATAAAGCCCCTGACCCATACACTCACATAGAGTTTTTAAAAATTCGAAAATAAAAAACAATGCAAATAACGAAAGACAAAGGAGCACACACACATACACACATATAAACACACTCTCACACATATGCATACACACACTCAGACACGCACACACACTCTCTCTCTCACACATACACACACGCACATACACACACACTCACACACACTCACACACACACACACTCTCTCACGCATACACACATACACACACACACACTGTCTCTCACACACACAAACACGCACACACGCACAAACACACACACACTCTCTCTCTGTGTCTCGCTGTCTCTCTCTCTCTGTCTCGCTGTCTCTCTCTCACACATACATACACACACACTCTCTCTCTCTCTTTGTGCCTGGCTGTCTCGCTCTCTCTCTCTCTCTTTCTCTCTGTCTTTGTCTCTGTCCTTGTGTCTCACTGTTCTCTCTCTCTCTCTCTCTCTCTCTCTCTCTCTCTCTCTCTCTCTCTCTCCTCTCTCTCTCTCTCTCTCTCTCTCTCTCTCACACACACATGAGAAAAGAAAACAACAACATACCAACCAACCAACCAACCAAACAAACAAATCCACTACCATCAGTCAATGAAACAAACAATACAATCATAATTATTGTTTTGGTAAAAGGGAAGAATAAACATCAATTTGAAGTTACAGACACACACACAAATCTGTACCAATAGCAAACTACACACACAGATGTCATAGAGTCAAATAAACGGTGGTTACGGATAGACTACACACACGCGCGCGCGCGCACGCGCACGCACGCACGCACGCACACACACACACACACACACACACACAGAGCAGTAGTTTCATCGTATGATCATCGTCTTCATTGATTTTTCTGGCAGTAGTAAAAATTATTGTCATTGTATATTGATATCACCATCGTCATCATCATCGTAGTCACCATCGTCATCTTTATCATTATAATTTCCTTTTCAATAAGGTTTGATATTTGTGTTTGTTTGTGTGTTGTTTTTGTTGTTGTTGTTGTTGTTGTTGTTGTTGTTATTGGGTGTTTATTTTCTCTTAGATGGCAAGTGTTTTGCTTATTCAATGTACCATCTGGAAATAAAAGTTTGACTTTGACTATGACTTTGACACACACGCACACACATATACACACATGTACACCCCCCCCCCCCCCCTCCACAGACACACACACATGAGCGCCCACACATATGCACACACACATGTACACACACATGCACACACACATGTACACCCACACACATGTGCACACATATGCACGCATGACCGCATACACACACATATGAACACACACACACGCACACACACATGCACACCCACACACATGCACACCCACTCACACACACTTGCATACACCCACTCACACACACGTGCACACATATGCATGCATGACCGCATGCACACACACTTGAACACCACACACACACACACACACACACATGCACACACATACATGCACACCCACACACACACACATGCACACCCACACACATGCACACACACTCACACACACATGCATACACACACTCACACACACACGTGCACACATATGCACGCATGACCGCATGCACATACACACACATGAACACACCACACACACACACATGCAAACACACATGTACACACATGCACACACACATGTACACCCACACACATGTGCACACATATGCACGCATGACCGCATGCACACACACATATGAACACACACACACGCACCACACACATGCACACCCACACACATGCACACACACACACACTCACACACACATGCATACACACACTCACACACGCAAAACATGGACGGGATGCAATAGAATTGCATGTGCCTTTATCCTTACAAGAAGGGTATAGCTTACTAGAACAAAAATCATGGAGAAAGGTCACTGACAATAATCAGCAAAATGAGAGACTTTTAACTAGAACTGCAATCAATACCGAAAATTTAACAGTGGTGAACCATTCAGAAGTTAGTACAAGTGTTTCTACGTCAAGGAGAATTAATACTTTATTCTATAGAATGAAATTAAATGCATTGATAACCAAATTCAGCAAAAAATGGTAAATGCCTGTGTGGTGAGAATATCACTAATACTCATATACTTTTTGACTGCCAGAGTGTAAAACCTTTCATGCCCCATTTCTGAAAACTCCCTCACCAGCATATTCAGCAATCTAAAACTAGCATTTGAAATTGTGAAAGGTCTTTGTCACAGTCCCATAGGACATTTGTTATAGTTACATAAACGTTAATGACTTTTTGTTTGTTTGTTTGCTTTTAATTCCTGTTGCATTGCCAAGTTTCTTTTCGGTATTTTTTTATATATTAAAGAACACATCCACCTCACCCGTTTTTTTGTTGTTGTTTTTTCCCCGTCTAATATCACTAAAAGTGAACAGACGTAAAATTGAAGTCAACAACAACTCACACACGTGTACACATATGCACGCACGACCGAATGCACAAACACATATGAAAACACACACACATGAACACACACACACACACTCACACACATGCGTACACACACACATACGTGCGCACACATGCACGCATGACCGCATGCACACACACACTTAGCAACTGGCTACATGCTAAGTGAAGGATCTACTTTAAATTTAAGAATAATCATTCTGACAAGAATATAAAACAAGGGATTTGAGAGAGAGAGAGAGAGAGAGAGAGGAGAGAGAGGAGAGAGAGAGGAGAGAGAGAGAGGAGAGAGAGAGAGAGAGAGAGAGAGAGAGAGAGAGAGAGAGAGATATTTAAAATTATATATTTTATTCTTTTACATCGAGGGCAATGGAATAAGCATGTGCTTTTTTTTTACTTCCAGTCCCCGTGTGTAAGCGGTTTTGTAAATTTTGTCATCTGTTCCCACCGGCACACAATGGCCTACTCTTACGAAAAGCGGAACAGGATTGAACGTGTGAGCAAGAGAGAGAGGAGAGAGAGAGAGAGAGAGAGAGAGAGAGAGAGAGAGATTGATATATTGATTGAGTAATTGCTTGCTTGCTTGATTGATTGATAATCTTTATTCCTAAGGGTTACAGCTAAGTATTGACATACTTTTTTTTACATCTGGCCTTTGCCCTGAGTAGGTACTATCATAACAATTGATAATTTTAAGTAAAAGGAGAGAGAGGGGGGGAGAGAGAGAGGCAGAGAGAGAGAGATAGAGAGAGGGGGATGGAGAGATATGGAGAGAGAGAGAGTGGGGGAGAGAGAGAGAGAGAGAGGGAGAGAGAGAGAGAGAGAGAGAGAGAGAGAGAGAGAGAGAGAGAGAGAGAGAGAGAGAGAGAGAGAGAGAGAGAGAGAGAGACAATGACAAATTCTTTTATTTCGAGGATAATGAATAAGCACCCATGTGCTTTTTTTTACGTCTAATCCCCGGCCTTAGGGAGATATATGATAATAAAATAAAATAAAGCCCATAGCAATACACTCACACAGTGTACGTAAAAAAATATCTACACAAAAATCCCCCCAAAAATCACCGAAGAGAGAGAGAGAGAGAGAGAGAGAGAGAGAGAGAGAGAGAGAGAGAGAGAGAGAGAGAGAGAGAGAGAGAGAGAGAGAGAGAGAGTGAGAGAGAGAGAGAGAGTAACAAGTAAGAAAGAAAGCAAAACAGAAAACACAGAAACAACCGAGAAAATAGCAAAGAAACCAAGAGCAAAACAAAAGCGGCAATAAGAACAAGGGGAGAGGGGACAACCGAATAATCCCCCCTCCACCCCCCCCCCCAAAAAAAAAAAACAACAACAAAAAACAACCAAAGCCAAAACAGAACCAAATAAAGCAAAACCTCCATAATATAAAGGAGAACAAACCATGTAAATAGTATCACTTTGGCTAACAGAAAGAAACGTCAACATTTTTTTGTGCTTTTATGGGAAGCAACAGCAATAGTAAATTACACACACAAAATATTGTATAAGCAATTTGCATCCCCATGCACACGTACACGTAAAACACACACATACACACACACACCACCACACTCGTCTAATATCACTTAGAGTGAACAGACGTTAAAATTGAAGACAACAACAACAACACACACACACATACAGAGAAAACTTTGAAAACTTTTTATTCAAAGAGGGTAATAGAATGAGCAGTAGTTGCTTTTTTACACCCGGCCCTGGGCAAAAAACAAACAAACAAACAAACAAAAGAAAACAATTGAAAACAAAACAACCCTTTCCGGAAAAAAAATCACGCACCCCCCCCCCTCCCCCCACCCCCAGAGAAACAAGCAAAAAAACCCCAAAAAACCGCCAAAAAATAAGCAAAATCAAAAAGCAACAATAAAAAAGAAACCCCCTACCCCCCAAAAAATAAAACAAAACAAACCCACACAACAACCCCAAACAACAACCCCCATCCCCAAAAAAACAAACAAACAAAAAACAAACAAACAAAACAACAATAAAAAACCCAAACCCAAACCAAACAATGAAGAAAAAGCCCCAAACCAACCAACCAAAATAAACAAAAAATAAAACAAAACAAAAACACCTCCCCCCAAAAAAACCAACCACAAAAAACCTTAACAAACCAAAAAACCCCAACAAAACACCCCACACCCCCACCAAGAAAAAATCAACTGTCATGGAACATTTTCAAATACACACAGTATGAAAGATTAGGTATACAGTATGTCTATGTTATTTTCATGTACTTTCTTCAAAGTGATTTTTTTTAATGTGGTGCTAACAGTTGCCTCAATTTAACAAGCATAAAACTTATAATAGTTTACTAGCATATTTGACTAATCTTCTGGAACAAGTAAGATTTATAATTATGCTTAAAAGAAGTAAAGTAGAGAGAGAGAGAGAGAAGAAGAGAGAGAGATGAGAGGAGGGGAGGGGGGGGGGGGGAGGGGGGGTATAGACATGTGGTTCAGTTAGGTCCATTCAACAAGATCATCAGCACTTTTTTTGGTAATATGTTTGCAAGAGAGTTAATGTTATTTTGGCTCGTGTGAATAGTTGTGTCATCATCGAATAGTTCAAATGTGGATTTGACATCCAGTGGGTGGTCGTTGATGTATATTGAGAAGAGGATGTGATACTCTATAGCTAATGAATTTGCTGTTTGGATGTGGATGTACTTATTGAGACATGCTGCTGCTTGTCTTTAAGATAGGAAGCAAGTAATCCTAAGGGATTAGTAGAGCAATTAAACAGGTCTAGCTTTCTGATGGGAAGTGTATGGTCAATCGTACCAATGCTTTTTTCTCTCTCTAAATCTACGAATAATACACCACGAAATTTATGGTCATTATTTTGTCTGTTTGTTCCTTTTTGACCACGTGGTACATAGTGGGTAGTGATGGCTGCAGGTTTAGACTGGGACACACGTTTCAACGATGTCTTTAGGGTCTGATACGTAGAGTATGATCCATTCTTGTGCTTGACTTTATTTTATTATTTTATTTATTTCATTTTATTCTTTTATATCGAGGATAATGGAATAAGCACTTATGTGCTTTTGTACATCCACTCTCCGTGTGTATGCGGTTTTGTGAATTCTGTCATCTGTTCCCACAGGCACACAATGGCCTACTCTTACGAAAAGCGGAACAGGATTTAACGTGTGCGCAAGATGTTCTATGTGCGTTTGCACACGGGGCCTCAGTTTATAGTCTCATCCGAAGGACTTTTGGGAAAAGTGGAGTCTGCACTGATGTTAACTCCAGGGAAAAATATCGAACCCGGGTTGTCAGATTGCGAGCACAATGTTCTAACCACTAGGCTATCCCGTCCCCCTGGTGTGAATCTCACTGGTGAATTAGCTAGTTGATGAAGATTGTATGAGTTCATAATTTAGGTCCATTGATCATTTACTTTTGCTAGATCGATATTAGAATCACCCAATAGGATTATTTCCCCTGATTCTAATAGGCTATAATCCATCATGGAGTCGAATTTGTCAATCCAGTTGTTTTTTTCCCTGAGGGATTTCTGTAGCAGGTCCCAATTACAATAGAGGGTTGCACGTTTTATAGAGATTTCTATCCAGACTTTTTCAACATCTTAACGATCTAAAAGGAGAAGACACTTAAACGTAAAATAGAGAAGGATTTCTGGGTGGTGGTTTTTTTTTTTAGAGTCTTTTCACAGTATCTTATAGCGTGGAATATAGATATCAGTGTCCATTATGTGCTCTGAATGCCTTGGACTCAGAAAGCCCTAATATGTGAAACGGTTTGCCGTTGTTTGTGATGAGTGTTGATAGGCTATATCTTCGATTTCATTATTAACTGCATGGTTTATTTTTAGGTGGCAACTTCGGGGGCCATCCTTGGAGGGCCACTTGTAATTTGAATGCGTCTATTGTATGTTGTATCTGTCGAGAGAGAGAGAGAGAGAGAGAGAGAGAGAGAGAGAGAGAGAGAGAGAGAGAGAGAGAGAGAGAGAGAGAGAGAGAGAGACAGAGACAGAGAGAGAGAGACAGAGAGAGAGAGAGACAGAGACAGACAGACAGACAGACAGAGACAGAGACAGACAGACAGACAGACAGAGACAGACAGACAGACAGAGACAGAAGCAGAGACAGAGACAGAGACAGAGACAGACAGACAGACAGAGACAGATAAAGAGAGAGCGAGCAAATAATTGCGATAATAATGCATAGTGTATAAGCACACGAGTGCTTTTTTACATCCAGTCCCTGTCTTTATCAGGGATAACATCATGAGAGAACACCCCCCCCCCCCCTTTCCACCACACTCTTTCCAACACCCCCTTTCCACCACCCCCCACCCCCGCCCCAATCAAACAAAACAAAACAACAAACTGGAAAAAAACCAAGCAAACAAACAAACAACAACAAAACAACAGCAACAACAACAGCAGCAGCAACAATAACAACAGCCAACAAAGAAAAAAAGAGACACAAAAAGCAAACAAACAAAAAGCATACACATGCAGAGAAAACAAATAATGATAACGATTAAAAAAAACCAAACCAAAGCAAATAAGAGAGAGAGAGAGAGAGAGAGAGAGAGAGAGAGAGAGAGAGAAGAGAGAGATCATTGAAAAAAGAAAAAAAAATCACATTAAAAAAACAAACAAAACTTTCCACTCCATGCATGAACAAATCCATGGAAAAAAAATAGTGACAAAAATCAAAATCCTTTATTAAAAACAAAACATGTAGGGAAAGAAAGGAAGAAAGACAGACAGACAGACAGACGGACATATAGCAACAGGGGGAGAGAGTGAGAGAGAGAGAGTGAGAGAGAGAGACACACACACACACACAAACAGACAGACGGACAGACACACAGGCAGAGACAAACAGACACACCCACACCAGACACACAGGCAAAGAACTCTATGAAAGACTATCTCCTGGGAACGGAGAAGGTGATCTCCCTTGCCGTTTAAAGTGGAGCAGACAACTCTGCTTTGGCCGCACACCGGTTTAAAAAAAAAAATCACTCTTTTCCTTCTGTTTTTCTATGTGACTCTTCTATTTATACCGCACGTACTAATAAGGCATCCACAGAAATAAAAACCACTTTTTGTGAAAGACTAGCCTCTGACTCAAAATTCACGTGATTTTGAACAAATTTGGTAGGTTTGAATTTAAAAAAAAATTTCAGCAAACACTGTACCCCCTCAGTCCTTTGTGGTCTGCTAGCTTCCTTACCGCAATATGCATGAGCGGGGTCAACACTGTAGGAATACAGGCAATCCTCATTTGATGATTATTTCCAACTTTCTCGTGACTACCTGGTATTGCTTTATGTCCTCAATCACAAAAACAAGTGCACAGTGCATTTTTTCATAATTAAATCTGTGAAAATCACCAACATTTTTTTCAACTCGTACTCTGTACAAGATACTACATGTCTTCCAAGAGAGAGAGAGAGAGAGCAAGAGAGAGAGAGAGAGAGAGAGGCCATATTAGGTAAAGGTAGATATTATATAACTTTGTTTCCAATACCATGAAGTGTGGTTCCTTTTGATGCATCAAGTGGGTTAAAAAAAGACTTTTGAAGCTTTGATTATGATTCCCATGGGGAAGGGAAAGCTCAGTGGAAAGAGCACTCCCTTTTCTCAAGCCAATGTTAAGCAGCACCGAGTTCGGTTACCAAGTGGATGGGTGACCCATTGGGCGCCTTGGCTTCAGTGCAGTCCCCAACTTCACCCAACTGTAAATGGGTACCTGACCTCTTTAGGGTCAGAGAAGGTAAAGCAGCGAGGGAGAGGAGATGGGCGCCGCCCTCACTATGCTGGGTCCTAGAGAAGTCGAGGTCTCTGACGCCTCGCTCCCTTACGACCACATAGGCCTAGGTTATGGGACACCTTTACCTTATGACTGGTGTTGTCTAATTGAATCAGGAAGAGAGTTCCACAGCAGAGGGACTGAGTACAGTAAACTAGACTTGACCAAGTGTGTTCTCTGGGTAGGGTCACTTGGCTTTGTTAGCATTTCTAGAATGTTTCCTTTTGGGTGGAAACTTGTCTTTTAAGGATGAGGGAAGAACAGTTCCTGTCAATATCTATAACATCATGAGGCCTTTGTTCTATATTAGTCTTTGGAGTTCATACAAGGCTCGGTGGGAGAGAGAGAGAAAGAGAGCGAGAGCGAGAGGAGAGAGAGAGAGAGAGAGAGAGAGAGAGAGAGAGTATTGCAAATACCCAAAGGTGTGAGCTGTTGCACTTACTATGTGCAGAAATCTACTTCTAGCAAGATTGTCTTCTTCCTCAAAAGGACCAGTTTCTTTCTGTTTTATTTTTTGCCTTAAAATGTTGTTGTATTTTAGTGTGGTATTGGAAGCTGCGAGAGAAAATGGAAAATTTGCGTTGTTATTGTCATCATTATCATTAGCATCACCATCATCGTTAACAGCATTATTAGTGCTATTTTTTAAATTATTGATATCATAATTGTTGATGCCTAACGATTTTCTCTCTCTCTCTCTCTCTCTCTCTCTCTCTCTCTCTCTCTCTCTCTCTCTCTCTCTCTCTCTCTCTCTCTCTGTGACCGTCTGTCTCTTTCAGTTTTTGTCTGCCTGTCTGTCTGCCTGCCTGCCTGTTTGTCTGTCTTTGTCTGTCTGTCTGTGTCTAATCTGTCTCTCTGCCTGTCTGTCTGTCTCTGTCTGTCTGTCTGTCTGTCTGTCTGTCTCTCTCTCTCTCTCTCCACACACACACACACACACACACACACACACACACACACACACACACACACACACACACACACACACACACACACACACTTTCTCCCCCTCCTCTCTCTCATCTCTTTCTCCTACAAATACTGCTATATCTGCAGTAAGGAGTGTTTTTTTGTGGGGGGTTTTGTATTGCTTTTTGTGTGTGTGTCGTTGTTTTGTTTTATGTTCTTCGTTTCTGTCTCCTCCACGTCCTCTCCCATTTTTTCTGTGTTTTTTTCCCCCTTTTTTTTCTCTTTTTCTCTTTTTGCTCTCTTTCTTTCTTTTCTTT
>CM054159.1:35861615-35864115 GCA_028751875.1 Rapana venosa | reverse complement strand
GTGGTGCTGTTGCTGTTGTGGTTGTTTGCTGTTTGGTTGTTATTGCTTGTTGTTGTTGTTGTTACTGTTGTTGGAGCTGAGGTAGTAGTAGTAGTAGTGTGTTGTTGTTGTTGTTGTTGTTGTTGTTGCGGTTTTTGATGTTGTATTTGTGGTGGTGGTTGTTGTTGGTGTTGTGGGTTGCTGTAGTGGTTGTTGTTGCAGTTGGTTGTTCATTGTGTTGATTGGTTGTTGGTTGTTATTGCTGTTGTTGTTCGTGTTGTGGTGGAGAAGTGTGTAAGTCAGTATCAGTAGTATAAGTGGTAGAAATAGTAGGAAAGAGTAGTAGTAGTAGTAGTAGTAGTAGTAGTCAGTAGTAGATAGTGTGCAGCAGCTTTGCTGTTGTTGTGCTTAGTGGTTGTTTCTAGTTGCTGCTGCTGTTGCGCTGTTTGTGTGGTTTGTTGCTGTTTTGTTGTTTGCTAATTCACATGGCTACTATGTGTTTACGCTTTTGTGGTGGTGGTTGTTGATGATGGCGCGTAGTGTCTTCCAGTCCACTGTATCTCCGAGTCAATAATCTAGACAAGTACAGCACCATGGGGAAAATGCAATCTGAACAGCTTTTCTTGCAGTCAGTAGCAGCTGCACAGTAGATCGCAACAACAATTTTACTCTACTACTATCTTCATTCTTTCTTCTTCTTCTTCTTCGCATTCTTCGCAATTATCGCGTTTTTCTTCTTCTTTGCTTCTTCTCGTCTCGCTTCTTTTTCCTTTCTTCTTCTTCTTTTTCTCTCTCGCATTTCTTCTTCTCTTATCTTCTTCTTCTTCTCCTCTAACAGAAGTCAGATTTGCGCACTGCACCTGACTGTAGCTATACAATTTGCTTTTTTTTCACCTTTGTTTCATCAAAAGTGCGTATTCAGGTTGATTGGGTGCGGGAAGGGCAGGGAGGTTAGGGGGGATGGGGGGGGGGGGGGGGGGGGGGGGGGGGGGTTGGGGATGGGGGGGATGGGATGGGGTGGGGGGGGGGGGGGGGTAGAGGCTCTGAAGATGGGTCTATAGCCTGGGTGTCAAAATGCCCTGCGAAGTTTCAAAACACTTTTTTTTTAAAAGGAGGGAAGGAAGAAAAAAGAGAGGAAAAGAAAACAAACAACAACAAAAAAGACAGAAATTCAGAGAGAAGTAAAAACAAACCCACCCCACTACGAGAAAACACACAACACAGGGCGGGAACGAAGGTTAAGTCAAAAATCATGACTGGGGAAAGAGACATACACGTAACTTTAATGATGATTTAGATAGATGCAGGGGGTCTAACCCAACTGTATGTATGTATGTATGTATGTATGTCGTTAAGATTTTTAGAGCGCGCACAGACACTCACGCACGCAAGCCTGCACGCACGCACGCGCACGCACAATACACACGCGCACATACACACACATACACGCACGCCTGCGCGCACACACGCACACACACATACACACGTGCACATACACATATACTTTCATGCGCGTGCGCGCATATGCACGTCCACACCCATGCATGCATGCATCAGCACGCACGCACGCACGCACGCACGCGCACGCACACACACACACACACACACACGCACCACACACACACACACACACACGAACGCGCGCGCGTTCTGATTCTCTGCCATATATACATTTCTTTATTTCGTTGTTCATTCGTTCGTTCTCTCTGTCTGTCTGCTTTCTATGTCTCTGTCTCTCACATATTTTTTTTCATTTCCCCCCTTTTTAATGGTATCGTAGCCTTAAGCCGAAGCAAAATAAATCATTTCAAGGTTCAGAGTTGTGTGTGTTTGTGTGTGCGAGAGAGCGTGCGTGCGTGTGTGGGTGCGTGCGTGCGTGCGTGCGTGCGTGCGTGCGCACTATAAAATCTTAACAGCATACAGTAAGGTCAGGTCGTAGCATATAAATCCTCATTTACGTTCATTTCTGTTCACTTGTGATTTTTGATACCGCTTTCTTTCTCACGTTGCGGCGTGTGTTTTCTTGGATTTTTTGTTTTTGTTTTTTGAATTTCTGTTTGTCTTTCTTTTCCTTTCTGTTTCTTCCTTCCTTCCTTTCTTCCCTTCTTCTTTTCAAAATGAGGAGGGCGATTTGACACCCGCACACCCCCGCACGCCATTGTGTGCGTAAGGGAGCGTGCATGCCAGTGCATGCACACGCGTACATACGCATGAATATTTTGTTTTGTATGCTCCTTATTTTTACGCGCGAGTTTAATTTTTTATGTGATTTTTTTCAAAATCCAGACCCCGTTCCCATACACACATACACACGCACGCATGTACGCACAAACACACACACGCGCACGCGCATGCAGGCATGCACACACGCGCACACACATACACATACACACGCGTGCGCGCACGCGCGCAAGCAGGCATGCACACACACAACCACCCCCACCACCCAACGCCCCCGCACACACAACACCACTTACAACCACACGCACACAATTCACACACTTACACACAAACATCCCCT
>CM054159.1:35858453-35861115 GCA_028751875.1 Rapana venosa | reverse complement strand
TGTCTGCCTTTTTTGTTCGTCTCTGTTTTCCACATTTTGTTTTATTTCCCCCTTTTTAATGGTATCGTACCTTAAGCAAAGAAAAAATAATCATTTCAAGGTTCAATTTTTGTGTGTGTTTGGTGGGGGTGGGGCGAGCGTGGTGTCTGTCTCCTCTGTTAACTCCCCTCGTCGTTCTGTCTGTCTGTCTGCTATCCCTGCCCCCCCCTCTCTCTCTCGCTCTCACTCAAGTCTCTCTCTCTGTCTCTCTCCTCTCTCTCCTCTCTCTCTCTTTCATTGTGACATACTATTGTTCATCATTAATTTACCTTCATCCCCGTCTTTCTTCTTCAGTCCATCTTTGAACCTGTCAGCTGCCATCTGGACCTGCTTGTCTCTGAGAGATCTCATGGCCTCTCGGATGGCTTCCTCTGCATCAGCGTCCTCTGTAGGCACCATCACAACAGACAAGCTTGTACGAGTCATATGTCCATCTTCATTAGCACAGCCGCCAAGGATTTTAATCCTGACATAAAGAGTGACAGCAAGCCATTTTGCATACATCATACATACGATCGTAGTGCACATTATTAGCATGGGAAACTATGAATCTCTGCCCCCCCCACCTCCCCTACAACGTCATCAACATGCACACCAAGCAGTCCTGAAGTGAGCGCTGAGCGCAAACGCAAAGAACAGCAAAATACTAAAACAAGGCTAACCAGATCTATTCCAGCTATCATACAAAATGTGAGTTCAGAGATACATGTCACGGGGAAGGCAGTGACAATGCCCTTCAGTCAGCAAATTAATAACTCAAGTCCCAACGATTGACTCATCTTCATCCAAACAGTGTTACCATGACAATGTAAACAGTCAATCAGGTCGACAACAAAATGATCTTAACCATCTAGATCTGAAGTGCCCAATTCTGCTACTTGTGGAGAAGGATGACTCCACCTTGAGAAACGGTGCAGACCAAGACCCGAGTGTTGGCCGGCGCACGCAGTGGATCTGCTTGAAAAATCTCCTGGGTAACAACACACACCCAGAGGGGGGGGGGGGAGCAACAGTCTCCGCCTCCAATCGCGGCCAGCCACCTATGCCGTCGCCGTTTCAACGGCAGACCCCTCCCACATCTTCTGGGAGAAGTCAACCAGGCAGCCCTCTAGACCTAGAAGGTCAGTACAACAAATACAGGGTTGGGAACCAAAAAAGGACCAACAAACACAATGAAGAACACCCCTTTGACGCAACAACCAACTGACGTCACATCATGTAGTACAGAAAGACAACTCTGATCTGCCACTGTCAACTCTCCAGACGCTGTTCTAAAGGCGTTATGAAAACTCTAGACAGTCATATGGATAAGAGTGGAAAAGAGAAAGTCAAATAAAAACCCTGACATTCCCTCAGATAAGGATAAAAGCCTCTGATATGCAAAAAACCACAAATGCCTGTAGTTAATCAGTGTGGACAAAATGAACTTAAAAAGTCGATCCCCAAGAGGCCAGCAAACACCTGTTTAGTAATGTAAAGCAGATTTTGGCTTCCTTCCTGAGACGAAAATTTGTCATTAGCAAGATTCTTCCTCAGAAAAACCAATCTTCAATGAAGAGAGAAATCATCAATCAATGACTTGCTCGGCTTTAGAGACCATCTACCACAACTTATCATTTTGTCCTCACGAAAATATGTATAAACACCTCATTATCATTACAGAGATACATTTACATCAAATGCACAAGGCTCCAGTATAACTGGCTCGAACATTGCAAGGCATGTTCATTCATTTTTTGGCAAACAGCAAAGAGGAGACCAAGACGCCATTTTCATCCCATGAACCGTCATCCATACACGCTACGCCTTGACAACCACTACCAGCAGCCAGGTACAACACCACAATACACATGTTTTACCAGCAGCGACTGAACCCCCGGGTGGAGACAACAATGCTCGACATAACAGAGTTTGGTGGTGAAAAATCATTTTTGAATGGTGACATTTGTTTGTCTTTGCCTTGCAACCAGCTATAGACTGAACAGTAAATAGGACCTGTGATTTATGCTCACATCCCACAGCTGCTCTAACACGATCCTGGTTACTTTTTGTTTTGTTTTCTTTTATTGCTGTTTTAATTTGAATTATCTGAACTTTTCTTTACAAGAGCACTTGGACACTTTTATTAAGATTTTTCTGTATCTTTACCTCCAATACATTTTGAAATTTGTGTTTTGATTTTTGGTTAGTTAGGGCTTTCGTGTTGTATAATGTCTAAAAGAAATTCCATCACCACAAACGCTTAATGTCATGCATGGACTGCTAAGATCCATTCTCCAACGAATTTACCATACTAGTTCAACATCTTTCTATAACAGCTATCAAGCCTCTCATCCCTGCAGTCCCTCAATGTAAAGGAAGTAGTAAATTACCACGACAAATCAAGGTTACTACTACCCACCTGTTCATGAATAACGTGGATTGCAGTTGGTAAAGTAGAATACAGCAATATATATCCAAGAAGGAATAGATTTAAATGCAGTTGTTCACCTATGCCTATGATATCCCAGTTCATATCGTGTGCGCTGCACGTGGTAAAGTTTACAGATCATTGGTCATTAACATTGTTTCAGTATTTTGCTAAGGAGCTAAATGACTATAATACAGAATGTCTTGGCTGCAC
>CM054159.1:35840953-35853453 GCA_028751875.1 Rapana venosa | reverse complement strand
ATACAAGCTCCATATTGATTGCAAACTAACCACAATACGTAATAAATAACAGCATTAATAATGAATACATAAGCATATCCAAGAAACAAAACACGCTTTTTAGCCAACTCAAGCATTGGTATTAAGACAGGTAATATTTGAATATTGTTTGGTAAACTAGATAGAGCGAAATAGAGAGACAGAGATAGCAGGAAATTCAAGAGAGAGAGAGAGTGAGAGAGAGAGAATCCATTTTTAGATTATACAAATTCTTCAAAAATAAAACTAATACACCTCCCCCCCCCCCCAACCCACACACACACACACGCACGAGGGTATCTTACTTCAAAAGCTGCTGTCCTTTAAAACCGAAAACAACACCACCACCACCACCAACTTTTATATCAAGATTGTAACATTCAAGGTATCCAAATTGTATAGCAAGTTTTCTTAAAGAGCATCAAATCAACATACATTAACCAACGTATTTCAAATGAAAAAAGCATAGTATAAAATATCGGGAAAAAACCATCCATTATGCATTTACGTATGAAATACACATAAAACTAATAATTCCTAAATAATTCCTATGACTTTAGACCTTCTAATCAAATAATAATTTCATGAGAGAGAAAAGAGGCAAACGCTAATTTGAGAGGAGAGAGAGAGAGGGAGATGGGGATGGAAGGGAGAGAATGAGAGAGAGAGAGAGAGAGAGAGGAGAGAGAGAGAGAGAGAGAGAGGAAGAGAATGAGAGGAAGATTCATAGCCTAGAGTGTTTAAAACTACAACAACAACAACAACAACAGAATAGCAATAAAATTTAACTACAATTCTCGAACCTAATATTATCATCAATCTGTTGATTCTAGCCATAATAAACGAGCCGCTCACATTATTATTATTATTATTATATTATTATTATATTATTATTATTATTATTTATATATTATTATTACATGAGAGAGAGACAGACCGGCAGACATAGAGACAGAGACAGAGATAAACCACGACATAAGGAATGAAGAAACAAAAATGAATGAAGGATGGAAAGAAAGAAACAAACAAACAAAGAAAAAAAAACTAGAAGGGGGGGGGGGGGGGGGGGGGGGGGGGGGGGGGGCGGGAGGGAAAAAAAAGAAGCACAGAAAAATCAAAGGAAAGAAGAAGAGTACAGAAGACACGACAAAAGACAGAAAGGAAAGGAAGAAAAAGGAATGAAATGAGGAAGGATTGAAGGAAGAAGGGAAGAAAGACGGGAAGGAAACAAACTGAAAGAATAAAGTCAAAAAAAAAAAAAAATTGAAAAATAGGACTAAACAATAAATAATGGACCATACAACGGTCCTTAAACATTGTCCATAACTTCTGGAGCAACTGCCTTCTCTCTCTCATCTCTCTCTCTCTCTCTCTCTCACTCTCTCCTCTCTCTCGCTCTCTCTCTCAACGTATAGCTCGATTGAATAAAAAAAAAAAAACCTCATTCAACACACACACACACACACACTTCAAAAAAATAGCATTAAAAATTAAATTAAAAAAAAAAGAAAACGTACCCCCACATCAAACTTAAGACAACTGCACCAGTACTCTTCAACATACATATCATTTCTATCAATCTATGTAAAGCCAGCTTTTCTTGGTACGTGGTACTTGCAAAGCAATGGACATGCCTCTCCTCTGCCACAACTTTGACCTCCTGTACAAAGTGTCATAATTTTACCCTCTTTCTCAAAGTGCCATAATTTTCCCCCTTCACAAAATGCCATAATTTTACCCCTTTCATAAAGTGCCATAATTCCCGCATTCACAACGAGCCATATATTAATTTTTACCCCCTTCACTAAAGTGCATAATTTTTCCCCTTCATAAAGTCCTATCTTTGAACACCACTCAAAACGCCATAATTTGTCCCCATCCCCCTCATCAAGTCCTCTAATTTCCCCACCTTCAAAAAGTGCCCATAATTTATCCGCCCTTTTCATAAAGTCCAATAATTTCCCCACCTTCAAAAAGTGCCATAATTTCCCCCCTTCATAAAGTCCTATAATTTCCCTACCTTAAAAAAGTGCCATAATTTTCCCCCTTCATAAAGTCCTATAATTTCCCCACCTTCAAAAAGTGCCATAATTTCCCCCTTCATAAAGTGCTATAATTTCCATACCTTCACAAAGTCCCATAATTTCCCCCCTGCAGAAAATGCCATTATTTTCCCCCTTTCACAAAGTGCCATAACTCCCCCCCCCCCCACCTTCACAAAATACATATTCCTCCCCTTTCACAAAGTGCCATAACTCTTCGATGAACTATAAACGAGGTCCCGTGTGCGAACGCACGCCAAACATCTGCGCACACGTTAAAGACCTTTCCGCTTTCCGTAATATTAGGTCCCATTGTGAGCCGGTGGAACAGATGACATAATTTACAAAACCGCTTACACACGGGACTGGATGTAAAAAAAAAAAAGCACATAAGTGCTTATTTTCCAATATCCCTCGATATAACAGCAATAAAAATAAAAATAAAAAACCCTACAACCTCACCCCCCCCTCCCCTTCACAAAGTGCCATAATAAAATACCACGGCCCCTTTTCACTAGTGCCATAAAACTCCCCCCAACCTTCACAAAGTGACCCAATAACTCCCCCCCCCCCTTCACAAAGTGACATAACTCCCCCCACACCCTTCACAAAGTGGCCATAACTCCCCCCACTCTTCACAAAGTACCATAATTCCCGCCCCTTTTCACAAAGTGCCATAAACTCCCCTACCTCACAAAGTGTCACGGAGGGGGGGGGGGGGGGCCATAACTCCTCCACCCACAACCCCTGCCACAAAGTGCATAATACCCCCCCCCCCCCCCCTCTTCACAAAGTGCCATAACTCCCCACCCCACACACACACCCCTTCACAAGAGTTGCCATACCTCCCCCCCCCCCCCCCCCCCCCCCAAATCCTTCACAAGTGCCATATTTCTCCTTTTTCTTTTTGCCCTTGCTGTGCGTTTTGGCGCCAGCAAGCACAGGAGGTTTGTCAGGCATCAGCGTGGATTCCCTCAGTACCACAGGCTCCATGCTTAGCATCCCTGCACCCTCCCCAGCCTCATCCTTCTCCTCCTCACCTCCTTCCTTCTTCTCCCGCTCTTCGCCCTTCTCTTCTTTTTCTTCAGGGGCTCCAACTTAAAGGTAGGGTCCTGACTGATGACTGCCTCTCCTCCCTCCTCTTTCACGATGGAGTCAGGGTTCAGGAAAATGAAGGCAGCGGGACGTCTTCGCCATCTTAAGAACGCTAAGGGGTCCGGGCCGTAATCGTTCTGGGGAGTGTCGTCGTCGTCTTCTTCGTCAAGGTCGTTGTGTTTGCCCTCGTTCTGGTTCTCTGTGTCGTTTCCGGTTCCGGCGTCGTCGTTTTGCGAGGCTTTATTTCCGTTTAAGGAATCTGTGGAGAAAATGAGAAGTTGATGTATAGACCAATCAAGCAGATGATGCATCTTGGGTATGATTATGATAAGGTGTTTTTTTTATTGTAGAAAAAAAAAGTAGTTGGTATTTTTTGCTGTGAGGGATTCTGTGTTTGTTTGGATTTAAAGCAGAGAGCTATTGAGTGAAGAAGGAGGATTGTCAAATCCCAAATCTTTTTGTTGACAGTACTGAAGAAAGTGTGCGAAGTGCAAGGGAGTGTTTGTATCACAATGTAGTAAGAAAGACCGGGAAAAAGTTCTAACAATCGTCACTTATTTTCACATCCTACAAATCTAAAAAGAAAAATGTTGTTCTTTTTGGAAACTAAAACAACAAAATAACTGATGATATATTCACTGGCAGCCAAAAATTAAATCGTAAAAAGTTGACAGCCTGCGTGGATGGAGTTGTCTCCCTTTTAAACAATTTATTTACAATCGAGAGATACAATACGATTTTTGTTTGGGGTGGCTTGACATCATAAAATGGTATGATGTTATCATTATTTTGTTATCTTTAAAATTACTAAAAAGAGAGGGAACAAAAGGAAAAGACGAAAACGCAGTTTGAAAAATGGGAAAGCCGTTTCAGAGCTTTTGCATGTGATTTTGTTTTACAGCTTTCAAGAAAATGCCCATGAGGACACAACCGGCAGGACAATTTGGAAAGGCAAGTATATTTATCATCAAGTTATGCTTTGTTGACAGCCACGATTCTCAAGTGCTTCACCAAAGGTTATATTATGCCCAGTGCATGTTATTATTACGGTTATTACGGGTTATCATTATGAAGATTTCTATGACTATTAGTTATTAATGCAAAAAATAGGAGTGGAGGTAAAACAAGTGCAGATAACCACTTACACCTTCTCAATCCTTTTTGAAAATGATTTTCAAAGATTCTTTTTTTTTGAAAGCCAGAAAATAAAATCTTTCAATGACAGGATTTTTAGACATTTTTGTGTAAGAACCATGCCTTTTGGCCTGACCTGACTCGAGTTTTCGGCTCCTGGATTGAATGGCTATTTATTAGTCAGGGTAAATCATCAGGCCTGTTATCGTGAAAGGTGTCAGAACTAAACCCCGGTCTTTCTCACCTTGGGGACAGTCATGTAGGGGTGGCCCATGGTGCGGTGCTTGACGCCTTCATCTTTCCGTTTCTTCCTCGTCGTCTTCTTTCTCCTCCTCTTCTCTGGCGCCTCTTCTTCCGCGTCCGTGGTTTCCTCCCCTTTCTTCTGACGCCGTGCCTTCCCTTTGGACAGCTCCTCCTCCTCCTTGTTCTCCTCCTCCTCCTCCTCTCCTCCCTCCATCTTTCCTCCTCGTAGGAAGGTCTCTGCTTTGCTGAGGGTGGATTCCAGATCAGTGTCTTTGGCTGTCGGGTCTGAGGGATCAGCTTCACTGTCATCGCGTTTTCTATCATGGTTCAAGTCTGGTGATTCATTTTCCTTGTCGTTGGCTGCGTCAGGTTCTGAGACAGATTCTTTCATTCCTTCTTGCATGGCGTCGTCTTTGGACAGATCTCCTTCATCGTGACAGTCACCTGAAGCGTCTTTGTCCGAATCCTGGAGGTTCTCCTCCTCTTCACCGGACTCTTCAGCAGCTGTGGGCAGAACGACGTGGAGCAGGGTTTTCTCCGATTCTTCCTCTTCTCGATCTTTAGCCTCTACCAGGACTTCTCCTTCTGCTTCTGCTTCGTCCTCTTCCACGCCTTCTTTGATGGGGTCCTCGGCCTCAGACTCGGATCCAGTCTCTGACCCTAGCGTGCCTCTCCTCTGCGAGCCTCTCCGGGACCTGCGTCTCCTGCCCGCTCCTCCGATAGATCCCCTGGCCAGGAGGCGGGTGGTGAAGCGGTTGAGGTTCTGCACCCGACTGACCACGTCCTTCAGCGATCTCCGGCGGAAATGGTGCTTGTAGGGGGACTCTTCGTCTTCCTCCTCCACCGCCTTCTTCTTTCGGCCGAAGTCTAAGAAGTTGTCGTAGCGCTGAATGAGGTCGTCGCCTTCCCCTGTGTCCTTTTCGGCACTGTGGGTGTGGTCTGTGTCCTCTGTGTCCTCTGTGTCTGTACATCACGTGGCTTTATTATTGCATTTAGTTGTCTTCCTTTTTTTTCCTTTTTTTTCCTCTCTCTCTCCTTATGGTAAGGTAAGGTAAAGGAGTCCCATAACCTGTGTAAGGTCGTAGGGGAGCGAGGCGTCAGAGACCTCACTTCTCTAGGGCCAGCATATTGAGGGCGGCGCCCATCTCCTCTCCCTCGCTGCTTTACCTTCCCTGACCCTAAAGAGGGCAGATACCCATTTACAACTGGGTGAACTGGGGGAACTGTACTGAAGCCAAGGCGCGCAAACGGTCACCCATCCAACTGGTAACCACGCTCGACGCTGCTTAACTTGGCTGGGGGAAAGCGAGTGCTCCGACCACTGAGCTATCCCGTCCCCATCCTTATGGCCCAGGTCAAAGAGCTGTGTCAAGTCAAGTCAAGTCAAGTCAAATTTTAATTTCCAGATGATACAGTGAATAAGCAATGCATTTTCTTTTTTTTTTCATCAAGCCATCTATCTAAGAACACATTTCTTAATGTGTCAGTTCTTGATGTCAGCAGCTAATTGCCAAGGCCCTACACTAAAATGTTGTTGTTATGTTGTAAAAATGTTGTGTGTGAGATTGTCTTCAGCCGTGACAAGCTCTTCTTAACATAACAACCGGCTCTCTCCTCTTTAAAGGAGAAAAAAAATCCTCTGAAGTCGGAGTATGGCTGCCTATATGGCGAGGTACTTTAAAAACAGTCATACACGCAAACCTTCTCATTCAGTGTTTAATTTCAATCTCACAGTGATTCCCAGATGGGATGAGTTGAGTCAGAGTGCACATTCTGGGTGACCCCCAGAGTGTTAAGCTGGGGAAAAACACAACAACAACATTCTTTTTTTTTCCAAGGATGATGGAATAAGCACTCTTGTGTCTTTTTTTGTACATCCAGCTCCCCTAGTGTCCTGATGTTAGCAAGTTTTCAAATGTTGTCGTCCATTCCCACAGACACACAATGGCCTACTCTTCCGAAAAGCGGAACGGGTGTTAATGTGTGCGCAAGATGTTCTGCGTGCGTTCGCACACGGGACCTCGGTTTATAGTCTCACCCGAACGACTTTTAGGGGGAGTGGAGTCAGCACTGATGTTAACTCCAGAGGAAAAATCCTCTTGAACGAGATAGATTCGAACCCGGGTCAGCAGACCACGAGCGCAATGCGCATCACTCTAACCACCGGGCCACCCCCGTCCAGTTCAGTTCTTGAAGCTGGAACTTCAGCATCACCTGGGTTATTCAGGTAGCACAGAAGAGAGCGGCACCGCTACTTTAAACTTCATCATCATCATCTCGCCTGACAAAAAAAGCTTGTTTGCTTTCGCTTTGTTATGCCATTTGAGTGTCTGTAAGTTTCAACCACTGTCAAACAGTGCCCAGCCAATCACCACCAAGATCACCCTCAGCGGAAAAGAACTGGAGACAGTTGACCATTTCAAGTACCTTGGAGACATCATAAGTGAGGAGGGATCGAAGACCGAAATCCTAGCAAGAGCGGCACAAACAGCAGCAGCAATGGCAAGACTGAAGACCATATGGAGAGACAGAAACATCCCTCTCGGAACCAAGTAAAGTTACAAAACGCGCTAGTCACCCAATGTCATGCTTTACGCATGTGAGCATGACACTGAACGCGACCATACAAAGAGGATTCAAGCAGTAAGAAATGAGATGCCCGCTCAGAATGCTCCTTGGCATCTCATACAAGAAACATGTCTCCAACAATGAAGTCCGCAGAATGATCACTCAACAGGTGCGGGACAAGAAGACCTACGACCACGCTAAAAAGAGGAACTCAGATGGTATGGGCAAGTAACACCGCGCCAGAAAGGAACTTGCAAAGACCATCCTGCAAGGAACAGTCCCGGGGAAGAGAAGACGGGGCAGACAGAGGAGAAAGTGGGCCGACGACATCCGTGATTGGACAGGGGAGGACTTCAGTGTCACCCAGGCACTCGCCCACGACCGCGCTAAGTGGAGCCAGCTGGTCCACCGTTCGTCCACCATGCAGCGCCCCTACGACCCTGGCGGGTTACGGCACCAGTGAACAGTGAACAGTGAAGTTTCAACCATCGTTTAAAAAACAGATGACTAATTCACATGATATAAAGATGTGATAAGATCAAACATTTGACTTTGTACACAAATACACAAATACATGCATACATACATACATACATACAGACAGACAGACAAACAGACAGAGTACTATATCTCTCTCTCTCTGTCTCTTCCTCCCCCTCCTCTCTCTTTCTCGTTTTTGTTATTGATGTGACTCTCTATATTGACATAATTCTGTTCATGCCATGTTTAGATTACATTTTTTGGTATTTCTTATTCTTTTTTTGCTTCCAGATTATGTAAACCAAACTGGATAGTATGATTTCATTACTTCATTATTTCATTTCATATACATGAAATTGATGCGCGTGTGCTTGTAGGTGTTTTTTCTGTCTTATTTGTCTTTTTAACCTTTTATGTTTAATATAGTTATTGTTATCATTTCTAAGGGCTGACGTTGGATGAAAAACAGTCTGTCAATGCTTATCTGAAACCATCATCATCATCGTCGTCGTCGTCGTTGTCATTATCGTCATTTTCATCATCACCTCCACCATCATCATCATCACCACCATCACCATCATCATCCCTATCATCACCACCATCACCATCATCCAACCACCACCACCACCACCACCATCATCATCGTCACCACCACCACCACCACACCACTACATCACACCACCATCATCACCACCACCACCCACCACACCACCACCCCACCATCATCATCATCATCATCATCATCATCCATCATCATCCTCACCACCACCACCACCACCACCATCATATTCATTTTTTCATCATCTGTCTGTCTGCCTGTTTATCTCTCCCATTGCTGTCTGTCTTCCAGTCTGTTTCTATCTCTGTCTGTCTCTATCTGTCTGTCTTTCTGTCTGCGTCTGTCTGTCTCTCTAAATGAATGAATGAATAAGTAAAATGAAATAAATACATGAATAACTACCTACTTATATTCCTAACTAACTAACTAACTGACTGACTGACTGACTGACTGACTGAATAACTAACTAAAAAATATAATCGAAATCAGAGAATTTGATTTGATTCTCTCTCCCTCTCGCTGTCTCTCTGTCTCTGAATCTGTCATTGTCTCTCTCTTACTATCCTCTGTCTGTCTGTTTCTGTTTCAGTCCCTGTCTGTCTTGTCACTCTCTGTCTCTCTGTCTCGCAAACCCCTCTTAAAATATTGTTTCTGTTTTCTGATCTCTGTCTGTCCCGCACTATCTCTCTCTTGTCTCTATCTCACTCTGTCTCTCTTTCTCTGTCTCCTCTGTTAACTCCCCTCGTCGTTCTGTCTGTCTGTCTGCTATCCCTGCCCCCCCCTCTCTCTCTCGCTCTCACTCAAGTCTCTCTCTCTGTCTCTCTCCTCTCTCTCCTCTCTCTCTCTTTCATTGTGACATACTATTGTTCATCATTAATTTACCTTCATCCCCGTCTTTCTTCTTCAGTCCATCTTTGAACCTGTCAGCTGCCATCTGGACCTGCTTGTCTCTGAGAGATCTCATGGCCTCTCGGATGGCTTCCTCTGCATCAGCGTCCTCTGTAGGCACCATCACAACAGACAAGCTTGTACGAGTCATATGTCCATCTTCATTAGCACAGCCGCCAAGGATTTTAATCCTGACATAAAGAGTGACAGCAAGCCATTTTGCATACATCATACATACGATCGTAGTGCACATTATTAGCATGGGAAACTATGAATCTCTGCCCCCCCACCTCCCCCTACACGTCATCAACATGCCGACACCAAGCAGTCTCTGAATTGAGCGCTGAGCGCAAACGCAAAGAACAGCAAAATGACTAAAACAAGGCGTACCAGATCTATTCCAGCTATCATACAAAATGTGAGTTCAGAGATACATGTCACGGGGAAGGCAGTGACAATGCCCTTCAGTCAGCAAATTAATAACTCAAGTCCCAACGATTGACTCATCTTCATCCAAACAGTGTTACCATGACAATGTAAACAGTCAATCAGGTCGACAACAAAATGATCTTAACCATCTAGATCTGAAGTGCCCAATTCTGCTACTTGTGGAGAAGGATGACTCCACCTTGAGAAACGGTGCAGACCAAGACCCGAGTGTTGGCCGGCGCACGCAGTGGATCTGCTTGAAAAATCTCCTGGGTAACAACACACACCCAGAGGGGGGGGGGGGAGCAACAGTCTCCGCCTCCAATCGCGGCCAGCCACCTATGCCGTCGCCGTTTCAACGGCAGACCCCTCCCACATCTTCTGGGAGAAGTCAACCAGGCAGCCCTCTAGACCTAGAAGGTCAGTACAACAAATACAGGGTTGGGAACCAAAAAAGGACCAACAAACACAATGAAGAACACCCCTTTGACGCAACAACCAACTGACGTCACATCATGTAGTACAGAAAGACAACTCTGATCTGCCACTGTCAACTCTCCAGACGCTGTTCTAAAGGCGTTATGAAAACTCTAGACAGTCATATGGATAAGAGTGGAAAAGAGAAAGTCAAATAAAAACCCTGACATTCCCTCAGATAAGGATAAAAGCCTCTGATATGCAAAAAACCACAAATGCCTGTAGTTAATCAGTGTGGACAAAATGAACTTAAAAAGTCGATCCCCAAGAGGCCAGCAAACACCTGTTTAGTAATGTAAAGCAGATTTTGGCTTCCTTCCTGAGACGAAAATTTGTCATTAGCAAGATTCTTCCTCAGAAAAACCAATCTTCAATGAAGAGAGAAATCATCAATCAATGACTTGCTCGGCTTTAGAGACCATCTACCACAACTTATCATTTTGTCCTCACGAAAATATGTATAAACACCTCATTATCATTACAGAGATACATTTACATCAAATGCACAAGGCTCCAGTATAACTGGCTCGAACATTGCAAGGCATGTTCATTCATTTTTTGGCAAACAGCAAAGAGGAGACCAAGACGCCAATTTCATCCATGAACCGTCATCCAGTACCACGCTACGCCTTTGACAACCACTACCAGCAGCCAGTGTACAACCAGCCACAATACGAGCATGTTACCAGCAGGACTACCCCGGTGGAGACAACATGCTCGACATAACAAGTTTGTGTGGTGAAAAATCATTTTGAATGGTGACATTTTGTTTGTCTTTGCTTTGCACCAGCTATAGATCTGGAACAGTAAATAGACACTGTGATTTATGCTCACATCCCCAGCAGCTGCTCTACACGATCCTGATTACTTTGTTGTTTTGTTTTCTTTTTATTGCTGTTTTAATTGAATTATCTGAACTTTTATTACAAGAGCACTTGGACACTTTTATTAAGATTTTCTTTTTAAAGTGTTACCTCCAATACATTTTGAATTTGTGTTTTGATTTTTGTTAGTTAGGGCTTTTTGTGTATAATGTCTAAAAGAAATTCACTAACGCTTAATGTCATGCAGTGGAATGCTAGATCCATCTCCACGAATTTACCATACTTTAGTTCAACATCTTTCTAGTAACAGCTATCAAGCTCTCATCCTGCAGTCCCTCAATGTAAAGAAGTGTAAATTACCACGACTTCAAGGTTACTACTACCCACCTGTTCATGAATACGTGGATGCTGTTGGTAAAGTAAATACAGCAATATATATCCAAGAAGGAATAGATTATAGTGCATGTTGTTCACCTATGCCTAATGATATCCCAGATTCATATTCGTGCGCTGCACGTGTAAAGTTTACAGATCATTTGGTCATTAACATTGTTTCAGTATATTTGCCTAAGGGAGCTAATGACTATAATACAGAATGGCTGCACTCATTACAAGATAATCAGAAATGGCTGGTAGCAGGGGACTTCAATGCTCACGCACCCTTTTGGGATAAAGGAAGTATATCCATCTCCTGCAATCGTTTTTTAGAAAATATAACAGATTCTTGTCTATGCCTACTAAATGATGGAAGTGTCACCAGAATACCTGACATCTCTAATCACAAGGCATCGGCATTAGATCTGTCTTTAATATCTTCTGCTCTTGCACCTGAATGTACGTGGGCAACTTATGAAGACACATTGGGAAGTGATCATTTACCTATTGTTGTTACTTTTAATGAAATGCCAGTCCCCTGTAACACTGAAAAAGATAAACTCCCAAATTTAACTATAAAGAAGCTAATTGGAAACAGTTTAAAAGTATCCTTGCAGCCTACAATACAAACAGCTTGGATTCTGAAAACATAGATGAATTATATTCTACTTTTACTAATGCCATCATTCAAGCTGCTTACTTATCAATCCCAACCATTAAATCATTAAAATCAAGGAAATGTTCAGGAAATGTTTGGTGGACACCTGCTTGCGAGGAAGCAGTGACCAAAAAACGTTTTATGTATAAAACATATTTAAAAAATAAGACGCCAGAAAATCATGAAAAACAGAAGCAGGCAAAAAACTATAGCAACATAATCATAGCTCAGGCGAAACGACAATTTTGGTCTTCGTTTTGTTTGAGCGAAGTATCAAATCATAAAGATCTTAACAAAGTGTGGCAAAAATTTCATGAAATGAGAAAAGGTGTGATTTTACCAACTTGTCCAATTAAACTTAAAAACAATGAATTTCCAACCAATGCAGAAAAGGCTGAGGCCTTTGCAGATATGTTCTCAGAGTCTATGCGTATTGAAGGCCTCTCACCTAAAAGCACTAAATACAGACAAGCTGAGGAGAAGAAAGAAAAATATAAAGACCCATGTTCTGATAATACTGAATACATAAATGCTCCAATAACAATCAATGAAGTAAAAGATATATTATTTTCCCTTCCTAATAAGAAAACTTCTGTTGGATTAGATGCCATATCCAATGATATGCTTAAACAGTTACCAGAAAACTTCATTCTTCTAATGTATAAACTCTTCCAAAAGTGTTGGTCTGAAGGTGCAATGCAATGAACTGG
>CM054159.1:35819250-35839250 GCA_028751875.1 Rapana venosa | reverse complement strand
GTCCGTTTTGTGTCATCCCTCCCCCCCCCCCCCCCCCCCACGTCTTTCTGTCTGTCTGTCTGTCTCTCTCTCTCTTTGTCTCTGTCCGTCTCTGTCTGTATGTCTCTCTATCTCTTTATCAAACCCCCCCCCCCCCCCCCCCCCCCCCCCACCCCCCCAACACCAACACCAACACCACTTCAAACGACATATTATAGAGCTTTCCTCTTCTTCAAAGAAGTTTCCGCGGTTTGTTGTTTCAAAGGACTCTCTCTCTCTCTCTCTCTCTCTCTCTCTTCTCTCTCTCTCTCTCTCTCTCTCTCTCTCTCTCTCTCTCTCTTTATTGTCATATGATGTATTCCTAAGGGCGGGGGGACTGAGGTAAAACCAAAAAAAAGCACACGGGTGCTTATTCATTATCCTCGAAATAAAATAATTTGTCAATGTCATTGTCACTCTCTCTCTCTCTCTCTCTCTCTCTCTCTCTCTCTCTCTCTCTCTCTCTCTCTCTCTCTCTCCTCTCTCTCTCTCCTCTCTCTCTCTCTCACACACACACACACAACACACACACACACAGACAGGCACACATATACGCACACATACACGCACGCACGCACGCACACATACACACAGCCTTCACACAGTGGATTCTTTCCAAATGAGTGGGCTGATAGAGCTGCTAAAAGAGGAGCAAAGCATGAACGGGAATCAGCAACATTGCACGTGCCTTTATCATTACAAGAGGGCTACCACTTATTAGAACAAACATCATGGAATAAGGTCACAGAAACGTATCACCTAAAAGAGAGATTTCTAAACAAATCTGTCATCAAAACTGATAAAGAGAGGGTCGTGAGCCAGCCTAAGGCTTGCTCAAATATCTCCACAGCAAGAAGAGTGAATAGTTTGTTTTATAGAATAAAACTTAATGCATTCGTAACCAAATTCAGTAGAAACAGTAAATGTCTATGTGGTGAGAATATTTCTAATACTCATATAATATTTGAATGTAAGAATACGAAAGCTTTTTTACCTCAATTTTCTGAAAACTCCCTTAGAAGCATATTCAATAATTTGAATTTGGCATTTGATATTGCAAAAGGTCTCTGGCATAGTCCTATAGGACATTTGTTATAGTTTCATTAACGTTAATCACTTTTTATGTTTTTTGTTTCGGTGATGTTTTTGGGGTTTTTTAAAATACTTTTTATTGTATCTTTTTCTTTGCACGGTTTCTTTTCATGATTAGACTACTTTTCCCCCCTCGCATTTTTCAGTAGGGCCTCTACAACCACCTCAATTATCATACACCCCTTGTATACATTTTTTTTTTTCTTTCTCGTCTAATATCACTGTGAGTGAACAGACGTAAAATCGAAGACAACAACAACAACAACAACATACACATATATCCTCGATATAAAAGATAAAAAATAAAAAGTAAAAATAATAAGCGCACGCACACATGCGCGCACACAAACACACGTACACGGGGACTGGATGTAAAAGAAAGAACATAGTTCTTATTCTATTACCCTCAAAAGAAAAAAAAAAGAAAGAAGGAAAGAAAGGAACACAACACACACACACACACACACACACACACACACATCTGTGATGGCTTAATGAAAAAAGACCACTCTTGCATATTCAAATCTTATGAATCCTTCGGATGAAACTATATAAATCGATGTTCCGTGTGCGAACGCACACAGAACATCTTGCGCACACGTTAAAACCCGTTCCGCTTTTTGGAAGAGTAGGCCATTGTGTGCCGGTGGGAAAGGATGACAAAATTGACAAAACTGCATACACATGGGGACTATATGTAAGAAAGTACATGAGTGCTTATTCCATTGTCCTCGAATATATAAGAATAATAAAATAAAATAAAAAGCATATGGGTGCTTATTCCATTATCCTCGAAATAAAAGAATAAATAAATTTATTTTCGATGAATAAATAGATAAATAAAAACGCACACATACATGCAGGTGCTTTAATGAAAAAAAACATGTCTTGCTCATTCAATGTAACATGTGTGTGTGTGTGTGTGTGTGTGTGTGTGTGTGTGTGTGTGTGTGTGTGTGTGTGTGTGTGTGTGTGTGTGTGTGTGTGTGTGTGTTTATTCTTTCATTTCGAGGATAATGGAATAAGCACTTATATGCTTTTTACATCAAGTCCCCGTGTGTATGCTGTTTTGTCAATTCTGTCATCTGTTCCCACCGGCACACAATAGCCTACTCTTACGAAAAGCGGAACAGGATTTAACGTGTGCGCAAGATGTTCTGCGTGCGTTCGCACACGGGGCCTCAGTTTATAGTCTCATCCGAAGGACTTTTGGGGAGAGTGGAGTCTGCACTGATGTTAACTCCAGGGGAAATATCCCCTTCAACGGGAAGCGAACCCGGGTCGTCAGATTGCGAGCGCAATGTTCTAACCACTAGGCTATCCCGCTTCTCGTAATGTGTGTGTGTGTGGTGTGTGTGTGTGTGTGTGTGTGTGTGTGTGTGTGTGTGTGTGTGTGTGTGTGTGTGTGTGTGTGTGTGTGTGTGTGTGTGTGTGTGTGTGTGTGTTGTGTGTGTGTGTGAACATCTGTTATACACACGCACACACATACAGATGTTACATTGAAGGTACATTGAATGAGCAAGACATGTTTGTGTGTTTATTATTTATTATTATTTATTATTATTTATTCTTTTATTTCGAGGATAATGGAATAAGCACTCATGTGCTTTTTTTACATCCAGTCCCCGTGTGTATGCGGTTTTGTAAATTCTGTCATCTGATTCCACTGGCACACAATGGCCTACTCTTCCGAAAAGCGGAACAGGATTTAACGTGTGCGCAAGATGTTCTGCATGCGTTCGAACACGGAGCCTCGGTTTATAGTCTCCTCCGAAGGAGTGCGTGTGTGTGTGTGTGTGTGTGTGTGTGTGTGTGGTGTGTGTGTGTGTGTGTGTGTGTGTGTGTGTGTGTGTGGTGTGTGTGTGTGTGTGTGTGTGTGTGTGTGTGTGTGTGTGTGTGTGTGTGTGTGAAAATCTGTTACACACACACACACACACACACACACACACCACAACACACACAACACAACACAACACACACACCAGCCAGTGTAGACAGTAAAATTGTCACAATTTATTATTATATAAAAACTTACAACCTGCCCAGCTCTTTATGTCCTAACGTTTAGATCAAGTGTTTCGTACGTACTAAAATGACACTGTCAGTAATCTTAGTTATCTTATCTACAATTATTGCTTTTGGTCATCAATGATGGTGTCTAAATCCTGATTTAGTAAGTAAAGCGTAATGATAACTTATTTTGTTCCTTGATGATTGATTGTACATTACATGATTTGTTTAGTTTGAAATCAGCTTTTAAAATGACTAAAGCGATAATGGTAATGAAATGTTCTTCATTTTAGATGAAGAACGCAGAGTCTGTCTGTCTGTCTGTCTGTCTGTCTGTCTGTCTGTCTGTCTGTCTGTCTCTCTCTCTCTCTCTCTCTCTCTCTCTCTCTCTCTCTCTCTCTCTCTCTTCTCTCTCTCTCTCTCTTCTGCCCTATGTGTGGTCATATTCTTGATGATGAAGTGCATTTCCTGTTTCATTGTCAATCATATGTTTCCATACGTGAAAACTGTGGTGTTCTCAATCTAGAAGCTTTCCGAAGGCAAGATATTTTTTCTATCTTAGCGTCCGATGATGATATTGTGATCAAATCGGTTGCAAAGTTTATTGCTGAAGCACTGAAATTAAGACAATTACAGCTAAGTTCCAATTAGCTTAACATTTGTGACTAAACTAAAGTAACATTTATATTATGTAAACTCCAGCATTTTGTGAAACACATCAAGAAACATTTATAATTACGCTGTAGTATCCAGCAAGAATATTTTTGAAAATTTCACATACAATGTCAATGGATGGTCTAATAATTATAGCATTCTAGAATGTTCTTTTCATTATTTTAGTTATTGCTTATTGGTTCCTATTGTTCATCCTTGTTATTACTTTGTGTTCATTTTGAAACTGAGTTTACGTCAGAGCTTAAAGTCGTATCCGTTCATAAGAGCTCATTAATTTTTGGTTGTTTGGTTTTCATTATGTTAAATGCATCATGTGATTTTTCTTGTATTTATTTGTATTTACAAAAGAAAGTCGTGTATAACCCCCCTTGTCAATAGGCCACTTTGGGCAATGACAATAAATTGGTCAAAGCGTCAAAGCGTCAAAGCGTCTCTCTCTCTCTCTCCTCACACACACACACACACACACACACACATTTTTTTTTTCTGTTTCTAGTTTTCTTATGGAGTTAGTCTTATTCTCATTGGTTAGGGTAATAATGTAGTTAGATAATATTGATAAAGTGTTTTGTTCCTAGATAGATGGCTTGATGAAAAAAACCAAATGCATTGCTTATTCAATGGTCCATCTGGAAATAAACATTTGACTTGACTTGACTTGACTTCACACACACACACACACACACACACACACACACACTTGCTGTGAACATTTAGTTTAGTGTGAGTATGTGTGTAGTTAGTTAGTTTTCTGAGATTTTTTCCTCATTACAGTCATCATCATTGTTGCTGTAATTATGGTCTTCATCATTACTGTTGTCATTTTTTTTTTTATTTTCCTATAATATATATTTCCTTCATAGATGGCTTGATTAAAAAAAAAAAAAAAAAGCAATGTTTTTTTTAAAAAAATGTACCATCTGAAATTTAACATTCGATTCATTTTTTTTCACAAGAGACGAGACAGAGCAGAAGAAACAGAGACACAAGGAGAAAAAACAAGAGGGGTTTGCAGCAAGTAGTGCAAGGGAAAAAAATTTTTAAATAAAAAATAAAACTAGGAGTTAACGCATTATCTTTCTTTATAAAATAAAAAAAAAAAAAGGCGACAGAAAAAAAAATTGAACTTGAAAATTATTCAATTAGAGAAAAAAAAAAATGCCCGGGATAGATTATGATAAAAAGGGCTTTTTTGGCCTTTAAAGCAAAAAATTTAAACAGAAAAAAAAAATAAAAAATAAAAAAATAAAATAAAATGAATAAAAAAAAAAAAAAAAAAGAAAGGGAAAATGATAATGAAAAAAAAACAAAACAAAAAAATAAGAAAATTGCCCCTTCTTTGTCTTTTCTTTTTGCTTTTTTTTCCCCCAGTATTTTATTCTTTCATTTCAAGGAAAATAATAAGAAATTATGTGTTTTTTTTTTTTTTAAACTATCCCCGTATTTGGGGGTTTTGTCAATTTTGTATCGTTCCCGCTGGCACAAAATGCTACTCTTCCGAAAAGGGGACAGGATTAAGGGTTCCAAAGATTTTCTGCGGCGTTGCACAGGGGCCTGGGTTTATAGTTCATCCGAAGGACTTTTGGGAAGTGGAGTCTGCACATTTAACTCCGGGGGGAAATATCCCTTAAAAAGGGGAACGACCCCCGGTTGTCAGATTGCGAGCGCACTGTTTTTAACCACGAGTGGGGAAAAGAATAAGCAGATTGCTTTTTTTTTTTTTTTCACCAGCCCCCTTTGGGAAAAACAAAAAAACAAAATAAAAACAAATGATCAAAACAAAACAACCCCCCCAGAGAGAGAGAGAGAGAGAAGAGAGAGAGAGAAGAGAAGAGAGAGAGGAGAGAGAGAAGAGAGAGAGAGAAGATTTGGAAATAATTAGCGTTTTTCTATTTTAAGAAGCACACCCAAAAGACACAGTTTTTTTCCCTTTTCCCCTCCCTTCCCCTCTCCCCCCCCCCCCCCCCCCCCCCCCCCCCCCCCCCCCCCCCCCCCCCCCCCCCCCCCCCCCCCCCCCCCCCCCCTCCCCCCACCCCCCCCCCCCCCCCCCCCAAAAAAAAAAAAAAGAAAGAAAAGAAGAAATTTTTTGGGCAAAATTTTCTGGTCGTTTGCGCACGGGACCTGGGGCCCTTTTAAAAAAAATTATTATGGCCCTAATCTGAAGGATGTCAGGGAAGTGGGTCAATTAAACCAACCAGATTTTGGAGGAAAAAGGGGCCTTGAAAACCAGCCCCAATAAAAAAGAGGCCCGTCCAAATAGGATGTGTTCTGTAACCCCCAAGGCCCCCCCCCCCCCCTCCCCCAACCCCAAAACACCACACACAACACAAAACAACCACACACAACCACCACCACCAATTACATACCAAAAAAATTGAGATTTTTCGTTTTTTAACACCTTTCTGTGGTTTGTTAAGATTAAGCCCCCAAACCCCTATTTTTCCCCCCCCTTTCTAAAAATTTTTGGAATCAGAAGAAACAGAATACAAAAAAAGCGTGAAGGGGGGCTTCCTTTACTGGAAGTTCCTCGCTCGGTAGGGGGGATTAGTGCACAGGTAACCCCGACGCACCACACTGTGCATCAGAAAACCTCCGAATGGGTACAGGAACGTCGGACTATCTAAAAAGGAAAAATTGGGAAAACTCAAACAGGAAATGGAAAAAGAACCTCAATATTAGGACTTTCAGAATGAGATGGAAAAGGGGCAGGCGCATAACATCCGACAACCCACACCTTTTTTACCAGGAGGGGTCAACACCAAAAGGAGTTGCATGATTCTAGATCAAAAAAACCTCAAAGACCACAAAGGTTTTGACTGTAAAGACAGAGTCCTGATAGTAAAACTTAAGGGCAAAAACCTTCGCATTGGAAGTACAATTATGCCCAACACTGATAAAGATGACCAGAAATTGAGGGTTTTTAAAAAATTCAAAAGGGAATGAAGCAATGAAGTTAAAGATATCAGAATAATAAGGGTCCCCTCAATTCAAAGGTGGGAAAAGGAAAAAGATGAAACCACTTTGGGCCCCATTTTGGAAAGGAGTGAGAAATAAAAGGGGAGCGG
This sequence comes from Rapana venosa, assembly GCA_028751875.1. NCBI lineage: Eukaryota > Metazoa > Mollusca > Gastropoda > Neogastropoda > Muricidae > Rapana > Rapana venosa. The sequence continues at coordinate 35,832,390 of CM054159.1, read as the reverse complement.
CTCACGGAATGGTGCAGGAAAAAAAGTGGCTGTCATGAACACATGGTTTAAAACCCATCAAGAAGATGTGGACATAAAAAACCCCTGGGACAAAACCCAGGAACAAATACTTAATTGTTCAAGAAACGTTCCCGTACTCTTCTTTTTGTAAGCCCATGCCGGTGCAGACTTTTGAAGTGTATGCCCCAGTTATCGGGACAATCGCTAAAATTAAAAAAAGGTCAAAAGCAAAAAAGAAACCAAAACTGAAAATGAACATGCTACAAATACGAAGAAATAAAAAGAAAAATACAGGTAAAAAGTTGGAAAACAATTCGATGGCCTGATCAATCCACTACAGGGAAAAAAATGGCAGATGATAAAAGATGCATCAGCGAGGCAGCAAAAGAATATTACCGTCATAATAGAAAGGAAATTTGAAGTGGATGAGCTCCGAGTTTTTAAACTAATGGAAAAAGGGAAAGGAAAAAGAGTGAAAAAAAGTTAAAAACTCGAAAAAATGGTTTAAAAAAAATGTAATGCGAAGGAAAAAATGGATAATTGCGTGCAAGGAAATTGAAATGAATGAAAATTTTTGATAGCAAACTTAGATGAAAAAAATAAAAGAGGAAGGGAAAAAAATTTCTGCAAAAACGGGTTTGAAAAGTCGAGGGATGGAGATATATATGGAAAAAGAAGCATTTTTAAAAAGGGGGGTCAGAATACATCGAAGAGTTTTACCACGACGAAGAGGCCCACCCCCTATATTAGCAAAAAAGTGGCAATAATCAGGGAAGACGAAGTGAGACATGCATCAGCAAGATGAAAAGGGGTAAGGCCCCGGACCTGTGAATATATCAAATTTGAAAAAGCCCTGGATATGGGGGATTTAGGCAGTCACAAACTACTAAACAAATATATTGAAAGGGGATTCCCGACAGATATGAAGAAGTCCATTACATTGCGATCCTAAAAAAATGGGTACAGCTGAATGGCCCAAAACATCGTAAAATCAGCTGATGAGTCACCTACCAAAGTTCTTTTCAATCTCATGAAGGAATGAAAAATAAAATACCCCCAGAATATCGAAGCAAATTTGGATTCTGGGAAAAAGGCCCAGAAATACAATCTTCGCATAAAAAATTCATGGAAAGTCCATCGGGGTAGAAGCCCTGTCCCCGTTTCATTGACTATCAAAGGTTCGAAAAAGTACGACATCGACTTGTTTGATATTTGGCAGGGTTTATACATCCCCGGGAAGTTTTCGGTCCTAAAAACAATTTTTGGGAAAGGAGGCAGCATTGGGTCGACAATAAAATCGTCATATAGACCAATCTGCAGGGGGGGTGAGGCAGGGCTGGTGTTCTCCCCTGATTATTTAATGTTATAGTGAAAAAATTTCTACGAAATATTGAGAATCTGAGGGAATTGGGGTTAGGTGGCCAAACATCAAAAACTGGATATGCAGATGAACAGCCCTTATCGCGATTAAAGAAAAACTGCAACAGTTTTAAAAACAGTAACAGCGAAAGCGAAAAAAAGGATTAAGCTAAATGCAAGAGAAGAATGCATGGTGATTTGAAAAAAAGCTGTTAACCACAATGCAATTTTAGCCTGTGAAGGGAGAATCAGAAAAGAAACCCCTTTAAAACCCTTGGTTTCTTCCCCCCGGACGGCAAGTTGTCCAAAAAATCAAAAGGAAAATCGGTAAATTTAAAGGCAATTTTTAAAACAAAGAAATGCTTTTTTCCCAAAAGAAAGAAAAAGCCTCAAGAAAAAGATCATGTTTTAGGCCTACGTATGGTCCATTTTTCTGTACGGAGTGAGTGTGGACCTAGCCCAAGGGAAAAGAAAAAGCGACTAGAAGCGTGGAAATGTGGTTCATTGGGAATCATGAAAGTTCTTGGAAAAAAAAAAAAAACAAAAGCAGAAGTAATGGAAATGGTGGGTAAGAGATCCCCTTTCAACACCACAGAGAAAGCGTCAAATTTTTCGGCCCCTTAATCAGGGTGACGGACTAGAGAAACGTTTGGGTGGCAAAATCTGTGGAAACAAAGCAGAGGAAAAACAACGCACAAAAAACAAGCAGCTTTAAATAATTTTCAAAAAAATAAAGAGGGGGACCAAAAAGAGCATAGAGGGACCAGAAAAGGGAAGAATGGAGACCATGTCGTCGATGTCTGCGGACAGACGGACATTGAAGAAGAGAGAGACTTTTAAGTTGGGCTGATTTTTTTGAGAAAAAGTGTTGAAAATTTGCTTGGTGTGGTTTATTTATGGGGCTAAGTGGTCGAAACAATAAATTCTAATCGTTTAAAAATTTTTGACTACCCCGTGGGGGAGGGATGGGGGTGGTTGGGGGGGAGTGGTGGGGTGGGGGGGGGGTTGGGGGGGGGGGGGGGGGTTTTAGTTGAGTTTTGGGGGGGGTTTTGGGGTTTTTTTAACCCCGAGGGGGGGGGGGGGAGGGGTTTTGGGGGGACCCCGGGCGGGTTTTGGGTTTTTTTTGGGGGGGGGGGGGGGGGGGGGGGGGGGGGGGGGGGGGGGGACTTCAGGATAAATCTCCCTCCCCGCCGAAAGGGATGGCGGAGTGGGGGCCTAAAAACGTGTTTTTAGGCGCTTTTGGTCCCCCGCGTTAAACGCATTTTTTTTTCTCATTAAGAGACACAACAGTAGTTTTGTCTGAGGGGTTCGACTATGACGACGACGACGACGAAGAAAAAAAGAAGAGAAGAAAGGGGTATGAATTTTGATAAAACCAAAAATTAAGAAAACAAACCAACATGAATGTAAACAGATCTGAAGTGAGTGCTCCTCTTTTTTTTTTATAACTTTTTTAAAATTTTGTTTTGCATTTTCAAAGAATTACAGACAAAATGTTTCTAAAAAAAAAGAAATAAATAAACAAAAAAATTAAAAAAGGTACAATTACAATTTTTTTTTTAAAAATGATTCCCAAATGCTTTTCAAGTACTTACCCCAAGCAAGGCGCCACACCACACAAAAACCCCACACACACACACAACCCCACGCCGCACGCACGCCGCATGTATACACACACACCACACACACACCAAACTTTTATGCCATCGTGAGAAAAAAAAAAAAATATTTGTACGCCCCTGTCAATTTGTAAACCCTTTCAATTGACTTTTTCATCCATGGGAAAATTCACATGTGCCAGTGTCAGTGTAATTACCCAAAGTAGACAGCATGGTTGGGGAGTAAAAACAAAGCAGCAGAATCCCTTTTTTGTTACACATGGTTGAAAACAGAAAAAACTATGGTCAGAACCCGTCTCAGTTAATAATTAGTCTGTTAGTCAAGCAATGGTCTATAGTGACTCATTCAAAAGTGAAAATTTAGGTTGTTTGCAATTGTTGCGTTTAATTTTTTGATTTTTATACCTGTATTTCAAGTTTAAAAAAACTTTCCATAGGGAAAAGATTTTTAATTCTGTTTGTAAATATTCCATTTGGCAAGAAGGTAATGAAAACAAAATAGATCGTTTTTATGCAATCATCCCCTCCAAAAGTACAATTTACGTGAAAATTTTTACTTTCGATGCTATTTAAAAATGGTCATTGAACTTTTTTTTCTAAATTTTGTCCCTTAAATTTTGTTGGTTACAGTCCAAAAAAAATGTTATTGAATTTTTTTGATATTGCAAGGGGACAACTTGTTGTATTTGTTACACCCATTGCGCACAGAACAACATTAGTAACCACAATTCTGTGGACAAGTTTTATCTGTAACCATTGTAATTTGATGTCTTTAATCTTGTGCTTTGATTGAATCAAACACTTTGCAAAAAAGGCAGGAGTCAAAATAGGGGACAATGTAAATTGTTGTACAGACACAACGCAAGCAATACAGACAATAAATAGTGTGCACCAGGGCTCAAAACTACTATGAAAAATTGATGTCAAACAAGACAGAACCCAAATGCTGTAAAAAATGGACACAGAAACTTAATGAGGAAATCAACTGGAAAATGGTATTTAAAAAATTTGCACAAGATTTTTTGAAGATCCACTGCTTTTAGATCTAACCCTACCAACTAACCACTTGTGTAAGCCTATCTAGAATCGTCTCCCCTTCAATCATCCACATTTCTCTCTTTCACGGCAATCCAGCCACGATGATTGGCCAGAGTCTGTTCCGTATCCGCTCAGACGTAATTAATTCATGGACAAGGTCAATCCGTTGACTTTCTGGCTTCCAGTCGACACGGTGACGTAGGTATTTCAGGGCTAATGAGTGACTAATTGGCTGAGTGTGTGGTATGCCGTTAATAATTTTGTGACGAGTGACATTAGGGTGGTGGCATATCATGGTTGTGTTAGTGAGGAAGAGATTAGCTCCATGCAGAGGTGTGTGCTTAGTTTGGCGTATATACATGTGCACATGTACACATGGCTAGGAAGGGAGCGTGCACACACACACACACACACACACACACACACACACACACACACACACACACACACATACACACACAACACACACACACATACACACACAACACACACACACACACACACACACACACACACACACACACATACATATATACACCACAGAACATCTTGCACACACGTTCCGCTTTTCGGAAGAGTAGGCCATTTGTGCCGGTTGTGAACGGATGACAAAATTGACAAAACTGCATACAACCGGGGACTGGATGAAAAAAGCACATGAGTGCTTGATCTATTATCCTCGAAATAAAAGAATAGATAACTAAATTTTTAAAAAAACTTGGAGGAAAATAATACACCCTCAAACGGTTACCACAACGGATACTCAAACCCCACACCAACAGTGACTGTCACATCACCAGTGTAACACTCTAACCACTAGGCTATAAAAGGTAAAGGTGTCCCATAACCTATGTGGTCGTAGAGGAACAAGGCATCAGAGACCTCAGCTTCTCCAGAGACCAGCATACTGAGGGCGGCCGCCCATCTCCTCTCCCTCGCTGCTTTACCTTCCCTGACCCTAAAGAGGGCAGGTACCCATTTACAGCTAGGTGAACTAGGGGACTGTATTGAAACCAAAGCGCGCAAACGGTCACCCATCCAAGTGGTAACCACGCTCGATGCTGCTTAACCTTGGCTGGGGGAAAGCGAGTGCTCTGACTACTGAGCTATCCCGTCCTTGTCTAGGCTATACACAATGAAAAATCATGTGTACGATAACAACAACAATAATAATAATCGTCATCGTCATCATCATCATCATTATCATATCAACACTTCATTATCATTATACTTATGTGCTTTCCATAAAACAATTGATAACACTCAAAGCGCATTACATGGGTGAAATTGTATGACAGTGTGGTGTGTGTGTGTGTGTATGTGTGTGTGTGTGTGTGTGTGTGTGTTGTGTGTGTGTGTGTGTGTGTGTGTGTGTGTGTGTGTGTGTGAGTGTGTGTTGTGTGTATGTGTGTGTGATTGTGTGTGTGTGTGTGTGTCCCTAATCCGTCGGTCTCATTTACATGACAATCGTCAGATTATAAAATACTAATATGATTAGGTACAGGCCCTATATGCCGTGATGTGCCGTTCTGTTTTGTTGTTGTAGTAATAGGAGCAGCAGCAGCAGCAGCAGCAGCAGCAGCAGCAGCAGCAGTAGTAGTAGTAGTAGTAGCAGCAGCAGCAGCAGCAGCAGCAGCAGCAGCAGGAGTAGTACACGTAGTTGTTGTTGATGTTCCTGCTGCTGCTGCGGTAGCAGTAGTAGCAGCAACAGCGGCAGCAGTAGTAGTATTAATAGTAGTTGTAGCAGCAGCAGCAGTAGTAGTAATAGGAGCAGCAGCAGCAGCAGCAGCAGCAGCAGCAGCCAGCAGCAGTAGTAGTAGTAGTAGTAGTAGCAGCAGCAGCAGCAGCAGCAGCAGCAGCAGCAGTTGTTGTTGTTGTTGTTGCAGTAGCAGTAGTAGCAGCAACAGCAGCAGTAGTAATAATAATAGCAGTCGTAGCAGCAGCAGCAGCAGCAGCAGCAGCAGCAGTAGCAGCAGCAGCAGCAGCAGCAGCAGCAGCAGCAGCAGTAGTAGTAGTAGTAGTAGTAGTAGTTGTTGTTGTTGTTGTTGTTGTTGTTGTTGTTGCAGTAGCAGTAGTAGCAGTAACAGCAGCAGCAGTAGTAATAATAATAGTAGTCGTAGCAGCAGTAGCAGCAGCAGCAGAAGCAGCAGCAGCAGGAGTAGTAGTAGTAGTAGTAGTAGTAGTAGTAGTAGTAGTAGTAGTAGTAGTAGTAGTTTTGTTGTTCTTGTTGTTCTTGTTGTTGCTGTTGCTGTTGTAACAGCTGTAGCAGCAGCAGCAGCAGCAGTACTAATAGTAGCAGCAGCAGCAGCAGCAGCAGTAGTAGTAGTAGCAGCAACATAGTAGTAGTAGCAGCAGCAGCAGTAGCAGCAGCAGCAGCAGCAGTAGTAGTAGTAGTAGTAGCAGCAGCCAGCAGCAGCAGCAGCAGCAGCAGCAGCAGCAGCAGCAGTAGTAGTAGTAGTAGTAGCAGCAGCAGCAGCACAGCAGCAGCAGCAGCAGCAGCAGCAACAGCAGCAGCAGCAGCAGCAGCAGATTCAGATCGCAGCTGACACAGGCAACCTCAAGGCGATATATGACGACATCAACAGGCACTGGGTCCAACCCCAATGAAAACTTCCCCTTTGAAACCAGCTACAGTGGAGGTAATTCAAGACAGAGAACAACAGACGGAATGCTGGGTAGAACACTACACTGAGCTGTATGCAAAGGAAACTGTTGTCACAGGAGATGCCCTGAATGCCATAGAGTGCCTACTACCAGAACTGGAAGAGCTCGACAGAGAACCAGCCATAGAGGAACTCCAGAAAAGCCCTGGATTCTCTTGCCTCTGGCAAGGCACCTGGGAAAGACGGTATTCCTGGTGAAGTACTGAAGTGCTGCACAGAGACACTCTTCACCGAGTTGCATGAAATCATCTGCCCCTTTTTTTTCCAGAAGATAATTAGATGTTGGAAAACAGTTTTGGAAAACAAATTTGCATTTATTTAACGCAGGCTGGGCTTAGTGTCGGAGTACCACATCGCAAAATGAACAAAATACTATGACACGCTCACAATGACCTCTCGCATAATAAAAACCATGGACTTCCAATTTTGCAATACCACACTTCTCATGAGGTACAGAATAAACACAGTCCCTGATAACTAGACGACTGTGCTGAGTAGAGAGTGTATAATACACCATATTATTGTTTCTCTAAAAATTATGTGGCGATTGTTTTATATCTTCACTGTTGTGTTTCTGGTTATACTTATACATGTTGATGCTGGTGTTGTTCGGGTGAATTTAACTGGGCAATGGACAGTGTCCAATTTGCAGAGAGGTGCGTATAATCCGTGTGGGTTTGTTTTTTTTTTTATTGAAAGCTGTGAAATTAAAACTCGATTTAGCGATATCACCATGGCTGAGATCCTATTCATATTTTTGTTTTTTGTTGGGGGGGTTTCTGGGCAAGAACTCTGAGGTTCACCTTAAGAGTTTTGTGCATGCAACCATTAATTTCTGTTCACCATTAAGGTAGCCGCATTCTTCGGGATGATGTCTAAACACAACACAAGACAGTGTGCGTGTTCTTTTCTTTTTTATATTGTCATCCGTTCGTACCGGCAAGACATGGGCTACTCTTCTATAAGACAGAATGGGTTTTGATATGTGTAAAAGATGTTCTATGGGGACGGGATAGCTCAGTGGTCGGAGCACTCGCTTTCCCCCAGCCAAGTTAAGCAGCGTCGAGCGTGGTTACCAGTTGGATGGGTGACCGTTTGTGCGCCTTGGCTTCAGTACAGTTCCCCCAGTTCACCCAGCTGTAAATGGGTACCTGCCCTCTTTAGGGTCAGGGAAGGAAAAGCAGCGAGGGAGAGGAGATGGGCGCCGCCCTCAATATGCTGGCCCTAGAGAAGTGATGCCTCGCTCCCCTACGACCTTATAGGTTGTGGGACACCTTTACCTTTTTTAAAAGATGTTCTGCATGACTGTGTTCGCACATGGGGCTTCTGTTTTTAGTCTCATTCGAAGGACTTTCAGGAGAATGGAGTCGGTACTGCATCAAATCGCGATTGCAACGCTCTAACCATTTGGCTATTTCCCCTACCCATTAACAATAATTATAATTTCCTTGGGGGGGGGGGGGGGGGGGGAGGGGTGGTATGAAAGTCTTTTTACCCCACTGTAGGATATTGGTTTTTGAGCCTTTCCAATACTACTGTGAACAGTTGTAATAATTGGACTATAAATTACGACAAGGTGAAGTTTACATCTATAGTACTGCTATTTGGGGTTTTGTAGAGACTCAATTTCCACAGGAAAAAACTTCAAAACAAAACAAACAAACATGCACTATTAAGTTGACCACACCCACACCCATACATACACACACACACACACACACACACAACATACACACACACACACACACACACACTCACTCACTCACTCACTCACTCACTCACAGACAGTTACACAAACAGAGAACAGTTGAACGAAGACAAGATGATACTTATGTGCCCAGCATGCAATCTAAATGCTCACTGCTTTGAAGATATTAAAAATTGGGTGACACAGAACAAATTACAGCTAATTGCAGATAAAACCGAAGCCATGCTTGTAGGGACCAAACACAAACTCTCTTCCATTACAACAGCTTCAATAGAACTTGGCAATGCATCAGTCCCTCTATCCACTGCTGTGAAGTACCTAGGTGTTGTTATCGACAACACACTCTCTATGCAAAAATTCATCACCCAGACCTGTCAGTCGTGCTGCTATCAGTTACGGCGTATTAGTGCAATTCGAAAGTACCTGTCCACAGACGAAACAGCCAAACTTGTCACTTCTCTCATTCTTTCATGTCTGGACTATTGCAATTCTCTTTTGTCTGGTCTGCCAGCATCATCTATCCACTCCCTTCAACGTATACAAAACTCGGCAGCTCGACTAGTTCTCAGAAAGAAAAAATCGGAGCACATTACCCCACTCTTGCGATCTCTCCACTGGCTGCCTGTGCCACAGAGAGTAGAATATAAGATCAGTACCCTCTGTTACAACTGTCTCCACAAAACTGCACCCTCCTACCTCTGTGAATGTCTTAACCTGTACACTCCTTCACGTTCCCTCCGCTCTGCTGCAGATACCTTGTTCCTACGAATACCTAGATTCAACCAATCTACTGTTGGCCGCTGCTCTTTCTCTATTTCGGGTCCATCGACCTGGAATGAGCTCCCTCTCTGTCTTCGCCAGAAGCCTAGCTATGACACTTTTAAATCAAGCCTCAAGACATATTTATTTCAAACCTAAGATTTCCCCCCTCCTGTCTCATATCAGAACTATCGCACCCTTCACTAACCCATGTCCTATCACCCTGCTAAAGTATATGACCTGCGCGCGCGCGCGCGCGCGTGCGTGTGGTGTGTGTGTGTGTGCTTTTGAAAAACATTTGACTATTGAAATTTTATTTCATAGATTTGGTCTGCAGTACCATGTTTGTAATATCTGTTTGAACTATTGATTATTTGTCATTGGTTGTATGATTGTGTAAGATTTGGTTGAATGCATTGGCTTTGATTTGTCTTTGCAAGATATAGCGCTATATAAGTTCCATTTATTATTATTATTATCATTATTATACATCAAAACGAAGCACTGGGGCAATGTACTGTAATGGCCCGCTCCAGAGGATCAAGATCAAAACTTAAGCTAACCAGAATGAATATCGGTAACTGGTCGAACAAAGTCAACATCAATCTCTTGTTTGAAACTGATACTGACTCTGTACGGTATCGTACTAAAATTTGTGGCATTTGGAGCAAGAAAATTTGACTTTAAAAAACCCAACAACAACAACAGCACTAACCCCCCCCCCTCCCCCCAAAAAAAAACAAACAACAATTAAAATCATGTATAAGTAGGGGTGGTTCTGGAAAATTCTGAAGGGGAGAAAAGACATCAACTGTGACCTTGAGTTAGTTTGATTTGGGACATTGTAAAAATGTTATACCACCATTTCTTCTTCTTCTTCGTCATCGACAGCTCAGACAGCAACTCCTGAGGGACTGACAAATGCGAAGATCAGTGAAATCAACAAGTTTAGGAGAGCGGCGACTCTGATGATATAGATATATATATATATATATATATATATATATATATATATATATATATGGATGATGGAATAGGCACTCGTTTAATTCATTTGCACTGGCGCACAATTGCCTACTCTTCCGAAAGGTGGAACGGGTTTTGGCATGTGGGCCGGATGTTCTGCGTGTGCTCCCACAGGGGACTTCGCTTATAGTCTCCTGAAAGGATGTGTATGTGTGTGTGTGTGTGTGTGTGTGTGTATGCGTGTATATGTGTGCATGCGTGTGTGTATGCGTGGGCGCGCAAGTGTGTGTGTTTGTGTGTGTATGTGTGTGTGTGTGTGAACCTTAACTATATGACCTTAATTGTCCCAGGTAAAATCCCCCCCCCCCCTCTCTCTCTCTCTCTCTCTCTCTCTCTAACATGGTCTCAGTATGATGTTCAATTTAAAATGTCATAACAAAACTTTCACAATGATGTAAAATTGAGATTGACGTCATTCCATCACGTCATAATAACACCCCCCCCCCCCCCCCCCCAGGAAGGCGAAAGCCGAAATATTGGGGAACATTTATTATGCTGGTCGTTCTACTTTTACTTTGTGTAATATATATATATATATATATATATATATATATATATATATATATATATATATATATATATATACATATATAAAAGCCGAAGTCAGATACGCTGGGCCTGACTTGTCAGGTGCTTAACGGCAGCGCAGCGCATTTTTGCTCATATACCACCATTTATTTTTTGAGATTTTAATACCAATAAATCTTGTCAACCGCCGCACGCTGTAAAATAAATAATGTCGAAAACACTTCAATCATCCTGAGAAAGGCAATTACAACACTGACAGGCACATTGATACGAATCATAATCTCATAAAATGTTAATACACAAGAAAGCTACATTTCATATTGGTTTAAACATTCCAAGATAACTCCAAAATAATGAAAAATAATATCACATACACACACATACACGCACACATACACACACACACACACGCATGCGCGCGCGCGCACACACACACACACACACACACTCGCGCGCGTGCTAAGACTTTAGCCTACAATTCAAACACATGTAAGCCTACTCCCTTTCTATAGCATGAAGGCAGGATGAATTACAAAATGGACTGTATTAAAAAATCACTCTTTTCCTTCTGTTTTTCTATGTAACTCTTATATTCATACCGCACGTACTAAGGCATCCACAAAAATAAAAATAAAAACCTTGTCGTGAAAGACTAGCCTCTGACTCAAAACTCATGTGATTTTGAACAAATTTGGTTGGTTTGAAATTTTTTTATTTTTCAGCAAACACTGTCTCAGCCCTTTGTCATCTGCTAGCTTCCTCACCGCAATATGCATGCCCGGGGTCAACGCTGTAGGAATACAGGCAAATCTCATTTGATGGTTATTTCCAACTTTCTCGTGACTACCTGGAATTGCTCTATGTCCTCAATCCATAAAACAAGTGCACAGTCCATTTTTTCATACTTAAAAAAAATCTGTCAAAATCACCAACATTTTTTTTCCACTCAAACTCTATACAAGATACTACGTGACCCCCAAATTAATACCGGTGTGTAGCCTAACTCTTGTCGAATCCGAGTTGTGGAGTTAGGCCTTTCGAGGAGCTCTTCGGAAAAGAAGTAGGCCTACAGAGCATACATGTATAAACATGGCGATCAAAGCGGTTGTGACCCAAGTTAGCTTACTGCTGTTGGGAGTTGTGTTTTATCCGCCTTCAAGTGCAGTGTTTGTGCAGAACTTGAAAGCAAAATGGAATGTATCGTGTGCGGCAAAGGGTGAGACAGTGGCCCAGCAGATGTTGCATGAGATCTTGTTCGCCAGTAACAGAGGGGTTGTTTCAGTTTGTTTGCTTTCGCTTATACTCATAGGAGTCATAGTCATATGACTTAAGTATTATTATTATTTCGATTTACAAGTCAAGTCAAAAGATTCACAAGTCAAGCCAAGTCAAATTTTTATTTCCAGATGGCACATTGAATAAGCAATGCATTTTCTTTTTTTCATCAAGCCATCTATCTAAGAACCAAATTTCTTAATGATAAGAATTAATACTGAAGTAAGTACTAGGCCTACATTTCTTAATGATTTCAGAACAAAATTTCTTAATGATAATACTGAAGTACAACACAATTTGTGTGTGTGTGTTGGGGGTTGGGGGGTATGCATGCCTGTGCACGCATGTACAGGTGCGAGTTTGTGTGTATAAAGAGTGGAGGGACACACACACACACACACACACACACACACACACACACACACACACACATTCTATTAACATAGACTTTGCATGCAATGATACATACTCACTGATAATCAATCCAAACTAAGACTAAGAGACTTAAGAGAGACATGTAAAGATGTATTCTGAGTTTTGATTGTATAGATCTATATTATTATTAGTCATTACTACTGTATATTAACTAGGGCACTCACATGATTCACAGGCTTTCAACAGAACCACTGTTTGTGTTAATAATATTAATGATAATAATGATGTATGGAATTTAATTTATTTATATAGTGCTGAATCTTGTAAAGCAACACATCAAAGCACTTGCATTTACAGTAATTACACACATGCAATCGCTCATAAATAAGATAAACATATATCAAATTTACACACACAGTCACACAGAGAGACACATACAATGACTCACACACAGAGTGACACACACACACACAGTGACACACACACACACAAGGCACACACACACACGGTGACACACACACACAAGGCACACACACACATGCACACACACACGCACGCCAGCACACGCACACACACACGCACGCACGCAGCACGCACCACACACACACACACACGCATAGTGACACACCACACCACACACGCCACACATGCACACAACACACACACACACACAAGGCACACACACACACCCCAAACACACACACACACGCATAGTGACACACACGCACGCGCACACACACACACACACACACGCATAGTGACACACACATATCCATATATGCATATGTTA
>CM054159.1:35817271-35818750 GCA_028751875.1 Rapana venosa | reverse complement strand
CCACAGGACTGCACGCATTTTGTTTTATGGCCAGCATGATTTGTCTCGACATTTCTTGCCTTTTAAAGCACTATTTCATTCAAAATTCTTAATTTGATTGTCCTTTACACCCTGATTTGTTTTTTCGGGGGGGGGGGGGGGGGGGGGGGGTCCAGTCAATTCTCATAAAAATGTTTACAGCACTGATTTAGTTGCCAGTTCTACTTAAGCAAAAGCAAACTGCTGTCTGACATCGTGTACAACAATTTTGAAAAGAAAATATAAATAACTTAATAAGTAGCCATGTATACAGGCATTGGCAGAGCAAGAATTGTACATACCATACACTACAGTAGCCTACATCAGTTATGCTATAGGCTGGTATAGCTGCTGTGATGAAAACAGTGGTTAGGATTATTTGAAAGCTGGTCACATTAGCTAAAATCCTCTGACACAAGTCTCTATGATTCACTGAAAATTATTTTGAGTGTAAAAAGGTCAATGTTCATTTGATATACATGCATTCATAGTTGGATACATACATACATACATACATGTATACATACATACACACATACATGTATACATACACACACATACATACATACATACATACATACATACATACATACATACATACATACATACAATGACACATACATACATACATACATACATACATACACACATACAAATACATACATGTATACATACATGTATACATACATGCATACATGTACACACACACATACACACCCACATACATACATACACACACACACACACACACACATACATATAATGGATATATTATCTGGAAGTTGAAGAAAAAGGATAAAGCTTTGACTTGATTATCTCCTGACAAAATATCAATACTGCACTTGTATCCAAGTGCATTTCCGTGCCTAGTCATAGTAAATTATGTTTTGTCGCTCCTTTTGATATCCATTCTTTGGATATCATGTTCTTGTTAGATATCAGTCATTATTGTCACTAAAAAGAGATTTGTCATGGATAAGAGATATAGTTCTTAACACTGATTTCTCACATCTTTTCTCATGTTTTTAAAAAAAATCTATTTAAAAAAAATTCTTTTATATCGAGGATAATGGAATAAGCACTTATGTGCTTTTTTACATCCAGTCCCTGTGTGTATGCGGTTTTGTAAATTTTGTCATCCATCATTTGTCATAGGTCATGTAATGATGGGTGTGCTCTTCTGTGTACCAAACTCATACTGTAGGCATTACTGGTTTTTATTTGTTTAGTCAGTTCTTCATTTTTGTTTGTTTGTTTTTAGAGGTTCTAGTGTGAAAAAGTAAGGTGAATCAGAAAACATGTGGGAGGTTGCACTCTCCCCAGAGAGATAGAACAACTTGAAGTTCACACAGAGAAATCACCCATAAGTATTGATGATACCATTCTTTTTTTTTTCTTCTTTTCATTCTTGTTCTGTCTAACATCTAGGGTGACAGGATAGCCTAGTGGTTAGAACATTGC
>CM054159.1:35787271-35812271 GCA_028751875.1 Rapana venosa | reverse complement strand
GTATGTATGTATGTATGTATGTGTGTGTGTATGTATGTATGTATGTCTGTATGTATGTATGTATGTATGTATGTATGTGTGTGTGTATGTATGTATGTATGTATGTATGTATGTATGTATGTATGTATGTATGTATGTATGTATGTATGTATGTATGTATGTGTGTGTGTATGTATGTATGTATGTATGTATGTATGTATGTATGTATGTATGTATGTGTGTGTGTATGTATGTATGTATGTATGTATGTATGTGTTGTGTATGTATGTATGTGTGTGTGTATGTATGTGTGTGTGTATGTATATGTATGTGTATGTATGTATGTATGTATGTATGTATTATGTATGTGTATGTGTGTGTATGTATGTGTGTTGTATGTATGTATGTATGTGTATGTATGTATGTATGTATGTATGTATTATATATGTTATGTATGTATTATGTATATATGTATGTATGTATGTATGTGTGTATGTATGTATCTTTCTTTTCTATCCCTTTCTTTGTTTTTTGACTGGTCCCTTAACTTCCTGTCACCTCTGTTTTTGTCTTTTACTTTTTGCATTCTTGGTTAATTCTCCTGCCTTTTCTCCAGAAAGACTTAAAAGATAACAATTCTTTCCCATGCCGAAGTCAGATGCGCTGGGCCTGACTTGTCAGGTGCTTAACAGCAACACATTTCCACTCATATGACACACAGCAATAGTTGCTGTTCATGTGTTCCAAAAAGCAAAAAGAAGAAAATGTTAATTTACTGTGGCAGGCGTGTTAAAAAAATATCATCTTACTTTTGCTCAAAGCTCAAAAATCTGAAGAAGGAGGATGGAGTATTTGTCTACCCCAGTCGTATGAATAAGAAGGGTGAAGACAATACCAGTGCATGAAAGGAGGAGCTAGAATTTGAACAAGGGAAGATAGAAGTGGTAGACGAATTCTGCTACCTGGGAGAGATGATGAGCTGCAAAGCAAAATCTGAGTTAGCTGTCAGAACCAGGATTGCGAGTGCTTGGAAGAAATGGAAAGAATTGGCAAGTCTGCTCGGAAATAAGAAAATCCCACTGGAGAGATGCTGTCTGATGTATAAGGCCTGCATCAGACCTGTTCTCCTGTATGGCTCGGAGACGTGGGTTTTCACAAAAACCGTCGAACATTTGTTGAAAACCGAATGCTTCGCTACATGACAAAGATCAAATAGGAAATCAGGATCACAAATGAAGAACTATGGAGAATGGGCAAAGTTGATGATCTGAAGTCTGTAGCTAGTACCAACAGACTGCGCTGGTTTGGGCACGTTCAATGGAAAGCAGACCACAACATCATAAAAAGAGCAATGAACTTCGTAGTGGATGGAAAGAGACCAAAGGGAAGACCTAGCAAGACCTGGGCTGCCTGTATTGCAGATGATCTTAGAGAAAGGGGCATAAATAAGGAGGAAGCTCAAAACAGAGAGAGATGGAGAAGGCTCGTCAATGTCAAACCTCCCCTGGGAGAAACATGACAAAAAAGCAAGAAGAAGAAGATCTTACTTTTGCTGGAGTGTTAAAGCGTCAACTCAATGGAATTGTAGTGAAGTGAAACCTGCCGTTTTGTGGTGACGAGTGATTTGGGCTATATTTGAAAAATACAGCAGATTTTCCCAACATAATAAAGACATACACATTATACATCATTGAAAAGTTTATTATTATGTCTACTTTTGAGATTGTCACACAGTTTTTCAATAGATAACTTAAATCATTTTTTACAAATTTTCAAAATATGTCACTGAATGCTGAAAAATGAAAAGTTTTGAAAATTAGGGCTGCTTATCTTACATGGCTTGAACTGTTCATCAACTTGTCCCCTTGAAACAATGTGATGATTTTTCACCAAAGTAAAGTTCCCTGAAGTTGGCTGAATTCATCTGATGACACTTTTCGCACTATACAACTTTTTAAAAAAAAAATCATAACACTGGAGAGCCCGAAATCCCAAAGAATACGCTTGTCAACATGTCAAAGAAAAGTAGCCAATACACACAAACTAGGCAAGCTTATGGCCAAGGGAAGCAACTGTGTTTAGAAAAGTGATTGTCCTACAGGCCAGTGTACCTTCCCTTCAGTTGAACATCGTTTAGTGTTGTTGTTTTTTTAAAATCGTAATTCTGCCGAATCTTAAGATCTTAATCTTAAAGATTCGGCACAACTTCATTGAGTTAACCAACTGTTGCTGGTGTGTTAAAAGTGTTAACCTACTTTTGCTGGTGTGTTTAAAAGTGTTAACCTACTTTTGCTGGTGTGTTAAAAATGTTAACCTACTACTGCTGGTGTGTTAAAAATGTTAACCTACTACTTCTGGGGTGTTAAAAGAGTTAACCTTCTACTGCTGGATTGTTTAAAATGTTAACCTACTACTACTGGGGTGTTAAAAGAGTTAACCTACTACTGCTTGTGTGTTAAAAGTGCTAACCTACTTTTGCTGGTGTGTTTAAAATGCTAACTCAGTAATGCTTGTGTGTTAAAGTGCTAACCTACTTTTGCTGGCGTGTTTAAAATGCTAACTCAGTCTGGTGTGTTAAAGTGGTAACCTACTCTTGCTGGCGTGTTAAAAATGCTTACCCAGTAATACTGGTGTGTTAAAGTGGTAACCTACTCTTGCTGGTGTGTTTAAAATGCTAACTCAGTAATGCTTGTGTGTTAAAGTGGTAACCTACTCTTGCTGGTGTGTTTAAAATGCTAACTCAGTAATGCTTGTGTGTTAAAGTGGTAACCTACTCTTGCTGGTGTGTTTAAAATGCTAACTCAGTAATGCTGGTCTGTTAAAGAGTTAACCTCCCACTGCCGGCGTGTTTAAAAAATGCTAACTCCGTAGTGCTGTTGTGTTAAAAAGTGGTTACCTACTTTTGCTGGCGTGTTTAAAATGCTAACTCAGTAATGCTGGTCTGTTAAAGAGTTAACCTACTACTGCTGGTGTGTTTAAAATGCTAACTCAGTAATGCTGGTGTGTTAAAAAGTGTCAACCTACCTACTTTTGCCGGCGTGTTTTTAAAAAATGCTAACTCGGTAGTGCTGGTGGGTTTCAGAGCGTGGGCGTGAAGCGCTGGTGGCCGAACGGCTATGGCTCGCAGAACCTGTACACTGTGTACTTCGTCTTCACCTCCACCAGCGGAGAGGTCACCTCGCAGACCAAGCGTGTCGGCTTCCGCACCATCGAGTTAGTGCAGGACCCTGTGTCTTCCGATCCTAAACAAGGTGAGCACGTGTTCTTTGAGGCCAAGGGTGAAGGAGGGGTTGGGAGTGGTGGGGGTGGGGTGGGAGTGGGGGAGGGGGGGGAATGGGGAGGGGGGCGGGGGGGGGGCAGGGAGGTGGGCACAGCTGTCAGTTTCTTCACTTCCCTCCCATCCCCACTTTCAGCTCCTCTCAGATGCTATCTATCCCATCCCAGCTGGTGCTGATTATAGCAGGAACATTCGGTGGATCGGTGGTCTAGAGGTAACGCGCCTGTCTAGAAAGCGAAAAGTCCGGGTCGGAAGTGTGCGGTGGTTCGTATCCCGTCTGGGCCCGAAACTTTTCCCCCATCCATTAGACCAGGAGTGGTGGTCTGGGCGCTAGTCTTTCGGATGAGACGATAAACCGAGGTCCCGTGTGTTACAGAAAATTATGCAGCGCACGTAAAAGAACCCACGGCAGCAAGAGAGTTGTCCCTGGCAAAATTCTTAGAAAAAAGCCACTCTGATAGGGAAAGAAATACAGTTGCAGACAAAAAAAAGAAAAAAAAGAAGGGTGGCGCTGCTCTTGTGGCGACGTGCTCTCCCCGGGGAGAGCAGCCCGAATTTCACGCAGAGAAATGTCGTGACTTAAAGTGGTATAAATGAAATAAATGAAGCACTCGGACTTGGATTTTAAAAGGAAAGGGCGTGCTAATTTTAGCACTGGGTTCTGGACCCTTTTTTTTTAATTTATTTTTTTTATTCTTTTATATTTATTCTTTTATATCGAGGATAATGGGATAAGCACTCATGTGCTTTTTTTTACATCCAGTCCCCGTGTGTATGTGGTTCTGTCAATGTCGTCATCCGTTCCCACCGGCACACAATGGCCTACTCTTACGAAAAGCGGAACAGGATGTTAACCGCGCGCGCGAGACGTTCTGCGTGCATTCGCACACGGGGCCTCGGTTTATAGTCTCATCCGAAGAAGGATCCTTGACTGAGTTATGCTGGATTTGCATGTTGCGTGCTGTGTGTGTGTGGGGGGGGGGGGGGAGTTTGGGGGGGGGGGGGGGGTTTAGGGGGGGAGGGAGGGATTGGGGGTGTGAGGGGGGGGATTGGGGGTGGGGAGGGAGGGGGGGATGTTAGCTGACTTGATTTATACCTCCCGTTCCGTTTTCTCTTTTCTCCTCCGTTCCTTTCAGGTCTGACGTTTTATTTCCGCGTCAACGGCCTCCCCGTCTTCTTCAAAGGATCCAACTGGATCCCCGCGGACAGCTTTCAGGAGCGCATCACCAAGGACAGGATCCGAACCCTGCTGCAGTCAGCAGTGGATGGCCACATGAACTCCATGAGAGTGTGGGGAGGAGGGGTAAGGCATTGAGGGGGGAAGGGTGTGTGGAGGTCATCATCATCATCATCATCAGTCCCGTGACCTTGGCGGTCGTGGAGGAGACACGAAAGACGATGCCGTGGTAAGCCTCCTCCATCCATCTCGGTCCTCGGCTCTGATGATGATGATGATGATGATGATGATAGTAATCGTAATGATAATGATGATGATAATAGTAATCATAATGATAGTATCATCATAATAATCGTAAGATATGGATTTTATGTAGCGCTGAATCTTGTAAAGCAAACAAATCAAAGCGCTTGTATTCGCATCATGTATGCGCATGCGACCGTTCTCAAATAAGACTAACAAATTCTGAATTTGCGCGCACACACACAGACACAAACAGATATACACACACAGACACACATACACACACACACACACACAGATACACACACAGAGGCACAGATACACACTTACATACACACACACACATGCAGAAATCTTGCGCACATGTTAAAACCCGTTCCGCTTTTCGGAAGAGTAGGCCATTGTGTGCCGGTGTAAACGGATGACAAAATTTACAAAACTGCATACACACGGAAACTGGATTTTTTTTTAAAGCATACAAGTGCGTATTCCATTATCCTCAAAATAAAAAAACAAATAGATAAAAGAATAAATAGATAAAAGAATAAATAAATAAATAAAAACACACACACACACACACACACACTCACACACACACACTCACACACACACACACACTCTCACACACACTCACACACACACACACACACACTCACACACACACACACAAACACACACACACACACACACACACAAACAGACACACACTCACACACACACACACTCACACGCACTCACACACACACACACACACACTCTCACACCCACACTCACCCACACACACACTCACACACACAATCACACACACACGTTAAAGCAAGGTGATGGGAGATGGTGATCACGGAGCTTTGATTGAAAATGTTGGGGACAGACCTGAGCACGTAGAATGGTCTTAAAACCATTCCTGCCACCTTCCTCCCTTGTACAGGAAGGAAGATAGCAGGATGGTTAAGACGTTTGCCTGCCAACACGTAAACCGTGGGGGTTCTGGGTTCGATTCCCAGCCTTGCCCTTTCTTCCCAGTTTGACCCAAAAATCGAACTGAATGTCAAAGTCCTTCGGATGAGACTATAAACCGAGGCCCCCCGTGTTGCGAACGCATGCAGAACATCTTGCACACACGTTAAATCCTGTTCCGCTTTTCGAACGAGTAGGCCCTTGTGTGCCGGTGGGAACGGATGACAAAATTGACAAAACCGCATACACACGGGGGACTGGATGAAAAAAAGCACAGAGTGCTTATTCCATTATCCTCAAAATAAAAAAAACAAATAGATAAAAGAATGAATAAATAAATAAAACACACACACACTCACACACACACACACAGATACACACACTCATACACACACACACTCACACACTCACAAAACACACACTCACACACACTCACACACACACACACACACACACACCACACACACACACACACTCACCCACACACACACACACACACTCACACACAAATTCACACACGTTAAAGCAAGGTGATGGGAGATGGTGATCACGGAGCTTTGATTGAAAACGTTTGGGGACAGACCTGAGAACGTCGAATGGTCTTAAAACCATTCCTGCCACCACCTTCCTCTCTTGTACAGGTGTTTGAGTCTGAGGACTTCTACGACCTGACGGACGAGCTGGGCATCCTGATCTGGCAGGACATGATGTTCTCTGTGGCCATGTACCCCACAGACCCTGACTTCCTGCACTCTGTGGAGCACGAAGCCATGGCACAGGTGAGAGAGAGGGAGGGAGGAGGGAGAGGGTGGGAGAGAGGGTGGGAGAGAGAGGGAGGGAGGGGGTGGGAGAGGGTGGGGGGGAGGGGGGTGGGTGGGAGGGAGGGGGGGAGAGGGGAGGGGGGGAGAGGGGGTGGGGGTGGGAGAGAGGGGAGGGAGAGGAGAGAGGAGGGGGGGAGAGGGGAGGGGGGGAGAGGGGGTGGATAGAGAGAGAGGGGGGAGAGAGGGGGTGGGAGGGGGTAGGGGGGAGAGAGGGGGAGAGGGAGGGAGGGGGGGAGGGAGGGGGGAGAGAGTGAGTGGGGAGGGAGGGAGAGAGGAGAAGGGGAGGGAGAGAGAGAAGGAGAGGGGGGGAGGGAGAGGGGAGGGAGGGTGGAGAGAGGGAGGGAGAGAGAGAGGGAGGGAGAGAGAGGGGGAGAGAGGAGAGGAGGGGGGGGTGGATGGAGAGGGGGGAGGGAGGGGGTGGATGGAGAGAGGGAGGGGGGAGGAGGGAGGAGGCAGAGAGAGGGAGGAGGGATTTTTATCTTTATTTATTTATTCTTTTATATCGAGGATAATGGAATAAGCACTCATGTACTTTTTTACATTCAGTCCCCGTGTGTATGCGGTTTTGTAAATTTTTTCATCTGTTAGAGGAGAGGAGAGAGAGGGGGGGGAGGGAGGGAGAGGGGAGGGAGAGGAGAGGAGAGGGGGAAGGGAGGGGGGTGGATAGAGAGAGGGAGGGAGAGAGAATGGAGGGAGAACTTGAACTCAAATGATTTATTCACAAAAAGGCCATTGGCCCATACATGAAGGGGGTTGCCGAACTGCTTAGTATTTTGGTGGGGGTAAAAGCAATAGTGACGACAAAATATGTTACTGTATAACAAAAAAGTCAGCTACAAAAATATGACTTAGGATAACCATATCTCTCTTATTCTGAAAGCTTTACACAAATATAAAGTGAGGCTGTGCACAACCTCAGGATGACTTGATGCCAGGAGTAAACAGAGAGAGAGAGAGGGAGGGAGAGAGAGGGGGGGGGGAGGTTGGAGAGAAAGAGATCTACTTTATTTATTCTTTTTATTCGAGGATAATGAAATAATAACTCATGTGGGTTTTCTTTTACATCCAGCCCCCATATGTATGCCATTGTATACATTCTGTCGTTCATTCCAAACGGCACATAATGGCCTACTCTTCAAAAAAAAGTGGAACAGGTTTTAATGTGTGTGTAAATTGTTCTGTTCTTGGAAATTGTCTGACTGAGAAACTCAATGCCTTAGAGCAACAATGGTCTTATCGACAGAGCCGCCGTTTTCGAAAGTTTTGAGATACACACATTTGAAAAGTTTGAAAGGTCAGAACAAATTAAAGATTGAATGGAAGTATTCAGTTTTTGGAAAGAGAATAGGTATTGAGGCGATCTTTAGCACAGCATCTTTATGTTGTAATACATGTAGAAGAAAGCACATAAATGCATATTTACAACTGGTGGCCTGTTTTTGCCTGGAATTTTCTCGCAGTCTGCATGTGAAACTTTGATGTTTGCTAATTCTGGTCCTCTCAAAGCGTTGCTAGGCTAGGCTAGTGCAGAAAGTGGAATTTCCTGTAAAGGCCAGGATAGCAAAAACACTGGCAGTGAAGGTAAACCACCTTGCTTGCAGAGAAAATACAGGGCATGTCACAAAGCTTGACCCTCTTTCCCAGATAAGATCACATTCCAGCCATCAGTTTTCAGCAGGAACAACCACACAACCTCCAGGCCCACCAGTGTTACATAAACCCTGCCCAGCAGTCAAGTGTATCCACTCCTAGGCAAGAAGGTTTTGTACAGCTGCATGTTCGCTGTTGTAGACCCCTGTTCCAGATACTTGGCATTAAGTTGGCATTAAAGGCTTTAGAGGAAAAGCGGGATGCTGTGCAGTAGTCTAGTGTACCCTGTGAAATTTGCTAGGGTAATTTTGTGTGACAAAGGTTTTCTTCAAATATCTTTGATATTAATAAAACTTTTATTTTATACTTTTGTCATCTGAAAGTTTACAGTAAATTCTACCAAATATGAAAAAATCGAAAATTGCTAATTTTTTCAGATAAACTGTTGTTGCCTCTTAGGCATCAAACTGTCAAGAAGAGACGTACCACATTTCTTTGTTGCTGAAGTAATTCAGTGCAGTGCAGTATCAAGAGGTGTCAGAAAGGTTGACAGTGATCTTCTGGACAGTTGGGGTCACCCAGGAGAAGATGTAGAGTGTTTAAAGCATGGGGTAAAGTTTTTGATATTTTTTTGTTTACTATAGGTGTAGAGTATTTAAAGCATGGGGTAAAGTTTTCTATATTTTGTTGGTTTACTATAGATGTAGAGTGTGTAAAGGATGGGGTAAAATTTTCGATATTTTGGGGGTTTACTATACTGTACTTTTTTCTTGTGTCTTTTGAGATAATAATATGCATCAACGTACCCGTCAGTATTGTAATTGCCCTTCTTTGGATGATTAAAAACAACATGGTTTTGACTCTACTTGACTCAAATTGACTGGACTTTGGTACCTAACTTTTGACTAGACACAAGGTCTTGTCTAAAAACGCACTGCATCAGCGTTTAAAGGACCTGACAGAAGTTTTAACCATTTATTTTTTGCCATACTGATTTTGGTACCAGCTTGTGATTCTGCTCAAGGTCTAGTCTAGAAACTTCCTGCATTTTGGAGAGATGCTGGTGTTCACAGCTGTCAGTTTCCCCCGCTTTCAGCTGCTCTCAGCTGCTATCCATCCTATCCCAGCTGGTGCTGATTATAGCAGGAACTGACCACACTTGGACTTGGTAAAAGGAAGGGGTGCACTACTTTTAGCACTGGGCCCTGGACCCTTGACTGAGTTATGCTGGATTTCCACGCTCTGTGTGTGCTTCTCTCAGATATGATGATGGATATAGTGCTGTAAGCTGTAAGCTCTGTGATTACTTGTATGTGTTTCATCCTTTTATACTTTAGTTGTGTAATCCTTCGCTCGAACCTAAATGAATTTTTCTGTTTTGAGATGATAATGTATTTGGAGTTTAGATGTCATTCACTGTGGCTGCCTAAGATTGACATACACTCAGCAGGAATGTATATGGTTAGAGGAATGTATAATTGTTATGAGTTTTATACACATCCGTAAACCAAATATAATAATTATAAAAGAGCTCGCATCAATGTGTTGTGAGCATGAAAAATATCTTAACTGTAGAACCATAAGGAATGATGAGATTAAAAGTGTCCCCTATTCTATAAGGTCGTAGGGGAGGGAGGTATCAGAAACCTCACTTCTCCAGGCGCCAGCATATTGAGGGCGGCGCCCATCTCCTCTCCCTCACTGCTTTACCTTCCCTGACCTTAAAGAGGGCAGGTACCCATTTACAGTTAATGAGATTATGATGAGATTAGATCTCGCTAAAAAGCAGGTAACACATTTGTTGTTGTTGCCAGGTACGCAGACTAATGCACCGACCGTCCATACTGCTGTGGGCTGGGAGTAACGAAAACGAAAAGGCTTTGAGAGAAAACTGGTGAGTGAGTGTTCAGACTTTGTATGAAAATCTGTGTGGAGAAGGAGTGACACCAGAAGATGATTGTTAGTTTTGCTTGAAAATGAATGTATGTGTGTATAATTTATGCACATGCAGCTCCATACTAGCAAATGAATAGTATTTGCTGATATTTTGCTGTATTGTCCTGATATTTGCAACTTCAGTACAGCTGTTAAGCTGCGTAGCACACACACACAAAAAAGGAACAAAAAAGCAGCCAACACTGTTTATACTGTAAAGAACTACAGACTTGCAAGCATTGTTGCACGTGCTTCCATAATGTAACATCTTCAGTCAGAGGCAGCAAGTATAAACTTAATTTTCATGACATTTACATGCAAGCTTTTTGCATCGGTATGAAATCTAACAGTGCTCAATTTTTTATTTTTTAAAATTTCACAACAGAACCAGTACAAGTAGTGATAAGGTGGGAAAAATGGATCAAGGGAAGTAACTGCTATCAAGGGAAGTAACTACTGTCAGAAGTAACTGCTGACCCTCATTCAGATAGCTGGAAAGGGATGACTTCCTTTTCTGATTGATTTTTTGTTCAGTGTTCTCTTTGATCAATTGATAATGCATATGGCTTGACCGGCTTCTCAGACCATGCATGTGCAAATTTCATTTTTGCATTTTATAGCCATCTGAAGAAAACATATTTTTTTATCAGGTATAACCACCAACACTTTTCACCTTTTAACTTCTGTGTTCTCACCCAAACCAAAATTACCAGACCTCATCTTTTTTCTCATCTGGCATTACCACTAACACTTTCTATCTTTCTTTCTTTTTCTTTTACCCTTTTATTTCGAGGATAGTGGAATAAGCGCTCAAGTGCTTTTTTTACAGCCAGTCCCTGTGTACATGCAGTTTTGTGAATTTTGTCATCCATTCCCACAGCACACAATGGCCTACTCTTCCAAAAAGCAGGACAGGTTTTAACATGTGCACAAGATGTTCTGCATGCATTCGCACACGGAACTTCGGTTTATAGTTTCATCTGAAGGATTTCAATGGATGGGGGGGGCAGGGCTGGAGTCGGCACTGATGTTAACTTTTTAGCTTGTGTGTGTTCTCACCAAAGCCAAAAATACCAGACCTGATCTTTAATCATCAGGTATAACCACTAACACTTTTTAACCTTTTCAACTTCTCTCTGTTCTCACCAAAATCAAAAATACCACACCTGATCTTTTTTCATCTATATCCACTAACACTTTTTCACCCTTTCAACTTTTTTCTGTTCTCACCCAAAAAAATTTTAAGTACCACACCTGATCTTTTTTCTATCAGGTATAACTGCTAACACTTTCCAACCTTTTAACTTATGTGTGTGTTCTCACCCAAACCAAAAAAAACCCCACACCTGGTCTTTTTTAAATTTTAAATCAGATATAACCACCAGCGCAATCCCACCTATTTATTAACTTTTCTGTGTGTGTTTTTCACCAAAACCAGATAAACACACACATGATCTTTTTTTTCTATCAGGTTTAATCACTAACACTTCCAACCTTTTAATAATACTATCCCTACGTCAAGGGAATGGGATAGTTCAGTGGTCGGAGCACTCGCTTTCCCCCAGCCAATGTTAAGCAGCATTGAGCGTGGTTACCACTTGGATGGGTGACCGTTTGCGCACCTTAGTTTCAGTACAGTTCTCCCAGTTCACCCAGCTGTAAATGGGGTACCTGCCTCTTTAGGGTCAGGGAAGGTAAAGCAGCGAGGGAGAGGAGATGGGCGCCGCCCTCAATATGCTGGCCCCTAGAGAAGTGAGGTCTCTGACGCCTCGCTCCCCTACGACCTTACAGGTTATGGGACACCTTTACCTTTATGTCAATGGAGAGAACCCCTCTTTCCCAATACACGCACACTGTGCACATTCCAGTATGCTTCCGTAACCCGGTAGTGGGTGATACCGAGAGAAAGGTTAGCGGATGGTGGGTTACCCTATAACGGGTTACCCGTAGGGGAAAAAGGTTAAGGCTTTTCACCTTTTGGCATCTGGCTCTTCTCACCAGAGCCAAGAAAACCACACCTGGTATAACTTTCTTCTTTTTGTTTGTTTGTTTGGGAATTTTTGTTTTGTTTTTTGTTGATGTTTTTGTTTATTGTTATTTTTGTTTTCTTCTTTTTTTTTTTTTTTTTTGTTCTGTTTGTTTGTATCCTTGTTTGATTCTTTTTTTTTGTTTTGGGGGGGGGGTGGGGGTGGGGTTCATGGCTTTTTGTGCGTTGGTTGTCGTTAATTATAAAGTATGATAATGAAACGGGTAATATTAGAACCTGATATATTTATGTTTGATATTTTACTCTTTTTTTCTCTCATTTTCTTGTAATCTAAATCTATTTTCCGTTGTTGATGAGATTTTTTGGTCGTGTGTATGTGTGTGTGTTTTCTTTCTTTTTCTCTCTGTTTCTATTTTTTCTATTGGAGTTAGTTTTATTATTATCGGTTATGGTAATAACGTAGTTAGATAATATTGATCAAGTTGGTTTTTTTGTTTTGTTTCCTAGATAGATGGCTTGATTTAAAAAATTTTTAAAAAGCAAATGCATGGCTTATTCAATGTACCATCTGGAAATAAAAATCTGACTTGACTTGGACTTGACTTGACTTTAACCTGACTTGGACTTGACTCGACTTTGACTTGACTTGACTTGAACTTGACTTCGACTTGACTTTGACTTGAATTTGACTATACTTGACTTGACTTTGACTTGACTCGACTCGACTTTGACTTCACTTTGACTTTGACCAGACTTGACCCCCCGTTAACTTTTGACTTCTCTGCGTGTCCTCGCGCAGGTTTGGCACGAACCGTAACTACAGCCTGTACTACAAGGACTACATCAAGCTGTACGTGACCACCATGATGCCCATTGTCAAGGGGGAGAACCCCGCCCGCGTGTACCTCACCTCCAGTCCCAGCGACGGCGCCGAGACGGTGAAGGAGGGGTACGTCGCTAAGGACCCTGCCTCCGAATATTACGGCGACAGTGAGTGTGTGTGTGTGTGTGTGTGTGTTTTGGGGGGGGTGGGGGCGGGAAAGGGGGAGAGGAGGGGAGGGGAGGGGGGGACTCTGGGAAGGGGGGTGGGGGACCACAACCCTGCTTGTTCTTTGACAGTGGTGCTTTCCTTTCATGAGGATCGTGCATGCCCGCACGCGCGTTAAAACCCGTCCCCGCTTTTCGGAGGAGTAGGCCCTTGTGTGCCAGTGGGAAACGGAATGACAAAATTGACAAAACTGCAGAGAACTCGGGGACTGGATGTAAAAAAATGATATGAGTGCTCGTTCCATTATTCTCAAAAAATAAAAGAATAGAATAATGATAGATAGTATAAGATAAGTTAGGGTGGCAGGATGGTTAAGACGTTCACCTGCCAACAAGTAAAACCGTGAGGTTCTGGGTTCGATTCCCAGCCTCGCCCTTTCTTTCTAGTTTGCCCCATCCCCCCCCCTCCCCCCACCAAAAATGAAACTGAATGTCAAAGTCCTTCAGATGAGACTATAAACCGAGACCCTGAGTGCGAACGCACGCAGAACATCTTGCGCACATGTAAAAAAAACCTGTTGCACTTTTCGGAAGAGTAGGCCATTGTGTGCCAGTAGGAATGGATGACCACAAAAAAACTGCATACGCGCAGACGTCGTGTTTAGACACCATCCCTGAAGTCGGAATGCAGCTACTAAATGGTAAGGTTGGGGGGCGGGGGGGGGGGGGGGGGGGGGGGGGGGGGGGGCGAAGCCATTGGTGAACCTCAAGAGCTCTAGCCAAGGAACAAACAGAACCAAATCAGCTGTCATAGATATAATTCAGTTGTCATAGATATAAATCAGCTGCCATAGATAAATCAGCTGTCGTAGATATAAATCAGCTGTCATAGGTATAAATCAACTGTCATAGATATAAATCAACTGTCATAGATATCAATCAACTGTCATAGATGTAAATCAACTGTCATAGATAAAAATCAACCGTCATAGATAAATCAGCTGTCATAGATAAAAATCAACTGTAATAGATATAAAAATCAACTCCTCATCGACAAAACTTTTCACACGCGCATGTATACATCAATTCCGTTTCACAATTGTCCTCCTTTTTTTTTTCTTTTTCTTTTTAAGAATGATAATAATAATATATGGAATTTATATAGCGCTGAATCTTGTTAAAAAACCCAAAACAAATCGAAGCGCTTGCACTCAAATCATTTACACGCATGCAACTCTCCTTAAACATAATGAACAATAGATTTGAAATCCATGCACGCACATGCACACACACACACACACTCACTCACTCACTCACTCACTCATGCGAGAGAGAGAGGAACACACACACTTGCATGCACGCACGCACGCACGCACACACACACCACACCCACCCACACCACACCACACCACACCACACCACCCCACACAAAACACACACACCACACACACACACACCCCACACACACCACACACACACACACACACACACACACCACCACACCACACCACACACACACACAATCACTCACACACACACACAATCACTCACACACACACACCACCACACCCCCCACACACACAATCACTCACACACACACACAATCACTCACACACACACACACACACACACACACACACACAACCACACACACACACACACAATCACTCACACACAAAACACACCCCACACCCCCCACACCACACCACACCACACACACACACACACACACACCACACACACACCACCACACCACCCCACACACACAAACACACACACTCATCCCCACACACCCACATACACACACACCACACACACACACACACCACCCCCACCACCCCCCCACCACACACACACACACACCCCACACACACACTCACACAACACACACCAACCAACACCCCACACACCACACACACACACACCACACACCACACCACACCCCACACATACACACACACACACACACACACACACACACACACACACACACACACACACACCACCACACACACCCCACACAACACAACACATACAACACACACACACACACACACCCCACACACACACACACACACACACACACACACTAATATCACTGAGTGTGAACAGACATTAAATTGAAGACAACAACAACAACAAACCACCACTCACACCCCACAACACACACTCTCTCTCTCTCTCTCTCTCACTTAAGAAGATGAAAAATACTGTTGAAAAATTAGGGACAGATATAATAATAATAATAATATTGTATGGAATTTATACAGCGCTATATATATATATATAGGGGGACGGGATAGCTCAGTGGTCGGAGCACTCGCTTTCCCCCAGCCAAGTTAAGCAGCGTAGAGCGTGGTTACCAGTTGGATGGGTGACCGTTTGCGCGCCTTGGCTTCAGTACAGTTCCCCCAGTTCACCCAGCTGTAAATGGGTACCTGCCCTCTTTAGGGTCAGGGAAGGTAAAGCAGCGAGGGAGAGGAGATGGGCGCCCCCGCCCTCAATATGCTGGCCCCCGGAAGTGAGGTCTCTGACGCCTCGCTCCCTACGACCTTATAGGTTATGGGACTCCTTTACCCTTTTCCTTTTTATATATATATATATTATATTTATATATTTTATATTATATATATATATTATATATATATATATATAACGCTTGAAGGGAGGAAAAAGCCTTCGGGTAGGAAATACATATCTTTGAGCCTGGATTTGAAGACATCAAGCGAAGGCAGGCTTTGTGGGCGAACGAAGCATCCCCATTCTGGGTTCCAGTCCACTTCTACGACTACGCCATGGACCAGTGGAGGCCGGGCAAGTTCCGCGTGCCGCGCTTTGCCTCGGAGTATGGCATCGAGGCCTGGTGCGACTACCAGACGCTGGTGGGGGTGTTGGAGCCCTCCGACATGGCTTACCGCTCCCCGCAGGCCGACCACCGCCAACACCACACTGGCGGTCAGTTTTGGTGTTTTGGGTTTTGTTTGTTTGTTTGTTTTGTGGGGGTTTTTTGGTGTTGTTGGGGGGTGGGTGTTTTGGGGGTTTGGTGGTTTTGGGGGGGGGGGGGGGGGGAGGTGTGGGGGGGGAGTGGGGGGGGTGTGGGGGGGGGAGGGTGTGGGGGGGGGGTGTGGTGTGGGGGGGGGGGGGGGGGGGGAGGGGGGTTTGGTGGGGTGGTGGTAGGGAGGTGGGTTTGGTGGGGGGTGGTTGGTGGGGTGGGGTTGGGGGGTTGGGGGGGGGTGTGGTGGGGGGGGGGGGGGGGGTTGGTGGGGGGGGGGGGGGGGGGGGTTGGTGGAGGGGGGGTTGGTGGGGGGGGGTTGGTGGAGGGGGGGTTGGTGGGTGGGGGGGGGGGGGGGTTGGTGGTGTGGGGGTGTTGGGGGGGTTGGGGGGTGAGGGGGGTTGTGTGGGGGGTGGGGGGGAGAAGGTGAGGGGATGGGGGGGGTGGTTTGGGGGGGGGGGGGGTTGGGGGGGGATGGTGGTGGTGTGTGTGTGGGGGGGGGGGGGGGTTGAGAGGGTGGTGTGGGGGGGGTAGGGGTGTGTAGGCATGGGATTTTCATAAGAAATATGCCATAGTCAAGAAGTTTTATATGACTTCAGCAATTCTACTGTTAGTTGCTGATGTCATAATTATATTCTTCACTTAAAGCCCATTAATGTAATTAGTTAGAGATATCTATATTATTTTCAAATTTTATTCTTTTCTCTCTTTCTCTCTTTTATATTATATATATATATATATATATTGTGTGTGTGTAAGGGAGAGAAAAAGAGAGAAATAGAGAGAGAGAGATAGGGTGTGTAATAATAGGTACTTTGGTATGAAGGGGGGAGGGGGGGGGGGGGGGGGTCAAAATCACCATGTAGTGAAAAGACATTAAAGAAAAACAAACAAATAAACAGAAATCCGCGAAAAAGAAAAAAAAGAAAAAATTTTAAAGAAGAGAGAGAGAGAGAGAGAGAGAAATGAAACCCACGATAACCAGTCAAGGGATGTAACTCTTCCATGCGGATTACTTCCCTTCTCTGCTTTACCTAGGGCAGTCATCACTTGCCTAGGTAGCAAGTGAAGGGGACCAGTGTATCAACAATGGGTATTGGATTTCGTGCTCTAAGGCAAAGGGGCGAAGGGAGATGGTAGGAAAGAGGGGGGGGGGGGGGTGGGGGGGGGGGGGGGGGGCTTTCACTGGCTGTTCCACCACTTCAGCCTTGCCTGTTGGTTGAGAAACTTTAAAAAAAAAATTGGTATTCAGTTTTTTGTTGTTGTTGCTTTTACACACAACATCCCCTCACATAGTGTATGTGTACACTGTACACTTAAGTCACCCACCCACTTACAACAAAGCTACATTTTGGATACATTTATTTTTGTCAGCAATGGGGGGGTAGGTGGGTGGGTAGGGGGGGTGGGGAGAAAGTTGTGTGGGAGAGAGAACGTAGTTTTTGCTTGCCTCTGTGCGCAGTTGCTGGAGAAGGGAAGGTGGTGGGGGGTGGTGGTGGGGGGGGGGGGGGTTGTGTGTGAAGGAGAAGTCAAATCAAAGTTTTTATTTCCAGATGGTACATTGAATAAGCGATGCATTTGCTTTTTTTTTTTTCATCAAAGCCATTTATCGGAAGAAACGATTTCTTAATGATGATTTTGAAATACTACATTTTTGCAACCTTCCGAAAAAGTGTACCAGCAGGAAGGTGTTGTGTGTGTGTGTGATTTCGTGTGTTTGTGTGTGTTGTGTGTTTTTGTGTGTGTGTTGCTGATAGCTGATTTTATTTTATTTCATTTTATTTATATTCGAGAAGGTTACTTTGTTAAAACCTGGGTTTTTGTTGTAGTTAGTTAGGCATAAAGATCGTAATCTTTTCAATATCATCATTATGATCTGATGTTTTTTACAATAAACAATAGAAACTGAACAGAAAAAAAAAGAAGAGTTGAGAAAGGTGATGATGGTGATTGATGATTTATGGTGGTGGTGGTGATGTTGGTGTGTGATGATTGGTGATGATGATGATGATGATGATGACGACGACGACGATGATGAAAAAGCAGTAGATTCTGAATGATAACTGTTTAATATTTACAGAATGAGGTTTGCTTGTGTCATGTTGTCTGTCTGTACTGAACTTATTTAATGTAAGCCAAAAAATACCAAGCAGGTTATTTCTTCATGATTCTGTATTCATGAAACTCTGAATATGAGGCAAATGTGACACTCCACCCCAAAATGAATCGCGTTGCACCCGATTCTCTCTTCTGCTAGGAGCCATTTTAGTCAGGCTGTCGATTTTGAGATTTAGATTTTTTGATTGATGATAAACCTATAGCCATGCTTCTACTTAGTATATATGTTTGTCCGTCGTGTTCGACGATGACCTCAAAAACAGCAGAGGAGGCAGCTGCTGTTTCGGAAATTGGGCAGAAATTTGATTATAGTGGAGATGCCTTGCCCACAGCACATCCCCACTCTCTCGGCCAAGTGGGCATAAGGACAGTCAGCGTTGGAGATGGTCTCCAAAGGCCAACCAGCCCCCAGGGCTGCAGCACATAAGGACTGTGCAAGTCAAGCCTCCTAGTCAGAGAGTCATAGTCGATCACTAAAGACTAAGCTGTAAAGTGGAATTCCATGAGTGGAAAAGCCACTGGTCATACAGCCTCTCACTTTGCTGTTGCCTCCAGCGTCAATGGTTTAATCAAGAACTGTGATAAAGCCCAGGCACCAGAGGTGCTGAAGTATCAAGGCATAGTTCAGTTTCCCTTTTGCTTTAGAAGCGTGTTTAAAAATGCCCAAGCCCTCATTCTGACCACCTATTACGATGCGAAACTTGTCAGTTTCTCATTGTGTCACTTCCTGCAGTCTGTCGTTTCATTTTGTAATAACTTTTCATAGAATTGTCCCATTCTCACCCCGTGTTATTATGTTGAACAGCATTTTTATCGCAGATAAATAACGTGTTAACAGCTAGAAATTGGTCTCGGGTGCAATGCGACTTGTTACGCAGTGGATTGTCACAAACAGTTAATTCAGCTTGTGTTCGCAAGTGTCAAAGTCAAGTCAAACTTTTATTTTCAGATGGTACATTGAATAAGCAGTGCATTTGCTTTGTGTGTGTGTGTGTGTGCATGCATGCGTACGTGCATGCGCGCACATGGATTTGAACTCTGTTGTTCATTATGTTTAAGGAGAGTTGCATGCGTGAAAATGAATAGAGTGCAAGCGCTTCGATTTGTTTGCTTTTTACAAGATTCAGCGCTATATAAATTCCATATATGATGATGATGATGATGATGATGATGATTATTATTATTTCAGGGGGGACTGAAATGGAGATGGAGATCATGCGTCATCTGTATATGCCTCCCTCTTCAACACCAGAGCCATTGCGCTTCCAGAAAGCCATCTATCTTACACAGGTTGGCATTAGATTTGTATATATATCAAATCTTTTTTTTTTTTTTAATTTCTTTTATTCTTTTATATTGAGGATAATGGAATAAGCTCTTATTGCTTTTTTTACATCCAGTCCCCGTGTGTATGCAGTTTTTGTAAACCCCGTGTATATGCAGTTTTTGTAAATCCTGTCATCTGTTCCCGCCGACACACAATGTCCTACTCTTATGAAAAGCGGAACAGGATTTAACATGTGCGCAAGATGTTCTGCGTGAAGACTTTAAAAAAACATTATTTTGTCCTCAAAGCAACCCCTTTTGAATCATGACAGGGTTGTTTTTTTCAGAAATTAACCTATCATGTAGTTTAAGTTGTAAAAAAAGCAAAAACAACTACTCTATCAAAACAGATTTGATTTGATGTTCTGTAGCTAGGATAACAGCAGGATGGTGTTTGATCTGATTGTATTACAGAGGCTATATGATTCAATACCTGGGGAACTGGATAGCCTGGTGGTTACAGTGATGCGCATTGCACTTGTGATCTGCGGACCTGGGTTCGAATCTCGTTCAAGAGGATTTTTCCTCTGGAGTTAACATCTGTACCAGCTCCACTCTCCCCAAAAGTCCTTCAGATGAGACTATAAACTGAGGTCCCATGTGTGAACGCACGTAGAAATCTTGCGCACATGTGAAAACCTGCTCTGCTTTTTGTAAAGGTAAAGACCATTTGTGCCGGTGGGAACGGATGACAAAATTGTCAGAAATGCATACATACGGGGATGGACTGGATGTTAAAAAAAGCAGAGGAGTCCTTATTCCATTATCCTCAAAATAAAAGAATAAAATAAAGTAAAGAAATAATAATAAGAATAATTATGTATGGAATTTATATAGCGCTGAATCTTGTAAAGCAACAAATCAAAGCGCTCAGACGACTTTTTAAAGTTTTTTTTTTAAATATCGAGGACAGTGGAATTGGCACTCACATGCTTTTTTATTTTTTACATTCAGTCCACGTGTGTATGCGGTTTTGTCAATTTTGTCATCCGATCCCACCAGCACGCAATAGCCTACTCTTCTGAAAAGCGGAACAGGATTTAACATGTGCGCAAGATGTTCTGCGTGCGTTCGCACACCGGAGCCTCAGTTTATAGTCTCATCCGAAGGATGTCACCAGACAGCTTTTGAAAAATGACATCCAGGCGTAGAAAAGAAGTGACGTCATCACAGATTGATCCGTCATGCCATGTCACTGTCACTGTCACTGTCATGGCCAGATCAACCAGGCCATGTCCATCAAGTCCCAGACGGAGCACTACCGGCGCCACCAGAGCTCTCTGCTGCCGGACGGCCGGGGGCTGACCATGGGGGCGCTGTACTGGCAGCTCAACGACATCTGGCAGGCCCCCACCTGGGCTTCCATCGGTCAGTTGTATTTCGCTCCCTTCTTTTAAAAAAAAAAAAAAAAAAAAAAAATTTTCCCAATTCAGTCCATCAGAGGGTATGTAGTATATGCAAATGGTGCAGTATTCCGTATTATCATCGATTGGGATTTTTTCCTGTCCAAAAATCATTTTGCTTTGGTCTTTTTTTAAAAAAAGAAGAAAAAAAAAGGTGTTGGCAATTCAGTTTAACAAAGGGAACGTGGTATAATTATGCGAATGGTGCAGTATTCTGTATCATTATCTTTTTTTGTGTGGTTTTCTTTCCCAAAAGTCATAGAAGTGCGTAAACTTTGTTCACATAAAGAGAGGAAGAAGAAAAAAAAAACCATGTCAGCTTTTGGTGGGTTACAGAAACACAAACATACCCAGTAATACATCCCTGAAGTCGGAATGCAGCTACCTTCATGGTGGGCGAAATCGGTCTCCTATATGCAGAATCTCACCATGGGTGAACCTTGAAGCTCTATACGAGGAATGAAAAAAACAATTAAAGTATAGCTTTGCTCAGTGTTGAAAAGTCATGTTTAGTTGTTTTTTTTTAAATCTAGTCTGTATTCAGGGTTTGGCAGCTCTTGTCAACCACCAGCTTAAAAACTGTGAGTCCATTTCTCCTCAGGACAAGAAAAGGCATAACTGTTTACTATCAAATGTTCACACTTTCCCCATGAACTGCACTGCTGCAGATACCTTGTGCTTATGAATACCTTACGAATACCTTGATCGGTGGTCTAGAGGTAACGCGCCTGTCTAGAATGTGAAAAGTCTGGGTCGGAAGTGTGCGGTGGTTCGAATCCCGTTTGGGCCCGAAACTTTATCCCCCATCCATTAGACCATGAGTGATGGTCTGGGTGCTAGTCTTTCGGATGAGACGATAAACCGAGGTCCCGTGTGTTACACAAAATTATTCAGCGCACGTTAAGGGAGTTGTCCCAGGCAAAATTCTTAGAAAAAAAGCCACTCTGATAGGGAAACAAATACACTTGCAGACAAAAACAAAAAAAAGTAATGAGTGACACTGCTCTTGTGGTGATACACTCTCCCCGGGGAGAGCAGCCCGAATTTCACGCAGAGAAATCTTGTGACTTTAAGTGGTAAAATGAAGTGAAATGAAAATCAACCAATCCCCTGTTTGCCGTCGCTCTTTTTCTATATCTGATCCATCCATCTGGAATGACCTCCCTCTCTCTCTTCACCAAAAGCCTTCTTAATTTTAAATCCAGCCTCAAGACATATTTTTGTTTCAAACCTAAGATTTTCCTCTCCGGTTTCATCTCAAAACTGTCTCTGCCTTCAACAGCTGAAATCCCATCACCCTGCCAAAGTGTATAACGTGTGTATGTGTGTGTGTGCGCACCTTTGGATTTGTTGGGAATATTAATTGTTATTGGTTGCATGACTGTGTAAGAATGAGTTGAGTGCAAGCGCTTTTGATTTGTCTTTGCAAGATAGAGCGCTGTATCAGTTCCATTTTTAAAATTATCACTATTATTATTATCATCCTCATCATCATCGTCATCATCATCAGTAGTAGTAGTAGTAGTAGTAGTAGTAAAGTCTCTCTGTAGTAGTAGTAGTAGTAGTAGTAGTAGTAGGATGATGATGATGATGATGATGATGATGATGGTGAAGATGATGATGATGATGAAGAAGAAGAAAAAGAAGATGAAGAAACTAAAGAAGATGGTGATGATGATGAAGAAGAAGATGAATATGATGATGACGACGACGACGACGATGATGACGATGACGACGATGATGATGACGACGACGACGATGACGATGATGACCAACCGTCCTGTCCACAGACTACAGCCTGCGGTGGAAGATGCTGCACTACTACGCCCTCAAGTTCTTCAGCCCCCTGCTGGTCTCCCCTTATCTGGACGGGGACTTCCTCGACATCTTCGTCGTCGCCGACCAGCTCCCCTCCCTGGAGGTGCGTGACCCCCGCACCGGGCAGCTGCACTTTGAACCCATGACCCGGTTCAGAGACATCCTGCACAGTCAGGTGGCCAGGGAGGACGTCCTTGACCTGACCCGGAAGGTCACGCGAGGGGTCGGCGGGGTGTTGACGGTGGCTCTGCACTCGTGGAAGAGTTTTGAGGCGCTGCGTCAGTGGACCGTCCCGTATAAGGTAGGGAGGGGGGTGTTGGGAGTAGGGAGTAGCGAGTTTTGTGTGTGTTTAGTTTGGTGTGTGTGTGCATGCACGTGCGTGTGTGTAAGTAAGTAAATGTGTGTCTTTCGGATGAGACGATAAACCGAGGTCCTGTGTGTTACACAAAATTTTCAGCGCACGTAAAAGAACCCACTGCAACAAGAGAGTTGTCCCTGGCAAAATTCTGTAGAAAAAAGCCACTCTGTTAGGGAAACAAATACTGTTGCAGACAGGAAAAAGAAAAAAAAGTTACGGGTGGCGCTGCTCTTGTGGTGACGCGCTCTCCCCAGGGAGAGCAGCCCGAATTTCACGTAGAGAAATCTGCGTGACTTAAAGTGGTATAAAATAAAATTTAAAAAATAAGTGTGTGTGTGTGTAAGAGTTTGGTTTTATTTTATTTTATTTATTCATTTGTTTTATTCTTTTATGTTGAGGATAATGGAATAAGCACTCATGTACTTTTTTTTACATCCTGTCCCCATGTATATGCAGTTTTGTAAATTTTGTCATCAGTTCCCACCACACAATGGCCTACTCTTTCAAAAAGTGGAACAAGTTTTAAGATGTGCGCAAGATGTTCTGCATGTGTTCGCACATGAAACTTCATTCATAGTCTCATCCGAAGGATGTGTGTGAGTGTCTAAATTGTAAATCTGTTACTCTTTTGTGAATGGTCGATTGTGTGTCAATAATTCAAACACAGGCACTTTGATTTGTTTACTTTGCAAAATTCAGCACTCCAACAACAACAAAAATCCATATATCATTGTTATTATTTAGCAACACAAAAAGAAGATGAAATAATGTTCATCGTTTTGTTGCAAATTTATTAATGCAAATACCCAAACAGAAATACACTGTCTTCAAGTATTCATCATCAAGCTGAGTTAAACGCTGTATTGATAAAAAAAAATTGAAACACGTGCATGCATGCATGAACACTTGCGTCGTTGTGTGCATGCACATACACATGCGCTTACGCTCACAGACACACACACACACACGCATGCACGCACGCACGCACGCACATTTTCTCTCTCTCCCCCCTCTCTCTCTCTCTTTGTCTCTCTCTTCTCATCTCTCTCTCTCTCTCAACACACACAGAGAAACAAACGCACTCACCCACATACACACACACCACGCGCACACACATACACACACCAACACACACATTCTTTCTTTGTCTCTTTCTCTCCCTCTCCCTCCTTATCCCCCTCTCTCTCCCCTCCTCTCCCCTTCTCCCTCCACCCACCTTCCCTTCCCCCTCTCTCTCCCCCACAGAAAAAACCAGACTCAATTTTCACATCCAAATTAATACTTGATTCCCTCACACACACAACACACACCACACACACACACACACACACACACACACACTCACACATACACACACCACACTCATTCACACACTCACTCACACACACTCACACACCACACCACATACACACACACACACCACACACCAAACACACTCACACACACACACCAACACAACACATACACACAACAGTGCACACACACAACACACAACACACTCACACACATGACACACATGCACCACACACACACACACACCACACACACACACACACACATGAGACACACACCCACACACACAACATGACACACACACACACACACAAACACATCAACACACACACACAACATACACACACACCACACTTACTAACACACACATGCACACACACAAGACACACACATGCACAACACACACACAACACCCCCCCCCCCAACACACACACCACACACCACACACACACACACACAGATGACAGAATTCACAAATCCGCATACACACGGGGACTGGTTGTAAAAAAAGCACATAGTTGCTTATTCCATTATCCTCGATATAAAAGAATAAAATTTAAAAAAATAAAATTTAAAAAAAACGAAAATGAAAGTTACAGATAATGACAACTGCAATTTTTGTGGCAAGGAAAAGGACCACGATAAACCATTATTTATGGGAGTGTCAGTATGTACAGAATTTCTGGAAAGATCTTGAAGGGACTATAAAACACAACTGTTCTCACTCTGAGAGACTGGA
>CM054159.1:35774771-35782271 GCA_028751875.1 Rapana venosa | reverse complement strand
AGTGGATTTGGAGTACAGACACCTTGCCAGGTTTTTTTTGGTGGGTGGGGGTTTGGCTGCTTTTTGGATATATATATCTCTCTATTATGTAAAAGTTGAGAGAGTGTAGTATTTTGTGAGCGTAGATGCGATACAGGTATTTGATATGTATAAGTGTCCAAGTTGAGAGATTGTGTTGGGAGTAAAAATGCCGTACAGATTTGTGATATGTATGGTTAAGTGTTGAAGTTGAGAGAAGTGTTTTTGGAGGGTAGATATTTTGTAGTTTGTTTTTTGGGGTTTTTTTTTTTAAATTAAAAATTGAGAAAGGTGTTTGGAGTGTAGATGTGTTAAAGGATTTTGTTGGTTTTAGATATATACGATGTAGAAGTGGAGAGAGTGCTTTTAAAGTGTAGATACTTTTTAGTTTGTTGTTGGGTTGTTGTTTTTTGTTGTTGGGTGGGGGTGGGGGTGGATATGTTGAAAGGAAAGGACTTTAAAAAATTAATTTTCAGGGTATAGATGTTTGATAAGCTTTTTTTTTGGATAAGGTTTTGTTGGATTCAGGGTGTGTATAAGGTGTAGCATTTAAGAAAAAAGGGGTTTGGAAAATATCAATGCTTAAAAGGCGTGTGTTGGTTTTGGCTATGTGTGAGGCATAGGACCTGAAAAAATGTTTTGACAAGTACTAGTGCTTTGGTTTGGGTTTGTTTGGGATATGTATGAGAAGCAGGACTTCAAAGAATGGTTTTTTTTGGATGACAGATACTTTACTGTTTTTTTGTTTATTTGGATCACGGCTGTCAGTTTCCCCCACTTTCAGCTGCTCTCAGCTGCTATCCATCCCATCCCAGGTCATCTGGTGCTAGTTACAGCAGGAACTGACCACACTTGGACTTGGTAAAAGGAAGGGGCGTGCTAAATTTAGTGCTTTTGACTGAGTGATGTTGGATTTGCGCGCTGTGGGATGTGTCAAAGGTGTAGGATTTGAAAGAGTGTTTTCAGTGTCTGGATCTTTCAAAATGAAAGGAAATGATGAGTTTGAGGCCTGTAACTACAGCTGTAGTCAGGGTGTAAAGTTTGTTGCTGATTTGTAGTTCTTTCATGAGAGATCTGTCCTTGATTCCGTTGAAAGTGCCCTTGTGGGTATTCCTGGCACAGTGTACCTCACACTGGAATCGCTTTGCGTTCATTCTGCTGATAAGGAAACGTTCAGATGGACGCTATAGCCAGGCGGTGGAGACCGTTTGACTTCAATTCTGCAAGTCTGTGAAGTCCTAGGTTCGAATCTCGATGGCATCTGTTGAAATTAAGGGGTTGGGGATTTTTTACAATCTCCCAGGTCAACTTCAGTTGCTGCTTTGCACACTTGCCTGTGCCTTTATTTCCTTTGTGTATAGTATACACACATGCAAAAGATCAAATATATATATGTGAAAAATCCCGTAATTCGTGTCGGGTGTTCTGTGGGTTACGGAAACACAAGCATGAAGTTGGAATGCAGCTACCTTCATGGGGAGCAGAAACGGTTGCGTATGTAAAATCTCGCAATTGGTGAACATTGAAGCTGTAGCCGAAAAATGGGGGAAAAAATCAAATATTTCTCTGTTTTAAATGACTGCTGTGGTTGAAGCAATATTCATAGACCATCCTTAGCTTTTAGGGTGTGTGTGGTTGAGGCAATATTCATAGATCAACCTTAGTATTTAGAGTGTGTGTGGTTGAAGCATTGGTCATTGGTCATAGACCATCCTTAGCATTTAGGGTGTGTGTGGGTGAAGCATTGGTCATAGACCAACCTTAGCATTTAAGCTGTGTGTGGTTGAAGCAATATTCATAGATCAACCTTAGCATTTAGGGTGTGTGTGGTTGAAGCAATATTCATAGATCAACCTTAGCATTTAGGCTGTGTGTGGGTGAAGCATTATTCATAGACCATCCTTAGCATTTAGGCTGTGTGTGGTTGAAGCATTGGTCATAGACCATCCTTAGCATTTAAGCTGTGTGTGGTTGAAGCAATATTCATAGATCAACCTTAGCATTTAGGGTGTGTGTGGGTGAAGCATTATTCATAGACCATCCTTAGCATTTAGGCTGTGTGTGGTTGAAGCATTGGTCATAGACCATCCTTAGCATTTAGGCTGTGTGTGGTTGAAGCATTGGTCATAGACCATCCTTAGCATTTAGGGTGTGTGTGGTTGAAGCAATATTCATAGACCAACCTTAGCGTTTAGGGTGTGTGTGGTTGAAGCATTGGTCATAGACCATCCTTAGCATTTAGGGTGTGTGTATGGTTGAGGCATTGGTCATAGACCATTCTTAGCATTTAGGGTGTGTGGGTGATTCATTGGTCATAGACCATCCTTAGCATTTAGGGTATGTGTATGGGAAGCATTGGTCATAGACCAACCTTAGCATTTAGAGTGTGTGTGGTTGAAGCAATATTCATAGACCATCCTTAGCATTTATGCTGTGTGTGGTTGAAGCATTGGTCATAGACCATCCTTAGCATTTAGGCTGTGTGTGGTTGAAGCATTGGTCATAGACCATCCTTAGCATTTAGGCTGTGTGTGGTTGAAGCATTGGTCATAGACCATCCTTAGCATTTAGGGTGTGTGTGGGTGAAGCATTGGTCATAGACCATCCTTAGCATTTAGGCTGTGTATGGTTGAAGCATTGTTCATAGATCAACCTTAGCATTTAGGGTGTGTGTGGTTGAAGCATTGGTCATAGACCATCCTTAGCATTTAGGCTGTGTGTGTGGTTGAAGCAATATTCATAGACCATCCTTAGCATTTAGGCTGTGTATGGTTGAAGCATTGTTCATAGATCAACCTTAGCATTTAGGCTGTGTGTGGTTGAAGCATTGTTCATAGACCATCCTTAGCATTTATGGCATGTGTGGTTGAAGCAATATTCATAGACCATCCTTAGCATTTAGGCTGTGTGTGGATGAAGCAATGTTCATAGACCATCCTTAGCATGTAGGCTGTGTGTGGTTGAGGCATTGGTCATAGACCAACTTTAGCATTTAGGGTGTGTGTGGTTGAAGCATTGGTCATAGATCATCCTTAGCATGGAGGTCTCCTCCAGCAACTGTTACAGGCTTCAGCTTGTAATCTGAGTAGGAGCTGTCCTGCTTGAATGCCACAGGCTTCCCTACTTCTCACTCATTACCACATTTGCCATCCACGATTGGTCATGTCAGACTCTGTGGCAACAGAAAGATGTAGCTTGGAGATGCCTGTACATGTTGCTGTATGGAGTTATGTGTAGAGAACATTGTGCTGTTTTGTAAGTATGTGCAGCCTGTGTAGACGCCTGTATATTACATGGCCTGGGTTATGTGGTATCGGGCTGTTAAACAGCATGATGGAACTGTGTATGAAGTTATGAAAAGTTTTGGTTTTTTTTTGGCTCTGTGGGTAATATGTGTACTGTGGTGAGTCTTACAGTAGATTTAGTTGGCTGGTTAGTAAAATATAGTTAATTTTTTTTTAAGTTAAATGTTTTGGTTTTGTATTGGAATCCAAGGATATCCGTGACACTCCACCATGAAATGAGTCGCTTTGCGCCTGCACCACTTTTCCACTAGGAGGCATTTTTAAGGCATTGTGGTCAGGTTTTCAATTTTTGCGATTTCGATTGATTATAAAACTTTAGCCATTTTTCTACCTTGCACTGAATAATCAAGGCGTCATTCTGTTCCCTTTTGCTTGGAAAAATGCGTTTAAAAACACCCAAAGCCTTCAATCTGACCATCTATTACCTTGCAAAATTTGTTGTCAATTTCTCATTTTGTCACTTTCTGCAGTCGTATCATTTCAACTTGGAATAACTTTTCATAGAAATGTCCAATTTTCAATCTGCTTTCTGTATTGAATAGCCGTGATATTGCAGAATGAATATTGTGTGTCAACAACAAAAAATCGAACTTGGGTGCAATGCGACTCGTTATGTGATGGAGTGTCACATATGCGCTTTGATTTGTTACTTTACAAGATTCAGCGCTATATAAATTCCATACATTATTATTATTATTATTATTATTATATGTGAATCTCCACCACATTGAAAGTTGCATTGCACTAGAAGTCAAGTTTTTATTCTTAGCGTGTTTTTGATGTGCGGTAAAAACATTTTAAAACTGTCCCATTTATTTTATATTTTATTTTATTCTTTTATATCAAGGATAATGGACTAAGCACTTATGTGCCTTTTTTACATCCAGTCCCCGTGTATATGCGGTTTTGTGACTTCTGTCATCTGTTCCCACCGGCACACAATGGCCTACTCTTCCGAAAAGCGGAACAGGATTTAACGTGTGCGCAAGATGTTCTGCGTGAAATGATGTTCTCCACGCAAAAAAGCAGACTGAAAATCAGAAAATGTCTGTGAACGTTTGTTACACATTGAAATGCTGGACACCAGGAAATGACAAAATGAGAAATTGACCAATTTTGCATCCTAATAGGTGGTCAAGACGAGGAATTGGGCATTTTTTAATGCTTTTTTAAAGCAAAAGAAAACAGAATTTTGCCTTGGTACTTCAGTACAAGGTAGAAGAAAGATAATGGTTTTAAAATCCATCGAAATCTCAGAATCGACAACCTGAC
Organism: Rapana venosa; assembly: GCA_028751875.1. Classification (NCBI taxonomy): domain Eukaryota; kingdom Metazoa; phylum Mollusca; class Gastropoda; order Neogastropoda; family Muricidae; genus Rapana; species Rapana venosa. The sequence continues at coordinate 35,777,676 of CM054159.1, read as the reverse complement.
CCCTACCTGCCTAAAATGGCTTCCAGCAGAAAAGTGGGTCAGGTGCAATGGGACTCATTTTGTGGTGGAGGGTCACGCATAGAACCAGTCAGTTGTTTGAAAGACATCTTCATCTCTTCTTGATCGTAATGAAATGTACTTGAGCATGCATGTGACAAGCCATTTGTTTGGTAAGACTTTGTGGGTGCTGGATAAATGTAATTTCTTTGAATCCATTTTATTTGAAAAACATGTCTCTTCCCGTGATTCGAATTGTCAGCGAGATATGACTTGAAATTTCTGCTCCCTCTCTTTAGGGTCAGAAAGTATTGTGACTGGAGTGAGGCGGCGTAAAAGATATGTAATATTTGTTGATGTGTAAGAAGAATCAGGGGGAAGTTTACGTATGAAAAATGAAAAAAAAGATGTCAAAAGTTTTAGAGTTACAAATGATGACAAAGAGAGAAAATGTCTCTCTATTCTGCTCTCTCCATAGCAAGGTGTACAGAGCTTACCCATTTTCTCTCAAGAAACGGTTTGAGTTCGAGTTCTCTACTTTCAGATTAACATTGATTCTGACTCTTATTCCCCTGGCAAGTGTATGATTCTGATCAGGCTACAAACGGACTTTCTGTGAAGATGAAGAGAGATAATGTTTCTCCTCAATCAGCTCTCTCGACAGCATGGTGTAAAGAAGCCCCAAGATTACTCATTTACTCTCAATAAACAGTTAAAGTTCTCTTTTTTTTTTCACATTAATTTTAGTTCTGACTGTTATTACCCTGGCAAGTTGTCTTTCTGAATGAGAGTATTTCCTCGTGCCAAGTGGCTGATATATATATTTTTTAAAAGGTGTCCCATAACCTATAAGGTCGTAGGGGAGCGAGGAGTCAGAGACCTCACTTCTCTAGGGCCAGCATATTGAGGCCGGCGCCCATCTCCTCTCCCTCGTCTCCCTCGCTGCTTTTACCTTCCCTGACTTATGTGCTTTTTTACATCCAATCCCCGTGTGTATTCGGCACTATAGATCTTATACTATTGTTATGGTGATGATAACTATCATTATTATACTATTACTACTATTTTTATTATCATTATTATCATACATGACTTGCTTTGGAACATCTTATCTCTGAACACTTCGACATTCGAAAAGATCATGTGTGTGTGTGTGTGTGCGCGCGCATGCGTGCATGTGTGTGTGTGTGTGTGTGTGTGTATGAACACCTGTGAACGCACGTATGCGTACATGTGTGCATGCATGTGTGTATGTGCATGCATGCATGCGTGTGTGTGCATTTCCAAAGCAACTTAAGCCTTGAGGTTGAGAATGCAATCGATCAAAGGATGTTTGAACATGATCGACAGTTAATTGTATGAAAAAAAATTGTGTGTGTGCATGCACGCACGCGCGTGTGCGTGTGTGTGTGCATGCGTGGGTACGCGCGTGCGTGCGTGTGCATTTCCAAAGCAAATTAAGCCTTGGGGTTGAGTACACAATTGAACAAAGGATATTTGAACATGATCGACAGTTAATTGTATATAAAATAATAAATGTCACCAAAGAGATAATTATTTGCCCCGGACGCAGTTTATCACTGCCATGATATGAATAATTATTGCAATATAAAGCCATAACGTCAACTCCTGTGATAATAACATAATTAGAATAATTATTCCATTTCCTTTGGTGCTTCTTCCATAAACGCTTTAAAAAAAAGATAATTGACCGGTGTCCTTTCTTTCCCCCCCTCCCCCCCCCCCCCCCCCCCCCCCCACACACACAAAATCTGTTGAGCTTGTATGTGCACATTGTACAAGTTGTATGTAATAAACCCACTCCGGAAAGGATAGAGTGTTTTCTTCATTTCAGTGTGTACATTGGGTTGAAGTATGAATGTGTGTGTGTGGCTGTATTCTCATTCATAGTCATCGTCATCATGTTGTTATTACTTTAATCCACAAACAGACACAGACTTGCACGTGCGCGCGCACACACACGCACGCACACGCACACACACACTCTGCTGCTGCTGCTGCTGCTGCTGCTGCTGCTGCTGCTGCTGCTGCTGCTGCTGCTGCTGCTACTGCTGCTGCTGCTAATCTAACATTGAATATCACGACATGTGAAAAGAGTTAGGGAATTTGAACACACACATACATACACCCACCCACACCCTCCCACATACACACACACACACACACTCACTCATACACACACACACACACACACACACAAACTTACACACACACACTTACACACACACACACTTACACACACACACACTTACACACACACACACTCATACACACACACTTACTCACTCCCACACACTTACACACACACTTACACACACCATCATACACACACACACTTACACACACACACTCATACACACACACTCATATACACACCCACATACACACTCACACACACTCATACACACACACACACACACACTTACTCACTCACACACACACACACAAACACACACACACACACACACACACACTATTTTACACGAAGAACAAGAATGCATCGAGCAGAACACATCGCAAGAGACGGTGATCAACCCACCCCATGGACCACTAGAGAAGAGATAGAGAGGTTGACCACCTGAAAGTGGACACTGACCAAAAATACTTATTCATTTTATTTATTTATACCACTTTAAGTCACGCAGATTTCTCTGCATGAAATTCGGGCTGCTCTCCCCCGGGAAGAGCTCGTCGCCACAAGAGCAGCGCCACCCTTTTTTTTTTCCCTGTCTGCAACAGTATTTGTTTCCCTATCAGAGTGGCTTTTTTCTACAAAATTTTGCCAGGGACAACTCTCTTGTTGCCGTGGGTTCTTTTACGTGCGCTAAATAATTATGCGTAACACACGGGACCTCGGCTTATCGTCTCATCCGAAAGACTAGCGCCC
>CM054159.1:35757271-35767271 GCA_028751875.1 Rapana venosa | reverse complement strand
AATATAAAGCGGGATAGCCTAGTGGTTAGAACATTGCGCTCGCAATCTGACGACCCGTGTTCGATTCCCGTTCAAGAAGGATTTTTCCTCTGGAGTTCACATCAGTGCAGACTCCACTCTCCCCAAAAGTCCTACGGATGAGACTCTAAACCGAGGTCCCGTGTGCGAATGCACGCAGAACATCTTGCGCACACGTTAAATCCTGTTCCGCTTTTCGTAAGAGTAGGCCATTGTGTGCCGGTGGGAACGGATGACAGAATTTACAAAACCACATACACACGGGGACTCTATGTAAAAAAGCACACAAGTGCTTATTCCATTATCCTCGATATAAAAGAATAGTATAAAATAAATACAAAATAAAATAGATAAATTATATCAAGATTACTACATGCTTAGAGCAGACAGTCTCTGCCTTAGGCTGGTTGGTCTATTTTGCTGGGATATATTTTTGCCTAATGTCATTAAAGGCGGGACAACTTAAGACAAAAGTGTTCTTGATCTTCTGTTGCTTCATGAAATAAAGAGCAGGTTGTATCAGATTCCCTATGCATTCTGTATCTGAGTTTATGAACATTTATATCTAACACACCCGGTCTGAATTTAGTCGTTACTCTTTTAAAATGCATATTCATGCCAAGCTTTAAACAACGTTTCACGTTATGTAAGCTTATGATTTGTCGATTAGTTCTATTGTTTATCACTAATTTGAATAAGATCATTCCATCGTTTCTATGCAATGGCAGTCAAGAGAGAGAGAGAGAGAGAGAGAGAGAGAGAGATTTCACGTTGTTCATTGTAATGTATATGCAATTGCCCTTCATGAAGGGAAATGATTGAACATACGCGCATCCTTATAGATTAAAACACCACCAACAACACGAACAACAACAACAAACCTAGAACTAAGTAACTAGATATTCATTCATTATATCGCACTGCTTCTCATTCCCTCCGTTTAGTTTCCCAGCCAAAGTTCATGACTGGCAGCTGGCAGGGCGTGGATATAAATAAACAGGGCAAAAGGAAAGGCAGCACTAGCCGCTTGCAGCTGTAGCCGTGTTCAGCCGTAAATTACCCTTGTGTCTTTCACACATCCTCTTGCACAGTGAATTGTTTAAAAACGACAAGCAAAGCACTCTTTAAAATGAGCTTTAAACGAGCTTTCTTTTGACTTCAAACTCCATGTACTTTCTTTCATACTGGTTGATGTGACAGCAGTTCAAACAGACATGAAGATAAACAGGAGAGGTGCAGGAAGAAACACAATCACAAAAAACAGACATTTCTAACTCTCTCTCTAAAAAAGCATATACTTATATTATATAAACAATGAACATAGAGAAAACATTGAATATGTCTGCATGCAGACTAGCCTTTTTGGGGAGCTGCGGAATTGAACCTGTTGGCAGAACGAGGCCATAAATAAACACACCGTAGCGGCTACCGGCTACCGCGCGCAGCCAGCGCCGTGAGAGCAGGGTGATGGAGAGTGTGGGGAGAGAGTCTGCCGCAGTCATTAGTGTCAGCTATCTGACTTCTCTTTAATAAACACTCCTGCTGGTCAGGCGTTAGCCTACAGCAGTACACAGTCTACTGTTTCATCAGCTTTTAGCGGTATCCTTGCTACAGCTGAAGGTTTGTTCATGAACCAATTCCAGTACAGCTCATAATTATAACCCCGAGAACACAGTAGAAAACAAATGTCTTGTCGGTATCCTATACTGTCATCAAGCCAAGATACCTCACAAATGGCTCAGGTTTTTATTTCACTGATGTTTCTGATATTATTCAAAAAGCGTTTTTGATCCTGTTAAGAAATTGTTGTGATCAAATTTTTATCTACTTATCAGTCCTGTGTTGTGTAAAAAAAAACAAAAACAAATTGCACACAGGCCTACACTTTGACATCAAAGCAACACCCCCCCCCCCCCCCAAAAAAAAAGCGGAAAGAAAACACACACACACAAAACGGATGACAAAATTTACAAAACTGCATTTACACGGGAACTAGATTTTTAAAAAAGCACATGAGTGGTTATTCCATTATCCTTGAAATAAAAGAATAAGCAAAATAAATAAACACACACACATGAGCGCACGTGCACACACACACATACACACACAAGCAGACAAACATACACACACACACACAAAATGGCATAAATACATGTACGCATACCCTATACTCACACATACGCGCGCACGCACACTCATACACGCGCGCATGTGCACACCACACACATGTAACTACAAGAAGATGCGCACGGCACACATGTGCTTGAGAAAACTAACAGCTTGAAACTGACACACAGCCAGGAAGCACCTGGCACATGTAGGTGCTGTGGCCGATCACACAAACACACACACACACACACACACACACACGTTCACACATGCATACACGGGCACATACGCATACACGCACGCACACACGTGTGCGCAAACACACACCACGCGCAAACGCATACGCGTGTGCCCACGCACGCACGCACACTCACATCCCCGCACACACACACACACACACAATAACACACACAATAACACACACGCACACGATTGCATGCAGGGACGCGCGCACACACACACACACACACACACACACACACACACACACACACACACCCCGCACGCACGCACGCACGCACGCACACAAAGTAGATCTCTCCCCCCTTCTCTCTCTCTCTCCCCCCCCCCCTCTCTCTCTTTCTCTCTCTCTCTCTCTCTCTCTCTCTCTCTCTCTCTCTCTCTCTCTCTCTCTCTCTCTTCTCTCTTCCTCTCTCTCTCTCTCTCTCTCTCTCTCTTATTCAGTCTCCTATTTAGGGTTGTCTGAAGACTTACTTACTTACTTACTCACCACACACACACACACACACACACACACAGAGAAAACAAACACTCAGCCCTTCGTTTCTTGGGAAACACCGTGTTTGTAAAAAAATTGTTTAAAATTAGTTAACCTTATTAGCTGTACAACCGTCACCACAAACAAGTAAAGCAGGTATTAAAGTTATGTTCACTAAAGTATGAGTACTGTAAAAATCAGGTAGGACATCCAGCAGCGAATGATAAATAAGCCTTTCAAATAGAAATTCGCCCAGTCGCTAATAGACAGCAAAGAAGGAATGTGTGCTGGCACCGCGAGACGCTGGACTTGGACCCCTGACCGCGCGGTGCCTAGATAGCAGCCAGATGGTGTTTAGGTTACGGAGTGAGAGTGCCAGCCGCAAACTAAAGAGTCGGGTTTTTCCTGTTTTGAGCAGCCGTGATCGATATTCCCCCGTGGAGATGCTGGGAGGGGAGCCTGTCAGTATAAAATAATAGCATCTCCACCTTCTTCAAATTCTGTGCTACGAATTCCCTCTTTTCTATCCCTCTCTTTGTCTCTGCCTCGTGTTCCTTTTTCCTTCCTGTCACCTCCTTCTCGTCTATTTTCTGCCTTTTTGGTCCATTCACCTGCCTTTTTTTTCCCCACATAAAGATTTATAAAATAACAATTCTCTCCCACGTCGAAGTCGGATACACTCGGCCTGACTTGTCAGGCGCTTAACGGCAGCGCAACGCATTTTCGCTCATGTGACAGACAACAGTAGTTGATGCCTGAGTGTTCGACGACGAAGAAGAAGAAGATACGGATATTTTGGGGAGGGGGTATAGCCTAGTGGTTAGAGCATTGCGCTGGTGTATCTGACGGCCCGGGTTCGAGCCACCACCGAGGCAACCGCTCCAGGGGGATTTTTACCATGGAGTTTATTTTATTTATTTATTTATTCTTTTATATCGAGGATAATGGAATAAGCACTCATGTGCTTTTTTTACATCCAGTCCCCGTGTGTATGCGGTTTTGTAAATTTTGCTATGTTTCCACCGGCACACAATGGCCTACTCTTCCGAAAAGCGGAACAGGATTTAACGCGTGCGCAAGATGTTCTGCATGCGTTCGCACACGGGGCCTCGGTTTATAGTCTTATCCGAAGGACTTTGACATTCAGTTCGATTTTTTGGTCAAACTGGGAAGAAAGGGCGAGGCTGGGAATCGAACCCAAAACCTCACGGTTAACTTGTTTCCATTAACATCAGTACCAACTCCGCTCTCCTAAAAGTCCTTCACATGAGACTGTAAACCGAGGTCCCACGCGCGAACGCACTCAGAACACTTTGCGCACACGTTTAAAACCCGTTCTACCTTTCTCAGGAAGAGTAGGCCATTGTGTGCCGGTTGGAACAGATGACAATTTTTTTTTCTCCATAAAACATGCACAGTGGTGTTGTGTTTAAAACACCATCCATGAAGTCGGAATGCAGCTGCCCACATGTAGATGAATCGGGTCGCATACGCAAAATCTCAACCATTTGTGAACCTGGAAGCTTTAGACGAGGAATTGGGTGAGGAAACCAAATTCACAACTTGCAGTAGCGATTGTTTCAATTTAAAGACACTAACTTATATTTGATTTGTCTCTGCAAGATATAGCGCTATATAAATTCCATTTATTATTATTATTATTATTATTATTATTATTATTATTTGTATTTTTTTCTTTTATATTTTTTCTTTTATATCGAGGATAATGGAATAAGCACGTATGTGCTTTTTTTTTTTTACATCCAGTCCCCGTGTGTGTGCGGTTTTGTGAATTCTGTCATCTGTTCCCACCGGCACACAATGGCTTACTCTTACGAAAAGCGGAACAGGATTTCACGTGTGCGCAAGATGTTCTGCGTGCGTTCGCACACGGGGCCTCGGTTTATAGTCTCATCCGAAGGACTTTTGGGGAGAGTGGAGTGTGCACTGATGTTAACTCCAGGGGAAAATATCCCCTTGAACGGGAATCGAACCCGGGTCGTCAGATTGCGAGCGCAATGTTCTAACCACTAGGCTATCTCGTCTCCCTTGCCAAGCTTTGACCACTTTCAACAAAACAGATTGCTAAATCTTTCAGATTTTTCTCTCAGGACTTGCAAAATACACAAACACACAAACAAACAAACAAACCCCAGGTAAGTCTGAACTGGTACGGAAGTCTGTAAAATGCAACACGCATTAAAACATTCTCTGATATATTTGTCCTTAGGGCAACACAAAACATCTTTCTTTTTTTTCTAAACCATTTTTACACTGTGGACAAAGCGGATTAAAGTAATCGTGAGACCTTTAGAGAAAATAAAGCGTAGACCCATATGATAACAATTACCATAATTGCCTCTCTCTCTCTCTCTCTCTCTCTCTCTCTCTGGCTCTGGCGCTGGCTTTGTCTGTCTGTCTGTCTCTGTCTGTCTGTCTGTCTGTCTGTCTGTCTCTGTCTCTCCTCCTCTCTCTCTCTCTCTCTCTCTCTCTCTAAGGGCGGAGACTGGATATAAAAAAAACCACATGGGTGCTTATTCATTATTCTCGAAATAAAAGAATTTGTCATTGTCAGTGTCATATTTTCTCTCTCTCTCTCTCTCTCTCTTCTCTCTCTCTCTCTCTTCTCTCTCTTCTTCTCTCTCTCTCTCTCTCTCTCTCTTCTCTCTCTCTCCCTCCCTCTCTAAGGGCGGAGACTGGAATTAAAAAAGCCACGGGTGCTTATTCTTATCCTCGAATAAAAGAATTTGTCAGTGTCATATTTCTCTCTCTCTCTCTCTCTCTCCTCTCTCTCTCTCTCAGATTATTCCGTTTGTACCCTCTCCCCTTGTTGTTGTTGCCGCTTTTGTTTTGCTCTTGGTTTCTTTTGATATTTTTTCGGTTGTTTCTGTGTTTTCTGTTTTTCTTTCTTTCTTACTTGTTGTTGCTTTTTTCTCTCTCTCTTTTTGGTGATTTTTTGTGGGGGCTTTTGTGTAGATATTTTCCCGTATACTGTGTGAGTGCATTGGTATGGGCTTTATTTTATTATCATATATCCCTAAGGGCGGGGACTGGATGTAAAAAAGCACATGGGTGCTTATTCATTATCCTCGAAACAAAAGAATGTATCATTGTCATTGTCTCTCTCCCTAGTAGAATCCTTCATAGATAAAAGGTAAGGTAAAGGAATCCCATAACCTATAAGGTCGTAAGGGAGCGAGGCGTCAGAGACCTCACTTCTCTAGGGGCCAGCATATTGAGGGTGGCGCCCATCTCCTCTCCCTCACTGCTTTACCTTCCCTGACCCTAAAGAGGGCAGGTACCCATTTACAGCCGGGTGAACTGGGGGACTATACTGAAGCCAAGGCGCGCAAACGGTCACCCATCCAAATGGTAACCACGCTCGATACTGCTTCACCTTAGTTGGGGAAAAGCGAGTGCACAGACTACTGAGCTATCCCCTTCATAGATATTACAAATAATAATTCAAAATGAAGATTTTTCTACACAAACTAGACATTATTGATAGCTTGGGTAGAAAACCCACCCACATTCTTGCCCATCAAAAATAGATGGCATAAAAGGCATGCTAGAATATTTTTGTTGATAAATGGCCACTCGTCAGCATCTAATATTATGTCAGGTTGGACTTTTTCCTTATAAAGTGGACAGTAATGATTCTCCCAGGCCTATTGTCGCCTGGGGTTTATCACAGTTCTTGATTAAACCATTGACGCTGGGGGCAACAGCAAGGTGAGAGGGGGTCGGCCCGCTATTGGGCGGGCCCGATATTGCGGGGGCCCGCTATTGCGCCACAGTGTGGCAAAGACAATGCATATTTTTAAACAATAAAGGGAAATAAAGAGGTGTCACAGTTTTTTTATTCCACAAAATCACTTTTGCAATCCCAACATTCAAAGCATCGAGCTCAAAACCACTACCTTATAAACAAATCTCAGGTGGTCATAATATGATACCAACAAATAAACTGGCAAAGAAAATGTTGATATTGCATGCATTCGAATCTTGAAAATAAATTCAAAACATAACACGGCATCCTGAAATCATCTTTCGTCTTCTCAACTTCTCAATAAAAAAAACAACTAAAGTAACTTGAAAGAACAAAATTAATACATGAGGAAATGCCAGTCATTTTTCGCATTTTCCGAAAACCTGGACAAAATGAACTTTTCCGCTTCTTCCTTCGCGCAATAGCGGGCCCCCGCAATAGTGGGCCGCGCAATAGCGGGCCCGCCCCGGTGAGAGGCTGTGTGACCAGTGGCTTTCCCACTCATGGAATTCCACTTTACAGCTTAGTCTTTAGTGATCGACTATGACTCTCTGACTAGGAGGCTTGACTTGCACAGTCATGTGCTGCAGCCCTGGGGGCTGGTTGGCCTTTGGAGAACATCTCCAACGCTGACTGTCCTTATGCCCACTTGGCCGAGAGAGTGGGGATGTACTGTGGGCAAAGCATCTCCACTATAATCAAATTTCTGCCCAATTTCCGAAACAGCAGCTGCCTCCTCTGTTGTTTTGGAGGTCATCGTCGAAAATGACGGACTAACATAAAAATAAATTGTTTCCCTTTTAGAATGTAAGCCATTATGAGGCGCATTATGAGAGCACATCAAATAGTACATGCTAAGCAAACTGGTATTTTATTTTATTTATTCATTGCTACCACTCTTAGTCACTTCAGATTTCTCTGCATGAAATTCGGGCTGCTCTCCCCGGGGAGAGCACATCACCACAAAAGCAGCGCCACCCATTATTTTGTTTTCTTTTCCTGTCCACAACTGTATCCGTTTCCCTACCACAGTGGCTTTTTTCTACAGAATTTTGCCAGGACCAACTCTCTAGGTTCTTTTACGTGCGGTAAATAATTTTGAGTAACCCACAGGACCTCGAATTTATCATCTCATCCGAAAGACTAGCACCCAGACCACCACTCACGGTCTAATGGATGGGGAGGAAAAGTTTCAGGCCCAAACGGGGGTTCGAACCACCGCACACTTCCGACCCCGGACTTTTTCGCTATCTAAGCAGGCGCGTTACCTCTAGACCACCCATCCACCAACTTGGCATATAATATAATCTGCCAGACAGTGACCTAAATTCTGTGCACTCACTCCATTAACTCAGGGAAGAAGGAACAAGTTTTTTTCTCTTTTTTTTTCCCTTTTTTATTGGTCTCTCTCTCTCTCTCTCTCTCTCTCTCTCTCTCTCTCTCACTCTCTCTCTCCTCTCTCTCCTCTCCTCTCTCTCTCTCTCTCTCCTCTCTCCCTCCCCTCTCTCTCTCTCTCTCTTCTCCTCCTCTCTCTCTCTCTCTTCCCAGTTCACGCAAAGTTTAATGGGTCAGACGAAATTCTTCGTGGGAACTTGTCAGTTGGAGAACAGACAAGACTGCACCTATAGGCTTCAATTCAGCGGGACAAAAAGTTCACTAGCACACAATGTCTAGGTTACTATGTCGGAGAGTCGGAGAACAACAACTACTGCTGATAATAGACGTAGATAAGTGCTATCTTTAAAACCCACTCACTTACCAGGCAGCTGAGGGGGGAACAAAAATTGGTTTCGGGGTAGGGATGTGAAAATAACTTGATGATAAAGCCCTTACAGCTAACAACCAAGTTAACATGTCACTTCTGACTTGTCAGTGAAGTTCCTGGGTGTGTGAATGGTGGGGGAAAAAAGTCATTCTTGACTTGTAAAAACAACAAAAATTATCGTGAGAGTTTCCCCCGAATTCGGAATGTGCTACCTTGTCTCTCCACAAAACAGCACCCTCCTACCTCTGTGAATGTCTCCACTTGTACACTCCTTCTCGTTCTCTCCATTCTGCTGCAGATACCTTGTCCTTACGAATACCTAGATTCAACCAATCCACCATCGGCAGTCGCTCTTTCTCTATTTCTTGTCCATCGATCTGGAATGACCTCCCCCCACCCCTCTCTCTCTCTCTCCGCCAAAAGCCTTCGTATGACACTTTAAATCCAGTCTCAAGATATATTTATTTCAAACCTAAGATTTTCCTCTCCTGTCTCTTTCTGTCCCTGTCTGTCTGTCTGTCTGTCTGTCTGTCTCTCTCTCTCTCTCTTCTCTCCCCTCTCTCTCTCTCTCTCTCTCTCTCTCTCTCTCTCTCTATCTATCTATCTATCTAACTATCTATCTATCTATCTATCTATCTTACACACACGCTAGATTACATCACAACAACAACAGCAGCAGCAGCACCACCACCACCACCACCAACACACATACACACAGTGCTTACACCCTCCATCCCCCCCCACACACACGTATCACCCCCCTCCCCCCCCCCCCCCACACACACACAGCGGCACCCCCCTGGAGTTAACATCAGTGCAGACTCCACTCTCCTCAAAAGTCCTTCGGGTGAGACTTTAAATCGAGGCCCCGTGTGCGAACGCACGCAGAACATCTTGCGCACACGTTAAATCCTGTTCCGCTTTTTGTAAGAGTAGGCCATTGTGTGCCCGTGGGAACAGATGACAGAATTCACAAATCCGCATACACACGGGGACTGGATGTAAAATAGCACATAAATGCTTATTCCATTATCCTTGATATAAAAGAATAAACTAAATCAATCAAAAGGAAGCAGACAGTCTAAGTCAGGTAATTATCTAAAAAAAAAACTCAACATCAACAACAACAACAACAACAAAGCTATACTTAAGTTCAGGCAGAGTTGAACGACACAGGCACGATCTAGGCCAATACATTAGTTTTATTAACACAGCCGATCAGGTATACCTTGTATAACGTGGGAAGGTAAAGGTGTTCCATAACCTATAAGGTCGTAGGGGAGTGAGGCATCAGAGATCTCAACTTCTCTAGGGGCCACATATTGAGGGCGGCGCCCATCTCCTCTCCCTCGCTGCTTTACCTTCCCTGACCCTAAAGAGGGCAGGTACCCAGTTAAAGCTGCAGGGTGAACTGGGGGAACTGTACTGAAGCCAAGGCGCGAAAACGGTCACCCATCCAACTGGTAGTAACCACGCTCGATGCTGGTTAACCTTGGCTGGGGGAAAGTGAGTGGCTCTGACCACTGAGCTATCCCAACCGGTGGGAATAGTTGGCAAAATGTACAAAACTGCAGGCACACAGGGACTATATGTAAAGAAGAGATGGCGAAATTTTACAAAA
>CM054159.1:35749771-35752271 GCA_028751875.1 Rapana venosa | reverse complement strand
GTACACATTATGTTTGGTCAAAACTTGCACATTTCACCAAAAAATTCAAAATTCAAATTCAAATTAAAAAGCTTTGTTATCTCAGAGACAGAGAAATTCTGTTTAAAAAATCCCTTTCATCTGCTGTACAATTCACTACACAATAATATAAATATCCTCTGTATGTGTGTGTGTATTGTTCCTTTGTTTTAAAGGATATTGAGTTGTGGACATAGCTGGGTGGAGGGGAGGGGGGGTGTTTGTTCTTTTTTTTAAAACCAGCTTGTTATGTGACAAGTTCCCCTTCTTTTTTTAAAAGGAGCTTGTGTTATCCACATTGGTGGGGGGGGGGGGGGGGTTAACCAGCTTGTTCTGTGACTTAGTTCCCCTTAATTAAGGCTATTGGTCAACAAGACACCTTTACACCATTCCTGCCTATTATACCACTGTTACTCCACTGGCTGTTTAGCTGTAAGTGTCGTCCAGTAAAGTGGACAGTGAACCATTAGTGTTAAAACACGTCACTACTACTACAATTCTATAGCCCTGGAGTGTTGGACACCTACATAGTTCCACACAATGAGAGATAATGAGCTGTAGGTATCAAAAGGGGGTTGTGGGGAGGGGGGAGGACCGTTAACCTCGTGGTCAGAACATTGCATCGAAATCAGACCACCCAAGTTCGAATCCCGTTCAAGAGGAACTTTTCCCTTGGAGTTAACATCATTGCAGACTCCACTCTCCCCAAAAGTCCTTTGGACAAGACTGAGGCCAAGTGCATGGCAGAACATCTTAGGCACAGGTTAAATCCTATTCCACTTTTCAAAAGAGTAGGCCATTGTGTGCTGGTGGGACCACATGACAAAATTTACAAAACCGCAGACACATGGGGACTGGAAGTAAAATGTGCTCATTCCTTTATCCTCAATATAAAATAATACATAAATAAATAAATGAATAAATAAAAGCTGTAAGTATAAAGAAGGGTTGGGGTTTGTAGTAAGCTGTCGTGGATATAAAAAGCTACAAATATAAACAACTGTAGATGTGACCAGTTCATTTGGATGTTGGTCTTGAAGGTAAAGGTAAAGGTGTCCCATAACCTATAAGGGCCTAGGGGAGTAAGGCGTCAGAGACCTTACTTCTCTAGCTTATTGAGGGCAGTGCCCATCTCCTCTCCCTTGCTGCTTTACCTTCCCTGACCCTAAAGAGGGCAGGTACCCATATACAGCTTGGTGAACTGGGGGAATTGTACTGAAGCCAAGGCACGGTCACCCATCCAACTGGTAACCACATCGATGCTGTTTAACCTTGGCTGGGGGAAAGCGAGTGCTCCAACCACTGAATTATCCCATCCCAAAGTGGTCTTCTAGTGCATCTTGGGAATGAGATGATGATAAACTGGGGTCTCTGTGCTACTTGCATTTAGCACACATAAAAGAACCCAGGGCAACAAGAGAGCTGTCCTTGGCAACATTCTGTAGGAACAAAGTCATCCTGATAGGGAAACTAATTTGTTTTTTTGCAAGATATAGCACTATGTAAATTCTATGTATTATTATACTTGTAAATGCACATGCAGACAGGTACAAATGTGTGGCGCTGCTCTTGTGGCCACATGCTCTCCCCAGGTAGAGCATCAGGAATTTCATGTAGATGATTCTGCCATGACTCACAGTGGTATATATGTATATATTCAAATACAAAATGTTTGCCTATAGGTTGGTTGAATTTTGTTCAAATTGTGTCCTGCAGTCCTGCATTCTATGTACTGACCAGCTTGGTGATCTCACTGTTTTCCTCTCCCTCTTCTTCTCACAGTATCACTTATTTTTATTTTATTTATTTATTTATTTATTTTATTTTATTCTTTTATATGGAGGATAATGGAACAAGCACTCATGTGCTTTCTTACATCCAGTCCCCTTGTGTATGCGATTTTGTAAATTCTGTCATCTGTTCCCATGGGCACACAATGGCGTACTCATACAAGAAAAGCCGAACAGACCTTAATGTGTGCACAAGATGTTCTGCATGTGTTTGCACACAGGGCCTGGTTTATAGTCTCATCGGAAGGACTTTTAGGGTGATTGGAGTCTGCACTGATGTTAACTCCAGGGGAAAATATCCCCTTGATCAGAAATCGAACCCGGGTTGTCAGATTACGAGCCAAATGTTCTGACCACTAGGCTCTCCCATCCCCCCACTACTACAACTAGTCTGTTATGTTGTTTTTTCTTTAATGTTAGGGGTAGTTTTTGTCGTGGTCATTGTTGTTTTTGTAGTAGTAGTAGTAGTAGTAGTAGTAGTAGTAGTAGTAGTAGTAGTAGTAGTAGTAGTAGTAGTAGTAGTAGTAGTACTAGTAGTAGTAGTAGTAGTAGTAGTAGTAGTAGTGTAAACTTTGAGGATTTAAGTGACATAAGAGAAGTAAAAGGTTTGTTTCAGTGTTCATTGTCTTATATCATTATTGCTAAAAACAAGCAAACAAACAAACAAACAAGACTGAAACTAATTTTGAAAA
>CM054159.1:35717271-35744771 GCA_028751875.1 Rapana venosa | reverse complement strand
ACAGCTGGGTGAACTGAGGGAACTGTACTGAAGCCAAGACGCACAAACGGTCACCCATCCAAGTGGTAACCACGCTCAATGCTGCTTAACTTGGCTAGGGGAAAGCGAGTGCTCCGACCACTGAGCTATCCCGTCCCCATAATCTTGTATTGGCAAGAAAAAACCCAGTGGTCTAGCAGCAGTAAGGCACCTGCCTAGAAAGTGAAAAGTGCAGATTCAAACTCCATTTGTGCTGAGCCTTTTCTTCCATCTTCTAGATGTTGAATGGTGGTCTGGGTGCTAGTCTTTCAAATGAGATGATGAACCGAGATTCCAAAGCAGCACGTATTCAGCAGCGTATGTAAAGAAAATAAAGACGTAATGTTTGTTTACAGTGGCCACATGAAATAGGACAAGGGTAAATCATAGATAGAGACTAGAACAAAATAAATCAATAAACAAACAAACAACAGATGACACAAACACAGAGTAGAAAGGTCATACCTTATGTTTGGATCAAATTACATTATTTTCTTCTCCCTACCTAAAAATGTTCTCAAGGGAAACAGGGGGGAAAAGGAGGAGGGGAAGTGGGGGGGGGGGGGGGGGGGGGGGGGGCGGGAGGTGTTACTGACGGTGGAAAAGGGGGGAAAATATGGGGGGAGGGAAAGGGGGGAGGAGGGGGGAAGGGGGGGGAGGGGGGGGGAAGGGGGGGGGGGGGGATGGGGGGGGGGGGGGGGGGACTTGGGGGGGGGGGGGGGGGGGGGGGGGGGGTAGACAGTACTTCAGACCCAAACTCCCCGGTTTTCTCAGTCCCCAGTGTCGAAACCCTTGAATTGGGAAAAACTATCCTAGGAGACAAAATCCACGTGGGAGGGACGAAAATGGCTTAGGGCCAGGATGACCTTGAGCCACCATGACGGGAAAACTCCCCCCCCCCCCCCCCCCCCCCATTTCTCTCCCCCCCCCCCCCCCCCCCTCCTCATTCTGTTCCCTCCATTTCCATCTCCCATGTTCCTTGTTGTTCTGTTGTTCCGTTTGTTTCTGGCGTTGGCTCAACGTAACACTTGTATTATCATTTTTTAATGTAAAGGGCAGGGTTTGGGTGTTTGTTGTTTTTTTTAAAAGATATTAATGTAAGTATTATGCTCTGACATTTCTGAAGTAAGGGGTAGAGTAGTGTAGGGGGACGGGTTGTTGTTTGCTGGTTATTTATTGATCTATTCATTTTTTCTCTTTATCTATCTATCTATCTGTTATCTATTTATCAATCTATCATCTATCTAGCTAGCTATCTGTCTGTCTTTCTATCTATCTGTCTGTCTATTTTGTTTATCTATCTGTCGCTGATCTATCAATCAATCAATTTCTTTATTGATCTGTCTTTGCCTCTATCTATCTATCTGTTTATTTATCTATCTATCTCTGTCTATCTATCTATATATCTATATCTATCTCTCTGTCTATCTATCTATCAGTCTGTCTACCTCTCTTCTATCTATCTATCTATCTATCTATCTGTATGTATGTATGTGTGTCTGTCTGTCTGTCTCTTTCTGTTTATCTATCTATCTATCTGTCTATCTATTTATCTCTCAATCAATATATCAATCAATCAGTCAATCAATCTATCAATCTATCTGCCTGTCTACCTATCTCGCTATCTCTCTCTATCTATCTATCCATCCATCCATCTATCTATCTATCTGTCTGTCTGTCTGTCTATCATCTGTCTAATCTATCATCTATCTATCTATCTATCTATCTATCTATCTACTGTCTGTCTCTATCTATCTATAATTATTATCTGTCTATCTGTTTGTGTCTGTTTGCTTATCTTTCTATCTATCTGTCTGTCTGTCTATCTATCTATCTGTCTATCTGTGTATCTATCTTTCTATCTCTCTCCTCTATCTATCTATCTATCAGTCTGTCAATGTATCCATCTATCTATCTATCTATCTGTCTGTATGTCTGTCTGCCTCTATATCTGTCTGTCTATCTCTCAATCAATATATCAATCAATCAATCAATCAGTCAGTCAATATGCCTCTCTATCTATCTATCTATCTATCTATCTATCTATCTATCTATCTATCTATCTATCTATCAGTTTGTCTATCTATAATCTATCTATCTATCTGTCTGTCTGTCTGTCTGTCTTTTCTCTATCTAGCTGTCCGTCTGTCTGTCTAATTACCTATCTGTCTGTCCATCTGTCTGTTTATCTATCACTCAGTCAATGTGTTTATTTATCTATCTGTCTGTCTATTTGCCTCTCTCTACCTGCCTGTTTGTCTATCTATCTATCTATCTATCTATCTCTGTCTATCTATCTATATCTGTCTGTCTGTGTATCTTTCTGTCTGTATGTCTATCTATCTCTCTATCTTTCTGTCTATTTATCTGTCTGTCTACCTCTTTTCTGTCTCTCTATCTACCTATCTGTCTGTCTGTCTGTTTATCTGTCTCTCTCTATCTGTCTGCCTGTATATCTATCTAACTCTCAATCAATATATCAATCAATCAATCAGTCAGTCAACCTATCAATCTATCTATCTCTCTGTCTATCTATCTGTCTGTCTGTCTGTATGTCTGTCTATCTCTCTCTCTCTCTATTTCGCTATCTATCCATCCATCCATCTATCTATCTATCTATCTATCTATCTATCTATCTATCTGTCTGTATCTGTCTGTCTATCTATCTATCTATCTGGCTGGCTGGCTGTCCATCTGTCTATTATCACTCACTCATTTTATTCATTTATGTATCTGTCTATTTGCCTCTCCGTCTGTCTGTCTGTCTGCCTATCTGTCTTTCCCATCCTCATCCTTTGCCTTCTTCAGCTAGAGCTCCGAGGTTCACCAATGGTGAGATTTTGAGTTTGGCACCATCTTTGCCCACCACTATGGTATCACCATTCAGACTTTGAGCTTCAGATGGTGTCTAAATGATGATGATAATAATAATAATAATAATAATAATAATAATAATAATAATAATAATAATAATAATAATAATTATTATTATTATTATTATAATAAATGGAACTTATATAGCGCTATATCTTGCAAAGACAAATCAAAGCGCATGCATTCAACCTAATCTTACACAGTCATGCAATCAATGATAAATAATCAATAGTTTAAACAAGCAGATATTTACAAACATGGTGCGCTATAATAATATACCAGTATGCAAGCATGAAAAAAAATCAATATTCTACCTGTATTGCGACCTACATTTCTCTTACAAAAGACCGAACAGGTTTTAACGTGTGCGCATGATGTTACGTTGGAAAGACTAGCACCCAGACCACCACTCAAGAGTCTAGAGGGCTGGAGTGAGTGGAGAGTGGGGTTTAAGAAGTAAACTCTAGCTTAAAAGTGGGAGTGGGAGCGTGGAGAGAGAAGAGAAGAAAAAACCGTTTCACAGCAATTCTCTCTCGCCTGTAAGGTATAGGGTCTATCAGAATAAAATTTAATAGTATCCCCACCTTCTGGAAATTCTGTGCTAGGAATCCCTACTTTTCTATCCTTCGCTTTGTTTCTGCCGTGTTCCTTTTTCTTCCTGTCCCTTCCTTACTTGTCTGTTTTCTGATTTCTTGGTCCATTCTCCCGTCATCTTTTTCCACAAAGAATTAAAAGATAACAATTCTCTCCCACATGGATAAGTCGGATGTGCTGATCCTGACTCATTAGGCGCTTAAGTGTAATTTCGTTCACATGATAGACAACAATAGTTGCTGTTTGAGTGTTTGATGAAGACGAAGAGCAACTATCTCTAATACTCTATGAGTACATTATCAGGTACATCCTTGTGGACACACCACTCATTCAGTCACCTCTGTACGTGTTTATAATATCAAACTGTCGGTGTGATTGTGTAGTGCTTGCGTGCGTGTGAGTGTGTGTGCTGCAAAATATTTGACAAAGATTAATCAGTTCTTTGTTGATTTGTGGATAGTGACAATACTTTCACAGCCCAGAGGTCAGAAATTATATGGTTTGCTTTACTTGTAGTTTGTTTTCTGTGGAGAATTTGAATGTAAACTGAACCGAAATTCATAATTATACAATAACTTTTTAAACCAAAAAAAAGTATAAGGGATCTTTACAAAATGTGGGTTTGTACATATTTGTATTTGTGAGTATGTTCAGGATTAGTTCGCGCGCGCACACACACACACACACACACACATACTGGGGTCAACTAAAGTTCAATATGTCACCCTCCCAGACTCCCACCCCCTACCCCATCCCCACCCACACACACACAGGCCTGTCAGTTGAGGTTCTGTGTCACACTCACGCACTTACACTTACACACACACACACATGCACGCACGCGCGCACACACACACACACATACACGCACACACACACACACACACAATGGGGTCAATTAGAATTCAGTGGGTCACATGCACACTCAAGCGTGGGTGCTATGCACACACACACACACACACACACTTGGGTCAACTAGATATCAGTAGGTTATTCCCCCCAAAATTTCTTCTGATAGTCTGATACATGCTGAAACCTGTTCTGCTGTTCAGAAGAATAGGCCATTGTGTAATGGTGAGAACAGATGACAAAATTTACAAAACTGCACAAACACAAGGACTGGATGTTCAAAAAAAAGTACAGAAGTGCTTATTCCATTATCCTCAAAATATATGAATACAAAAAATTCAATGAATAAACACCTACACCCACATACACACATGCATATGTGTGATATGTTTTGTTGGTTGTTTTTATGGATGGCTTGGTGAACAACAGAACTATGCCCTGCTTATTCAATACACAGTCTGAAAATAAAAGTTTGACTTTGACTTCACATACACACAAACACACACTCTTTGATACACTGATACCCTTTTCGTAAGAGCAGGCCATTGTGTGAGGGTGGGAACAGATGACAGAATTTACAAAACCGCATGCACATGGAGACTGAATGTAAAAAAGCACATAAGTGCTTATTCCATTATCCTCGATATAAAAGAATAAACAAATAAAAATAAATAAATGAAATACACACACACACTCACACACACATTCATGCTTGCACATGCACACATTCACACACCACACACACACACACACACTGACACACACACACACACACACACACACATACTAACACACACAATCTCTCTCTCTCTCTCTCTCTCTCTCTCTCTCTCTCTCTTTCTCACACACCACACATACTCTTTCTTACTTCTCTCTCTCTCTCTCTCTCTCTCTCTCTCTCTCTCTCCACATGGACACATACTCTTTCTTACTCTCTCTCTCTCTCTCTCTCACGCTCTCTCTCTCTCATACACACACACACACACACACACATATATACTGGGGGAAGACTAGCCAGACAGAACTGAGAGCACTCAAAAGCCCTTTGGAAAGAAACAGGGGAACAGAGGGGGGTGGGGGGGGGGGAGGGGAAGGGGAGATAGAAAATATACTGCCTTTTTCAAGCATACAACTAGAGTACATTGTTATGTGGAGCACACAGTCTGTCAAGTGTTTAGGCAGAGAGTATGTACAAGGGATATTATACCTCCCTTTTTGGGTCATGACAACTTTGTAAAAGAGAAGAATGCAGTCACCCCTGGCTTTGTAAGGCTGTCCCACTTTCCCTTATCCGAACTTTTGATGTGATCCAGTGCATGGTTTCATGTCATCTGGGCTTGGTTGTCTGAGCATGCCCTGGTCATGCAACATACTTGCACCCATGCTTGCAGACAGACAGACAGACAGACGACGAATACACTGACACACATGCTTGCATGTGCATGTGCATATACCATGCACACTCATGCATACACAGGCATGGGCAGGGAGGGGGGGTTCGAGCACAGCATGCACACACACACAGAGATACATATATACACACAGAGATACACACACAACTGCAGATACACACATGCACACACAGACACACACACACACACACACACACACACACACACACACGCATGCACACACACACACACACACACACATACACACACAAAGAGAGAGAGTGAGAAGGGGGAGGGGGGGCCATTGGTTTGAATGGGGGTGTCTATATCACCAAGTGAACAATTTACTTAAAACAATGGGCCCAGGCATGCATGAGTGTTGTGTATCTTTTGGGCACAAAAGCAGGCACACACAGACATACACACATGTACACACACACACACACAAAGTAAATATAAACTTGCATATAGTTATAGGGGCTCGACTTCAGCACACCTTATTGGTAACCCACTTATCTATGCATTTCCGTGGTCCTTGAACTCATATGCTTTTTATGTAAGTGTTCTTGTCCAACTCACCTAGATTCATTTGTCATGCATGTTGTGTTTATCAATGTGGTTTCCTTATCCCTCTATTCCTTTAGGAGTTATTCTCCTTTGTTATATGTATTAACAATTTTTGGCTTTTTTTTTTGTTCCCCCTCATTTACTGTTGTGCGTTCCCCAGCTTTTCACCCTGGGGGTCACCCAGAACATGCCTCACTCTGACTCACTCATCATCCCACCTGGGAATCACGGTGAGATAGGAAGTACACCGGATGAGAAGTTTGCATGTATGACTCTTTTCAAGTACCTTGCCATATAGGCAGCCATACTCAGACTTCAGAGGAATTTTTTCTCCTTCTTTAAAGGAGAGTGCAGGTTGTTACGTTAAGAGCTTGTCATGGTTGAAGGCAATCAATCTCAACGCAACATTTTACAACATTTTGGTGTAGGCCTGGGCAAATAGCTGACATCAATAACTGACACAGCTTTTGGCCTGGGCCAAGTTTGCTCCATGTAATCTCTTATTTCTGAGTTGTCGTATTCATGCTCACATAATTGGCTCAGACATTCATTTCTACAACTTTTTTTCAGTTCTATCTTTTCATTCATATCTAATTGCTAGTGCATGGGTAATTCCCCTATTTGTGTTTATGGATTTATGCATTCTCACGTCAATAAGAGTTCTGAGTATGTAATTTCATTTAGGTGTAATTTTTAAGTTTGTCATGCATTTTCATTTCCTTGTATTTTCTCACCTGCATATGCCCACATTGCTGTAGTTTATTTTATTGTCTCTCATCACTGTATTTTCCTGTTCATAAATTAGTTCCCCCCCCCCCCCCCTGTTCTTTGACTAGAGCTCTCAGATTCTTTTTTTTTTTTTTTTTGCTGCCTCATCTTCTATGACATCCCCGGTTCTGCTGTTCCCATGCTGCTCATTCCAATCTCCCCGCCACAACCATACTCAGATTTGTTGTCTCATCCTCAGAGTCAGAGGTCCACAGGGAGCCCATCACTATCAGGCCGCCGTGGGGCCACCAGCGAGAGGGGCCTTGCACTGCTGCTGGGTTACTTTGGTGGTGTTCAGTGGTGCCTGTTCTGAGCTAACATATGCAGGACACCACCTACTAAGCCCCCTTCTAACGACAGTATTAGCTCAGTCGCAGAGCCAGACTGAGTGAGTTGCCCATCTGAGGTGGCAACCACCACAACGTCCCCCCAACGACTGTCCCCCTCGAATCTCCAACCCCAAAGGCTTTGAGACAAACTCACCACAGGCACAGAAGTGTATGGGCAAACCAAATATGAGGTCACCATGAGACAGAGAAACTGGGACCACCGAATCAGAGGCTTTTCTTTTTTTATTACATGATGATCAATGATATTGAGGATGACGTAATTATGCTTCTGTGGAAGTGCATATGCTTTGAGATTACTTGAAAGGGTTGTTCTCTGCACTTCCTATCATAATATATCCCAGCGTCAACCGGCCTGAGAGATACAGACACCTGCAGTGTTGGTCAGGTAATTTGAGCAACACTCTCAAACTCGTATCGTTTAATTAAGTGGATGAAGCTCGACTGTGTGGTCCCAGTCTTCCCACTGAGCCCACAGCACACTCACTCTGGGTAGGAGCCGGCCGGAGTCCGAAAAATCCCTATGACTCTTATGGGAATCGAACCCGCGACCTTCCATTCTGTAACCCAAGGCGCTAACCACTGCGCCATGGGGGCTGGTTAGAGCTCTCAGATTCACCAATGGTGGGAATGTGCATATGCGACCGTTTTTGTCCACCATGAAGGTAGATGCATTCCAACTTTGGGGATGTCTGCTGGGCGTAGTCAGTTTACATAACCTACTCAAATGCTGACATGTGCTATGGGATCTTAAATGTGCATATTTGATCTGCATGCGTTTATATACAAAGGGAATTAAGGCAGTGGCAGGTCTGCATTTGAAGGTGATAGGTTCATGTGAAAGACTTTGGTGTTCTGTGTTTATCTTCTCCCACTGGTCCTTAAGGGGATTTTTTGGGGGGCCAGAGCAAGGTCGCATCTGGGTCCTCTGCATATACCATAATAAGTTTGCTTTTGCATTTGTACATGTAGTTTTATACCACTTTAAATCAGGGCATATTTCTCTCTGTGAACTGCTACAAGAGCAGCACCACCCATGAGTGGGGGGGTTTTTTGGTGGTGGGGTTGCCTGTCTGTGTATTTCTTTCTCTATGAAAGTGGGGTTTTGTTCAAACTTTTGCCCAGGGACAACTCTCTTCTTGTCGTGGGTTCTTTTACCTGCATGTGTGTTACGCATGGAAACTTGGTTTATGGTCTCATCCCAAAAGACTGGCACCACAACCAGACCTAGACCACCACTCACTGTTTAGTGGATGTGTTAAAAGTTTCAGGCACAAACAGGGGGATGGGGGGTAGCGGGGATTGAACCTGGGCCCAGGATTGAATCCCTGTAGACCACAGATCCATAGTTTGAACAGGTGTGAAGGCTGAAAGACACGCACATGTGATACCTTTCTACACTCTTTACAATGCAGGGTAGGTCACCTATATCCATATCCGTGATTGTACAACACATGCAGACACACAAACACAGACAGACACAGGTATCCACTCCCCAGATATCAACTCTCTCTCTTCTCTCTCTCTCTCTCTCTCTCTCTCTCTCTCTCTATCTCTCTCTGGGTCTCTCCCTTTCAAACACACATACTTTCACACATGGGCATAGACACACTTTCACACATGCACACACACACACACACACACACACACACACTTTCACACATGCACACAAACACTTTCTTCTTCTTTTTTTTCCTCTTCTCTCTGTTTTTCTGTCTCTCTGTTTCTGTCTCTCTCTCTCTCACAAACACTCATTGACCATCTCTCTCTCTCTCTCTCTCTCTCTCTCTCTCTCTCTCTCTCTCTCTCTCTCTCTCTCTCTCTCGCTCTGCTGGCTGCTCTCTCTCTTTCTGTCACATACACACACACTCTCCCTCTCTCTGTCACCCTCTCTCTCTCCTCCCCCTCTGCTCTGCTCTCTTCTCCTTCCCTATCCCTTCTTTGTTGACTGATACAATCTCGAATTCATGTGACACATTACTTTGTGCAATAGCCCAGCCCCCTCCCCGATATTTTGGCAAAGAGAGCTCACAGACACACGCCCCAGCACACACACACACACACACACACACGCACATTACATACATCACGTAATCCCTACTTCGGCATTCCCTATATAGGTGCGAGAGTGTAGCTTGCTTCCACAATGCTGGGTCCCCTAGGAGAGAGAGACAGCCTGCTACGTTCCTGATTGAAGGTTTGGCCTGCTTGTGAAAGATTGTACTCGACAGCTGTTCTTTCTAAAGGTAAATTTTTTTTTTACTTTGTCAAACCTGCTAAAACACAATTCGGCTTTATACGTTTTCAAACTTGTTTTTTAAAAGTTTATTTCTACTTGTGAAACCTGTTTAAAAATTTATTTTTATCTGTCAGTCGTGCTAAAAAAGAATTCATTTTTACGCTTTAAACATGCTTAAAACTATTCACTTTTTGCATAGCCAAAACCTTCTAAAAAATTGTTTTAACATTGTCAGACTTGCTGGAAAAATATTTTTATGATGTCAAACCTGTTAAAATGAATTTATTTTTACAAAGTCAAACCTGCTAAAAAAAAATCGTTTTTACAGTTCATACCCACTAAGGAGAATCGTTTTTGTCAAACTCCTTAAAGAGAATTTATCCTTACCTTGTCAAAGCTACTAAAAAGAATGCATCTTTACCTTGTCAAAACGGCTAATAACCCTCCACTCCACCTCCCACCCCCCAAAAAACAAAAACTGGAAAGGCTTAAATGTTTTTATTTCTCAACTAAAAAAGAAAGTTAAAAAAACACAAAAAACACACACACACAAAGGACAGACAAGTTCATATACCTTGGCAGCATCATTAAACCAGAGGGCAGCACAAAAGAAGACATCCACAACAGACTGGGCAAGGCCAGGAGTGTGTTTAGGGAGATGAACAATATCTGGAGATCAACTCAGTACAGCACTAACACCAAGCTGAAGCTATACCAGAGCTGTGTTGTATCTACGCTCCTTTACCGTTCTGAGTGCTGGAGGATGAGGAAGCGAATCTTACCAAACTTGGATCCTTTCACACCATGTGCCTCCGAAGAATTATGCAATCTTTTGGCCAGTGAAGATCTCCATTGAAGACCTACTACGGAGATGCAGGCAAGAAGACATGGGAACCATCATCACCAGTTGACGGTGGAAGTGGATTGGGCACATCCTCCGAAGAGACCCACAGTCAATCACAAGAACAGCATTGCACTGTACCCCAGAAGGAAGGAGAAAGAAAGGAAGACCAAAAGCAACGTGGTGGAGGACTGTAGAAAGTGAGATGAAGGCCATGCAGCACTCTTGGGGATCAGTGACTAGGTTGGCCCAGGATAGGCAGGAGTGGAAGCGCTTTGTTGCTGCCCTACACACCACTGGGTGTAATGGTTAATGATGATGAAAAAAGAAAGGCTGATGACTGTTGCAATCAGTCTTCAAAGAAAAGCTAGGCTGTTGCTATCCTGTCAATAAAAAAATGGTATCAGCACTTGAAGTAGATGAAGGCAGACATCTTCAAAGTTGATACAGTTGGGTATTGTACATTTAGCGCTTTGTATTAATAATCAAAAAGCATAAAGCAGTAATGTACATGAGATATTGATTACTAACATTATTTGTTTTATATAAAAAAAAGCTCATGAATAAATATCGTTTCATTTTGTGTCCTATTTGGAATCTTTAAGGCATGAAGAGACAGCTGGAAGGCAGGGGGATATGAATGAATGTGGACACTTTATTGTTGCTGTCATTTTCAAGGGAACAGTGGGACAGGTCAGGGAAGGTGAAAACTTCAAACACTGTTTGTAAGATATCAAACAATTCAGTTCTGACCATGACATGGTGAGCCTTCTTGTAGAAGGATATACTAACAAGATGTTTAGCACAGAGGACAAGACATTAACTGCAATAGCACAGTGGGTTTTTTCCCACATTGTCACTGGTCCCCAGTGGATGATTCATGGCTAATAGCATTTCTTTCTGTAATAGTTTTATGTAACATAATGACCGAAGTCATCTGTTATCTCCTTCCAAACATTATCATCAGCTCAGAGTGTTATGTTTCTTGGATCTTGGAGTATTTGCTCTCATCTACCAACATTCCCACACATTCTAGCACTCACTCTCTCTCTCTCTATCTCTCTCTCTCTCTCTTGCTGCCGATTCCAGCTGGTCACACTGCCATCCACCCTCCCCCTTACTCCAAGTGTCTGGATTTTCCACACTGGCACATCTTCTTCCTAGCACTCACTGTGTCTGCAGACATGGAGCAAGCCACACTGCCCCATCCCCTCCTACTACACCGTCACATTTTTCACACACACAAATCTTCATACCAGCATCTTCACTGCTGGGTGTCTCATGACTTAAGTGTCATGAAGTTCCCCGTGATGATGCCGGGAGACCTGTCTATATAGATAGCATTCCCACCTTCTGGAAATTCTGTGGTAAGAGTTCCTTTTTTTCTATCCTTTTCTTTGTGTCTGCCATGGGTTTTTTCTTCCTGTCACATTCTTGTCTACTCTCTGCCTTCTTGGTCTATGCTTGTGCCTTATTTTTTCAAGAAAGACTTAAAAAATAACAGTTCTCTCCCATGCTGAAGCTGGATGTGCTGGGCCTGACTTGTCAGGCGCTTAACAGCAACACAATTCTTTTTTGGCTCATGTGATAGACAATAATAGTTGCTGTCTGTGCATTGACTGGAGAAGAATAAGGAAAAGCTGTCAGTATTTGAATCATACTGTTGCATGCTATTAGTTTCATGGTTTTGCTTACTGCTGAAAGACAAGCACAGTAAAGATGCAGTGGATGTGTGTTAGATGTGCTGGTGTAATGGCTTATGCTTAATTCTTGCTACCATTGTAATGTATATCACAATATTTTCCCAATTTTATTATCTCTATTATATATATAATATAAAATGGGGAGAAATAAGTGCAAGTAACCAGTTACAACTTTATTCTCATCATAAAAATGATTTTTGTCCAAGATTCGAAAGAAAGTTTTAAAAACCACTACAAAATAAAACTGAAGGCAGCATTTGGGGAATTATCGAGTCAAGACCATGCCTTTGGCCTGACCTGACTTGAGTTTCACTCCTAGCTGAGCCCTCTTCAGAAGTCCTGGCAGTGATTGAAACTCCTCTGTGGTACTTAACAGAAAGACTTTTTCCATAATTATTTAGAAGTGTCTATTGCAGCCCTAGGAATAGATATTCTTGTGGCCTACCACCACTACCAGCAAATGATTTTTAAAAAAAGAAAGATAAAAAATACTAAAATACTGGTTGTGAAAAAAATGTATGTGTAGACAAAAATAAGCGGCTAGTGAATTTTTGTGCCTTATATTTGTAGATCCTTTTTATATAAAAAAGGATGCAAGGGAGATCATACAAGTCTGTACCCTGCCAATGGGCCTGTCTTACCTGGGTAACAATGATAACCCAAACATTGCCGGACACTCAAGTGCTGGCACAGGCAGTAGAAGTTGACAATAAGCGGCCTTTAATTCGATCTGGGAAGATATGTGATTCCTCACTTAACCAATCATATAATTGAGAAAATATAGTGGGGAAAAACAAGTGTATGTAACGGAAGATATGTGATTCCTCACTTAATCAATCATATAATTGAGAAAATATAGTGGGAAAAACAAGTGTATGTAACGGAAGATATGTGATTCCTCACTTAACCAATCATATAATTGAAAAAATATAGTGGGGAAAAACAAGTGTATGTAACGGAAGATATGTGATTCCTCACTTAACCAATCATATAATTGAGAAAATATAGTGGGGAAAAACAAGTGTATGTAACGGAAGATATGTGATTCCTCACTTAACCAATCGTACAATTGAGAAAATATAGTGGGGAAAAACAAGTGTATGTAACCAGTTACAACTTCACATTCTTATCATAAAAATGGTTTTTGTCCAAGATTCAGTAAAAAGGAAAAAAAAAATTAACTAAAAGATAAGACTTTGAAGGCAGCATTTGGGATAGGTAGAAACAGACAGGGATAGGGGAGATTGGCTTGCCTGCATCATAACGTTTTCCTGGTGTATTTATGCCCTTCTCTGGTCTCTGTTAACTTGTGAATGACGTTTTTCCTGAAGGTTTGTGTCATGAAAGGCTGAAAAGCAAGTTGGACTTTTTTGGCTTAGAATGATGCTAGTCCAATTGCCTCTTCCTTTAATTTTGAAGAATACCACTGTGATTTGTTTTTGGCTGCCTCATTCTCTGGGACATTCCTGTCCTGCTGTTCCCATGCTGGTCTTTTCAATCTGTCCGCCCCAGCCATACCCAGATTCCTTATGCCACACACTCAGGGTGGGAAGTCCACAGGAAGTCCATCGCTGGGCCACCATAAGGCCACCAACCAGAGGATCCCTGCACTGCTGCTGGGTCACTTTGGTGGCGTTCAGTGATGCTTGTTCTGAGCTAACACGCACAGGACACCATCTACCGTGCCCCCTACTAACGACAGTATTAGTTCAGTTGTGGAGCCAGATTGAGTGAGTTGACCACTCAGGCAGTGACCAGCACAGCATCCTCCCCAGAGAACCCTTTCAGTGGACCTCCAACCCCAAATGCTTTGACACAAACTCACCACAGTGCCTGTACAGAAGTGTACAGGGAAACCAGCTCTTAGGTCTCCATGAGACCAGAGCAATTGGGGCCACAGAACCGGAGACATTAGTTTTATTATATGATGATCAATGATAATGAGGGTGACATAATTATACTGCTATGGAAATGCATCTGCTTTGAGACCACTTTACAGGGTTGTACCCTATGCTTACTACATACTATATCCCTGCATAAATCAGGGTGTCAGACTGGAGAGATACAGACATCAGCAGTATTGGTCAGGTAATTTCAGCAACACTCTCAAATTCGCATCCATAAAGTGGATGAAGCTCGACTGTGTGGTCCCAGTCTTCCCACTGAGCCCACAGCACGCTCAC
The DNA here is from genome assembly GCA_028751875.1 of Rapana venosa. Classification (NCBI taxonomy): domain Eukaryota; kingdom Metazoa; phylum Mollusca; class Gastropoda; order Neogastropoda; family Muricidae; genus Rapana; species Rapana venosa. Next base: position 35,730,397 of record CM054159.1, on the reverse strand, counting down.
TCTGGGAAGGAGCATGCTGGATTAAAAAAAATCCCTCTGGCTACTTATGGGATTTAAACCTGGGACCTTCCATTCCCTAACTCAAGGCCGTAACAACACATGTGCTAGCGAAATATTTCGATCTCCTCCATTCTCAAAAGCCTACAGGGTATCCAAATTAAAACCTCTGCCATATAAAATTAGTTTTATTCCCTCCTCAATTCTGATGCTTAGCAAGTGTATGACAATAAACCTGAACTGACACACAGAGAGAGACAGAAAGACAGACAGACAAGGATAATGACAGTGACACATTTTTTTATTACGAGGATAATGAATAAGCACTCATGTACTTTTTTTTATATCCAGTCCCCGCCCGTAGGGATACATCTTAATAATAAACCCAATACTCATACTCTCACACAGTAGAAACAAAGGGGAAAAAAGTTATTTTTTAAAAAGCAAACAAATAAAGAGAGAGAGAGGTATTTATTTTATTTCATTTTCTTTTATTTCGAGGATAATAGAATAAGCACTCATGTGCTTTTTTTATCCAGTCCCCATGTGTATGCAGTTTTTGTAAATTTTTTCATCCGTTCCCACCGGCACACAATGGCCTACTCTTCCGAGAAGCGGAACAGGTTTTAACGTGTGCGCAAGATTTCTGCGTGCGTTCGCACACGGGACCTCGGTTTATAGTCTCATCCGAAGGACTTTCCGGGAGAGTGGAGTCGGCACTGATTTTAACTCCAGAGGAAAAATCCTCTCGAACATGAATCGAACACAGGTCAGCAGATCAGAGCACATCACCCTAACCGCCAGGCTACCCCGTCCCCCGGAGAGAGAGAGGGAGAGAGAGAGGGGGGGGGGGGGGGTCGGGGGGCGAATGGCAAGAGAGATACAGAGCTCAGATCAAAAAGGAATGAGACATTTGTAACGTAGGAAGGGCTACTTTTTATTGTTTTAAATTGTTTTAAATATTTTCATAAAATGGATTATTAGGTCAATTGATACTTGTCTTATCATACAAGGTGTTAAACAATTCAGTGTATGTCATTTTTTTCTTAAATGTGTGTGCTGTGTGCCAATGTGTCCATTGTGTGTTTTTTTAATTTATTTTTGTAATCTTTATTTGTTATTTATTCTTTTATATCAAGGTTAATAGAATAAGCATTCATGTGGGGGTTTTATACATCCAGTCCCCGTGCGTATGCGGTTTTGTAAATTTTATCGTCTATTCCCACCGGCACACAATGGCCTACTCTTCCGAAAAGCGGAACGGGTTTTAACGTGTGCGCAAGATGTTCTGCTGCGATCTCACACGGCCTCGGTTTATAGTCTCATCCGAAGAACTTTTGGAGAGAGTGGGGTCGGCACTGATGTTGACTCCAGGGAAATAGAGAGTGGGGTCGGCACTGATGTTGACTCCAGGGAAATATAACCCCTTGAACAGGATTCGAACCCAGGTCAGAAGATCATGAGTGGAATGCACAATGCTCTAACCAGCCATGCTATCCCGTTCCCTCATGTGTGTGTGTGTGTGTGTGTGTGTGTGTGTGTGTGTGTGTGTGTGTGTGTGTGTGTGTGTATGTGTGTGTGTGTGTGTGTGTGTGTGTGTGTGTGTGCGTGCGAGAGAGAGAGAGAGAGAGAGAGAGAGAGAGAGAGAGAGAGAGATGCGCCCATACGGGCGTGCGCATGTGTGCATATGATTTTACACTGGCAAGTGTATGACTGGCTTAGATATATAGCTGATGTTTTGGATCCTTTTTTATATATATATCTTATGATGTGTAGGTGCTAATGTTCAGATTCTACATTATTGTCTTTTTCTGTGCTAAACGTTTTCTTATTGACATATATATATATATATATATATATATATATATATATATATATATATATATATATATATATATATATATATATATATATGGCTTGTAACTCACGTGAAATTCTCGATTTATGTAGACAAAGAGAGTCAAGATTTTGAGTTCCATTTCAAAACTGAATGAACTGACACCTTGCTCCCCAACGAGTGCGTAGGCTAGAGGAACACCTTTTACCCTTTTTCGTATTTCCAGGTACAAATCACGGCCAAGGCTGAAGCGGAGATGGAGGACTTCAACACTGTGTCCGAGTCCCTGAAGTTCTACATGGGCAGGAGTGGGGAGAACAAGGACATCCCTCTCTTCATCTTCAGGGACAAGGATGGGGGTCGGAAGGTCTTCCCGTTCCAGAGATTGCACCTTCTGGCAGGTCGCTGTGCCGCCTTGTTCAGAACCAAAGGCATTGAAAAGGTTAATTTTTGTCTTTTTGTCGGGCTGATTGTCGTTTGTCGTGCTAATTGTCTTTTGTCAGGTTAATTGTCAGGGTAATTGTCTTTTGTCAGGTTAATTGTCAGGGTAATTGTCTTTTGTCAGGTTAATTGTCAGGCTAATTGTCTTTGTAAGATTAATCGTCAGGTTAGTTGTCTTTGTAAGATTAATTGTCAGGTGAATTGTCTTTGTCAGGCTAATTGTCAGGTTAATTATCTTTGTCAGGTTAATAGGCAGGCTACTTGTCTTTTGTCAGGTTAATTGTCAGGCTATTTGTCTTTTGTCAGGTGAATTGTCAGTCAGTTGTCTTTTGTCAGGTTAATTGTCAGGGTAATTGTCTTTTGTCAGGCTAATTGTCTTTTGTCAGGTTAATTGTCGGGCTAATTGTCTTTTGTCAGGCTAATTGTCTTTTGTCAGGTTAATTGTCAGGCTAATTGTCTTGACACAAAACTGTCTTGTCAGGTTAATAGCCAGGCTACTTGTCTTTGTCAAGTCAATTGTCTTTTGTCAGGTTAATTGTCAGGCTAATTGTCTTTTGTCAGGCTAATTGTCTTTTGTCAGGTTAATTGTCAGGCTACTTGTCTTTTGTCAGGCTAATTGTCTTTTGTCAGGTTAATTGTCAGGCTACTTGTCTTTTGTCAGGCCAATTGTCTTTGTCAGGTTAATTGTCAGGCTAATTGTCTTTTGTCAGGCTAATTGTCTTTTGTCAGGTTAATTGTCAGGCTACTTGTCTTTTGTCGGGCCAATTGTCTTTGTCAGGTTAATTGTCAGGCTATATGTCTTGACACAAAATTGTCTTTGTGTCAGGTTAATTGTCAGGCTAATTGTCTTTTGTCAGGTTAATTGTCGGGCTAATTGTCGTCTTATTGTCTTTGTCAGGTTAATTGTCAGGCTAATTATGGTTTGTCAGGTATATTGTCAGGCAAATCGTCTTTTGTTAGGTTAATTGTCAGGCTAATCGTCTTTTGTCAGACAAATTGTCATTTGTCAGGCAAAATGAGCTTGCTTTGTCAGTTTACCTGTCTGTGTATATCAGAAGAAATTGGAATACTCTATATACAATGAGACACACATGCTAAATCGAAACATTTATTTTATTTTTGTTGAATTCTAAAGTAGAGATGCTTGATAAACTATGATCTGATTTGCAGCAAAGGAACAATTAGGAAAACAAAACAAAGAAAAGAAAAACCTCTGACAAAAATAAAAAATCATTTTTATGGTGAGAAAGAAGAAATTGGTTGCCTTGTTTGTCACCACTATATTTTCTCATATATATAACTCAAGGTTGGCTGTCTATTTGTCTCTGCCAACATCATCATAGCATCACCATCATCATCATCACCACCATCATCACCACAATCATCACCATCACCACCATCATCTTCACCATCATCGTTATCATCACCATCACCCCCACAATCGTGATCGCCATTATCATCATCATCACCACCGTCACCACTTTCATCATCATTACCATTATCACCATCATCATTACCATCATCATTATCGCCACCACCATCACAACCACCATCATCACCATCACCACCATCATCACTACCAACCCCACTATCATCACCACCACCCCAATCATGATCGCCATTATCACCATCATCCCCACCGTCACATCTATCATCATCATTACCATCATCATTAGTAGCAGCATCGCCATCATCACCATCGTCGTCGCCATCACAATCACTATCATCACCATCATCACCATTATCATCATCATCATCATATATCATCACCACCAAAACTATTATCATCACCATCATCACACCAACCACCACCATCATCGTCGCCATCATCATCATCATCATCATCACCACCAATACCGTCACCACCATTATCATCATCATCACCAACAACAACAACCACCATCATCGTCATCATCATCACCTTCACCACCAATACCGTCATCACCATCATCATTATCACCACCACCACCACCATCATCATCATCATCATCACCAACAACAACCACCACCATCATCGTCGTCGTCACCACCATCACCATCATCATCATCATCATCACCAAAATCACATACGTCTCAACGCACCATGTTCTCTCTCTCTCTCACACACACACACACACACACACACACACACACACACACACACACACACACAAGGGCACTGAAAAACTTCAGTTCAAAAGTGAGACAAGATCTCATAATTGAAATTAGTCATCTAATTCATTTTCTGATGATACGAGGCACTGGTGTTACCTTTTGCTGGATACTCTCGCACTGTGGTATCTACTTTAATGAAAAAGTTGACAGAATAGCAAAAGGTGGAGCTGAACATAGGGATGGGTCTTGCAGCATAAGTGTTCCTCTATCCATCCACGAGGGCTATAACATGTTACAAAATGCATGTTGGAAACACTTTAAAAAGAAGCTACAAGGTACCAGTTATTCCTGGAGTGATGATGTAACCCATGTATTATCTTTTGATAAGATCAAATGTCGTAATTTACATGAATATAGAAATGTTGTATCTATTATCTACAGGTTTAAGCTCAATGCTTTTAAAACTAAATTTTCAAAAAAAGCAACATGTCTCTGTGGCGAAAATCTTACCAATGATCATATTCTTTTACGATGCAGAGATCTGAAAAACGTTTTACCTGCCTTCCCAGTCCGAAGCTTACAGCAAATTCTACAAGACATTCCATTAATGAAACAAATTGTTTTGTCATTAAGTCATACTCCTATTTTTAGACTCCTTTAATAAGAGGATAGCTTCTAGTTATATGAATTGCAACGTTAATATTTTAACTGTTCATTTTTTCTGTTCAGAATTCTTGTTTATGGGCTTTTTCATATTTGTTTTATTGCGATTGATTATTTATGTGCATACCCCTCTCCCTACTAACACACACACACACACACACACACACATACACACCCACACACACACACACACACACACACATTGTGGGGAGAAGATTACCAATAGTCATGTTATTTTTGATTGTGGACATTTAAAAGCATTTTTACCTGCTATACCAGGTTTATCACTGGATCAGATTTTGTCTGAACCATCGTTACTGTTGGACATTGTGTTAGGATTGATAAGAAGTCCGATAATTCAGTTTTTGTAGTATGTTAAAGTTAGTTTTTAAGTACTGTTATTTGACACTTTTTGTTATTGTTTGCATTCTCTTGTTTATTTTACTTTTCCCCGTCTAAAATCACTAAATGTGAATAGACGTTAAACTGAAGATCATTCACACACACACACACACACGCACACACACACACACTTTCCTGTCTGATATCACTATTTAGTGGAAGGACGTTAAACTGAAGAACTACTACTACACAGGGCACTCGCGTCTTGGTCTGCCTGAAGAACTCCCCGGAACGACTCCTCTGCGAGCTGGGGCTGCTCTACGCCGGAGCCGTCTGCATGAACGGCCTGTGCGAATTCCTCGACGGCTCTGACGTCATCCACTGCTTACGTCACTCCCAGGCGCGCGTCATCCTGCTGAACCCTGACAGCAAGGACAGCCCCTGGATCCCGCTCCAGAAGATCGTGCAGCGAGCCGAGGACGGATCGGCCACCTCGGAAAAGCTGCCCCAGCTTCAGCACGTGGAGTTCGTGCAGCGTGGGGACCTGGGCAAAGACTTCCTCACCGTCCTAAACACGTCCTCGGAGTGGTTCTTCGAAGAGAGCACCCAGACCAACGATGACTGCTTCGTCTTCACCACTTCAGGAACTTCAGGTTTCCCCAAGATGACCTTACACTCCCACGATCACTTCGTCAGCTCTATGAAACAGTGGGACCGTGTCATGGTGAACTCGGGTCCTCGCGAGGTGCGCTACCACGACATTCCTCTGGGCACCAGCGGGGGGAACGTCACGTGCACGCTCATGCTGAAGGAGACCCGGATCCTCTGCGACTTCTGGGCAGGGGTACCCGAGGACCGGGTAGGTTTCGTGGCGCGTTGCATCCGTGAAGAACAGTGCACCAAAGCGGCTTTACTCCCTGCGGACATTCTGGCCATCCACCGTAGAGTGAAGACACTGGGAGACGGCAGCCTTGTGAAAAGGGAGAACAAGGATCGCCGGAATCCTAACCACAGTAACGGGGTGGCGCTGGCCTGGGGCGATCCTTTGGTCCAGATCGGGATCGGGGGTCAGCCGGTGACCAGTGTCGTGGTGGATGCCGCTCTGGACCTGGCCCGGTCGGTGCTGGTGTATTACGGCAGCACGGAGCTGGGGGTGATCTCTGTCGCGCTGGTGACGGAGAAAGGTCACTACCAGGACTACAATGTAGGTCACGCCGTCCCCGGGGTCAGTGTCAAGGTCGTCGACGAGCGAACGGAAGAGGAGTTGCCTGTTGGTCAGGTGAGTTTGGTTTGGGGTTTTTTTTTGGTTGGGGGGTGGGGGTGGATTGAGGGTGGGTTTGTTGTTGTTGTAGTTGTAGTAGTAGTAGTAGTAGTAGTAGTAGTAGTGGTAGTCTTTGAATTAATGTCCATGCTCAATATGTGATTTAGACGACAAACTAATTAAATCAAGCGCATATAAATAAGACAACGTCAGAGAGTGGAACGATTTTGCTACGGAAATCAGAGGACCGCAGAGAGTGGAGGAAGCTGGTTGTAGAACCTCCATTGGTGCCCCCATGGTCTAAGGGACTACAGGATAGGAACTGAACGGATGTATAAAGCTATATATTCAGAAACAAGCGTAAAATACTTTAAAGGAATCTTTTTGGAAACAGAATAATGTAAACATTACGTTATCTCTTGTATTAGCTTGGCATTGGGAAGAATGTGGGATAACGTTTTTCTTCCCTTCAAAAAAGGGTAAAATATCTTGGAAAACCAGAGCATTCAAAAAGTATATGCTGATTTGTAATTCTTTTGCCACAAGGGCACGGTGCATTCTTACTGAATTTTGTTTGATAAGCGTCCAGTTTTTACCCTGTAGAACAATGATGTGATAGTTCTACAGATTCGTAAGGGCACCTTATTACAATGAAAATTCTGATGTAAAACTGCGAAGGTATTTCAGAGGTGGGGCTCATTTTGAAGCTTTGTGACAAGGTTTATCGCCATTTTGTGGTACTTGGTTAAAGCCATTCCGAAAGACTTTTTCTTGTACCGTACATGGAATTCGTAACTTGATTGAGTCATTAAGAAGAAGAAGAAGAAGAAGAAGAAGAAGAAGAAGAAAGAAGAAGAAGAAAAGAAATGGAATTTGTATAGCGCTATATCTTGCAAAGACAAATCAGAGCGCTTGCATTCAACATATTCTTACAGAGTCATGCAGCCAATAACTATCAAAACCTTAAACAAAATTTCAAATGTAGGCACCTACACACACACACACACACACACACACACAGGTTGTAGGCTTTGGCAGGGTAACGGGATTTGGGCTGTTTTGGCTGTTGTTCATTAGATTGTTTAGCTTGCTGTTTTGCACTCTGATCAGCAGATCTTTTCCGAATATAGGACAATGGGACTCTGTGTGTGTGTGTGTGTGTGTGTGTGTGTGTGTGTGTGTGTGTGTGTGTGTGTGTGTGTGGCTGAGGTGTGTGTCAGAAAACCTGTGCGCCTTTGAGTTTATCTACGTTTATCTATCTATCTCTATACGACTGAAGGTATAGATTTACTGTGTACTTTTTTTGTTTCTCTGTCTGTCAGTTTTTCTTTCGGGGGTCATGAGTGTTGCACCTACACTGATAAACCGTGTGTTAAGTAATTGTGATCAATAGTGTTTTATCTTGGATCGATAGTGCTCTCTCTCTCTCTCTCTCTCTCTCTCTCTTTTCTCTCTCTCTTTCTCTCTCTCTCTTTCCCATTGTGATGGGTTGCATTTTTTGTATGTTGTGTAAATGATTTTGGACGTAAGCGCTTTGATTTATTTTACAAGATTCATTGTGATCAATAGTGTTTTATCTTGGATCGATAGTGCTCTCTCTCTCTCTCTCTCTCCTCTCTCTCTCTCTCTCTCTCTCTCTCTCTCTCTCTCTCTCTCTCTCTCTCTCTCTCTCTCTCCATTGTACTGGGTTGCATTTTTGTATGTTCTGTAAATGATTTTGGACGTAAGCGCTTTGATTTATTTTACAAGATTCAGGACCACATAAATTCCATACATTGTCATCATCATCATCATTATCATTATTATTACAATAATGATTATTATTTATTGTTATTATCATTCATTATCATCGACATCATATCATAATCATCACCATCATCACTGTTATCATCATCATCATCATCACTATTATCATCGTCATCATCATCTTCATCAGTATTGTCTTTTTTTTATTGTTTATTATTATTATATATTATTATTATTATTATTATTATTAGCATCATGTTCGTCATCATCATTATTGCTACCATCATCATTATCATCATCATCATCATCATCAGTAGTAGTAGTAGTGTATCAACATTATTTTCACCATCATCATCATCATCATTATTAATCATTGTTGTTACTCCTTCTCCTCCTCCTCCTCCTCCTCCTCCTCATCATCATCATTATTATTATTATTATTATTATTATCATCATCATTATTATTATTATTATCATCATCAACATTATTACTATTATCATCATCATAAGTAGTAGTATAGTAGTAGTAGTAGTATCAACAACATTATTTTCACCATCATCATCATCATCATCATCATCATTATTAATCATTGTTGTTCCTCCTTCTCCTCCTCCTCCTCCTCCTCATTATTATTATCATTATCATCATCATCATCATCAACATTATTACTATTATCATCATCATCATCATCATCATCATAAGTAGTGGAAGTAGTAGTAGTAATAGTAGTAGTAGTAGTAGTAATAGTAGTAGTAGTAGTAGTATTAACATTATTTTCACCATCATCATCATCATCATCATCATCATCATTATTAATCATGGTTGTTCCTCCTCCTCCTCATTATTATTATTATCATCATCATCCATCATCATCATCATCATCATAAGTAGTAGTAGTAGTAGTAGTAGTAGTAGTATCATCATCATCATTATTATTATTATTAATCATTGTTGTTCCTCCTCCTCATTATTACTATCATCATTATTATTACATATTATTATTATATCACTATCATCATCATTACAGATCGGCCAAGTCTTGATCCGCCACCCCAAACCTTTCCTCGACTACCTCTGCGACCCCAACGACCCCAACGACCCCAGCGTGACCCGGAAGGCCGACATGTTCACGGACAGTGGCTACTACAGGACCGGTGACCGCGGCAAAGTCAACACCGACAACTCCCTCTCCGTGTTCGGTCGCACGGGAGACGCCACCATCATGAAAGGCGTCAGGGTCTGTTACCCGCACGTCATCGAAGCCGCGATCAGAGAGTGCGCAGGAATCCGCGACGTCATCGTTGTGGGCGTACCGGATACGGAAATGACGGAGGAGTTCTGCGCATGCGTGGTGCTGGAGGAAGGCGCGAGCCTTCAGGAGATGGAGGTGGAGGTGAAGAAGAAGTTTGCTGGGCCCGAGGTGACGGCCAGCTGTCTGTGGCCCCGTTATTACCTGAAGTTCGAATCCTTGCCTCGTTTGTATACCGGGCGTCATAACCGTCGTCTGATTAAAGAGAACGCCAGGAAACGGTTGTTGTCGGAATGAAAGATGGCCTTACTTACACACACAACAGACAGGGACGATGTGATGGATGAAAAAATAAGGGATTGCATGCCAGTTGTAAAAATGTTTACTGTCGTTGTGTGTGTGTGTGTGTGTGTGTGTGTGTGTGTGTGTGTGTGTGTGTGTGTGTGTGTGTGTGTGTGTTGTGTTGTGTGTGTTTGTAGGTAGGTAGGTAGGTAGGTGTGTATGTGTGTGTGTGTGTGTCAAAGTCAAAGTCAAACTTTTATTTTCAGATGGTACATTGAATAAGCAGTGCATTTGCTTTTTTTCATCACGCCATCTATCTAGGGACGGGATAGCTCAGTGGTCGTAGCACTCGCTTTCCCCCAGCCAAGTTAAGCAGCGTCGAGCGTGGTTACCAGTTGGATGGGTGACCGATTGTGCGCCTTGGCTTCAGTACAGTTCCCCCAGTTCACCCAGCTGTAAATGGGTACCTGCCCTCTTTAGGGTCAGGGAAGGTAAAGCAGCGAGGGAGAGGAGATGGGCGCCGCCCTCAATATGCTGGCCCTAGAGAAGTGAGGTCTCTGACGCCTCGCTCCCCTACGACCTTATAGGTTATGGGACTCCTTTACCTTTACCTTTACATCTATCTAAAGAAAAAACAGCGAGAAAAAAAAATCATGTATATGCAGACATAGAATAAAAAACCTAATCTATGGTAAACTATACAAATCAAACAAGAAAAACAATAACATATGCATGTGTGTGTGTGTGTGTGTGTGTGTGTGTGTGTGTGTGTGTGTGTGTGTGTGTGTGTTGTGTTTGTAGGTAGGTAGGTGAGAGAGAGACAAACAGCCGATATCAAATTTCACTATGCTTTTTATATCGCAACATTATGCTGCCTTGACCTACACATCTTTAGGTTATATTTTTTATATTTGTTCAATACATACAACTTTTCCAGATAAGTTATTTTTTTAATCTTCTTACTTTTGTTATCACTGTTATTGCTGAATTCAGTATTTGTATCTTATCATAAAAAGAAAAAAAACTAGAACAAAAACCACACGAGATATCATAACTCGTTCATTCGAAAAAGACAAGGAGATAATTATGTAGCCGAAGATCATTGATTCATATTCATAAAGGCTACAGCCCTTTCAGCTCATCTCATCTGCTCCCGTAACCCCCTCCAGGGTCGTTGGTGCACTGCAGTGACGAACGTTGCTCCAGTTGGCTCCCTTTGCGGCGGTTGTGGGCAAGTGCCTGGGTTGTGGAGAAGCTCTTCCCGGTCCATTCAGTGATGTTGTCTGCCCATTTCTTCTTCGGCCTGCCTCGCCTTCTCTCCCCCTGCACTGTTCCTTGCAGTATGGTCTTGTAGAGCCCATCTGGTCTTGTCACATGCCCATACCTAATGAGCTTCCTTTTCTTGACTGTGGTCAGCAGGTCTTCGTCGTGCTTTACTTGTTGGGTGATGAATGTTTCTTCGTTGATGATGTGGTCTGTGTATGAAATGCCAAGAAGGGGGATAAACATCAGAATAAATATCGAGAGCCTGCACAAGTGTTACAGTAATTAATACATGAGCTGCTGGAATTTATTAAATAGCGTTTATGATTGCTGAAGTCCTCCATATGTTACGTTGTTTATGGTTTTATTATATGCTTTTTATTTGCTTGGGGTGGGATAGCTCAGTGGTCAGAGCGCTTGCTTTCCCGCAGCCAGTGTTAAGCAGCGTCGAGCGTGGTTACCAGTTGGAAGGGCGACCGTTTGCACGCTTTGGCTTCAGTACAGTCCCCCAGTTCACCCAGCTGTAAATGGGTACCTGCCCTCTTTAGGGTCAGGGAAGGTAAAGATGCTGGCCCCTGGAGAAGCTGAGGTCTCTGACGCCTCCCTCCCCTACGACCACATAGGTTATGGGAAACCTTTGCCTTTTACCTTATTTGCTTGGGGTCACACGAGTGCTGTCAACTGGGGGACGGGGTAGCCCGGTGGTTAAAACGTTGCGCTTGCGATCTGACGGCTCAGGTGCGAGCCCAAATTCGAGCCACCACATTCAAGGGAATTTTTCCTCTTGAGTTAACATCGGTGCCGACTCCGCTCCCCCTGAAAGTCCTTCAGATAGGACTATAAACTGAGGTCCCGTGTTCGAACGCACGCAGAACATTCTGTGCGTGCGTTAAAACCTGCTCAGACTTTTGGAAGAGTAGGCCATTTGTGCTATGGGAGCGGATGATGAGATTTACCAAAACTGGATGCACATGAAGACTGGCTGTAAAAAAAAAAAAGGCACATGAACGTTTATTCAATTAGTCTTAAAATAAAATATATTTTTTCTCAAACTGTTACAAAAAATAAAAACTATGAATAGCACATGCATAGAATGAATTTGATGATTATCATTGTCCTATGGCATGAAAGCATAACATAGATTTTATTATTTTATACCTTATGACACGGGAACGGGATACTTAAGTGGTCAGAGCACTGGCTGTCCCCCAGCTAAGGTTAAGCAGCTTCGAGCATGGCTACCACTTGGATGGGTGACCGTTGTTTACGTGCCGTTGCTTCAGTACAGTCCCCCAGTTCACCCAGCTGTAAATGGGTACCTGCCTCTTTAGGATCAGGGAAAGTAAAGCAGCGAGGGAGGGGAGATGGGCGCCGCCCTCAATATGCTGGCCCCTAGAGAAGTTGAGGTCTCTGACGCCTCGCTCCCCTTTGACTTAATTTTTACATCATGATACCATGTACATTATGAGGGAGAGAGAGGATGGCGCTTTTGAGCTCCGATAACTATCGTTAACATTAGCAAAAAATGAATACCAATGCACTCGATATATATTTGATACATATTCCTAGCTCATTGTATGAATTTTTATGAATGAATGAATGAATTTTATTGTATCCTTTTTTTTTAATACCAATCTTTTTTTCCCACAAGAATGGATTCGTTTTACTGTTTGAAAATCTTTGTAGTTTGCAGTTACTTTTTTTAGAAACAAGCTCTGCACAACATGAGGGGGGGGGGAGAGATAATCATCCTCTGTTATCTTTTCTTCCAGTGTTTATTTTGACCTACTTGCGAAAAAAACTACCAATTTAGTTTGTCATTTTAGTGTACTTGTCTGTAAGTAAATAGACTACAGTGTGTGTGAGTGTACATTTTCAGGTACATTTTTCAACACTGCAAATTCTAGGACGCTATAGAAGAAAGGTAAAGGGGACGGGATAGCTCAATGG
>CM054159.1:35709771-35712271 GCA_028751875.1 Rapana venosa | reverse complement strand
TTGAATCGAATAATTATATTTACTTAGTGCGATCCGACTCATTTTGGCGTGGCATGTGGGGGTGGAGGAGGGGGGGGGGGTAAAGGGAGGTGGTGGGGTGGGGGGGGGGGGGGGGGGTCATGGTCGCATGCGTAAACGTCGCACCATTGGTTAAACGTTAGGAGTCTTCTTCTTTGCGTTGCCTGGGTTATGTTGTGAGGCCAGATCTTCTGAGGAATTCAGCAGTTGCCTGCAGGTCATCCACCGTGCCGTACAGTTTCTGCTCCAGAGGCGTGGGCTCAGGCCACACTTCCAGCCTTAGCGTCTGGAGAGTCCTGCAGTCTTGTAGGATGTGGGCCGTATCCTGTTCTTCTTCTCCACAGGGGCACATAGCAGATAGTGCAATTTTCAAATTTTCTGTGGAGGCGTTTATTGAGAACGTTAGGAGTGTAGCGCAGGAACACGAGAAGTAAAATATTGAAAGTGTAGCCTGACCACGAGAGAATTGAAGGATCAGGAAGGAGGGTGGCAGGATGCTGTCTGTCTGTCCTGTCTGTACTGTGTAGTTCTGTATGTACTATAGGCTTGCTATGACCAGTGGCTTTCTTTCCCACTCATGGAATTCCACTTTACAGCTTAGTCTTTAGTGATCGACTATGACTCTGACTAGGAGGCTTGTCTCGCACAGTCCTTATGTGCTGCAGCCCTGGGGGCTAGCTGGTTTTTGGAGAGCATCTCCAACGCTGACTGTCCTTATTCCCACTTGGCCGAGAGAGTGGGGATGTACTGTGGGCAAGGCATCTCCAGTATAATCAAATTTCTGCCCAGTTTCCAAAACAGTAGCTGCCTCCTCTGCTGTTTTAGAGGTCATCGTCGGACACGACGGAAAAACCTACACTATACATAGGCTTACGAAGGTAACTGACTTGATCCAGTCACTTTCCAGGTCCTTCTGTCTGTCCTGTCTGTACTGTAGATTTCTGTAAGTACTAATAAGCTTGCGAAGATCACTGACTTGATCCAGTCACTTTCCAGATCCTTCTGTCTGTCCGTCCTGTCTGTACTGTGTATTTCTGTGTTATGTGGTCGCTGTGTGGGCCTGTGTTGTCTGTGTGATGTGTTTGGTATGATAATGTTGGGTGTTGTGTTTGTCTTGTTGTCTGTGTGTTGTGTGTAAGAGTGTGTGTGTGTTTGTGTTTTGTGTGTGTGTGTTTGTGGTGTGTGTGTGTTTTGTTGTGGGGTGGTGTGGTTGTTGTGTTGTCAAAGTCAAGTCAAAGTCAAAGTCAAACTTTTATTTTCAGATGGTACATTGAATAAGCAGTGCATTTGCTTTTTTTTCCATCAAGCCATCTATCTAAAGAAAAAAAAAGCGAGAAAAAAAAAGATCATGTATATGCAGACATAGAATAAAAAAACCCAACCTAATCTATGGTACACTATACATATCAAACAAGAAAAGACAATAACATATGCATATATGAAATTAAAAACAAAACAAAAACAAACCAGAAAAATATTAAACCATACAATTTTTTTTTTTATTTAAAATCTTGAAAATCGTGTGTATGTGTGTGTGTGTGTGTGTGTTTGTGTGTCTGTCTGTCTGTCTATCTGTCTGTCTGTCTGTACGTACTTTAGTCGACGTTTGGCTTCAGACTTGGAGGAAGGCCAGGTAGGACACAGGAGAAGTGCAGGTGTGCGGTAAGGTTATGCCACGCTAACTGTGGGGTGTAGCATGCACGCTAGGCTACCGGAGTCGTTGGGTAAATAAATCAAAGGGTACACTGGTACTGACTGTTATGTACTAATAAGCTTGCGAAGATTTATAGCTGACTTGATCCAGTCACTTTCCAGATCATTCTGTCTGTCTGTCTGTCTGTCTGTCTGTCTGTATTCTCTCTCTCTCTCTCTCTCTCTCTCTCTCCTCTCTCTCTCTCTCTCTCTCCTCTCTCTCTCTCTCTCTCTTTTCATTTTGGTGTCCTTAAAACTGTTGATAATGATTGTTTGCGGGTTTGTTTGGGGATGGGGGTTGTGTTGTTGTTGTTAGGGGTTTTTTTGGTGGTTTGTTGTTGTTGTTGTTGTTGTTGTTGTGTGTTTTTTTGAGAGCATGGTGTAAAAAAGCCCTGAGCTTATCCATTTACTCTCAATAAAAAGTTCGAGTTCGAGTTCGAGTTCGAGTTCGATTTCGAGTTCTCCCTCTCTCTCTCTCTCTCTCAATCTCGTTCGAGTTCGAGTTCTGTGTCAAGGTCAAAGTCAAACTTTTATTTTCAGATGGTACATTGAATAAGCATGCATTTGCTTTTTTTTCATCAAGCCTCTATCTTTTGTGTGTGTTGAGTGTGGTTGTGTGTGTGTGTCTGTGTGTTTGATGTATTGTGGTGTGTTTGTTGTTCTTGTGTCTGTGTGTCTCTGTGTGTCTCTGTGTGTCTCTGTGTGTCTCTGTGTGTCTGTATCTGTCTGTGTCTGTCTGTCTGTCTGTCAGTCTTCTCTGTCTGTCTGTCTCTGTCTGTCTGTCAGTCTT
>CM054159.1:35667271-35684771 GCA_028751875.1 Rapana venosa | reverse complement strand
CGTTCCGACCGGCACACAATGGTCTACTCTTCCGAAAAGCGGTTTTAAAGGGTTTTAACGTGTGCACAAGATGTTCTGCGTGCATTCGCACAAGGGACCTCGGTTTATAGTTTCATCCGAAGGACTTTTGGGGAGAGTGAAGTCTGCACTGATGTTAACTCCAAAGGGAAAAAAACCTCCTCTCAACTCAGGTGGATAGTCCGTCAACCAACCCCAAGAGTCCGTCAACCAACCCCAAGAGTCCGTCAACCATCCCCAATAGTCCGTCAACCAACCCTAATAGTCCCGTCAACCAATCCCAATAATCCCATCAACACACCCCAATAGTCCGTCAACCTACCCCGATAGTCCGTCAATCTAACCCCAATAGTCCATCAACCCACCTCAATAGTCCGTCAACCTACCCCGATAGTCCGTCAACCAACCCTAATAGTCCCTCAACCAATCCCGATAGTCCGTCAACCAATCCCGATAGTCCGTCAACCAACCCCCAATAGTCCTGCCAACCTAACCCCAATAGTCCGTCAACCTAACCCCAATAGTCCGTCAACCAACCCCAATAGTCCCTCAACCAACCTCAATAGTCCTGTCAACCTAACCCCAACAGTCCCGTCAACCTAACCCCAATAGTCCGTCAACCTAACCCCAGTAGTCCTGTCAACCAACCCCAATAGTCCGCCAGTCAACCAATCCCAATAGTCCCTCAACCAACCTAACCCCAATAGTCCGTCAACCTAACCCCAGTAGTCCTGTCAACCAACCCCAATAGTCCGCCAGTCAACCAATCCCAATAGTCCCTCAACCAACCCCAAGAGTCCTGTCAACCAACCCCCAAATAGTCCGTCAACCTAACCCCAATAGTCCCGTCAGCCTAACCCCAATAGTCAGTCCACCAATCTAGCTGGTACGTGGGCAGGTCTGAGCGAAGTGGAGCCACCTTGGGTTCGAACACTGTACCTTTCCCCGGAGAGCGCTTCAGACCACGTGGGCAGTGTGTCTGGCGGCATGCTGACCACTGGACCCACCTCCGTCATCCGCACCAGGGGCGGCCATTTTGAATCCGACGCCGCTAGGTGGAGCCGCGGATTTACTTCCGGTAAGGACAGGATATAGGAGTTCAGATGTAAAAGATTAAGAAGAAGGAGAAGAAGGAGGAGGAGGAGGAGGAGGGGGAGAAAAAGAGGAAGAAGAAGAAGAAGATAGTAGTAGTAGTAGTAGTAGTAGTAGTAGTAGTAGTAGTAGTAGTAGTAGTAGTAGTAGTAGTAGTAGTAGTAGTAGTAGTAGAGAAGAAGAAGAAGAAGAAGAAAGAAGAAGAAGAAGAAGAAGAAGAAGAAAGAAGAAGAAGAAGAAGAAGAAGAAAGACCCCACAGAGAGTATATGAATGAGTTAATAATGATAATAATAATGTATGGAATTTATATAGCGCTGAATCGTGTAAAGCAACAAATCAAAGCACTCAGATGACTTTAAAAAAAAAAAAAAATTTTATGCGTGTGTATGTGTCTTTTTATTAATTTTGTCATCTGTTCCCACCGGCACACAATGGCCTACCCTTTCGAACAGCGGAACAAGATTTAACGTGTGTGCAAGATGTTCTGCATGCGTTCGCACACGGGGCCTCGGTTTATAGTCTCATCCGAAGGAGTTGTTACTGTTGTTGTTGTTGTTGCTGCTGCTGCTGCTGCTGCTGCTGCTGCTGCTGCTGCTGCTGCTGCTGCTGCTGCTGCTGCTGCTGCTGCTGCTGATGATGATGATGATGATGATGATGATGATGATACTACTTACTACTACTGCTGCTACTGCTGCTGCTGCTGTTGCTGCTATTGTTGTTTTTTTCAAAACACGATTTCATTTAGTATATGTAGATCATCATTCTTCACCATACTTCCATGTTCCATAACATTTTACCGTACAAGTATGTTGATTCTGCTCCTTCCCCCAAAACTCCTGTGTGTCGTGGCCTAAAGGTCAATGTACAGATTAAACAACTTAAGACTTCAGAGCTCTCTCTCTTTCCTCTCTCTCTCTTCCTCTCTCTCTCTCTCTCTCTCTCTCTCTCTTCTCTCTCTCTCTCTCTCTCTCTCTTCCTCTCTCTCTCTCTCTCTCTCTCTCTCTCTCTCTTCCTCTCTCTCTCTCTTCCCCTCTCTCTCTCTTCAATCAAAATGCATGACACTATCCAGATTGCTGAAAAGAATAAATGAAAATCACCGACACAATCTCTCCAGGTATGTTTTTCATGCTATGAACAGACGAAAGAACAGCATTTTGTAACTGTGCTGTTTGTTGTTTGTAGGCTACTCCTTGTTTCCATTATAAGTCATTGTGGCTGCTTGATATGATGTGCCGTTCTTTCGATTATCTTATATGCATTGACTTCGTGTTTTGCTTTCAAGGTTTATCGTCTTATTGTTTTTGTTTATTTGGATGATGTACTTTGTGTGATACCACCAGGAGAGCTGGCTTAGATGGAAAATGTGACGATCTCTTTTTTTTTGCATTTCGTTTCCTTCACTTGCCTTTTTGCCTTGCCCACTGTATGACAAAATTGACAAAACTGCATACACACGGGGACTGGATGTTAAAAAAAGCACATAAGTGCTTACTCCATTATCCTCGATATAAAAGAATAAATAAAATAAAATAAATAAAATATGTATTGTGGCCAAAAGCCAATGTACATTAAACCTGTTCAGAGTTCAGAGTTCTCTCTCTCTCTCTCTCTCTCTCTCTCTCTCTCTCTCTCTCTCTCTCTCTCTCTCTCTCCTCTCTCATGACAGAAATATGACGTGCCCCATGTGTAAACTGCATAGAGAAGATGAGGTACACTTTGTTTTCTGTTGCCCAGCACTGGAAGATTTAAGAAAAAAATGCATTCCTTCTAAGTTTTATAAGAGACCTGCACTATTAAGGTTAGTCTTACTTTTGTCCTCCACCAATGAAAACACTATACGAAATGTTGCTACGTACTTGCATAAGTCTTTCAAAAAGAAGAGAAACGATAATGTCATGATTTACCTTTAGATTGCAAAAATGTTATGTACGTGTTGGAGGTACAGGACTTAGGTGTAGATGTACAAACCATTACCAATGATGTATACCCCTTCGAATGGGGCCAAGGCCTTTTTTTAAATAAATTATTGTCATTGTTATTGTCATTGTCATTGTCTCTCTCCCTGCAGGAAAACACGTCTTCGACATCGTCTTTCCCGATTCCCAGAGAGGGATGGAGGCCACGGTGGGCGTGGGCACGGAGGCTGCTCCTCTGAACGCGAAGGGCAAGGTGCCTCTGGTGGGCTTCACCAAGGACTCCTGGGGCATCTCCCTCAGGACCAAGCGGGCATTCCACCGGAATGTCCAGGTGAAGAAGTACCCCAGCACCCAGGTCAGTCACTGTCCAGTCAGCCCAAAGTCCAAAGTCCAAAGTCAAAGTCTAAGTTTTAGTGAATCCAAAGTCCAAGTCCAAGTCCTACTTTTTCATGAGTCCAAAGTCCAAGTCCAACTTTTAGTGAGTCCAAGTCCAACTTTTTAGTGATTCAGTCAAACGTTTAGTGAGTCAAAGTCAAATTGTTAGTGAGTCCAAGTCAAAGTCCAACTTAAGTGAGTCAAAGTCAGCCGTTTAGTGAGTCAAGGTCCAACTTTTAGTGAGTCAAAGTCAAACGTTTAGTGAGTCAAAGTCAAATTGTTAGTGAGTCAAGGTCAAAGTCCAAGTGTTATTGAGTCAAAGTCAAACTTTTAGTGAGTCAAAGTAAAACGTTTAGTGAGTCAAAGTCAAACTTCTAATCAGTCAAAGTCAAACTTTTTAGTGAGTCCAAGTCCAAGTCAAACTTTAGTTGAGTCAGTCAACTTTGTTCAAGTCAAACTTTTAGTAGTCAAGTCAAACTTAGGTCAAGTCAACTTTTAGTCAGTCCAAAGTCAAAGTCAATTTTAGTTAGTCAAAGTCAAACTTTTAGTGAGTCAAAGTCAAACTTTTAGTGATCAAGTCAAGTCAAACTTTGATGTTTTAGATGGTACTTGAATAGCAGAGCACCTTTTTTTTATCAAGTCATCTAACCTTTTCCAAGAAAACATTAGATAGATAGATAGATATAGATAGTACAGACAAGCAAGACAGACAGACAGACAGACAGATAAGATAAGATAAGTAAATTAGATTTAGTTTAGAATTGAATAGATTAGATTAGATTGATTAGATTAGATTAGATTAGATTAGATTAGATTAGATAGATAGATAGATAGATAGATAGATAGATAGAAGATAGATAGATAGATAGATAGATTAGATTAGATTAGATTAGATAGATTAGATTAGATGATAGATAGATTAGATTAGATAGATTAGATTAGATTAGATAGATAGATAGATTAGATAGATTAGATTAGATTAGATTAGATTAGATAGATAGATAGATAGATAGATAGATAGATAGATAGATAGATAGATAGATAGATAGATAGATAGATATGGATATAAGAATAAAAACGTAAACAGAATAACCCATACAAATCAAACAAACAGAAAAAAAATGTGGTTGCCGTGTGCTTGTTTTGGTGAAGTATATTGCAGCTTGTTGGTGAAGTTGATTGAAGCTTGTGGGTCTGTTTGGTGACGTTAATTGAAACTTCTATGCTTGTTTGGTGACGTTAGTTGAAACTTGTGTGCTTGTTTGCTGACGCTAGTTGAAACTTCTGTGCTTGTTTGGTGACGTTAATTGAGACTTCTGTGCTTGTTTGTTGACGTTAGGTGAAACTTGTGTGCTTGTTTGCTGACGTTAGTTGAAACTTCTATGCTTGTTTGGTGACGTTAATTGAGACTTCTGTGCTTGTTTGGTGACGTTAGTTGAAACTTCTGTGCTTGTTTGGTGACGTTATTTGAAACTTCTGTGCTTGTTTGGTGACGTTAATTGAAACTTCTGTGCTTGCTTTCTGACGTTAATTGAAACTTCTGTGCTTGTTTGCTGACGTTAACTGAAACTTCTGTGCTTGTTTGCTGACGTTAATTGAAACTTATGTGCTTGTTTGCTGACGTTAATGAAACTTCTGTGCTTGTTTGCTGACGTTAATTGAAACTTCTGTGCTTGTTTGCTGACGTTAATTGAAACATCTGTGCTTGTTTGCTGGCGTTAATTGAAACTTCTGTGCTTGTTTGCTGACGTTAATTGAAACTTCTGTGCTTGTTTGGTGACGTTAATTGAAACGTGTGTGCTTGTTTGGTGACGTTAATTGAAACGTGTGTGCTTGTTTGCTGACGTTAAGTGAAACTTGTGTGCTTGTTTGCTGACGTTAATTGAAACTTGTGTGCTTGCTTTCTGACGTTAATTGAAACTTCTGTGCTTGTTTGGTGACGTTAATTGAAACTTCTGTGCTTGTTTTCTTACGTTAATTGAAAAATCTGCGCTTGTTTGGTGACGTTAATTGAAACTTCTGTGCTTGTTTGCTGACGTTAATTGAAACTTGTGTGCTTGTTTGCTGACGTTAATTGAAACTTCTCTGCTTGTTTGTTGACGTTAATTGAAACTTGTGTGCTTGTTTGGTGACGTTAATTGAAACTTCTGTGCTTGCTTTCTGACGTTAATTGAAACATCTGTGCTTGTTTGGTGACGTTAATTGAAACTTCTGTGCTTGTTTGCTGACGTTAATTGAAACTTGTGTGCTTGTTAGCTGACGTTAATTGAAACTTCTATGCTTGTTTGCTGACTTTAATTGAAACGTGTGTGCTTGTTTGCTGGCGTTAATTGAAACTTGTGTGCTTGTTTGCTGACGTTAATTGAAACATCTGTACTTGTTTGTGACGTTAATTGAAACTTGTGTGCTTGTTTGGTGACGTTAATTGAAACTTGTGTGCTTGTTTGGTGATGTTAATTGAAACTTCTGTGCTTGTTTGCTGACGCTATTTGAACCTTCTGTGCTTGTTTGGTGACGTTAATTGAAACTTGTGTGCTTGTTTGGTGATGTTAATTGAAACTTGTGTGCTTGTTTGGTGACGTTAATTGAAACTTCTGTGCTTGTTTGGTGACGTTTATTGTAGCTTGTTGGTGACGTTTATTGTAGGTTGTGTGGTGACGTTTATTGTAGTTTGTGTTCGTGAATTCTGTTGAAGTTTGTGCGCTGTCAATAAATGTTACTGAAGTTTTGTGAGCTACCGATGAATTTTTGTTGAAGCTTTTCTGTTATCGATGAGTTTTAGAGAAGCTTGTGTACATGCGTTTCTATTTTGTTATCCAGTCTAATCGACTCACGATAGCCTCCTCTTCTCCTAAATGTGATGGTGATGATGATAATTTGATGACTACTAAAGGTAAAGGTGTCCCATAACCTATGTGGTCGAAAGGGAGTGAAGCGTCAGAGACCTCAACTTCTCTAGGGGCCAGCATATTGAGGGCGGCGCCCATCTCCTCTCCCTCGCTGCTCTACCTTCCCTTGACCCTAAAGAGGGCAGGTATCCATTTACAGCTGAGTGAACTGGGGGAACTGTACTAAAGCCAAGGCGCGCAAAACGGTCACCCATCCAAGTGGTAACCACGCTCGACGCTGCTTAACCTTGGCTAGGGGAAAGCGAGTGCTCTGACCACTGAGCTATCCCGTCCCGTACTTCTACTTTTACTACGACGGATGATGATGATGATGATGATGATGATGATGATGATGATGATGATGATGATGATGGTGGTGGTGGTGGTGGTGGTGGTGGTGGTGGTGGTGATGATGGTGGTGATGATGATGATGATGATTATGATGATGACGACGACGACGACGACGATGATGATGATGACAACGACGACGACGACGATGACGATGCTGATGTCTACTACACTTAGGACCACCACGACGACGATGATTAAGGTGATGATGTCATGATGATGAAGACGACGACGATGATACGACAACAACGACGACGACGACGACAACGTTGAGGCGGAAGAAAAGAAGAAAAACAACCCAGCAACCCCACCTGAATGTCTGTTTTTTCGTTTCTTTTTCTTTCTTTTTCTTCTCTCCTCAAAAGATCCCGCTGCCAGACAAGTTCTGCATGTATCTGGACGCGGACGCGGGAACGTTGCAGTTCGGCACAGACGGGCAGTTCTACGGGACCGCCCTGAGCAACATCCCCAAGGACCAGGCCCTCCACCCCATGGTGTCCTCCTGCCACAAAGGGGCCCAGATCTCCATCGCCTACCGAGGCTCGGCCCTGAGCGGTGCGGGGCCTCCGGGGGCGAGTGTCCATGCGGCGGCTGCTGCTCCGGGAGCCGCTCACCAGCAGATGATGGTTGTGGCGGCGCCTGGGGTTGGAGCTACGGTGATCACGTCGGCCTCCATGTCCCCTCCTGGAGGTCCCTATGGCTATGCTGCTCCTGCTGCTGCTTATCCTGCTCCTGCTGCTTATCCTGCTGCTTATCCTGCTGCTTATCCTGCTCCTCCTGCTCCTCCTCCTGCTTATGAGAAGGGGGGTGTTGCCGTCGCTGCTCCTGCTGGCGATGACTATCCCCACCCGCCTCCTACTTACACCCCGGAGGAGTCGGCCCCGCCATTGCAGGCTAAGCAGTGAAGGACGATCGTGGGTGGTTGGTGGGTGGTGTAGGTGGTGTGTGGTTGGTGGGTGAAGGTGGGTGGTGGGTGGGTGGTGGGTGGTTGGTAGGTGGGGGTGGTGGGTGGTTGGTGGTGGTGGGGGGGTGGTGGGTTGGTGGTGGTGGTGGGTGGTGGTGGTGGTGGTGGGTGGTTGGTGGTGGTGGGTGGTGGGTGGTTGGTGGTGGTGGGTGGTGGGTGGGTTTGGGGGTGGTGGGGTGGTGGGTGGTTGGTGGTGGTGGGTGGTGGTGGGTTGGGTGGTGGGTGGTGGGTGGTTGGTTTGGTGGTGGGTGGTGGGTGGTTGGTGGTGGTGGGTGGTTGTAGGTGGTGGTGGTGGTGGTTGGGGGTGGGTGGGTGGTGGGTGGTTGGTATGGTGGTGGGTGGTAGTGGTGGTGGTGGGGTTGGTGGTGGTGGTGGTGGGTGGTTTGGTGGTGGTGTGGGTGGTTGTGTGGGGGTGGTGGGTGGTTGGTGGTGGGTTGGTGGTGTTTGGTGGTGAGTGGTGGGTGGTTTGTGGTGTAGGTGGTGGTTGTGTAGGTGGTGGGTGGTGGGGGGTGGTGGTATTAGGTGGTGTGGGTGGTGGGTGGTGGGTGGTTTGTGGGTGGTGGTGGTGGGGGGTGGGGTTGGTGGTGGTGGGGGGTGGGTTGTGGGGGTAGGTGGGTGGTTGGTGTAGGTGGTGGGTGGTGGGTGGTGGTGTAGGTGTGGTGGGTGGGGTGGTTGGTGGTGGGTGGTGTGTGGTTGGTGGGTGGTGTAGGTGGTGGGTGGTGGGTGGTGGGTGGTGGGTGGTTGTTGGTGGGTGGTGGGTGGTGGGTGGTGGGTGGTGGTGGTGGTGAAGTCTACGGCGACTGTGTGTGAGCCCACGGGGGTGAGGACGAAGATGAGGGTGCTGTGAGTTCTGTGATAACCTGGTTTGGGATCCAAGTTTGAGTCTTTTGTTGTAGGGTTTGGGGGGTTCAATCCTTTTTCGCTCGAATATTTTACATTAATTTTTTGTGTGTCTGTGATTTGCGATGGTCTAGTGTTTTATTATTTTGGTTTAGAGTGATAGTGGTGGTGGTGGTGGTGGTGTGGGGTGGTGGTGGTGGTGTGGTGGTGGTGGTTGGTGGTTGGTGGGTGGTGGTGGTTGGTGGTGGTGGTGGTGGGTGGGGTGATGATGATGATGATGATGTTATGATGAGATGATGATGTGATGATGATGATGTGGTGGTGGTGGTGGTGGTGGTGGGTGATGATTGATGATGATGATGATGATGATGATGATGATGATGATGATGATGATGGATGATGATGATGATGATGATGATGATGATGATGATGATGATTTAGTATAGTGGATTGTCTGGGAGCGGTCTACAGACTATCACGAATATCACCGCTAGGGTCACCGATACGTTCCAATTTGTGAATGGTAGTGCATCAGTGTGTTCTCTCCTGTCACAGCTGGTCCAGATCACCTTCAGAAGATTTAAAACGCTTCTGGTACTTGTAGTCTGTCTCTCATCGACCACAATTATCCATGATCGATCATGAACTTCTTCTTCTTCTTCTTCTTCTTCTTCTTCTTAGTCCTTATAGCTCCTAGCGGAGTATAAGGCCTCAACAGATTCCCTCCACCTTCTCCTGTCTCTGGCAAGGGTCTTGGCCTCTTCCCATGTCAGGCTGGAGTCTCACTATGCAGGCTTTAACTACTACTACCATATCCCATTGTATTTGATCATTAACTACTACTACGATATCCTGCTGTATTGATCCTTAAGTACCTCCATATCCCACTTGTATCGATCATTAACTACCTCCATATCCCACTGTATTGAAGATGCCCCACTGTATTAATCATTAACTCTCACAATACCCCCACTTCCCTCTCCTATCACTGACCCAAAGTGACGAAACTGCACGTTCTACAAAATTAATGTGTTGGAATCCCCCTGTAACCTACCTTTACTTTCCAAACTGCTTGAGAGAGTCATCCTCTCACAATTCCAGACATATCTCTCTAGGAATAGCCTGGAGAACATAAATGAATCCAGCCAGCCTACAGAAATTCCCATTCCTCTGAGACAGCATTGCTTCACTTCACAGATCTTGTGCTTTCCAGCGCTGACGCCAGAGAAGTCTCTGTTCTTGCGCTTTTGGATTTGTCAGCAGCTTTTGATTCTTTGTACCAGTCTTTCCTTCTGTCCAGACATATTCTTACCTCCGACATATCTGGAACAGCCCTTGCTTGGTTTTTCTCTTATTTCCTCTGATTGCATTCAGAGTGTTGCCACTGGTGATTTTCTGTCCTCGACCTCTCGAAGGTTTCTCAAGTAAGGTGTCTCACAGGGTTCAGTGCTAGGGCCCAGTCTTTTTATAATGTATACTTACCCTCTGCTCTGTGTAATAGCTGAACTTGGATGCCACTTTCACGAATATGCTGATCATACTCAATTTGCAGAGTAAGCTTCACCTTGAGATGAGTTTAATACTCTTCAGAATATCTCCCTGATATTTCTTCAATCAAGGTTTAGATGTTACAAAACAAAACAAGTCTCAATGATGAGAAAACAGAGATATTTTGTGCAGTCTCCCGAGACACCCTGTTTTCATCTGTATTTTATCCTAAGATATGTAAGTTTCTCTCTCTGTCTCTTTCAGATCTAGTCCGGTAAAACTGCAAACTATTTGGCCAACGATTTCAAACCATATGGCCAATGACTGCTCTACTATTAAGTTCCTGCTATCTGGAACTCTCATATTCTCTCAGAAATATTAATTTATTATTTGCTTTCAAACTAACCTGAAAGTTTTGGCTTTTAAATCCGGAAAAGTTTCTAAATCTATCAACCTATAGCAGGATTCACTGGATTTTCCTGTCTATTTTCGTAAAGTAGTATATCATGATTGTGTGCACGGATGTGTATGTGAGTTTGATTCTCTTTGAGCCTATCTTTACGGATTTTTGTAATTTGCTTGTACAAAAGTGTATTATTGTTGCTACTATTGTTATTGTGATACAGATTGGAACCGTAAAAAGGGGCACACAATTCTACATAGCTTGTAAAAAAAATTAACCCAGCGAATATCAGTTTATTGAAAACCTTTGGTTTTTTAACATTATTTTTTCCTTTTTTTATTTTAACTTACACTGATTTTTAACCGAGATTTCTCTTAATACTGACGAGAGATCATTTTCCCATTAAGGTGAGTCCCAACATTGCATGTGTTGAAAGGTATTCTGTAAAGGAGTGGCCTGGTGTGAGACCACTAAGCCTGCCTTGAGCAAAACAGCAGGCATTTTATCTTAGTTCAGTTGCTTACCTGCAAAGGTTGTTAGATTTTGACGATAAGAAATACCCGTACATGTCCCCAGCTCAGATGCCTTTTTTTCTTCTTTTGCTTTGATTGTGTTATTTATGTTATCTGAACAAAAGAAAAAAGGTTATTAGTTGTAAAATATTGTTAAAGATTCTATGAAAGAACTATGTTCATGAAACTCTTTTTTGGGGTGTTATTTCTGTGCTGTTATATATACATACTGTTATATATACACACAGCAACAAAACATAATATACTGTGCCATTATTATATAAGAAAAGATGCATGTATAAAACGCAAATGAAGTATCCGCAATATTCCATTTGTAGCTCTTCTTTTTTTTTAATCCTACCTGTGTATTATAGAGATATGTATCTTTAAGCTTTACTGGGTTGTTTTGTTTGTTTGTTTGTTTGTGTTTACTGTGCTTAGCCAAAGATTGGAGGGGGGTATGTCATTTATTACATTTTACCATGTTATCTGCATTAGTCCGTAACAGTGCCATCACACATGTTTTTCTGTACATAATTATGGTTTCTCATTTTGTTGTTGTTGTGGTTGTTTTTTTAAGTTGCTGTTTGTTTTTCGTATTTGATTTTAGGGTTTGTTCTTGTTGTTGATGCTGCTGTTGTTGTTGCTGTTGTTGTTGTTGTTGTTGTTGTTGTTGTTGTTCCTGCTGCTGTTGTTGTTGTTGTTGTTGTTTTGTGTTGAAATGTTTTGTGGCTGCGTATCTTTCTAATAGCACGACCATTACTGTCTGTTTTGTGCTTCTTTACAGTCTAAATATTCTGAAGAGTAAAGAGTGTCACTTTTCACATAGTGTTTTTTTTATGTGTGTGTGAGAGTGTGTTCTTCTTTAATGTAACGTCTTTTCACATTAAGTGATATTAGACAAAAAGAGTGTGTGTTTGTGTGTGAGAGAGAGAAAGAGAGACAGACAGACAAGTAGGCAGGCAGAAATAGAGACAGACAGAGACAGACAGACAGAGACAGACAGATACAGAGATAAACAGACAGATAGACCGAAAGCACACACACACACACACACACACACACACACACATCCTCTCTCTCTCTCTCTTCTCTCTCTCTCTCTCTCTCTCTCTCTCCACACACACACACACACACACACACAATTTACAAAACTGCATACACACGGGGACTGGATGTTTAAAAAAAAGCACACGAGTGCTTATTCCATTATCCTCGGCATAGAAGAAGAAGAAGAAGAAGAAGAAGAAGAAGAAGAAGAAGAAGAAGAAGAAGAAGAAGAAGAAGAAGAAGAAGAAGAAGAACAACAACAACAACAACAACAACAACAACAACAACAACAACAATAATAATAATAATAACAACGAACACAAGATTAATACGCACACAACTGACATAAAACACAGAGGACAACCAACCAGCCCCCCAAAAAACCCAAAAAACAAACAAACCCCCCCAAAAAAGCGAACTGAAAAGAACAAAACCTCCCAATAACCCCTCCACCTCTTCCCCAACCCCCAACCCCCCCACCCCCCACACACACCCTCCACCACCCCACCACCACCACCACCACCACCACCACTACCACCACGATCGCCAAGGACAAAGGTCAACAGATTCCAACACTCTAGCGGCAGCGGATTTGGCGATTTCAACAGCAAAGATCGGATTAGTGCAAATTGGACCTCAAGTCTTCTGACATAATCTCCTTTGCTGTCTAGGGGACGTAACTGGACAGACCTACATGTTACGAAGAAACCTCTCTTATCCCCCCACACCCCCACCCCCCTCGCTTAAGACCTTTACACTTACTGAGTACGTACATTGAGACCTCTGTGTGTGTGTGTGTGTGTGTGTGTGTGTGTGTGTGTGTGTGTGTGTGTGTGTGTGTGTGTGTGTGTGTGTGTGTGTGTGTGTGTGTGTGTGTGTGTGTGTGTGTGTGTGTGTGTGTGTGTGTGTGTGTGTGTGTGTGTGTGTGTGTGTGTGTGTGTGTGTGTGTGTGTGTGTGTGTGTGTGTGTGTACCCATAAAGCAGTAGGTTAGGTAGTATGTGAGTGTGTGTGTGTGTGTGGGGGGGGGGGGGGGGGGGTGGATGGGGGGTAGGGGTAACGGGGGGGGGGGGGGAGGTAAGTGTGTGTGTGTGGTTTTTAATAATAATAATAATAATAATAATAATAATAATAATAATAATAATAATAATAATAATAATAATAATAATATGATGATAATAATGATAATAATAATGATAATAATAATAATATAATAATAATAATAATAATAATAATAATAATAATAATAATAATAATAATAATAATAATAATAATGGGATTTGTATAGCGCTATGTCTTGCAAAAACAAATCAAAGCGCTTGCATTCATCCTACTCTCACACATTCTTATTGTTTTATATTCTTTGATATCGAGGATAATGGAATAAGCACTTATATGCTTTTTTACATCCAGTCCCCGTGTGTATGCGGTTTTGTAAATTCTGTTATCTGTTCCCACCGGCACACAATGGCCTACTCTTCCGAAAAGTGATACAGGATTTAACGTATGCGCAAGATGTTCTGCGTGCGTTCGCACACGGGGCCTCGGTTTATGTACACTTACTGAGTCCGTACATTTAGACGTGTGTGTGTGTATGTGTGTGTGTGTGTGTGTGTGTGTGTGTGTGTGTGTGTGTGTGTGTGTGTGTGTGTGTGTGTGTGTGTGTGTGTGTGTGTGTGTGTGTGTGTGTGTGTGTGTGTGTGTGTGTGTGTGTGTGTGTGTGTGTGTGTGAGGAGGAGGAGGAGGGTGTATGTTCATTTCATTTTATTTATCTTATTCTTTTCTTCTTTTATTTCGAGGGTTATGGAATAAGCACTCGTGTGCTTTCTTTTACATCCAGTCCCCCATGTGTATGCAGGGTTTTTAAAAATAAATTTTGTCATCCGCTCCCACCCTACACACTATGGACTACTCTTTCGAAAAGTGGAAAGGGTTTTAACGTGCGTGCAAGATGTTTGCATGCGTTCGCTCACGGGACCTCGATTTATAGTCTCATCCGAAGGACTTTCTGGGAGAGTGGAGTCTGCACTGATGCGCGCGCGCGCGCGCGCGCGCGTGTGTTTGTGTGTGTTATGTGTGTGTGTGGTGTGTGTGTGTGTGTGTGTTGTGTGTGTGTGTGTGTGTGTGTGGTGTGGTGTGTGTGTGTGTGTGTGTGTGTGTGTGTGTGTGTGTGTGTGTGTGAGGTGTGTACCCATAAACAGTAGCTAAGATAGTGTGTGTGTGTGTGTGTGTGCGCGAGTGAGTGCGTGCGCGCGCGCGCGCGTGTGTGTGTGTGTATTGTGTGTGTGTGTGGTGCGTGTCTGTCTGTCTGTGTGTGTGTCTGTGTGTGTCTGTGTGTGTCTGTATGTGTGTGTGACCCTTAAACTAATACCCTACGATTGAACTATGCACCATATACAGTGGATTAGGTAATGTGTGTGTGTTGTGTGTGTGTGTGTGTGTGTGTGTGTTGTGTGTGTGTGTGTGTGTGTGTGTGTGTGTGTGTGTGTGTGTGTGTGTGTGTGATGTGTGTGTGTGTGTGTGTGTGTGTGTGTGTGTGTGTGTGTGTGTGTGTGTGTGTGTGTGTGTGTGTGTGTGTGTGTGTGTGTGTGTGTGTGTGTGTGTGTGTGTGTGTGTGTGTGTGTGTGTGTGTGTGTGTGTGTGTGTGTGTGTGTGTGTGTGTGTGGTGTGTGTGTGTGTGTGTGTGTGTGTGTGTGTGTGTGTGTGTGTGTGTGTGTGTGTGTGTGTTGGGAATCTCTGGCTCGAAATTATTTCCTCTACTTGTCGGTAAAATTGGTATCAACTTGTCTTTCTTGAAGATGTATCTTTATCTCTACATAAAATAATGACCTTTTTTGTTTGTTTGTTTGTTTGTTTGTAATGTCTTCGTTTTCTCCATAATAAATATTGTCTTGTTTTGTTTTGTTTTTCGTTGTTGGACTGGGAGAGGGGGATGAGGGTTTATTTCATAGTCATGTTAATCCTGAAGTCTGAATGCGGATGCCCTTATGGCGGGTAAAACAGTTGCATACGCCAAATCTCCCCATTGTTGCACCTCAGCGACAGCTCACCATCGTTGCACCTCAGAGCTCACCATCGTTGCACCTCAGAGCTCACCATTCAGAGCTCACCATTGTTGAACATCATTGCTCACCATTCAGGGCTCACCATTGTTGAACATCATTGCTCACCATTCAGAGCTCACCATTGTTGAACATCATTGCTCACCATTCAGAGCTCATCATTGTTGAACATCATTGCTCACCATTCAGAGCTCATCATTGTTGAACATCATTGCTCACCATTCAGAGCTCATCATTGTTGAACATCATTGCTCACCATTCAGAGCTCATCATTGTTGAACATCATTGCTCACCATTCAGAGCTCATCATTGTTGAACATCATTGCTCACCATTCAGAGCTCACCATTGTTGAATTTCAGAGCTCGCCATTCAGCGCTCACCGTTGTTGAACATCGGTGCTCACCGTTGTTGCATCTCATAGCTCACCATTGTTACACCTCGGAGCTCACCATTCAGAGCTCACCATTGTTGAACCTCAGCGCTCACCATTGTTGAACCTCAGCGCTCGTCATCGTTGCACCTCAGCGCTCACCATTGTTGAACCTCAGCGCTCACCATTGTTGAACCTCAGCGCTCACCATTGTTGAACCTCAGCGCTCACCATTGTAGAACCTCAGCGCTCACCGCTGTCGCACCTCAGCGCTCACCATTGTTGCACCTCGGCGATAGCTCACCGCTGTTAAACCTCAGCGCTCACCACCGTTGCACCTCAGAGCTCACCATTCAGAGCTCACCATTGTTACGCTTCAGCGCTCGTCATCATTGCACCTCAGAGCTCACCATTCAGAGCTCGCCATTGTTGAACCTCAGCACTCGTCACCGTTGCACCTCAGAGCTCACCATTGTTGAACATCAGCGCTCACCACTGTCGCACCTCGGAGCTCCCCATCATTGCACCTCAGAGCTCACCATTCATAGCTCATCATTGCTGCACCTCATCGTTCACCGTAGTTGCACCTCCGTGACAGCTCACCACTGTTGAACATCAGCGCTCACCATTGATAAACTTCAACGGTCACCATTGGCGAACCTCAGCGCTCACCATTTAGAGCTCACCGCTGTTGAAGCTCAGCGCTCACCATTGTTGCACATCAGTGCTCACTATTGTTGAACTTCAACGCTCACCATTGATGAACTTCAACGCTAACCATTGATGAACTTCAATGCTCACCATTGGCGAACCTTAGTGCTCACCTTTCAGGGCTCACCATCGTTGCACCTCAGTGCTCGTCATCGTTGCACCTCAGCGCTCACCATTTGTTGAACCTCGGCGCTCACCGCTGTCGCATCTCAGAGCTCACCATTGTTGAATATCAGCACTCACCGCTTTCACACCTCAGAGCTCACCATTGTTGCACCTCAGTGGGAGCTCACCCCTGTTGAACCTCAGCGCTCATTATCGTTGCACCTCGGCGCTCACCATTCAGAGCTCACCACTGTTGAAGATCAGCGCTCACCATTGGCGAACCTCAGCGCTCATCGCTGTTGAACATCAGTGCTCACCATTGTTACACCTCGGAGCTCACCATTCAGAGCTCACCATTGTTGAACATCAGCGTTCACCACTGTCGCACCTCAGCGCTCGTCATCGTTGCACCTCAGAGCTCACCATTGTTGAACATCAGCGTTCACCACTGTCGCACCTCAGGGATCACCATTGTTGAACCTCAGAGCTCACCATTGTTGAACATCAGTGCTCACCATTGTTGAACATCAGTGCTCACCATTGTTACACCTCAGAGCTCACCAATGTTGAACATCAGAGCTCACCATTATTACACCCCCAGAGCTCACCATTCAGAGCTCACCATTGTTGCACCTCAGAGCTCACCATTGCTGCACCTCAGCGTTCACCGCAGTTGCACCTCCGTGACAGCTCACCACTGTTGAACTTCAACGCTCACCATTGGCGAACCTCAGCGCTCACCATTAAGAGCTCACCATTGTTGCACCTCAGATCTCACCGTTGTTGCACCTCAGAGCTCACCATTGGTGAATCTGGAGTTATGCTGGCACATGGCAGTAGCCCTCTCCTCCACCCCACCCTGCCCAAAATTATACAGTATTTGTGTACTAGGGCGCTTATACAATATTGGGGGGGGAAGGGGGGCCACAGAGAGAGAGAGAGAGAGAGAGAGAGAGAGAGAGAGAGAGAGAGAGACGGCAAGAGCTTGCACTCTGTGTGTGTTTACTTGCCTGCGTGTGCGCGCACGAACTCTGTGTGTGTTTGTGTGTATGTGTGCGTGCGTGTTGTGTGTGTGTTGTGTGGTGTGTGTGTGTGTGTGTGTGTTGTGTGTGTGTGTGTGTGTGCGTGCGCGCGCTCTGTGTGTGTGTGTGTGTGTGTGTATGTGTATGTGTGTGTGTGTGTGCGCGCGCGTTGCGTGTCTGTGTCTGTGTCTGTCCAATACACTTTGACTTGAATCATTCTTAATGCACTTACGTAAAAACTTGGCAATGCATTCTTGGTGAAAGCATTTAGCAATTTGTTCTCGTTAGAGGTTGGCCCTAAGCCGAAATGAAGGTAATCTGAAATGATGTAATGCC
>CM054159.1:35647271-35657271 GCA_028751875.1 Rapana venosa | reverse complement strand
GACAAAGAGAACAGTCTGTGCTTATAGAACAGAGCCAATCCACTGTGGTTCACAACACTAACACTTCTCTTGTGCAGGACACTAATAGAGAGGATCAGATCAGCAACGACAGGTCAGCTATGAAGGAAAGAGTAAAGCAGAACAATGATGATCAAGACAATGACAGTACCATTGACAATGATAATAAAAATAAAGATGAACGTACTGACGATGACGAAATTAGCAATGCAAGAACTGACGAGGACTTGGTAGAAAATGTGGATGATACCGACTTTGACCAAAATCATGAAGAAATACCAGAAGTGACTGACACTGATTTTGACATACAAGCTGAGTCTGCAAATCTCAGTATGAACGAAGTGTGTGCATCTACTCATAATAAGTCCAATGACACAGTGACAAAGGATAGGAATGCACCAGAGAAGGAAGCAGTAGCTGACCAGTCAGACACAATTGACAGCAGCTATGTACCCAAAACACAAAAAATAATTGTAGAAAATAAAAGCGAGGCAAAACAGGGTAAAGCTCGCGATGCGGGTTTGTCAGCATCAGGAAGGCAAGCCAGGCCACCTAGGCGTGCTGCCTCTCAGAAACAAACAGGCACACAACAAAGCTCGCAGGGGGTCTCACGTAGATCTGTCAGCCAGTCAAGCATCCTAGACTCTCTCCAACGAGTGTCAGTGGATGACCACTCCAAAGGGAGTGAAAGGATGGGTGAGAAAGGGAAATCTCATTCTAAAGGAGTACCTGGCTCCAGCAAATAGGAGACTGGCCGGGCCACAATAAGTGTAACCAAAGCTAGAGGTATTCAAAGTCCCTCTCATGGCAATGTTTGTATACCCAAAGAAAGCCATAGCTGTCAAGACTCTAGTTATGTTGTACACAATGTAAATATCACGTAGCTTCGTTTTCTTAATTACAATGTTAATGGTTTGCTCCAGAAACTAGAGAACAGGGATTTCATAGATTTTCTCTTGATGCATGATTTTATTTGCCTAACAGAAACTTTTGTTGCAGACACTTTTGATTCATCACTTTTCTCTGATTTTGTTATTTTACTTCAAAAGCTAAAAAATTGTCCACAAGGAAGATTTTTGGAGGGTTGATTGTCATGATTAGAAAGAAAATAGCAGTTTTTTTGAAAAGATTAACATTGAATATGATAATACAATTGTTATTAAGATTTACAAAAATATGTTTTCAACTGACAAGCATATACTTGTAGTATGTACCTATATTCCACCTCATGATTCCATGTTCTGGACACTACAGCAAAATGGATATGGGATGGAAATGTTGGAACAATGTATACTAGACCTGCAGGACTCTAATGACGATTTTTACCTTATGTTAATGGGAGATTTCAATGCTAGAACTTCGAATGGTAACTATTCATTTTGTGATGATAATTTTGATTTTGATGTAACAGACTCTACCACTGATGATTTTTTGAGGAATTCTCAAGATAAAAATACAAACGTATTTGGTAGACAACTTCTTGAAATATGTAACATGTTTGATTGTATGATACTGAATGGTTTGTGTCAATCAAAATTTGATGATGGTTTTACATATATCTCATCCTCAGGAGCCAGTACTGTTGATTATTTTGTTCTTTCTTGCAAGTTATTTTTAAGTGTAAATATTGTTGCCATTGATATAGAAAACGTGCCTGAGTCTGATCATTTACCAATTATTATGACGATTAACTGGAATGATGACATAATTGAAGATAATAATAAAGAGAGTAAAGAGTCAAATATTGATACAGAAAAAACTTGTCTGGAAAGAGGATAAGAAAGAGGACTTCATTAGATCACTAAGTAGTAACATAATTCAAGAAATATTAAATTGGCTATAGATTTACTCGACAGTGATGTAGATAAGGGTTTAGATCTTTTTGTCCAGTGTTTAAAGGAATCCAGCCAATGCATGCTAGTGAAAACTGTCAAGAGACAGAGAAAGCAGTCAGAATGGTTTGATTCTGAGTGCTATCAAGTAAAAAAGGAAACTAGAAAAGCTTTGAATATTTTTAGAAAAATAAAAAATGATGATAACAGATTTCTGTATGTCACAGCACGAAAAAAGTATAAAAAATTATTAAAACCCAAAAGACAAGCATTCAGAAAGCTAAAAGTAGAGTCTCTCACTACAAATATTTCTAACTCAGCACTTTTCTGGAAAGAACTTAGAAGTGTGGGCTGTAATGATAAAGAGAAACCTAAAAATAATATAAAAACTTCAGACTGGGTAAATCATTTTAAAAGTGTGTTTCAAAGTAGTGAAACTTCCCTTAATCAGCATGCAAATATAGATGTTAATTTGTCTGAAGAGAGTGAACATGAACTCAACAAAGAGATATCTGAAGAAGAAGTACGTAGAGCTGTAAATAAATTGAAGGGTGGAAAAGCCAGTGGAATTGATGGAATTATGGCTGAAATGTTAAAAAATGGTGACAGTGAAGTTAATAACTTTCTTATCAAGCTTTTTCAATACTATATTCAGCAAGGGTATTTATCCTCATGTTTGGTCAAAGGCTGTGATAATACCAATTTATAAGAAAGGAGATTTAGATAATGCAGACAATTACAGGGGCGTTTCCCTGCTAAGCATCTTATCAAAGTGTTATACATCCATACTTAACTCAAGACTGTACGAATGGCTAGAAAATAATGATCTCATTTGTGAAAATCAGGCAGGTTTTCGAAAAAAATACTCTACCGTCGATCAGATTTTTAACCTCTAATGCAGTAGTCGAAAAATGTATGTCAAAGAAAGGCAGAAAGCTTTATGTTGCTTTTGTAGACTTCAAGAAAGCCTTCGATTCAGTCAGGCATGAAAAACTTCTTGAATGTATAGCAAACCAAGGTATAAGGGGTAAGTTCTTTGCTACATTATCATCTATGTTTAAGTCGTTGGTGTCATGTATCAGAGTTAATGATGAATTGTCAGAGTTTTTTGAGTGCCCAATAGGTGTAAGACAAGGCTGTGTACTAAGCCCTACACTGTTTACAATGTTCATCAATCAGTTGGCTAATCATGTTAATGAAAAGGGCAGGCATGGAATCCAAATACTACCTGATATTTTTTAACTATTTATATTACTTTTTGCTGACGACGTAGCTTTACTTTCAGTGACCCCATTTGGATTACAGCAGCAACTGAATATTCTGCAAACTTATTGTGATAACATGCAGTTAAATGTTAATATTGATAAAACGAAGGTCATGGTATTTAGAAAAGGGGGATTTTTAGCAAAACATGAAAAATGGTTTTATAAGGGTGTTAAGCTGGACGTAGTTAAACAATATTGCTATTTAGGTTTCACTTTTACAACAAAGATTAGTGCAAAGTTTGGCACTGAGAAACTAGTAATTAAAGGTAAAAAAGCAGTCATCCAGTTAAACAAAGCATTTAATAGGTATAAGGAAATGAATGCAAGCACGTTTTTAAAGGTTTTTGATGTTAAAGTTCAGCCTATTTTGTTATATGCTTCAGAAATATGGGGTTTAAGTAGAATGGACCATATTGAAAAAGCTCACATGTCAGCAAGTAAGAGGTTTTTAGGAGTTCCAATAAGAACACCCAATAAAATGGTGTATGGTGAATTGGGTAGGTATCCTCTTTATATTAATTCTTATACTAATGTTATTAAATACTGGTTTAAGTTACTACAAATGAGTTCAAACAGATTTGCATACAGTGCCTACCAAATGCTGTTAGGAGCTAGATAAAAATGGAAAAGAATGCTGGGTATCAAAAATAAGAGAAATTTTGTGCGTAACAGGATTTATATTGTATGGTTACAACAAGGTGTTGGTGATTGAAAAGGCTTTTTTACGTGTATTTAAGCAAAGATTAGTAGACATGTTCATTCAAGAATGCATGGAACTATAAGAGATAAAGAGAGGTATGAAAATTATAGATCATTCAAAACTATCTTTGGAAAAGAGGAATACATTTACTTTACAGATACTTACTGTTTTCGAGTTGCTATTACACAGGCTAGATTAAATGTTTTGCCTCTTATGAATAATGTCCATAGATACAGTATTAATGATCAAGAAAAGTTCTGTCCATTTTGTAAAACAAAAAGTCGAAAACGAAGCCCATTTTTTGTTCGATTGTTCAATGTACTCAGATCTAAGGGATAAGTTTTTGACTATACTGTATAATATACCATTGTCAGTTTTACTTATAACATCAAATAGAGAACGTAGTCATTATCTATCCAGATATATTTTTCATTCTATTAATAGAAGGAAGAAATTGCTGTGTCAAAATATCAGTTATGATGGGTTCGTTAAAGCTTTGTATGCACATGTATGATCCAGATCCTGAATCGTAATGTTGCATTTTGACTGATACTGATTTTGATGTCTACTGTCAAAAGGATTGATGCAGTATGACATGAATGTGTATCAAATGCTAACCTTGTTCGAGATATGAGCCTCCAAGGATCGGTTGTTTTCCATGTGTGATCAAATTTGCTACCAATATATTGGTTTTCCTCTTTCCCCCAAACTCCGTGTATTGTGGCCTAAGGCCAATGTACATATTAAAACTGTTCAGAGTTCAGAGTTCAGAGTTCTCTCTCTCTATATTGCTGCTATACTAAACTATACTCCCCTACATAGAAACCGATCATTAAACCACCTCCACCACCACCTCCACCACCACCACCTCCACCGCCACCTCTACTACTACCACTACTTACAAAAGCAACTGGACTGACCGATATGGTCTCCGATTAGCTCAGCAAAGCGTGAAATCTTTGGCTGTTGTGTCCAGAAGGGGCAGCCTTGAAACTCAGATGAGAAAGTCTTGGGCAACTTAGGCTCGAAGGTAAACTAGGTAGACAGGTAGGTAGGTGTGTGTCAGTGCGTGTGTGTGTTGTGGTGATGTCCACGTCTCACTCGTTCTGCTTCCTGCATTCATTAGGGTGGGATACTCACTAGCTTGACAGAACAGCAGGAGAGGTGAGTGTGTGGGTTGAGAGAAACCGTGTTTAGGTGAGTGAGTTGCCTTGTGTGTGTGTGTGTGTGTCTGTGTGGGTGTCTGTGTGGGTGTGTGTGGGTGTGGTGTGGGTGAGTTAAGGGGGTTTTTTGAAGTTAGGTTGTTTTGGGGGGGGGGGGGGGGGGTTGTTGTTGTTTTTTTAAATTTGGTTTTGCAGTTTTTGGTTGTGTTTGGTTGGTTGGTTGGTTGGTTGTGTCAGTATTAGGAACTTTGTCTTGTCTAACTTTCTGGTGTGTTAGTTCAGATTTCTGTGCTGGTCTGACTTCTTCTGTGTCTACCTGTTTGAGTTTTGTCTCTCTTCTTTTTTTTTTCTTGTGTTTTTCCTTCGTCTTCTTCTTCTTTATTTTCATTTCTTTTTTATTTTCTTCTTCTTCGTCGTCGTCGTCGTCGTCTTCTTCGGGATTCTTTTTCTTTGCTATTCTTCTTTGGAATTTGTCTTCTTCTTTGACTTTTTTTTCTTTGCAATTCTCCTTCTTCGCAATTCTTCTTCTTCACAATTGTTCTCCTTTGCAATTCTTCTTGGGAGGGGGGGGGGGGGGGTGGGGGGGAAGGTTCGAAATTTTTCTTCGTTTACGGAATTTCTTCTTCTCCTCCTCCTCCTCTTCCTTCTCCTTTTTCTTCTTCTTCTTCTTCTTCTTATCTTCTTCTTCTTCTTCTTCTTTGAAATTTTTTCTTCTACTTCGCAATTCTTCTTATTCTTATTCCTTTCCTTAGCAATTCTACTTAGCAATTTTCTTAGCAATTCTTCTTCGCAATTCTTCTTTTTTGGAATTCTTCTTTTACGAAATTCTTCTCCTCCTTAGCAATTCTTCTTCACAGTTTTTATTCTTCTTCTCCTCAGTAATTCTTCTTAGCAATTTCTTCTTCCTCGCAATTTTTTCTTCATAATTCCTCTTCTTTTTCTTTGCTATTCTTTGTAATTCTCCTTCTCCGCAGTTCTTCTTCGCAATTCTTCTCGGCAACTCTTCTTTTTTTGCAATTCTTCTTCTGTGCAATTCTTTTTCTTGGCAATTCTTCTTCTTGACAATTCTTCTCGGCAATACTTCTTTGCAATTCTTCTTCGCAATTCTTCTTTTTGGCAATTCTTCTTCTTCGCGAATCTTCTTTTTTTGGCAATTCTGCTTCACAATTCTTCTTCGCAATTCTTCTTCTTCTTGGCAATTTTTCAGAATTCTTCTTTCCATTCTTCTTCTTTTTCGCATGTTTCTTCTTTCCTTTATTTTCTATCTCAAAACGATTGTTTGTCTCAGAATGTGATCTCCGCCGTGTATCTGATACTGGGGTCATTTGTTCATACTGCATACACACGGGGACTGGATGAAAACAAAGCACATGAGTGTTTATTCCATTATCCTCGAAATAAAAGAATGAACGAATAAATAAAGAAAGAAATAGTCACAAAGGACAATTTATTTTGTACTATCCTTTTGTTACTGACGATAGATTTTATAACACAACGCTCTCTCTCTCTCTCTCTCTCTCTCTCTCTCTCTCACTCTCTCTCTCTTCATGTATGGGCCAATGGCCTTTTTGTGAATAAACCTTTCGAGTTCGAGTTCGTGTTCGTGTTCGAGTTCTCTCTCTCTCTCTCTCTCTCTCTCTCTCTCTCTCTCTCTCTCTCTCTCTCTCTCTCTCTCTCTCTCTCTCTCTCTCTCTCTCTCTCTCTCTCTCTCTCTCTCTCTCTCTCTCTCTCTCTCTCTCCCTCGCTCTTCTCTTCTCTTCTCCTCTCCTCTCTTCTCCTCTCTTCTTTTCTCTTCTCTCCTTTCTCTTCTCTTCTCCTCTCTTCTCATCTCTTCTCTTTCCTTCCTCTCCTCACTTCTCTTCTCTTCTCTTCTCTTCTCATCTCTTCTCTTCTCTTCTCCTCTCTCTCTTCTCTCGCCTCTCCTCTCTTCTTTTCTCCTCTCCTTCTTCTCTTCTCTTCTCTTCTCTTCTCCTCTCCTCTTTTATCTTCTCTTCTCTTCTCTTAATATTTTTTCACGTCTTCGTGTGATTTGAAAAGGATATCTTTGCGAGCAAATCTTTAAGATGACCGTATATCATGACAACATAAAAACACAGTCCCTGTGTTATTGTAGATTAGCATTATATATTCTTACAATACTTTGCACTGTGCTTAAGATTATTCACTTATTGTTTTTATAATCATCCGCTTTATATAGGAGTGCTGCCCCGATTTGCAGAACTGTTCTGTTTGCATTTTCATATCTATCTATCTATCGATATCTATCTATCTATCTATCGATCGATCGATCGATCGATAGATAGATAGATAGATAGACAGACAGACAGACAGACAGACAGACAGACAGACAGACAGTCAGACAGGCAGGTAGACAGGCAGGCAGGCAGGCAGGCAGGCTGGTAGATAGATAGATAGATAGATAGACAGACAGACAGACAGACAGACAGACAGATAGATAGATAGATAGATAGGTAGGTAGGTAGTAGGTTAGGTAGGTAGGTGTGTAGGTAGGTAGGTAGGTAGGAAGGTAAATAGGTAGATAGATAGATAGATAGATAGATAGATAGATAGATAGATAGATAGATATGATAGATAGATAGACAGACAGACAGACAGACAGACAGACAGATAGATAGATAGATAGATAGATAGATAGATAGATAGATAGATAGATAGATAGATAGATAGATAGATAGATAGATAGATAGATAGATAGATAGATAGATAGATAGATAGATAGATAGATAGATAGGTACATGATGTATGTATGTATGTATGTATGTATGTATGTATGTATGTATGTATGTATGTATACAGCAATCAGAACTTAAATGAACAGTTGATATTACACTTTCGCTCAGGATCATAGATTTTGATTCTAGTTTCCAGTAAAAAGATATTTCCCCTAAAATGTTTACTGTACACTCTGATTTTGAATTATGCTGATTAAAAACAAATTACTGAAACGGACAGGTTTTGTTGATTGATACTAATTTTATCTTTGGTTATGCGATAACAGTGGTCCACGCTTCAAATACTCAGAGAACTTCATTCAATAATGTAGAAATAATGTCTTGACCACAAGACTGGTCATTTTTGGTCCGGGAGTGGCAAACGTATAAAAACAAAAATTATCGACCAGAACGTCTTTGGGAATTTTGCATGCGTCGTTTATTTTCCAAATGATGTGTAAAACTGAAATAATTGCTACAACTAGGAATCTGTCTTTGCAGTATCAGCGTTGGACCTATATCCTTCTTCGCGAAGTCTCAGAATATAATAATAATAATAATAATAATAATAATAATAATAATAATAATAATAATAATAATAATAATAATAATAATAATAATAATAGTAATATTATTATTATTATTATTATTATTATTACTGCTATCATTAGTAGTAATAGTAGTAGTAGTAGTAGTAGTAGTAGTAGTAGTAGTAGTAGTAGTAGTATATTATCATCCTTCTTCGCGAAGTCTCAGAATATCAATGTGAACAAAAAAACATACCATAAAGTAAAGGCAAAGGTGTCCCATAACCTATGTGGTCGAAGGGGAGCAAGGCGTCAGAGATCTCAGCTTCTCAAGGGGCCAGCATATTGAGGGCGGCGCCCATCTCCTCTCCCTCGCTGCTTTACCTTCCCTGACCCTAAAGAGGGCAGGTACCCATTTACAACTGGGTGAACTGGGGGGACTGTACTGAAAGCAAGGCGCGCAGACAGTCACATACCACACTGGAAACATAATAGAGTTTAAAATCCTATAATCTAGAAGAAAAGCAAAGAAAGAGTTAAATACACCTGCAATGTATGTAAGAAAACGTCCTTTTAACCAATCAAGATGTGATTTTTTGGAGGGGTAAATATCATGTCATGTCATTTGTTTTCTTTTATATCGAGGATAATGGAATAAGCACTCATGTGCTCTTTTACATCCAGTCCCCGTGTGTATGCGGTTTTGTAAATTCTGTCATCCGTTCCCACCGGCACACAATGGCCTACTCTTACGAAAAGCGGAACAGGATTTAACGTGTGCGCAAGATGTTCTGCGTGCGTTCGCACACGGGGCCTCGGTTAATAGTCTCATCCGAAGGACTCTTGGGGGAGAGTGGAGTCTGCACTGATGTGAACTCCAGGAGAAAATATATCCCCTTGAACGGGAATCGAACCCGAGTCGTCAGATTGCGAGCGCAATGTTCTAACCACTAGGCTATCCCGTCCCCGTCAAGATAAGGGAGGGTGGGGGGGGGGGGGGGGGTCGACACCTGCACCTCTAACAAGAGCAATACTACTGGACACAACTTGAAGCCTACAACATTTCTTTTTCATTTATCATTTTTCGTTTATATCTTAGTTCTAATGACCACCCAAAATTGAACGGGCTTTGACACGGTTGCACTGCCGTCAGCGCCTGGGCTTCATCACAGTTCTTGATTAAACCATTGACACTGGAGGACAACAGCAAAGTGAGAGGCTGTATGACCAGTGGATTTCTTTCCCACTCATGGAATTCCACTTGACAGCTTAATCTTTAGTGATCGACTATGACTCTCTGACTACGAGGCTTGACTCGCACAGTCCTTAATATGTGCTGCAGCCCTGGGGGGCTGGTTGGCCTTTGGAGAACATCTCCAACGCTGACTGTCCTTATGCCCACTTGGCCGAGAGAGTGGGGATGTACTGTGGGCAAGGCATCTCCACTATAATCAAATTGCTGCCCAGTTTCCAAAACAGCAGCTGCCTCCTCTGCTGTTTTGGAGGTCATCGTCGAACACGACGGACAAACATACACTGCTGTAAAAGGCTCCTACTTCTCTGTCAAACGCTCAGACGGCAACTCTTCTTGTCTGTCATTATTATAAGCAAAAACGCGTTGCGCTCCCGTTAAGCGCCTGACAAGTTAGGCCCAGCACATCCGACTTCGGCATGCATGGGAGAGAACTGTTCTCTTTTCAGTCTTTCTGGCAGGGGAAAAAAACAAAAAAAAGGCAGGAGAAAGAATGAACCAAAAGGGAGAA
>CM054159.1:35645066-35646771 GCA_028751875.1 Rapana venosa | reverse complement strand
AGATACAGTATAATGATCAAGAAAAGTTCTGTCCATTTTGTAAAACAAAAGTCGAAAACGAAGCCCATTTTTTGTTCGATTGTTCAATGTACTCAGATCTAAGGGATAAGTTTTTGACTAACTGTATAAATATACCATTGTCAGTTTTACTTATAACATCAAATAGAGAACGTAGTCATTATCTATCCAGATATATTTTTCATTCTATTAATAGAAGGAAGAAATTGCTGTGTCAAAATATCAGTTAATGATGGGTGTGTTAAAGCTTTGTATGCACATGTATGATCCAGATCCTGAATTTTAATGTTGCATTTTGACTGATACTGATTTTGATGTCTACTGTCTAAGGTATTGATGCAGTATGACATGAATGTGTATCAAATGCTAACCTTGTTCGAGATATGAGCCTCCAAGGATCGGTTGTTTTCCATGTGTGATCAAAATTTGCATACCAATATATTGGTTTTCCTCTTTCCCCCAAACTCCGTGTATTGTGGCCTAAGGCCAATGTACATATTAAAACTGTTCAGAGTTCAGAGTTCAGAGTTCTCTCTCTCTATATTGCTGCTATACTAAACTATACTCCCCTACATAGAAAACGATCATTAAACCACCTCCACCACCACCTCCACCACCACCACCTCCACCTCCACCTCTACTACTACCACTACTTACAAAAGCAACTGGACTGACCGATATGGTCTCCGATTAGCTCAGCAAAGCGTGAAATCTTTGGCTGTTGTGTCCAGAAGGGGCAGCCTTGAAACTCAGATGAGAAAGTCTTGGGCAACTTAGGCTCGAAGGTAAACTAGGTAGACAGGTAGGTAGGTGTGTGTCAGTGCGTGTGTGTGTGTTGTGGTGATTGTCCACGTCTCACTCGTTCTGCTTCCTGCATTCATTAAGGGTGGGATACTCACTAG
The DNA here is from genome assembly GCA_028751875.1 of Rapana venosa. Taxonomy (NCBI): domain Eukaryota; kingdom Metazoa; phylum Mollusca; class Gastropoda; order Neogastropoda; family Muricidae; genus Rapana; species Rapana venosa. The sequence goes on along the minus strand of CM054159.1, from coordinate 35,645,851 downwards.
CTTGACAGAACAGCAGGAGAGGTGAGTGTGTGGGTTTGAGAGAAACCGTGTTTAGGTGAGTGAGTTGCCTTGTGTGTGTGTGTGTGTGGTGTGTTGTTGGTGTGTCTGTGTGGGTGTGTGTGGGTGTGGTGTGGGTGAGTTAAGGGGTTTTTTGAAGTTAGGTTGTTTTGTGGGGGGGGGGGGGGTTGTTGTTGTTTTTTTAAATTTGGTTTTGCAGTTTTTGGTTGTGTTTGGTTGGTTGGTTGGTTGGTTGTGTCAGTATTAGGAACTTTTGTCTTGTCTAACTTTTTGGTGTGTTAGTTCAGATTTCTGTGCCTGGTCTGACTTCTTCTGTGTCTACCTGTTTTGAGTTTTTGTCTCTCTTCTTTTTTTTTCTTGTGTTTTTCCTTCGTCTTCTTCTTCTTTATTTTCATTTCTTTTTTATTTTCTTCTTCTTCTTCTTCGTCGTCGTCGTCTTCGTCGAGATTCTTTTTCTTCGCTATTCTTCTTTGGAATTTGTCTTCTTCTTTGACATTGTTTTTTCTTTGCAATTCTTCTTCTTCGCAATTCTTCTTCTTCACAATTGTTCTCCTTTGCAATTCTTCTTGGGGGTTGGGGTGGGGGGGAAGGTTCGAAATTTTTCTTCGTTTACGGAATTCTTCTTCTCCTTCTCCTCCTCTTCCTTTTCCTTTTTCTTCTTCTTCTTCTTCTTCTTCTTCTTCTTCTTCTTTGGAATTTTTCTTCTACTTCGCAATTCTTCTTATTCTTATTCTCTTCCTTAGCAATTCTACTTAGCAATTCTTCTT
>CM054159.1:35627566-35640066 GCA_028751875.1 Rapana venosa | reverse complement strand
ATAGATAGATAGATAGATAGATAGATAGATAGATAGATAGATAGATAGATAGATAGATAGATAGATAGATAGATAGATAGATAGATAGATAAATGATGTGTGTATGTATGTTTGTATGTATGTATGTATGTATGTATGTATGTATGTATGTATGTATGTATGTATGTATGTATGTATGTATGTATGTATGTATGTATGTATGTATGTATGTATACAGCAATAAGAACTTAAATGAACAGTTGATATTACACTTTCGCTCAGTATCATACATTTTGATTCTAGTTTCCAGTAAAAAGATATTTCCCCTAAAATGTTTACTGTACACTCTGATTTTGAATTATGCTGATTAAAAACAAATTACTGAAACGGACAGGTTTTGTTGATTGATACTAATTTTATCTTTGGTTATGCGATAATAGTGGTCCACGCTTCAAATACTCAGAGAACTTCATTCAATAATGTAGGAATAATGTCTTGACCACAAGATTGGTCATTTTTGGTCCGGGAATGGCAAACGTATAAAAACAAAAATTATTGATCAGAACGTCTTTGGGAATTTTGCATGCGTCGTTTATTTTCCAAATGATGTGTAAAACTGAAATAATTGCTACAACTAGGAATCTGTCTTTGCAGTATCAGCGTTGGACCTATATCCTTCTTCGCGAAGTCTCAGAATATAATAATAATTATAATTATTACTTTTTATTATTATTATTATTATTATTGCTATTCTTCTTCTTCTTCTTTTTCTTCTTCTTCTTCTTCTTCTTCTTCTTCTTCTTCTTCTTCTTCTTCTTCTTCTTTCTTCTTCTTCTTCTTCTTATTATTATTATTATTATCCTTCTTCGCGAAGTCTCAGAATATCAATATCAACAAATAAACATACCATAAAGTAAAGGCAAAGGTGTCCCATAACCTATGTGGTCGTAGGGGAGCGAGGCCTCCACTTCTCTAGGGGCCAGCATATTGAGGGCGGCGTCCATCTCCTCTCCCTCGCTGCTTTACCTTCCCTGACCCTAAAGAGGGCAGGTACCCAGAGAGCGTGATAGAAAAGAGGGAATTTTTCGCACAGAATTTCCAGAAGGTGGGGGTGCTGTTTATACTGACAGGAGCCTTGGCAACCGCCCCCCCCTCCCTCTCTCTCTCTCTCTCTCTCTCTCTCTCTCTCTCTCTCTCTCTCTCTCTCTCCTTCTCTCCCCTCCCTCTCCAGCCACCCACCTTACTCTTCCACCCCCCTCCCCGCTCTAACAACTCTCTTTATCGCGGGACTGTTTACCTATTTAGATTCAACCAATCCGTCGTTAGCCGTCGCTCTTTCTCTCATTTCTGGTCCATCGGTCTGGAATGACCTCCCTTCCTCTCTCTCTCTCTCTCTCTCTCTCTCTCTCTCTCTCTCTCTCTCTCTCTGTCTCTGTCTCTTTCTCTCTCGCTCTCTCTTCGCCAAAAAAGCTTTCTTAATATAAGACACTTTTTAATCCAGCCTCACGACATATTTATTGCAAACCTAAGATTTTCATCTTCTGTTTCAACTCATACCTGTCCCTGCCTTCAACAGCCGAAATCCCCATCACCCTGCCAAACTATATGACCCCCTGTCTCTCTCTCTCTCTCTCTCTCTCTCTCTCTCTCTCTCTCTCTCTCTCTCTCTCTCTCTCTCTCTCTATTTTTAGGATTTTCTTTTAATTGCTTGCTTGGGAGGGGGGGGGGGGAGGGTTGTTGGGGGGGGGGGGGGGGGGAGGGTTGTTGGGGGGAGCTGTTTGAAAAGGGTTATTTCCCCTTGTTTTTATTGTGAGACTGTATAAGTATTGGGTTATTATTATTAAGATGTATCCCTAACGGGCGGGGACTGGATGTAAAAAAGCACATGTGTGCTTATTCATTATCCTCGAAATAAAAGAATTTGTCATTGTCATTGTCATTGTCTCTCTCTCTCTCTCTCTCTCTCTCTCTCTCTCTCTCTCTCTCTCTGTTTGTGTGTGTGTGCATTTGAATTTGTTAAACCTAATAATTGTTATTGGTTGCATGAATATGTAAGATTAGGTTGAATTCAAGCGCTTTGAGTTGGTTTTTGCAGGATTTAGCGCTATATATATATATAGCGATGTATTATTATTATTATTGTTATTATTATTATTATCATCTCCATCATAATCATCGTCATTATTATCATCCTTATAATTATTATTATAATAATTTATTATTATTATTATTATTATTATTATTATTATTATTATTATCCTCATCATCCTCATTATTATAGACCATTATTATTATTATCATCATCATCATCATCGTCATCTACCATTATTATTATTATCATCACCACCACCATCACAACCACCACCCTCCTCCTCCTCCTCATTCAGCTTACTACAAGATTCAGCGCTATACAAATTCTCTATATTATTATTACATTATTATTATTTATATTATTATTAATATTATCATTGTTATCCTTATTTATTCCTTCACCCTTCCTTTCCCATCCCATCCTTTCCTCCTTCGCTTCCTCTAATCGGCCTGACTGACCTTTTTTCTGTTTTTCCTTTCTTTCGCTAATCAGCTTGACTGACCTTGTTTCTGTCTTTCCTTTCTTTCGCTAATCAGCTTGACTGACCTTGTTTCTGTCTTTCCTTTCTTTCGCTAATCAGCTTGACTGACCTTGTTTCTGTCTTTCCTTTCTTTCGCTAATCAGCTTGACTGACCTTGTTTCTGTCTTTCCTTTCTTTCGCTAATCAGCTTGACTGACCTTGTTTCTGTCTTTCCTTTCTTTCGCTAATCAGCTTGACTGACCTTGTTTCTGTCTTTCCTTTCTTTCGCTAATCAGCTTGACTGACCTTGTTTCTGTCTTTCCTTTCTTTCGCTAATCAGCTTGACTGACCTTGTTTCTGTCTTTCCTTTCTTTCGCTAATCAGCCTGACTGACCTTGTTTCTGTCTTTCCTTTCTTTCGCTAATCAGCCTGACTGACCTTGTTTCTGTCTTTCCTTTCTTTCGCTAATCAGCTTGACTGACCTTGTTTCGTCTTTCCTTTCTCTTTTTTCGCTTTCTCTAATCAGCCTGACTGACCTTTTTTAGGTCTTTCCTTTCTTGTGTTTCGCTTTCTCTAATCAGTTTGACTGACCTTTTTTCTGTCTTTCCTTTCTTTCGTTTCGCTCCCTCTAATCAGCCTGGGGACGGGATAGCTCAGTGGTTGGAGCACTCGCTTTCCCCTAGCCAAGTTAAGCAGCGTCGAGCGTGGTTGGTTACCAGTTGGATGGGTGACCTGTTTGCGCGCCTTGGCTTCAGTACAGTTCCCCCAGTTCACCTAGCTGTAAATGTGTACCTGCCCTCTTTTAGGGTCAGGGAAGGTAAAGCAGCGAGGGAGAGGAGATGGGCGCCGCCGCCCTCAATATGCTGGTCCCCTAGAGAAGTTGAGGTCTCTGACGCCTCGCTCCCCTACGACCTTATAGGTTTATGGGACTCCTTTACCTTTTTAATCAACCTGACTGACTTGTTTTCATTTCTTTTCTTTCCTTTTGTCTTTTGTTTCTGGCTTTCCTTCCCTGATCGCCACCTGGGCGGCATCATCATCAGCATCATCATCATCAGCAGCAGCAGCAGCAGCAGCAGCAGCAGCAGCGGAGACCTGGCACTATGGGAGTCACCTCGTCCACTGGCAAGAAAGGCTTCAACTCCACGGGGGAAGGGGTCCCTACCACTTTCGGGGGATTGGTGGGCAACATCGGAGTCACCTCCTCTACCAGCAAGAAAGGTCGGGTGTTGGGGGGGGGGGGGTGAGGAGGGGACAGGGGGGGGGGGTTTGAGGGGGGGGGTTGAGGGGGGGGTTGAGGGGGAGGAGGGGGGAGGAGGGGGGGAGGGGGGTTGGGTGGGTGGGGGAGGGGTGGGGTTGGGGGGCTGGGGGGAGGTTGGGGGAGGTGGGGGGAGGTTGGGTTTGGTGGGTGGGGGGGGGGTGGGTGGAGGGGGGTTGGGGGGGAGGGGAGGGGTTGGGGGGGGGGGGGGGGGTTGGGGAGGTTGGGAGTGGGGTTGGGGGGTTGTGGGGGAGGTTGGGGGAGGTGTGGGGGAGGTTGGGGGGAGGGCGGGGGGAGGGGTTGGGGGGAGGTGGGGGGGAGGTGGGGGTTGGGGGGGGAGTGTGTGGGTGGGAGGTGGGGTTGGGGGGTAGGATGGGGGGGTTGGGGGAGATGGGGGATTGGGGGAGGGGGGAGAGGGGATTGGGAGAGGGGGGTTGGGGGAGAGGGGGGCTCGGGAGTGGGGTGGGGGAGGGGTTTGGGGGAGTGGGGGGGTGTGCGTGGGTTGGGGTGAGGGTGGGGGTTGTGGTGGGGGTTGGGGGTGGGGGGTATGGTGTCGGTTGGGGGTTGAGGGGGGTGAGGTGTTGTGGAGTGGGGGGGAGGGGGAGGGTTTTGGGGGGGGGGTTGGGGGGGTTGGGGGGGTAGGGGGGTTGGGGGGTGTTGAAGGGGGGGTGGGTGGGGGGTGTTGGGGGTTGGGTGGGGGAGGTGGGGGGGGGTGGGGTGATGTGGTGGGATGGGGGGGGGGGGGTTTTGGGGGGGGTTGGGGTGGGGAGGGGTTGGGTTGGGGGTTGGGGTGGGGTGTAGGGGGGGATGGGGGGAGTGAGGGTGGGGAGGGGGTGGTTGTGGGGGGGTGGGGTGGTGGGTGTGGTGGGGTGGGGTAGGGGGGGTGGGGGTATGGTGTGGAGGGGGGGGGGGGGTATTGTGTGAGGGGAGGTATGTGTGTTTGTGTGTGTGTGTGTGTGGTGTGTGTGTGTGTGTGTCTGTGTGTGTGTGTGGTGTGTGTGTGTGTGTGTGTGTGTGTGTGTGTGTTTTGTGTGTGTGTGTGTGTGTGTGTGTGTGTCAACTCAAGTCGAGTCAAATTTTTATTTTCAGATGGTACATTTGTGTTTTCACACATTTTCTTTATTTATCTAGTTGTTTTTTCATTTCAAATATAATGGATTAAGCACGCACGTGCTTTTTATTTTATTTTAATCAGTCCCTGTCTGCTTTGTAAATTATGTCATCCGTTCCTACCGGCATACAATGACCTACATTGATCCACCAACCCACAAAACATTCTCAGATTAGAAAGAGATGACCACTTACTTATCCAAAACAATTTTTAAAACACAAATAGATAAACAAAAATCACCAAAGCAAACCTGTAAAAGAAGTTCTCTCCCTTCAAATTTTTTCGCCTTACCTTCACCTGTCCCATAGTCCCTTGGACTGTGGGGGGCACCACTGAAGATTTTACAACCAGCTTCCTCCACTCCCAGCGGTCCTCTGCTTTCCGTAGTAAATCGTTCCACTCAAGGCCAGTCAGTCCACTCTCTGATGTTGTCTTCCCATCGTTTTCTCTGTCTGCCTCTTCGTCTCCCTCCTTGTACTGTTCCCTGTAGGACAGTCTTGGCCAGTCCAGATGTTCGTGTGACCTGCCCGTACCACTTTAGTTTGCGTTTTTTTCACTGAAGTCAGGAGCTCTTCATAGGGTCCGATGGCGTTTTTAATTCTGGCCTTCAATTCCTCATTAGTTTTTTTTTAATTTTATTCTTTTATATCGAGGATAATGGAATAAGCGCTTATGTGCTTTTTTACATCCAGTCCCCGTCTGTATGCGGTTTTGTAAAATTTGTCATCTGTTCCCACCGGCACACAATGGCCTACTCTTCCGAAAAGCGGAACAGGATTTAACGTGTGCGCGAGATGTTCTGCGTGCGTTCGCACACGGGTTCTCGGTTTATAGTCTCATCCGAAGGATGGTGGTGGTTGGCTGTATGAGATACCAAGGAGTTTGCAAAAGCAGCCATTTCCATTGCTCGTTTCCCCTGAAAAAAAAGTTTCAGAAAAAAAGAATGACTCCCATGAAACAAGTTTTAAAAAAAAGAGTTTGACTCCCAACGAACAAACACAGAAGAGAATGAATCAGTTTGGATCAGTAGTGCGATAGAGTGCTATACTTCTTCCTCGGGTATTGAAATGTAAAGGGAGGAAATTAATTATTTGGGGGTGCAGTAACGTTCGAAGTTTCGTCCCTTGGTGTCATTGTTTCCTAACGTGTTTGTTTATTTGTTTTGTTACATTTTTTGTTGACTTCGATTTAGTAGTGTTGAATGGGGGCTGGAGGTGTGTATGTGGGGGAGGGGGGGGGGGGGTCGAGTCGCACTATTTGCGTGTATGGAAATTGGTTTTTGTCTATATGCATGTCGCTTGTCTGCATAAGCATTGAATGTTAAGTTATCGTGTAGTGGGGCTTGAAATAAGCTGTGGCTTAATGCCTTTCCCCTGCTGTATTTTTTGCTTGCTTATATTCTATGTTTATTGAATGAATTATGTTTAATTATAATAATAATAATGTATGGGATTTATATAGCGCTGAATCTTGTAAAGTAAACAAATCAAAGCGCTTGCATTCAAATCATTCACACGCATGCAGCTGTCCACAAATAATAAGATAAGATATGTCAAAAGAATTTTACTTCCTTCAAACGAATTTAGAAAAAAAAAATACTCCCATATATTTCCAGTAAGTTACTTCAGAGAAAAAAATTTGAATCGACTCCAGTCAAGCAAATCTCAAAGAAAAGTTATCTCCCATCAAGAAAATACAAGACAAAAGAAAAACAAACACAAAAAAACCTACAACAACAACAACTCCCCTTCTCCCCCCCAAAAAATTGCCTTTTATCAAACATGTCCAACAAAGAAATTGTGTCCCATTAAAGACATCCAAAAGAAACAAAATCAGAAAAAGAAATTCCAAAGAAAACTGTTTCCCAGGCAAACAAATCTACAAAAAGAAATTGTCTCCCATCAAGCAAAAATAATAAAGTATTTGAGAAACCGATTCCTGTATACAGAAAAGAAAATGACTCTTATGAACCAACTTTTAAACAAAATATTTAAAAAAAGAAAATTTCAACAACAAAAAATTTGTCTCCCACCAACCATATTCCAGGGGGGAAAAATTGTCTCCCATCCCATTAAAACATATCAACAAACAAACCCAAAAAAAGTTGTCTCCCATCTATATAAAAAATTCTCCCATCCCTATAAAGTTGTCTCCCATAAGATTTACCTCCCATCCATTACCCAAAAAAATCTCCCACCCATAACCAAAAAAAAACACACACAAAATTATCTCCCATCCACACCACACACACACACACACACTCACAGACAATTCTTTTCCACCAACGCAAACTTTTAAGTCAAATCAAGTCAAAAGTCACAAACACTTTCATCATCCCATGAAGGGCAATTACAATACTGACAGGCGCATTTGATACCTATAATTATCTCACAAGACCCAAGAAAAATACAGTTCGGATTGTTATAAACATTCCAAGCAAGGAAGGACCCCTCCCTGCTAGCCCCCCACCCAAAAATACAACAACAAACCAACAAACCAACAAACCAAACCAAAACCAACAAACAAAATCAAACCACAACGCAACATCCTTCCCAACAAAACCAAAAAAGGTAAAAGGTAAAGGAGTCCCATAACCTATAAGGTCGTAGGGGAGCGAGGCGTCAGAGACCTCACTTCTCTAGGGGCCAGCATATTGAGGGCGGCGCCCATCTCCTCTCCCTCGCTGCTTTACCTTCCCTGACCCTAAAGAGGGCAGGTACCCATTTACAGCTGGGTGAACTGGGGGGAACTGTACTGAAGCCAAGGCGCGCAAACGGTCACCCATCCAACTGGTAACCACGCTCGACGCTGCTTAACTTGGCTGGGGGAAAGCGAGTGCTAACCAACCTTTACCAACAAAACAAAACAAAACCAAAAACCACTAAACCCAAACCAAAAACCAACAAAACCAACAAACAAAATCAAACCACAACGCAACGTCCTTTTCATTCATCCGTTCCCTCTCACGCTTGCAGGTCAGAGAGAACTGGAGCCTCCATGGGTCAGGTTTGTGGCTGTGCCGCCAGAATTTGCCGCGGACACAGTAGGAGGAACCTCGGACGGCATGTCTCAGGTTGGACCCAACACTGTGGTTCGCGTCAGGACTGGGCAGTTCGACTCCGATGCCTTCAGATGGAGCCGAGGCTTCACCTCAGGTTGGTTGGTTGGCTGGTTGGTTGGTTGGTACTTGTGGGTTTGGGCAAGAGGGGGTAAGGAGGGTTGGGAAAATTTTTTAAAATTTTGGGGGGGAAATTTTTTTTTTAAAAAGGGGGGGGGGGGGAAAAAAATTTTATTTTTTTTTTGGGGGGGGGGGGGGAAAAAAAAATTTTGGGGGGGGGGGGGGGGGGGGGTAAATTAAAAAAAAAAAAAATTTTAAAAAAAAAAATTTTTAAAGGAAATTTTGTTTTTTTTTAAAAATAGAGGGCTAAAAAAAGGGGGGTTTTTTTTTTAAGGAAGGGGGGGGGGTTTAAAATCCGGGGGGGGGGGGGGAAAAATTTTTTTTTAAAAAAAAAAAAAAAAAAGGGGGGGGGGGGGAATTTAAGGTAGGAGGGGGTTAAATTAATGGGGGGGGGGGGGGGGGGGGGGGGGGGGGGGGGGGGGGGTTTTTTTTTGGGGTTAAGGGGGGGGGTTTTGGGGGGGGGGGGGGGGGGGGGGGGGGGGGGGGGGAGTGGGGGGGTTTGGGGGGGGGTTTTTAAAAAAAAAAAAATTTAAAAAAAAAAAAAAAATTTAAAAAGGAAATTTTTTTTTTGGGTTTTTTGATTTTGGAGTGGGTTGTGGTGGGTGTGGGTTTTTTTTGGGGGGGGGGGGGGGTTTTTTTTGGGGGGGGGGGGGGTTAGGAGGGGTTTTTTTTTGGGGGGGTTTTGTTTTGGGGGAAGGGGTTTTTTTGGGGGGGAAGGGGGTTGGGTTGGGGGGGGAAATTTAAAAGGGGGGGGGTTTGGGGGTGGTTAGGGGTTTTGGTGGGGGGGTGGTGTGGTGTGTGGTGGGGGGGGGTTTTGGGGGGGGGGGGGGGGTTTTGGGTTTGGGTGGGAGTTTGGGGTTGTTTGGTATTTGGGGGTTTTAAAAGGGGGAATGTTTATGTTTTTTTTTTGGGTAGAAATGGGAGGGGAATGGTGTGTGTGGGAGAGGGGGGGAAAAATAAGGGGGGGGGAGGGGAAAAGGAGGGGGGAGGGGAGGGGGAGGGGGGGGAGGGGGGGGAAAAGGGGGGGGATAGGAGGGGGGAAAAGAGAGAGGGAAGGAGGTAATTAAGAGGATTTAAAAAATTTTATTTTTTTGGGGTTTGGGGGGAAAAGTTTTTTTTTAAAAGGTGGCGATTTGGAAAATTTGGGGGTAAAAAAAATTTTTCCCTTTGGGGAAAAAAAGGTTTGTGTGGAAGAGTTTGGTGCTTAGAAGGAATGGTTTTTGGGGTGTGTTGGGGGTTTGTGTTTTGGTAAAAATTATAGTATGGTTTTTTTTTTTTTTTTGGGGGATGGGGGAAATTTGTTATTTAATGTTTTGTATAATTTATAAAATAAAAAATAGTATAGTAGTAGTTAAAAAATATATCCAAACATAAATTTTAAAATATAAAATTTTTTTAAAAAAAATTTGGCACACGAAAACCCCCGGTTTTTAAGTGTGGGATGTTGGGGGGGGGAAAAAAATTTTTTTTTAAAAAACACCTTTTTTTTTAAAATTTAAAGGGGTTTGTTTTTTTGTTTTACGATTCAGCCTATTTAACAAAGGATTAAAAATTTGAAAAAAGGGTTTTTAAAGGGTATGTATTTTTAGTAGTAGTAGTAGTAAAAAGTAGAAGAAAAGTAATACAAAGAGAAGAGAAGAGCACAAATTAGTAGTAGTAGTAAAATTAGAAAGGGGGGGGAGGGGGGGAGAGAAGTAGTATAGTATTTAGTGTAGAGTAAAAGAAACCAGCAGCCAGAGCAGAGACAGTAGAAGGAGAGAATAGTAGTAGTAGTAAAGAGAAAGAGAAGAGGGGAAAATACCCGCCCCCCTTTTTTTTTTTTTTTTTTTTTTTTTAAATCTTTTTTTATATAAAAATTTTAAAAAATTTTTTTTCCTTTTTTTAAAGGGGGAAAAGCTTTTTTTTTTTTTTCCCCCCAAACCCCAAAAATGGGTTTTTCTTACGAAAATGGGCAATTAAAGGCCCAAGGGGTTTCTTTCGCAAACCCTTTTTTAAGTTCATAAGCTTTTAAAGGGGATTGGGGAGATGAACTCCAGGGAAAATATCCCTTTGAACGGGAATGGAACCCGGGGCGTCAGATTTCGAGGCAACGTTTTTTTTACCACTAGGGACCCTCCCCCCCCGTGTCTTCTCTCAGGTAAACACTCCTTCGAGATCCTCTTCCCAAAAGCGGCGAGGATCGAGGCGTCTAGGGGGGGTAACCCCCACCCCCCCTGTACAGCAAAGCAAGGTACCCTGGTGGGGGTCCACCCGAACTGCTGGGGGTTTTCCCCCCAGAAGGAAAGAGCCTTCCACAAAACGCCCTCGTCAAAAATACCCGGTCACCAACGTCATATCATAACGATAATTTTCATATCTTTTGTACAGTTTGGACATAGCTTTTATTATGAGAATGGGGGGGAGGGGGGGGGAGGAGAGGAGAAGATTATTATTATTATTATTAAATTATTAAAAATCAGAGAAAGGGGATAGGATGATGATGATGATGAGTGATGATGATGATGATGTTTTTTTTATTATTATTATTATTATTTTCAATTTTTTTGTGGGTTGGTTTGGGGGGGGGGGGGTGGGGGGGGTGGAGGGGTTGGGGGTGGTTGTGGGGGGGATGGGGGTTGGGGGGGGGGAGGTGAAGGGGGGGGAGTGGGGGGGGTAATGTGTGTGTGGTGTGTGTGGGGGTGTGTGTGTGTGTGTGGTTGTGGGGTTTGTGGTGTGTGTGTGTGTGGTGTGTGTGTGTGTGTGTGTGTGGTGTGGTGTGTGGGGTGACAAGAATGCCATCGCAAGAAAAAACCCGATCACCCAAGTCAGTAATTTGTAGAGTTGGGTCATCTGTATAGTTGTTGTCTTGGGGAGGTGGGGAAAGAAGGAGGGGGTGGGGTGGATGGTGGGGGTGGGGTGAGTGGGGGTGGTGGGTGAGGGCGTGGGTGTGGGGGGTGTGGGTGGAGGCGTAGGGGGTGTGGGGGGGTGATGAGTTGGGGTAGGGATGGTGGGGGTGGGGTGAGTGAGGGTGGTGGATGAGGGTGGGGGGGGGGGTGATTGGGGGTGTGGGTGGGTGATGAGTGGGGGTGGGGTAGGGGATGGGAGGTGGTGGTGAGTGGGGGGCGTGGTTGGGAGGGTCAGGGGTGTGTGGGGGTGGGGGGTCGGAGGTGAATGGGTGGTTGTGTGTGGGGGCGGGGGGGGGATAATTTGTGTATGTTGTGTGTGGGGAGGGGTAGGGAGAAATGGGTGGGTTGGGGTGTGCACATAGGTAATTATCAGCATTAAACAACTATAACCAAAAACCACCAATTAAAATCATAAATAAGAAAGTTGAAGGGGAAAAAATTACCATTGTGTGTGTTTGTGTGTGTGTGTGCCTGTCCTGTGTGTGTGTATGTTGTTGGTTCTGTTCTGTGTGTTGGTGTGTGTGTGTGTGTGTGTGTGTGTGTGTGTGGGTTTTGTGTGTGGTGTGTGGGGTCTGTTGTGTGTGTGTTTGTGTGTGGTGTACGGCAGTCTGTCCTGTCGTTTAAAACCTAAAAAGGAAAACACCTCTTTTTATGTTAGTCTTTACAACAAACTAAAAAACTTATTTTGTATAAAAAAAAAAAAAAGTTACTGTCGTTGTCTGTGTACAGTCTGTTTCCACATAGTATGAAAAACGAAAAAAATTTTTTTGGGAGGGGGGGGGAGGAGGGGGGGGAAAAATTAAAAAAAACCACCCACCACCATCACCACCCCCAAAAAAAAAATAAACCAACAACAAAAAAAAACCCCAAACCAACAACAACAACAACAAAAAGTTTCTTTTTTAACCTTCACCTCTCCCCCCCCCCCCCCCCCCCCCCCCCCCCCCGTAATTTTTTTTTAAAACCCCCTTCACCTTTTTTTCCCCAAAAAACCCTCCCTTTTTTTCTTTTTTTTTCTTTCTTTTCTTCTTTTTTTTTTTTTGTTTTTTTTTTTTCTTCTTTTTTTTTTTCCCTTTTTTTCTTTTTTTCTTTTTTTTTTTTTTCTTTTTTTTTGGGTTTCTTTCTTTTTTTTCTTTTTTCCCTTTTTTTTTTTCTTTCTTTTTTTTTTTTTTCTTTTTCTTTTCTTCCTTTCTTTCTTTTTTTCTTTATTTCTTTTCTTTTTTTCTTTTCTTCTCTTTTTTTGTTTTCTCTTTTTTTTCTTTCTCTTTTCTTTTTCTCTTCTTTCTTTTCTTCTTTTTCTTTTTTTCTTCCTTTTTTTACTTTTTCTTTTTTAATTTCTTTTTTTCATCTTTCTTTTTTTTCTTTTTCTTTTTTTTCTTTTTATTTCTTTTTTTTTCTTTCTTTTCTTCTTTCGTTTCTTTTTCTTTTTATTCCTTTCCTTCTTTTCTTTATTTTCTTTTTTAGAATTTATTTTTTGGTCAGCTGTTATCATTATCGTTATTATTGTTATCATCATTGTTGTTGCTGTCGCTGTTGT
>CM054159.1:35615066-35620066 GCA_028751875.1 Rapana venosa | reverse complement strand
CGGAGAATGCCCTTGCGAAGTCGAAAAGTGCATTCAGGCGTCTCTCTTGCATCGTGTTATTATTGATCGTCACTTTATTTTGTTGTTGTTGTTGTTATTTTTATTGTTGTAAGTATGAGGGGAGAAGGCCCTTGCGAAATCCAACAGTGCATTCAGGCGTCTCTCTTGCATCGTGTTATTGATCGTCACTTTATTTTGTTGTTGTTGTTGTTATTGTAAGCATGAGCGGAGTATGCCCTTGCGAAGTCCAAAAGTGCATTCAGGCGTCTCACTTGCATCGTGTTATTGATCGTCACTTTATTTTGTTGTTGTTGCTGTTATTGTTGTTGCTGTTGTTATTGTTGTAAGCATGAGCGGAGAAGGCCCTTGCGAAATCCAACAGTGCATTCCGGCGTCTCTCTTGCATCGTGTTATTATTGATCGTCACTTTATTTTGTTGTTAATGTTATTGTTGTTGTTGTTGTTGCTGTTGCTGTTGTTATTGTTGTAAGCATGAGGGGAGTATGCCCTTGCGAAGTCCAAAAGTGCATTCAGGCGTCTCTTGCATCGTGTTATTATTGATCGTCGCTTTATTTTGTTGTTGTTGTTGTTGTTATTGTTGTTCTCCTTGTCATGTGAGAGTCTGGATGTGTTTTTGTCTTTTTCTAGTTCTGTTCTTTTGCAGCACTGACGTTCTTGTGTGTGATAGAAATGGAAAAGAGGATGATGATGATGATGATGATTGTCACAGGGAAGGGAAGGGTGGTGTGGTATACAATTTTGAGTACACGCTAAGGGATTGTGCCCAAGTCCTACCAAAGTGAACGAAAAGTTATATTATTTCATTTTTTTCGCATCTGCCTTTTTTTTTTTTTGGCTCCTCAAAGTGTATTGTGGCCCACTACCAAACCAAACCAAACCAAAACGAAACAAAACAAATGGATGAGTTCTTTTGTGTTCACACGCACACACGTAGACAACCTTCTCTTCTCCCTCCCCCCTTCCCCCCTCCCCCAGCCTCCCCCCCCCCCCCCCCCCCCCAACAACCCCTTCCTTCTTTTTCTTTTAGACCAACCAAGTAACTTTTTGTTTCTTTTTGTTACTTTTTGTTTACTACAAAAGTAACGGATAGCTCTGCTTGAATGTTCATTGATTTGGAACAATCTGCCAAACAAAAGATTAAGAAGATACGATAAGTACATTCGTGACATCGTATCCATCGCTTTCTTTTTTTCTTTCTTTTTCTCAAGACTACCGCAGCGCACGGTTTTTAATTTATTTGTTTTAAAACAAATTCCAGTAATGATTAGAATTAGAATTACTGTGGCAGGTCAGTCCCGTATCGGAAGTATACATAAGAATGACATAATAAGAATAATAATGTTAATATTTTTGAATGACGGAATAAATGCTTTATACACGTTTCGGGGTGATGTTTCTAGTTTCTGAGTTTTTGCTGTTTGTTCGTTTCTAGGGTTTTGTCTGTCTTTTCTTTCTTTTCCTTTTCTTTCCTTTCCTTTCTTCTTTCTTTTTGCTTTCTTTCTTTCTTTCTTTCTTTAATTCCATCTTTCTTTTTTTTTTCTTTCTTTCTTTCCTTTCCTTTCCTGTCTTCTTTCTTTTTTCTTTCTTTCTTTCTTTCATTCCATCTTTCTTTCTTTTTTTCCCTTATTGTTGTCTTCATTCAAGACCATGAACATTGTTGGTATATAAACAGCACCATTTTACATCTCTTTCCACTTTGTTACCTTTATATTTGACCTGAGTATATGTTGTTTTGTTCTCTCTCTCTCTCTCTCTCTCTCATCTCTCTCTCTCTCTCTCTCTCTCTCTCTCTCTCTCGTTCGCTCTCGCCTCTCTCTCTCTCTCTCTCTCTCTCTCTCTCTCTCTCTCTCTCTCTCTTTCCTATTTCTCTCCTTCCTCTCTCCCTCACCCCCACCCCCCTCTCTCTCTCTCTTTCCTATTTCTCTCCTTCCTCTCTCCCTCACCCTCACTCCCTCTCTCTCTTTCCTATTTCTCTCCTTCCTCTCTCCCTCACCCCCACTCCCTCTCTCTCTTTCCTATTTCTCTCCTTCCTCTCTCTCTCTCTCTCTCTCTCTCTCTCTCTCTCTCTCTCTCTCTCTTTCCTATTTCTCTCCTTCCTCTCTCCCTCACCCCCACCCCCTCTCTCTCTCTCTCTTTCCTATTTCTCCCCTTCCTCTCTCCCTCACCCCCACCCCCTCTCTCTCTTTCCTATTTCTCCCCTTCCTCTTTCCCTCACCCCCCCCCCCCCCCTTCCCCGTAATTCTTCTTCTATATCCACGTTATCGTCATCTTTTTCGCCTTTCTTTCTGTCTGTTTGTTTGTCTGCCGTATTATTGTCTGTCTCTGTGTCTGTTTGTTCGTTTCTTTAAGTGTTTTTTCTGTCTTATTTTTGTTTAATTTCTCGTAATTGTGTAATCCCTTTTTTGGTGATTACAGACGTTTTCAACAAGCTTGTTTGTTTGTAAATTGTAGCTGTGCTACGTTGTGGTTGTTTGTTCGTTTTTTTATAAATAATTATAACCTGTTCGGGGTTTGTTTATGGGGTTTTTTAACCTTGTTTCGTTTTTGTTATGTTTGTTTGTATAAGTTTTGGGTATGTTTTATCTTTTTTTTTTTTGGTTGTTGTATCTCTGTGGTAAAATGGCATCACCATTTCCGTGACTGCTTTTTTTAAAAAAACAAATAAATATTATGGGTCAGTTTTTGTGACGCAATTTGCCATCATCTATCTGCTCCGTCCAATAATACTTTTGGTGACGCTATCAGTGTCAATATCTTGCTGGTTTTGTCAATCATTTGACTCAGGCAATCAGAAGCATTGTTTTACTCATTTAACTTGGGAATAAAGTTGTGTATCTTTCGCTGGTAGAGGCAGACCAAGGAAGAGCTGGGAGGATAACATCAGCGAATGGACAGGCCTAGAACTCAACAAAACCCTGAGAAAGGCAAAACAAAGAGAGGAATGGAGGGAACTGGTTGTTGCGTTTTTGAGGGTGCCCCCACGGTCGTCAGACTACGGGACAGATAGATAGATCTTTCGCTGGTAAGGGTAACGGGTTTGTTTGGGGTTTTTTTTTGGGGGGGGTTGTTTGAGCATAAATTTATGTGTGTCTGTTTGCCTGTCTGTTTGTCTGTCTGTATATCTGTATGATTATATGTTGTGTTATGCCTGTCCGGTCAATCTGTCTGTTTTCCCACTGTCTCCGTACCTGCCTGTCTTTCTGTCTGTCTGTCTGTCTGTCTGTCTGTCTCTCTCCTCTCTCTCTCTCTCTCTCTCTCTCTCTCTCTCTCTCTCCTCTCTCTCTGTTTCTCTCTGGAGTTAACATCAGTGCCAACTCCATTCTCCGCAAAAGTCCTTTGGATGAGACTAGAAACCGAGGTCCCGTGTGAACACACGCAGAACATCTTGCACACACGTTAAAACCCATTGTGTGCCGGTGGGAACGGATGACAAAAATTTACAAAACTGTATACACACGGGGACTGGATGGGGAAAAAAGCACATGAGTGCTTATTCAATTATCCTTGAAATAAAAGAATAAAATAAAAATTAAATAAAATCTCTCTCTCTCTCTCTCTCTCTCTCTCTCTCTCTCTCTCTCTCTCTCTCTCTCTCTCTCTCTCTCTCTCTCTCTCTCTCTTGCTTATTTTCTGTCTACCCAGCCCATTCTCCTGCCTTTTCTGTTTGAAGGATATCTCAAACTTTTTGCTTTGAACTTTTAAAGAGCTGCCCTGAAGTCGGAACGTGTCGCCAGAGGCCAGCGGGCAGACCTCCTGCATACAGAGTGACAAGCACAGGAGAAGACCAGGCACTATGCATTCTATCCTATATGGCTATGATGACCAGAACACGAAGAAGAAGGAGAAGGAGGAGGAGGTAGAAGAAGAAGAAGAAGGAGGAGGAGGAGGAGGTAGAGGAGGAGGAGGTGAAGGAGATGAAGGAAGAAGAAGAAGAAGAAGAAGAAGAAGAAGAAGAAGAAGAAGAAGAAGAAGAAGAAGAAGAAGAAGAAGAAGAAGAATGTGCAGAAGAATAATACAAAGAAGAAGAAAGCAAAAAAGAGAAATGCGAAGAAAAAGAATGCAAAGAAGAAGAAGAAGAAGAAGAAGAAGAAGAATGCGAAGAAGAAGAAGAAGAAGAAGAAGAAGAAGAAGAAGAAGAAGAAGAAGAAGAAACAAGAACAAGAACAAGAAGAACAAGAACAAGAAGAACAAGAACAAGAACAAAAAGAACAAGAACAAGAAGAACAAGATGATGATGATGATGATGATGATGATGATGATGATGATGATGATGATGATGATGATGATGATGATGATGATGATGATGATGACGTCGACGACACGAAGAGGAAGAAGAAGAAGAAGAAGAAGAAGAACAACAACAACAACAACAACAAGAACAAGAACAAGAAGAAACAAAACAGAACCAGCAACGACAACAACAAAAACCTTACCAGCAACAACAACAAACCGACATTGGGACGAACTCTACCAAAATACCATAGTCACTTCAACAAAGCTTCCTTGTGGGAATGCCGGGAGCCTGTCAGTATAAATAGCATCCCCACCTTCTGGAAATTCTGTGCTAGGAATTCCCTCTTTTCTATCGCTCTCTTTGTTTCTGCCTTGTTCCTTTTTCTTCCTGTCACCTTCTTCTCGTCCATTTTCTGCTTTTTATTGTTCCATTCTCCTGCCTTTTTTTTTTTTTACCCCAGAGAGACTTAAAAGATAACCATTCTCTCCCATGCCGAAGTCAGATGCGCTGGGCCTGACTTGTCAGGCGCTTAACGGCAGCGTGACGCATTTTGGCTCATATAACAGACAACAAACAATAGTTGCTGTCTGAGCGTTCGACGACGAAGAAAAAGAATTTTATCTAAACAGACAAATCAATCTTTTGGCTTGATTGTATTAAAGTCCGAGCAGAGTTGTTCAATTTTGAGACAGGACCATTGGATCAGTGGTCTAGAGGTAACGCGCCTGTCTAGAAAGCGAAAAGG
>CM054159.1:35597566-35602566 GCA_028751875.1 Rapana venosa | reverse complement strand
GTGCCGGTGAGAACGGGTGACGAAATTTACAAAACTGCATACACACGGGGACTTGATGTAAGCTATGTGTGCTTATTCCCTTATCCTCGAAATGAAAGAATAAATTTTTTAAAAGGCGGCTACCAGCTCCCCACTAGAAGTGTCAGCATCCTTAAAGAGCCAGTGAAATGTTAAAGGAGCTTCCAACATTCTTAAAGATACGTCACATACAAACACACACACAAAAGTTATCTAAAAGAATTGTCACAGTCAGCAGAACTACACAGTGTTTCAAAGAATTGTCCCACAAGAACTGTTAGTATCCTACGCAAATTGTCGACATCCTAAGTAAAACGTTTTGCATCCTACAGGAATTATCAGCATTCTGACACAAAATGCTGTTCTTAAAGAACTAACGGGTTCTGAGAGAAATTACCATTAACTCTAAAAGAGTTGTAAACATGCCACAGAAACAGCCAGAATTTCAAAGGAACTGCCAACGTTTTTTTTACAAAAATCACCAGCAGCTGACAGAAACTCCGAACATTCTACAAGAATTATCAGTATTCTGCAAGACTAGCCAACATTGCAGGAGAAGTGCCAGTTCAAAAACTAGCTCCCAACGTCTCACAGTTGTTGCTGATAGACTTGATGAATTGTCATCCTCCTCTAGAAATGGCCAGCATCACAAGCTTGTAACATCCCCCCCCCCCCCCCCCCCCCCCCCCCCACAAAAAAAAACTTGTCAGAATTTTAGAGAAGTTGCCAGCATCCTAAAGGAATTGACAGTATTTACAAACTGCTAGTACCCGGAGAAACAGCTACCTCCCTACATAGATTTAATATGGACATCCTGAAGAAACTACTTGCACTCCAATGGAACCCAACCTTTCTATAAAAAAAAAAACTGCCAGGATTTGGATTAAGATTTAAGCAGCTTTTTTTCTTTAATATAACGTGAATATTTCAAAGAATTCAGAACCGCTGAACACAAATTTCTAGCGTCTTAAAAACTTTGACAGCACTGTAAAACTATCTCATGTATTGAAAGGAAATTACCAACATCTTTAACAAAATCACAAACATCTTAAAGAATTTGGAAGCATAAAAAACCCTTCAAAAGATATGATCGAGGTCTTCAACAAATAGCCAGCAGCATTGACAAACCATATGCATAAAAGGTCTCACCAACTCTTGGAGAAATCACCATTGTCTTAAGATAATCACCATCTCCTTAAAACTGTTAATGATATCCTATAAGACAGACACACCAACCTGCTCAAAACATACCAGCATCCTAACAATCTTACCAACATATTAAAGAAACCAACAACATTTTCAAAAAAGCTCCAATATCCACACACAAAAATCTCACCAGCTTTCTTAATATCTAATCAACAATTCTAGAGAGAAAAAACACCCTCACCAACCTTTGACAGAAATTACCAACATTTTAACAAAAACCACCAGCATCTTTTTTTTTAAATCATCAACATAGCAAAGAGATCTTTTAGGAAAAATCACCAATGTTGTAAAAAATATTGCCAACATTTCGAAGAAATCACCACCATTTCTGGAGAAATCACCAAGCAAAGAAAAAAGTCACCAACATCCTTGAAAAGTACTATAATATTACAGTGGTCACCAATATCTTCAAAAACTGTACAGCATATTGTAAGATATCTTGGCTAAATTGTCAATATTCTGATCGAGTCTAAATCATCTCTTGAAATCACCAACATTCTAAAAGAATCATCAAGATCCGGGGAAAAAAATCAGCATCCTAAAAGTTTCACATCCTACACCAATCATTGATATTCTAAATAGTTAGCTACATTTCTTAGGAAGAAAAATCATCAATATTCTAAACATTTTCATATTGTATAGAAATCAGAATTAGGATATATTGCATTCACCAACATCTTATAGAATCCAACAATATCGTGTAAAAGCCATCACCATCCATTAGAAACAACTAGCATCACAGAAAGACTCCTTATCATCCTAAAGAAACTAGTCTAAAGAAATACACGCCTTCGTAAAGAATTCACCAACACACCAATAGAATCACCAACACATTATTGGATTTTGATTCGTTAGCTATATATAACTACTTGAGAAATTGAGAAAGAAAGAAAGAAAGAAAGATAGATAGATAGATAGATAGATAGATAGGTAGATAGATAGATAGATAGATAGATAGATAGATAGATAGATAGATAGATAGATAGATAGATAGATAGATAGATAGATAGATAGATAGATATGTAGATAGATAGATAGATAGATAGATCATCAAATTTGTACAAGTACTTCCTTTTTTGTCTCGGGAGAGGGGGTGGGGAGGGGGGAGGGGGATATAAGTAGATTTGTACAGTTGTATATTTGTAAACTTTTATAAACTGTGTATGATGACTTTATGACATCAGATTTGGTATATCAAAATGTGCGTGCGTGTGTGTGTGTGTGTGTGTGTGTGTGTATGTGTGTGTGTGTGTGTGTGTGTGTGTGTGTGTGTGTGTGTGTGTGTGTGTGTGTGTGTGTGTGTGTGTGTGTGTGTGTGTGTGTGTGCGAGCGAACGCGTGTGTGTGTGCGTAAGCGTGCGTGCGTGTGTGTTTGTGTATGCACACGTGCTTGATTGCGTGTGTGTGTGGGTATGTGTGTGTGTGCATCAATTGCACGTGTATGTGCATGCGCATATGTAGCGTCTGTGTCTGTTTGTCTATGTAAACTGTCTCTGTCTGTCTCGTTATGTTTGTCTTTTCGCATCTGTCAGCTGCTTGTCTTTTTTGGAATGTTTATACGACTGACAGAGATTTCTTAAGCTGTAAACAAGAACGAAAGAAAGTTTTTTTAAGAGATAAAGAAACTTCCCTCTCCGCCCCCCCCCCCCCCCCCCCCCCCCACCCAAAAAAACAAAACCCTCCCCCCACCTCAAAACATACACACAAACAAAAGAAAACAAAGCAAAAACAGCAGAGACAATTAACACAAACACACACACACACAACACACACACACACGCACGCACACACACAACACACACACACGCTCACACACAAACACACACACACACACAACACACACACACAACACACACAACACAACACACACAACACACACACACACACCCAAAAAATCCAGCAAAAACAACAACTCCAAAAACCCCAAAACACCCCCACCTCCACTCTCTCCCCTACCCCACCACACACAAAAAGGTACTACTTAACACAAACATTATCATGTCAACATTTCGGAACCAAACGCAACAGGAGTGGAGTGCCAAGTTAGCAGAATGGCAGACAAACTAATGGCAGGAGAAGTGAGAGTACACACTCACACACCACCACCCACAACTGGTTCCATCCAGCATCATCGATCGTCTATTTCTGGCAAATGCCAGACAAAATAGCTAGAGCTATACCAGTTCATATGAGGACGGGATAGCTCAGTGGTCGGAGCACTCGCTTTCCCCTCAGCCAAGGTTAAGCAGCATCGAGCGTGGTTACCACTTGGATGGGTGACCAGTTTGCGCGCGCCTTGGCTTCAGTACAGTTCCCTCCAGTTCACCCAAGCTGTAAATGAGTACCTGCCCTCTTTAGGGTCAGGGAAGGTAAAGCAGCGAGGGAGAGGAGATGGGCGCTGCCCTCAATATGCTGGCCCCCTAGAGAAGTTGAGGTCTCTGACGCCTCGCTCCCCTACGACCTTATAGGTTATGGGACACCTTTACCTTTTTAACCTTTAATCCAGTCACAGTCACACAACCATCAACGCTCAGCAACAATAGATTATTACAACTGTTCTCAATAATCATATAGGGTCTATAATTTGCGATAAGAGGTGTGTGAGTTTTTTAATGAAAAAGAAAAGTCTTGTTCATTGATCTGGCAGGTAGACTTAAAAGTTATCTTGGAATGTTTTAACTAATATCAAATGGAGCTGTCTTCTGTCTTTCCAGATTATTATACGTATCAATGTGTCTGTCAGTATTGTAATTGCCCTTTTATGGGATAATCAAAGTGGTTTTTTGACTTTGACTTTGACGTGACTTGATCTGACTCAATAAATTGTGATTTAAGAAAGACAAAAATTGTGATTTAAGAGAAGAAATAATGCTTGTCGTTATTGCTCTCGTAGTATGAAGTTAAGCTTCTCTATCTCCCTCTCTCTCTCTCTCTCTCTCTCTCTCTCTCTCTCTCTCTCTCTCTCTCTCTCTCTCTCTCTCTCTCTCTCTCTCTCTCTCTCTCTCTCTCTCTCTCTCTGCTTGTGTGTGTGTGCCTGCCTGCCTGCCTGCCTATTTGTCTCTCTCTCTCTCTCTCTCTCTCTCTCTCTCCTCTCTCTCTCTCTCTCTCTCTCTCTCTCTCTCTCTCTGTCGTGGATCCAATTTCCCTGTATTTACCTTCTCTCTCGACGCTTGTATTTAATCAATTATTTCCCTTTCCGCCTCCAACCATCCCCCCCCCCCCCCGACACACAACACACACACACACACACCACACACACACACACACTCACAACACCTACACACACTCACTCACTCACACACACGAGATAGATAGCTCGATGAGCAAAAGCCAATGCATGGCTTATACAATGTGCCATCTGGAAATAAAAATTTCAATTTGAATTTGACTTTACCATTTTTTCTGTACCTGTTGCTTTACACACAGTCACTTGTATCAAAACCATAACATTATTATTATCAAGAAAAGTAAAGGTAAAGGTGTTCCATAACCTATAAGGTCGTAGGGGAGCGAGGCATCAGAGACCTCAACTTCTTCAAGGGGCCAGCGTATTGAGGGCGGCGCCCATCTCCTCTCCCTCGCTGCTTTACCTTCCCTGACCCTAAAGAGGGCAGGTACCCATTGACAGCTGGGTGAACTGGGGGAACTGTACTGAAGCCAAGGCGCGCAAACGGTCACCCATCCAAGTGGTAACCACGCTCGATGCTGCTTAACCTTAGCTAGGGGAAAGCGAGTGCTCCGACCACTGAGCTATCCCGCCCTCTTCTTGTCAAGAAG
>CM054159.1:35590066-35592566 GCA_028751875.1 Rapana venosa | reverse complement strand
TAATGTGAATAGACGTTAAATTGAAGAACAACACACACACACACACACACACACACACACACGCACACATACACACACGCACACATACAAACACGCGCGCGCGCGCGCACGCACACACACACACACACATTAGACATGTGTCTAATATCACTTAATGTGAACAGACGTTAAATTGAAGAACAACACACACACACACACTTACACACACACACACACACACACACCACACGACACACACA
This sequence comes from Rapana venosa, assembly GCA_028751875.1. Classification (NCBI taxonomy): domain Eukaryota; kingdom Metazoa; phylum Mollusca; class Gastropoda; order Neogastropoda; family Muricidae; genus Rapana; species Rapana venosa. Next base: position 35,592,327 of record CM054159.1, on the reverse strand, counting down.
CACACACATGTACGCACACACACACACACACACACACACACACCACACACACACACACACAGATATATATATATATATATATATAATATATATATATATATATATCTAACTCTTCAGAGAAATTTAAAAAAAAATAATTTTCAATACTGTGTCAATACGGACATCAATCACATCCTTCTACAAGCGACTCAATCTATCACAATGTCAACTACGAGGGCTATCTCCTTCATATTGTTTGCAGCGTGAAAAAAAAAAAAATAGCCAAAAACAGCAACGGTAGTAGCAGCAGCAGCATTTAAGTGTCATTGTCAACGTCAAAGTGATTTCAAAGGTAAGGAGGACAGTGTATGATCATTCAAGATGAAATCTTAACCATCTTAAGAGTCCACAAAAGATTGCCCATAATCTAAGAATTTACTACAAAGGAGAAGAGGTGAGGTTTGGCTTCTGAGTGATTTACTCTTGTAAAAAAAAAAAGTTTTTAGAAAACGTACTTCACAAGACACTTCCTTTCCCCCCGTGGGAGATTCTGGGGGGGGGGCTTGTCAGTATAAACAGCATCCCCCACCTTCTGGAAATTCTGTGCTAGAAATCTCCCTCTTTTCTACCACTCTCTTTGTTTCTGTCTTGTTCCTTTTTCTTCCTGTCACCTCCTTCTTGTCTATTTTCCTGCCTTTCTTGGTCCATTCTCCTGCCTGGTTTATTTTCTTTTTTCCAGAAAGACTTTAAAGATAACAATTCTCTCTTATGCCGAAGTCGGATGCGCTGGGCCTAACTTGTCAGGCGCTTAACGGCAGTGTGTCGCATTTTCGCTCATATATCAGAGAAAACAATAGTTTGCTGTCTGAGCGTTCGACGACGGCGAAGAAGAAGAAGAAGAAGAAGAAGAAGAAGAAGAAGAAGAAGAAGAACAACAACAACAACAACAACAACAACAACAACAACAACAACAAGAACAAGGAGGAGAATCGTGGTCTAGAGGTAACGCGCCTGTCTAGAAAGCGAAAAGTCCGGGTCTGAAGTGTGCGGCGGTTCGTACCCCGTTTGGACCGGAAATTTTTCCCCCATCCATTAGACCATGAGTGGTGGTCTGGGCGCTAGTCTTTCGGATGAGACGATAAACCGAGGTCCCGTGTGTTACACGTAATTATTTAACGCACGTAAAAAAACCCACGGCAACAAGAGAGTTGTCCCTGGCAAAATTCTTAGAAAAAAGCCACTCTGATAGGGAAACAAATACAGCTGCAAAAAAAAAAAAAAAAAAAAAGGGTGAAAGGGTGGCGCAGCGCTAAAGTGGCGACGCGTTCTCCCGCTCTCCCCGGGGAGAGCAGCCCAAATTTCACGGAGAGAAATCTGCCGTGACTTAAAGCGGTATGAAATAAAATCTGAGCGCTTTGATTTGTTGCTTTACAAGATTCAGCGCTATATAAATTCCATACATTATTATTATTATTAAGAAGAAGAAGAAGAAGAAGAAGAAGAAGAAGAAGAAGAAGAAGAAGAAGAAGAAAGAAGAAGAAGAAGAAGAAGAAGAAGAAAAACAAGAACAAGAACAAGAACAAGAAGAAGAAGAAGAAGAAGAACAACAACAACAACAACAAGAAGTACCGTTAGCATCATCTTTGTGGTTGGTTGTTGTTTTTTTACCATACTTTCCCTTACCACAACCTCACTAGAGAAAACGCCATACCCAGGGTTGCCCTGTTGCATATAGGCCTACTCAGAGCTAGAAGTCCACAGAAAGCCGTTGGTTAATATCAGGCTGCCGCGAGGACACCGATCAGAAGTGCCCCGCACTGCTTTTTTTGGTCACTAAAACTGGGTTTTTTGTTCGGCGATGTCTGTTTTTGGGGTTATTGTGTTGTATTGTGTTGTACTGTTTTGTGTTGTGTTGTGTTGTGTTGTGATGTATTGTGTTGTACTGTTTTGTGTTGTGTTGTGTTGTGATGTGTTGTATTGCATTGTGTTGTATTGTATTGCGTTGTGTTATGTTGTATCGTATTGTATAGTACTGTTTTGTGTTGTGCTGAATTGTCTTGTATTGTATTGTACTGTTTTGTGTTGTGTTGTATTGTCTTGTATTGCATTGTGTTGTCTTGTATTGTCTTGTGCTGTGTTGTATTGTATTGTACAGTACTGCATACCACAATTTTTTTTAAGCGCTTTAAGTCACAGCAGATTTCTCTACGTGAAATCCAAGCTGCTCTCCCCAGGAAGAGCGCGTGTCACCACAAGGCCAGCGCCACCCATGTTTTTCTTTT
>CM054159.1:35582027-35589566 GCA_028751875.1 Rapana venosa | reverse complement strand
GGGCCCCAACAACCCAGACAGAAACAAAAACAAAAAACCCTTGATGGCAGTGATAAAAACAATAGCATTCACACCTGTGGCAGCATTGACGACCAAACGATCTGCTTACAAACAATAGTCTACATGCAAACACAACCCAACATCTGTATTAAAGTGTCCACACACACACTTAGAGAACACTCTCACAATATACATTTTTTTTAAATTCCCACTTTCCTATATTAAAAAAACGTTTCTTCTTCTTCTTCTTCTTCTTCTTCGTAGACCACTCAGACAGCAACTATTGTTGTCTTCTTATATGAGTACGAAAATGCGTCAGGCTGCCGTTAAGCGCCTGACAAGTCAGGCCCAGCGTATCCGACTTCGGCATAAGAATAATGTTTTTAAAAGGATCTTCTGAGTTGGGAACCTCACTTGGCCTTTACAAGCGGGCTTCTTGGTGCTGTGTGAAGACTGCCTTCCCTGCTCTTAACTCCAGAGTGTTTTAGCGGTCCCTGTATCCTGACCAGTATATAGCACAACCAGTGTCTCAGCTTCAAGGGCGCAATAGTGGAATTGGGACGGGATAGCTCAGTGGTCAGAGCACTCGCTTTCCCCCCAGCCAAGGTTAAGCAGCGTGAAGCGTGGCTACCACTTGGATGGGTGACGGTTTGCACGCTTTGGCTTCAGTACAGTCCGCTTCCCCAGTTCACCCAGCTGTAAATGGGTACCTGCCCTCTTTAGGGTCAGGGAAGGTAAAGCAGCGAGGGAGAGGAGATGGGCGCTGCCCTCAATACGCTGTCCCCTAGAGAAGTTGAGGTCTCTGACGCCTCGCTGCCCTACGACCACATAGGTTATGGGACTCCTTTATCTTTTGAATAGTGGAATGGTGAGGCGAGGCGACGGGTTTCCATTTCTTGTGGCATCCTGATGTTGTAGGGTCATAAGTTTGAATCTCAGTAAAGCGTGACTGATGTATTGAAGATGGGGATTTTTACAATCTCTTTTTTGTTCAAGTTTTCATGGGCGCAGTATAGCAGAGTGGCGAGGCGATGGGATTCAGTTTCTCACGGCATCCTGATGTTGTAAGTCGAAGGTTTGAATCTCAGTAGCGCGTGATGTATTGAGGATGGGGATTTTTACCATCTCTGTGTTCAGTTCCTCTTTGCAGTCATGCCTGTGTTATACCTCTCCTTGCGTACACACGTGTGTAAGAGATAAACGATGCGCGCGAGCTCAAGCTCCTATGCCTCTTGTCATTGTTCGGTTATTGCTGCAACAATCCTTAAACAATCATTCGATGAGTTAGTCATCAATCCAAAACGTAACTGAGTTATTCAATCATCTACAGTATAAAAAAAAAATGTGGGCAGTTGTGGTGTAGCGTTTATGAAATGTTCTGCACGCTGATAGATAGATAGATAGATAGATAGATAGATAGATAGATAGATAGATAGATAGATAGATAGATGGATGGATGGATGGATGGATGGATGGATATGGATGGATGGATGGATGGATGGATGGATGGATGGATGGATAGATAGATAGATAGATAGATAGATAGATAGATAGATAGATAGATAGATAGATAGATAGATAGATAGATAGATAGATAGATAGATAGATAGATAGATAGATAGATAGATAGATAGATATCCTTATTAGTGAAAAAAAGAAGAAAAACTGCCTTCGTCACCACTACTATATCACTGGAAGTCAAAATTACTGTTTCACCCACACTGGGCTCGTCAGACAAAAGTGCGAGGGGTTAACTTGTGGAAGTTCTGCCAGAGAAAGCTCTGTTGTAGATCAGAAGAGAACCATGCAATATCTCTGCCATAAGACCGTCTAGAAGAGAACCATGCAATATCTCTGCCATTAGACTGTGTCGATGAGAACCATGCAATATCTCTGCCATTAGACTGTGTCGATGAGAACCATGCAATATCTCTGCCATTAGACTGTGTCGATGAGAACCATGCAATATCTCTGCCATTAGACTGTGTCGATGAGAACCATGCAATATCTCTGCCATTAGACTGTGTCGATGAGAACCATGCAATATCTCTGCCATTAGACTGTGTCGATGAGAACCATGCAATATCTCTGCCATTAGATCGTCTAGAAGAGAACCATGCAATATCTCTGTGCCATTAGACCGTGCAGAAGAGAACCATGCAATATCTCTGCCATTAGACCGTGTAGAAGAGAACCATGCAATATCTCTGCCATTAGACTGTGTCGATGAGAACCATGCAATATCTCTGCCATTAGACTGTGTCGATGAGAACCATGCAATATCTCTGCCATTAGACTGTGTCGATGAGAACCATGCAATATCTCTGCCATTAGACTGTGTCGATGAGAACCATGCAATATCTCTGCCATTAGACCGTGTAGAGGAGAACCATGCAATATCTCTGCCATTAGACCGTGTAGAGGAGAACCATGCAATATCTCTGCCATTAGACCGTCTAGAAGAGAACCATGCAATATCTCTGCCATAAGACCGTCTAGAAGAGAACCATGCAATATCTCTGCCATTAGATCGTCTAGAAGAGAACCATGCAATATCTCTGCCATTAGACAGTCTAGTGGCAGCGTTGTACCATGTCCAACAAAATCATGGACATTTTTTCTCAACAACCACAAAGCGCACGCACGTACGCTTGTATCTGTTTCGTTCATACAGCTCGCTTGCATGAGAATGTTTGAAATTTGAACTGAAACAGTTTTCAAGACTACGATCGAGACGCCGTTTTTAGGGGCGGGGATTTTTTCCTCTGGGGTTACCATCAGTGCTGACTACTCCATTCCCCCTGAAAGTCCTTAGGGATAGAGGTGGATGGGGGGGGGGGGGGGGATGGAAACAGACAAAAGAGAGACAGGGACACAGAAAGTCAGAGAGACTGAAGACACAGAAACGAAAATTCTTCGGTGCGTCTGATCACTCCTGAACCCCATTGCATCATATCACCATAATTTGACTTATTCCAGGAATTTACAAAGAACACGAGAAGAGAAAACAAAATAATTTTTTTTTAAACACACAGTCAGCTCTTCAGTTCATAAAGATTTTTTTTTGTTAAAAAAGCTAAAAGGTAAAAGTAAAGGTGTCCCATAACCTATAAGGTCGTAGGGGGAGCGAGGCGTCAGAGACCTCACTTCTCTAGGGGCCAGCATATTGAGGGCGGCGCCCATCTCCTCTCCCTCGCTGCTTTACCTTCCCTGACCCTAAAGAGGACAGGTACCCATTTACAGCTGGGTGAACTGGGGGAACTGTACTGAAGCCAAGGCGCGCAAACGGTCACCCAAAAAAGCTAAAACGAAACCCCAAAATATTCAGGAAAACTTAATTCCACCCTAAAAAGTCCCGTGACAAGCTACGTTCAAGCAGCACAGCAGCAGAAGAAAAGGGAACTCTGAAGAGAATCCAGCGCAAGAAAACTACTCCTCCTCCACGTAAGCTCAGTAACACAGACACAGCAGAGGAACAAGACAGAATGCCACTCTATATTATCCTCCATCATTTTTGCCAAGAAACATCACATCTTATGATATGATCAGCGTTAAAAAAAAGGAACCAGACATCTAGCTGTGAAAGGAAGGAAAGCTGTTCGCTCAGCTGCAGATGAGATACGTTGTGCTTTCAAACACTCACATTCAAACAAACCACTGGTGGCCGTCGCTCTTGTTTCTGTTTCTGGTCCGTCCGCATGGAACGACCTCCCTCTCCCACTTCGCCAAAAGCCTTCATTTGATTCTTTCAAATCTAGTCTCAAAACGCGCTTATTTTCTACTTGAGATCTTCCCCTATATAAATTCCATACATTATTATTATTATTATTATTATTATTATCTGTTCCTACTTTTCAATAGCTACCTTCACCTCCACCACCACCACCTAAGCGTGTTGCTTGTATATTTTATTTATTTATTCTTTTATATCGAGGATAATGAAATAAGCACTTATGTACTTTTTGTACATCCATTCCCCGTGTGTATGCAGTTTTGAAAATTTTGTCATCCGTTCCCACCGGCACACAATGGCCTACTCTTACGAAAAGCGGAACAGGATTTAACGTGTACACCTTCTTTGGTTGTTACCTTTTTTCTTGTGTTGTCTCCCCTGTTTAAAAAAAAAAAAACGTCAGGGATGTTGTTCCAAAGTTTTTCTCATTCCACTTTTACTATAAATCAAACATGGTTGTTGTTTTTAATTCCATTGTAACCACATTGAACCATATCTAACCATTTCTGTAGAATTAGTAATGCATAAAAGCAAAAAAAAAATATCAGGATGCCACAGGGTCACCCACTGTTGAAGACCCTACATTTATTATTTTTGTACAGTCCCCCCAAAAAATGCTTTACTCAGCTTCTTTAGAGAGGAAGGCAGACTCATTTATGACTTTTTTTTGTCCTAAACAAATCCGCTATCAAGATGATGGGTTGGGGTTTTTTTAGCAAAAGCCTGGATATATTTTCCCAACTTGAGAACTACTTCGTTGAAAAAATAACAAAAAGGACGTGAAAAAGCCAAAACAGACAAGAAGGATGACAAAGAAGATAGATGGGAAAGATAACCACTAAGACACGAGAAAGGGGATCAAAGGGAAAAGCGCAAATGATCAAGGAGCATTCTCTGCTTACAATGAGCTCAGAAATTAGTTGGCAGCTTACTACTCTTTGACGCTACAACTAAAAAAAAAAAACAAAGTAAAGACAAAACTAAATGTTAATGCCATTGTCCATAACACATACTCAATAATATCAAATATGGCAATAACCAGACCCGACCATATTCTTTAAAAGCAAAATGCTTCACACACACACACACACACACACACACACACACACATACACACACACACACAACACACACCCACACTCACACACACACTACCTACACACCTACAAACACATCCTTCCCCCCCCCCCACACCACCTACCCCACCACCCCCCACCCACACACCTCCTCCCCCCCCCCCCCACCCTCCACCCCCCCCCCCCCCCCCCCCACCCCCCCACACACACACACACAGAGAAGCACAACCCATCTTACTTTCCTCCACCACAATAAAAAAAAAAAAAAAAACCACAAAGATTCTCCACTCCAAACTGGGAAAAGATTAAACGCCCCCTCCCCTCCACCCACCCAAATAAATTCATGACAGACCTTCCATACCTCATAAACATCTTCCTCACCATGTCACACCCACAAGTCCTTGACCCTGACGCAACAACAGAAACCAAATAATAATATAAAAAAAACCCACATGGAGGTTTTTTTGTCAAGTGGAAAACTAAAATCACAGAGAATGATTATCCATCCAGATGTTGTTCCACATGTTCCAGAGGCAGTAGAGGAAAACTGACCACGAAGATCACAGACATTCCTTGCTTCCTTCCTTCCATGATTTTTACCAAACACGCTGGAAAAGTCCAGTCGGACACGAAAATCACAACATGTCTGCCGTCGTCTTGTCACGTGACACTGCGCAGAGCCTCGCGTTCGACCATGACCTCGTTTTCAGCTTCATCGCGTGGAATCTGTTGGAACAGAAAATAATATCGATAGAATGTGAATTTTTGTGTGGATAAGTGTAGGTCATAAACAAGATTCAAGATTTTTTTCTGATTTGAGTATGTTATACATAAATAAAGAACTCAGATTATTAGAATTTTCTCTTTTTTTATCAATATATATATATATATATCATAAAGATGGCTTCAGACTCAACTTTCAAAGTGCATACTGATCAGTTTTGAAAAGTTGAAATAAGCTGACAACACCAAATAAGACACAAGCTAGACTACATTCACACAGGCAAGAAAAAAGTACATGACATCAATTTACATATTTTTTAGAGAGGCAAAAATTTCAGAAGGAAAGGAACAGCAACCAATATATATCTTTTAATGTATCATCAATATGGCGAATGCTATGTGAAAATGAGAAATTCGACACAAATTCTTGTTAGATCATTTTCCCGCCCAACTAATCCATACCCATCTTCCTTTCTCCATCACAATTCCCCCTTCTCACTCCCTTTGTGCCAAAGTCGTTCATGCACATTACCCGGGGGAAAAAAATGTCTGATTTTGTTGGCTAGATTCCAATGCCCCCCCCCCCCCCCCCCCCCCCCCATCCCCCAGTGTTATTTTCGCTGAATATTCACTTCTTCTCCTCACATAAATGTGCATGCAAAACAATGTTGCACTCACCCACCCCCAAATAATTTTTGTCCACATAATATACCCACACACGCAACGTGCACAGGAATTATCAACACCGACACACTCACATGCATGCAAACTCTATTTACCAATTCGCATACTTGCACACATGCACGTACGTACGTACGCACGCAGAGAGAGAGAGAGAGAGAGAGAGAGAGAGAGAGAGAGAGAGAGAGAGAGAGAGAGAGAGAGAGAGAGAGACGGACAGACAGACAGACAGAGACAGACAGAGAGAGACAGAGAGAGAGAGACAGAGAGAGAGATGTAGCAAACAGAAATATGCAGACAAAATAGACAGGAAAATCAATCAAATGTGCCTACATTCTCGTCTTCAAACTTCCTTCATTGTTAAAACATACCTATATCATACAGCATTCCAAATGACCCTAAATGAGCAAATAATTCATTTTCAAAGTGACTTCATTAATTGCACATCATTTTTCTGTCAATGTAGAAGGTTACAGCTGTTATGGCTGGTAATAATTCGGATAATGTGTGTATAACATACCCAAAAATAACGACATGAAGAAGTTTAATACTTCGTATTGTAACAGGTTGATAGGTTCAATAATATCTTCTTTTTTTTTTACTTTAGTAATGGTAAAAACAGTTACGTGTTAACGCCGTGATATTTTTTATACTCACGAAATTATATCTTTAGTAGAGAAAAATGATAACAATTGATTATCGCAGTAAGATAAACATCAAGCTTCCTCTTATATTTTATCTGTCAACAATACGTTTTCTTGAACGATATCTTAAAAAGTAAACTGACCTTCCATACACCACAACACCGACATTTTACACAATAAGACATCATTTTCTTTGATGATTATATTACTAATTGCATACATAATAAAAACGATAGTATCTAAACAAAAAATAATAAGACGATAATAGTTTCGTGCACTAAGACAGTAACATTGCATAATATCATAAGTCGGTAAAGTTTTTAAGTACTAGCTAACATGATGGCATAACATTTCACATGATCAAACTGTCTAGCTTTAAATACTAACTAACATGATGGCATAACATTTCATATGATCAAACGGTAGAGTTTTAAACACTAACAAACATGATGGCATAACATTTCACATGATCAAACAGTAAAGTTTTAAACACTAACTAACAATTATAGCATTTCACAAAGTTAGAAAGATAAGAAACAGTCAACAAAACCCACTCTGAATAAGGTGCTAAAAGCGCCAACACTTATCAGCAGACATTAAAAAAAATAGTACACTACTATCACAAGCAACATTACAATAAATAAACATATCATTTTTTTTAACAAAGGAAATTTACAAAATT
>CM054159.1:35554527-35559527 GCA_028751875.1 Rapana venosa | reverse complement strand
ACCCTTTTTTGGATAATAAAAATTTTTAGGGATGCCCCCGACTTTAAGTCGATAGGGAGGTCTTTAGTTTTAGAAACATTTCTCCGTAGGCCTCGTCCACCAGTGTACGAACCGGGGGGCTGGCCGTGGGTTAAAAAATGATCCGGGTAAAAGGATAAAGAGCATATGTCTGCGAAAATTTACCAGAAGGAATTTCTAGTTGCTTCTGCAATATCTGTGTATAGAATGTACAAATGGGGAGAGGACGCAACCCCCCGGGGGAACCATGAAGGGAAAACTAACCGAAGAAGTATTTTGTTGGCCCAAAAACCCCGTGGTTGTTTGGGAAAAATCAATCCCAACGAACAAAATTGATTGTCTCTCAAATTTTTAAATTTTTTGTTTAAACCCGAAGTAGGGTCATTTTTTGAAAGCTGAACTAAAGTCAAAAACAAAATTCTGGATGAGATTGGTGTTTCCAATGGTATACAATTGTTTAAAAAGAAAGTTTGGGATCTTCCCCCACCCTTCGAGACCTTAGCAAATTGCAGGGGGTCAAGGTCTTTTCTGTACAGAAAGAAAGAGAATTTTCGATCTTTTTTTCCCGCGTTTTCATAAAAGTGGGGAAACTACAGGTCTAAAATCGTTAGGCCGAGAAGGGTTGGGTTTCTTTGGAAGAGGTATTACATTGGAAGTTTTCCAAATAACCGGAATCTGACGAGTATCCAGTGAGGCCTGGAACAGGTGTTGAAGGACACTGGCAAGCTCAGTAGCGCAAAAATTCAGGGTTCTTCCACATATACCATCTGGTCCGGGAGATTTGTTAATATTTTATTGCCTTTAAGTGCTTACAGATAATTTCTCATCAACAATGACGCTATTCTCAAAAATAGGGATTGCTTCAGATCATTTAATTCATCTGAGAAATCATGCTTTTCAAAGCGAGTAAAAAATGCGTTTAGATGGTCTGGTAAGTTGTTATCACATACTCCCTGCAAACTGATCTTTGACCTATGTTGGACACCTACCATATTTACTGCAGACATATTTTTGATACCCTGCCATGCAGCACGAAAATTGTTCCCCGCAAACTTGTCTTCTATCTTATTTTTATATATAGTAGTAGTAGTAATAGTACGAGGAGGAGGAGGAGTAGCAGCAGCAGCAGCAGCAGCAGTAACAGTAGTAGGTTTCTTTAATCATAATCTTTCGACGGCAGCTTAAATAGGCCACAAGACTATCAAAATATTCTAGTGAATGCGATTGACGCTTCTAAATTCTAAAAAACAAAAAAAATGTCTCACTGTAAGGTACTACCTGAGGGTGAAGCTTCAATCACCACCAGGACCTCTGACGAAGGCTCATCCAGGAGCCCAAACTCCAGTCAGGTCAGGCAGGCTAAAGGCATGGTCCTTACTCCCAAAAAAATGTATAAAAATGCTGTCAATGAAAGATATCATTTTCTACAGTGTGGTTGTTGTGGGGTTTGTTTGGGTTTTTTTTTAATGAATCTGTAATAAATCATTTTTCAAAATGATAGAAAAGTTGTAAGTGGTTACCTACACTTATTTTCTCCCACACCTCTCGTTTTGGAATAAGCTAACAAATGTTTTAAGAGTTTGAAGATATTTTCTTCATGAAAATGAAGTCTGCTGAAGGCACATACTCAACAAGAAGATGACACGAATCCGAATGTCTGCACAAAACATTGGCCCTTAAACATCGTAGATATCCTGTAACCTCGATTCTCAAGCCTCCACCTCCCCCCCTCCACCCTCCACCCCCACAACCCCTACCACATTCTCAATTTCTAAGATTTGAACCTTTGAGCTTAGAACTCTCACAAGCCAAATGCTCTAGCCACTACACAATCATGCTGCTTATTGCAACAGTGCTCTCACCACTGAACAACTATACTGCTCAATGCAACCGTGCTCTAACCACTAAACAACCATACTGCTCAATGCAACAGTGCTCTAACCACTGAAACAACCATACTGCTCAATGCTGTAACTGCTGAACAACCATACTGCTCAATGCTGTAACTGCTGAACACCATACTGCTCAATGCAACAGTGCTCTCACCACTGAACAACCATACTGCTCAATGCAACAGTGCTCTCACCACTGAACAACCATACTGCTCAATGCAACAGTGCACTCACCACTGAACAACCATACTGCTCAATGCAACAGTGCTCTCACCACTAAACAACCATACTGCTCAAAGCAACCGTGCTCTCACCACTGAACAACCATACTGCCCAATGCAACAGTGCTCTAACCACTGAACAACTATACTGCTCAATGCTCTCACCACTGAACAACCATACTGCTTATTGCAAAAGTGCTCTAACCCCTAAACAACCATACTGCTCAATGCAACAGTGCTCTCACCACTGAACAACCATACTGCTCAATGCAACAGTACTCTCACCACTGAACAACCATACTGCTCAATGCAACAGTGCTCTCACCACTGAACAACCATACTGCTCAATGCAACAGTGCTCTCACCACTGAACAACCATGCTGCTTATTGCAACAGTGCTCTAACCCCTAAACAACCATACTGCTCAATGCAACAGTGCTCTCACCACTAAACAACCATACTGCTCAATGCAATAATTCTCTCGCCCCTAAACAACCATACTGCTCAATGCAATAATGCTCTCACCCCTGAACAACCATACTGCTCAATGCAACAGTGCTCTCACCACTGAACAACCATACTGCTCAATGCAACAGTGCTCTCACCACTGAACAACCATGCTGCTTATTGCAACAGTGCTCTAACCCCTAAACAACCATACTGCTCAATGCAACAGTGCTCTCACCACTGAACAACCATACTGCTCAATGCAACAGTACTCTCACCACTGAACAACCATACTGCTCAATGCAACAGTGCTCTCACCCCTAAACAACCATACTGCTCAATGCAACAGTGCTCTCACCCCTAAACAACCATACTGCTCAATGCAACAGTGCTCTCACTCCTGAACAACCATACTGCTCAATGCAACAGTGCACTCACCACTGAACAACAATGCTGCTCAATGCAACAGTGTATCACTGAACAACTATACTGCTCAAGGCAACAGTGCACTCACCACTGAACAACAATGCTGCTCAATGCTCTCACCACTGAACAACCATACTGCTCAATGCAACAGTGCTCTCGCCCCTAAACAACCATACTGCTCAATGCAACAGTGCTCTCGCCCCTAAACAACCATACTGCTCAATGCAACAGTGCTCTCACCCCTAAACAACCATACTGCTCAATGCAACAGTACTCTCACCACTAAACAACCATACTGCTCAATGCAACAGTACTCTCACCACTGAACAACCATACTGCTCAATGCAACAGTACTCTCACCACTAAACTATACTTCTCAATGCAACAGTACTCTCACCACTAAACAACCATACTGCTCAATGCTGTAACTGCTGAACAACCATACTGCTCAATGCAACAGTGCTCTCACCACTGAACAACCATACTGCTCAATGCAATAATGCTCTCACCACTAAACAACCATACTGCTCAATGCAATAATGCTCTCACCACTAAACAACCATACTGCTCAATGCTGTAACTGCTGAGCAACCATACTGCTCAATGCAACAGTGCTCTCACCACTGAACAACCATACTGCTCAATGCAATAATGCTCTCACCCCTAAACAACCATACTGCTCAATGCAACAGTGCTCTCTCACCACTGAACAACCATACTGCTCAATGCAATAATTCTTTCGCCCCTAAACAACCATACTGCTCAATGCAACAGTGCTCTAACCATTGAACAACTATGCTACTCAATGCAACAGTGTTCTAACCATTGAACAACTATACTACTCAATGCAACAGTGCTCTCACCACTGAACAACCATACTGCTCAGTGCAACAAGTTTCAAAACAGTTCAAGCCTGTCATCAAAACTATGTCCTTTTTTCTTGCTTTTTTTTAAGACAAACGCTGAAGACACATGTGCGTCTGTTATCCAGTTGTTATTATCATCATTACTGTTCAGGTATGTGTGTGGGTTTTTTTTTAAGAATCTGGGCTTTAAAGGGCAAAGTCAGCTATAAATGATGCGACCTTTTGTTCTACATTAGTGTAGGTGTTCAAAGTGGGTCAATGTCCACAAGAGAGGCTGATGCTGTATCTTTTTTTGGGTTTGTGTTGAAAACGGTGCATTTCTTTCAGGTGTTACTGTTCTTAATGGTGTTCCTCGTCTGTCTCTCTGTGTTTTTCTATGTTTGTCTGCATCGTTTGTTTCTACCTTTCTCTGTGTTTCTGCTCATGTCTCGCTATGTCTGTCTGTGTGTCTGTGTTTGTCTCTGTCTGTCTGTCTTTCCTCTCTCTCTTTGTCTCTCTGTATTTCTCTCGATAGATAGATAGATAGATAGATAGATAGATAGATAGATAGATAGATAGATAGATAGATAGATAGATAGATAGATAGATAGATAGATAGACGGACGGACGGACGGACGGACGGACGGACGGACGGACGGACGGACGGACAGACAGACAGACAGACAGACAGACAGACAGACAGACAGATAGATAGATAGATAGATAGATAGATAGATAGATAAATAGATAGATAGATAGATAGTTAGATAGATAGATAGATAAGTGAGGAGAGACAGACAGACAGACAGAGACAGGCAGACAGACAGACACACAGTCAGACAGACAGGGAGACGGAGCATGAGAGATGTGAACAAAATAAGGTATAGTGTATAATTATATAGATTATGCTTCTTGCTCTGATTATCTCTTTTCACCCAAAAAAAACCCCATATATCTGAAGATCACATAAAGTCAACTCACTTTATGTATGCTTGTGCGTTGTTGGTTTTTGTTTTTTTTTCGGAAATCCAAGTCCCAATCTCATGCACAGAATCTCGGATGAGACCATAAACCGAGGCCCCGTGTTCGAACGCACACAGAACATCTTGCGCACACGTTAAATCCTGTTCCGCTTTTCGGAAGAGTAGGCC
>CM054159.1:35547027-35549527 GCA_028751875.1 Rapana venosa | reverse complement strand
TTTGTCACGAAGGGGAATTTTTTAAACGCCCCCATCGTCGGGTCGGGTCTTTTGTCTCTTCTATCTTCCCCGTCTGTCTGCCCTCTGTCTGTCTCTCTCCGCCCGGGTTTCTCTGTCTGTGTATGTCTTTCTGTCAAAGTTGTCTCCTCTGTCTCTGCTTTTTTCTTGTTTGTATGTCTGTCTGTCTAGGTTTTGTTTTTGTCTTCCCTGTCGGTTGTTTCTCTGTCTGTCCCCTCTGTCTGTCCGTTCTTCTGTCTCTGTTTTCTGTCTTTTTTCCCTGTCTCTCTCTGTCTTGTTTTCTGTCTGTCTCCCCTGCCCTTTTGTCTGACTCCCCTGTCTTTGCCCTGTCTCTGTCCTGTTTTTTGTCTCTCTGTCTGCTCTATCTGTCTCTTTCTGTCTCTCTGTTTTCCCTCTCTATCTGTCTCTGTCTGTCTCTCTTTTATGTCTTGTTTTGTCTCTGCCCTGTCCTCTTTCTTCTTTTGGTCGGTCTCTTTTCGGGGCCCTCTGTCTGTCTCTTTCTGTCTCTCTGTTGTTCTGTGTCTGTCTCTGTTTTCCTGTCTACCCTCTCTTGCCCTTCCTGTCTCTGTCTCTCGCTCTCTCTGGAGATAAAAAGGAGTTTGAGAGAGGGAGGGGGGGGGGGAGAGAGAGAGAAGAGGAAATTTTAGGGGGAGAAGTAGAAAGGGTTAGAGGGGGAAGAGGGGGGGGAGGGGGGGGGATGGAAAAAGGGTACACACACACACAACCCCAGAGAAAGGGGAAAGCGGGCCCGGGACACACAGACTTAAACACCCCGCACGCACGCCCGCAAACCACAACCGCACGAAAAAAGCACAAAACACAGGGCGCACGCGAAACGCGCACAAATGTTTTTATTCAATGTCCCATCGGGGAAATAAAAATTTGACTTGACTTGACTTGAAAAACTTGACACACAAAACACACAAAAACACCCCCACACACACACACACACACACCACCCCACACAGTGAGAGAGGGGACAGACGGGACAGACAACAAAAACAGAAACAAAAACGAACATAGAAAAACCCACAAAAAACGCGGGACAAAGAAGGGAAAAGAACGCCAACAAAAGGAAAGAGAAAAAACAGACACAAAAGGGGAAAAAAAAAATACAGACAGCCAAACCAGACAAAAAAAACAAAGAAGCTAGAGATACACAGGGGGGAGGGGGGGGTGGGGGAGGTGGGGGGCAAGGGAGAAAAAGGAGGGGGTGTACGTGCGGGGTGTGTGGGGGGGGGGGGGGGGGGGGGGGGGGGGGGGAGTCATTTATCTGTTTCAATCAATCTTGTCATTTCCGAGGGGGAAAAAGGCCCAAAACGCCCTTGGATCCCAAAAAGAGGGAAGACGAGAAGACAGGACAACATTGACACAGAGGGGCTTCGAGGAAAAAAAAACAGATGTAGTGTAAGCAGCAGCAGCACCCACCGGAAACAAAAAAATACAAAAACAGCAACAACAGCTAAAGCCCACTGCTGGGCTATGTTGGGTTTCGTTCTGTTTTTCTGCTGCGGGTGTTGCAGCTGCGTTGTTGTTTTTCTGCCCCACTACACTTTTTTTTGCGGGTTGGGACTATTTCTACCGTGCTGGGGTGTGCTTTGCCGCTACTACTTCCACTAATTTCAAATCTCTGCTGGCGCGCGGGTTCTGCTAAATGCTGCTGCCCGCTACTACCTTCTTTTCCCGTTGCTAATTTTTCTACGCTGCTGGTGCGCTGCTGCTGCTGGTTGCTGCTGCTGCTGCAGCTTGGGTACTACTACTGCTACTACTGCTGTTTTAAATGCTGGTGTCGCTACAAATACACTACTCAAACCCCTACTACTGCTGCGCTGCTGCTGCTGCTGTGCTGCGCGGGTGCTGCTGCTGCTGCTGCTACTGCTGGGTTTCTGGGCAGTGCTACTACTTCTTCCCGTGTTGCTATATTACTACTCGCTGCTGCTGTCGCTAATACACTTCTTTCTACTAAATTCCTACTTCTATACTTCTACTATTACTACTACTACTACTATTTCTTTCTTTCTACTGGGTTTCTGCTGCTGCTGCGCTATATACTACTTCTAATGATGCCCGCGGGTGATACCACTACCACAACTACCACAATACCAATTTTCCCTTTTACCGCTGCTGTCGGGTTCTAATTTCTACTTCTATTTACTTCTTTTTCTTCCCAAAAAAGAGAAGACCCCCCCCCTCCCCCCCCCTTCCCCCCCCCCCCCCCCCCCCCCCCCCCCCCCCCCCCCCCCCCCCCCCCCCCCCCCCCCCCCCCCCCCCCCCCCCCCCCCCCCCCCCCCCCCCCCCCCCCCCCCCCCTTCCCCTTCCCCCTTTTTAAACTTCCTTTTTCTTTCTGTCTGTCTGCATCTGTCCCCTCCGCTTCTTGGTCTGCTCTGTCTCTTGTTGTACAAAATTTTCCCTCCAGGGGGTGATAATTAAAAAAAGTATTGTTTGTCTTTTGGGCTGTCTTCTTTTTGTCTATAGCTTTTTT
>CM054159.1:35524527-35532027 GCA_028751875.1 Rapana venosa | reverse complement strand
CAGCAATACGTCTTAGCAGTGCAGAGCATTCTGCGTCAGGGGAAAAGGTGGTCAGATTGTTACCTCTTGCAATATTCAATCATCACGACGACAGTCAATCAACGCATGCAATAAGAAAATGATCACAATAGTCTGCGCTCCTAGTCCAAACTGACGACTTTTCATACACTTCTTCTCCATCAAATGTTCAGACAGCGACTAGTGTTGTCTGTCGTATGGTTAAAAATGCGTTATTCTGCCATTAAGCACCTGACAAGTCAGACCCAGTGCATCTGACTTTAGAGTGGGAGAGAATCTTTATCTTTAAAGTTTTTGTGAAGAAAAAGGCATGAGACTGGATCAGAAGAAACAAATTAACAGAAAGGGGTTGACATGAAGAAAAGGAATAATGCAGAAAGAAAGAGAGGGATAGAAAAGAGGGAATTCCTAGCACAGCATTTCCAGACTGAGGAGAGGGTATTTATACTGACAGGCCCCCAGGATACCCACAGGGGAAGTTTTCAAACACATTCCACGTACCAAACAAACCCACATTTAAGGATGGTTCACATTTAATCACTTAACCAAACATGTGGAGGCCAAACTTTAAAGAAACACTACTGCCAACCAGACAAAGGTCTGTAAATATGGCATTCACAGGGTTCCTGACTGCTCAGTCTGAGGTTCCACCCATAATCAATACACTTTGGCGCCACTACTGCAGGCTACTGTCTGCTTTTTCCAGATCAGAATGTTCCCGCTTAAGTCTCTCTCTCATTATTTATGGACAGCGCCATGGACAGCACCTGAGAAGTTTGAGCCAACCAGTCTGCAGTGTCATGAAAGTGAAAAGTGGATTTGGATCACTGACATTACTTTCGTCTATGAAAAAAAAATGTTATCAATAACCTTGCATACTCTTGTTTCTTCTTTTCGAATGAGAACTGCATCAATGGTGTCTTGATAAAAACACTTATCATCTTTCTCACACAACACTCACACTAATAAGAAAGAAAAAAACTGTAAGATAGAGAAAAATCAATAATGCTACAGACATCAGAAGCCAAACTACTAAAGATAAAAGATCCCAACAATAAGCCCAAAGCAGAAGACTACAGCTGTTAGTCACTGTGTTTGTGTGAGGGTGGGTGGGTTCGTGCGTGTGTGTTTGCATGCGTGTTTTTTATTTCTTTATTTTATCTATTTATCTTATTCTTTTATATCGAGGATGATGGAATAAGCACTTATGTGCTTTCTTACATCCAGTCCCCGTGTGTATGTGGTTTTGAAAATTCTGTCATCTGTTCCCACCGGCACACAATGGCCTACTCTTACAAAAAAAACGGAACAGGATTTAACGTGTGGCAAGATGTTCTGTGTGCGTTCGCACACGGGGCCTCGGTTTATGGTCTCATCCGAAGAGACTTTTGGGAAGAGTGGAGTCTGCACTGATGTTAACTCCAGGGGAAAATATCCGCCTTGAACGGGAATTGAACCCGGGTCGTCAGATTGCGAGCGCAATGTTCTAACCACTAGACTATCCCATCCCGCGTTTGTTTGTGTGTGTGTTTGTTTGTTGTTGTTGTTGTCTTCGATTTTACGTCTGTTCACTCTCAGTGATATTAGACAAGAAAGAAAAAATATATATATACAAGGGGTGTATGATAATTGAGGTGGTTGTAGAGGCCCTGCTGAAAAATGCGAGGGGGCAAAAGTAGTCTAATCATGAAAAGAAACGGAGCAAAGCAAAAGATACAATAAAAAAATTTTTTTTTAAACACCACCGAAACAAAAACATAAAAAGTGATTAAAGTTAATGAAACTATAACAAATGTCCTATAGGACTATGCCAGAGACCTTTTGCAATATCAAATGCCAAATTCAAATTATTGAATATGCTTCTAAGGGAGTTTTCAGAAAATTGAGGTAAAAAAGCTTTCGTATTCTTACATTCAAATATTATATGAGTATTAGTGTTTGTGCGCACACATGTGTGTGTGTGTGTGTGTGTTTGTGTGTGTGTGTTTGTTTGTGCGTGAACGTGTGTGTGTGTGTGTGTGTGTGTGTGTGTGTGTGTGTGTGTGTGTGTGTGTGTGTGTGTGTGTGTGTGTGTGTGTGTGTGTGTGTGTGTGTGTGTGTGTGTGTGTGCGCGCGCCCGTCACAGCTGTCTCAATTTCCTCCACGCACAGGTCAGTGGTAACAGGAACCCTCTCCTTCCACCCCTAAGCCAGACCATTGCCATGGCAACCACCAGGATATGGAACCCAGCTCTGCAGTCAGGGGGATGGAGAATTTACCCCCCCACCCCCCCACCCCTAACCCACCCACATGTCCAGCTTGACCTATAAAACAGCCCTGGCCAAAAGAGAGGCTGTGATGGACACTAGAAACGGCTGCATACTCCTTCGTACTGATACCAACAAATTCCAAGTTCATTTCTAGCCAACCTGGTGCATCGAAGAAGAAGACAGCTACATATTTCCTTACGCTAACATACAACAACGCCACCAGAAAATTCATACAGTAAATCTCATCTGCATAGCATCAAGTTACATTAATTTTCCAACATCAGGAAATGATCTTTTTTCTTCTTGTTTTTTTTCTTTTTTTGTTCCTTGGCTAGAGCTCCAAGGTTCATCAATGGTGGCATTTTTTGAATACGCAACCGTTTCCCCCCACCCATCCCATTGTTTAGGTAGCTGCATTCTGCCTTCAGGAATAGAAAGTGAAATAACTCAGCATCAACCTTAGCCAAAAAGTAAATCTCTTTCATACCATCATCATCATCATCATCAACCACCCCCCAGTCTGTAGACTCAAAGTACACGTACCTTTTAGGAAGGCAAGTCAGCGAGTTCAGTTAAAATGCCTTCAGAGTTGCTGCCTGAGCTTTGACAACGACGACGACGAAGAAGAAGAAGAAGAAGAAGAAGAAGAAGAGGAAGAAGAAGAAGAAGAAGAAGAAGAAGAAGAAGAAGAAGAAGAAGAAGAAGAAGAAGAAGAAGAAGAAGAAGAAGAAGAAAGAAGAAGAAGAAGAAGAAGAAGAAGAAGAGAGAAGAAGGAGGAGGAGGAGAGAGGAGAGGAGGAGGAGGAGGAGGAGGAGGAGATAAAATGCCTGAAGTGTTTCCCTTCATGCCAACACAGCTGTTTTAAGCTAGCAGGGGGCACTGTCTTAAAAGAGTGGCAATTTAGGACTAAAAGACCAAAAATAAAGGGATATGGCTACTTTGTACCTAATGCAATACTGAGAGAATGACGTCCAAAATATCCCTAAAATTGACCAGACCTGGGAAACTGATCATTTTTGGCTTGCCAAAACCAAAACAAAACAAAACAAAAACCCATCTACAAACCAAGACTTGATTCGCAGACAATAAAAGCATTCCGCTAAACAGCATGTGGCCTGACTTCAAAACAAACACACACCAAGTCCCATATGCTGGCAAGGTGAAGGTCATACGATGATGGTGGTCCCACTGAGTTTCCGGTCCTGCCTTCGCAGTGTGACGTCCTAGCCACAATCAATACACCTTGGCGCCACCTCCACCCGCCATGCCTGATTATTTGTGGCCGTTTTCCACCACCCCTCCACCTTCCCCTCCTCTCCCCCTTCACCCTCGCACTCATTCCTTGTGGAACAGGCTCTGGTGTAGCACGTGAGTGTTCGGAGTCAACAGAGCCCACTAAGTCCTAATGTCACGACACCAACAGATGGATGATGCTGTTGCTCTTGCTGCTGCTGCTGCTGCTGTCATAATCTATAATATTACAATGTACGTCCTTGAACTGCATTGTCTTGTCAGACAAAAACAAGAACCAGATTTGCATTTTTCTACCATTTCTTTTCTTCTTCTTTTTTACACAGGGACTGTGGTGGTGACGGGTTTTTTCGGGGGAGGGTGGGGAGGGAGGAGGAGGAGAAGTAGGAGGAGGAGAAGAAAGAAAGGAAGGAAGGAAGGTCTAGGAAGAAGAAGAAGAATGCAAAGAAGAAGAAGAATGCAAAGAAGAAGAAGAATGCAAAGAAGAAGGCTGAGAAGAAGAAGAAGAAGAACAAGAAGAAGAACAAGAAGAACAAGAACAAGAACAAGAAGAAGAAGAAGAACAACAACAACAAGAACAAGAAGAACAAGAACAAGAAGAAGAAGAAGAAGAACAAGAACAAGAACAAGAAGAACAAGAAGGAGGAGGAGGAGGAGAAAGGAGGAAGAAGAAGAAGGAGGAGGAGGAGGAGAAGAGAGAGTAGGAGGAGGAGGAGGAGGAGGAGAAGAAGAAGAAGAAGAACAAGAACAAGAACAAGAACAAGAAGAACAAGAAGAACAAGAACAAGAACAAGAACAAGAAGAACAAGAACAAGAAGAAGAAGAAGAACAACAACAACAACAACAATAACAAGACACCAAGCTCTCATCTAGCATACTCGACAATTAACGGCAGAAAGAAAAAAATACTCATGGTAACCCCCCCCCCCCCCCCCACCCCCAACCCCCCAAAAAAGTCAATAACAAAGACATCATGAGACAAGTTTGTTTGGGTTTTTATGGATTGACAACAAGTTTCCTTACAAAACCACAAGAGATAATAAAAACTACGGATGGTACATTTGTTTCATCATAATGACAGTACTCAAGTCAAGAAGAGAGGGTGGGGGTGGGGTGGGGTGGGGGTGGAGGGGGGGGGGGTTGATGGAAGGTCAAAGGTCTCTCTCAATGGGTTCCCTGCAGCTTAAAGGTAACCCGAAACCTCCTCTCTAATCTAGGTCACTGCCATGGTAACTATGACGATAGGAATCTCCAGTCTGCCGTTACATAATTATTATAAAGAAGCTATTTATCTATTTATTTTATTGTTTTATTTATTTATCTATTTATTTGTTTACTTATATTCATTTTATTCTTTTATTTCGAGGATCTGTTTATTTATTTATTTATTCTTTTATTTCGAGGATAACGGAATAAGCATTCATGGTGAGTTTGGTTTTTTTTACATCCTGTCCCCGTGTGTGTATGTGTGTATGTATAAAGAAGCTATTTACTTTATTTATTTATTTATTCATTTTATTCTTTTATATTGAGGATAACGGAATAAGCACTCGTGTATTTTTTTTTTACATCCAGTTTCCGTGTGTATACAGTTGTCACTTTTGTCATCCGTTCCCACCGGCACACAATGGCCTACTCTCTGCTGAACGGGGTTTTAACGTGTGCGCAAGATGTTCTGCGTGCGTCCGCACTCGGGACCTCGGTTTATAGACTCATCCGAAAGACTTTTAGAGGGAGTGGAGTTGACACTGATGTTAACTCCAGAGGAAAAATCCTCTTGAACGAGATTCGAACCTGGGTCAGCAGATCACAAGCGCAGTGCGCATCACTCTAACCACCAGGCTATCCCGTCTGATAACTTTTCCCCGATACTATATAGTTACAATGCTCATATTATAATAGTTACAATAGAAGTCAAACCGCTTTTCTTATCTTAATCGATAATTATATACTACTCTTTCAGCTCAGCTACAAAATCACGCCAGAGTCAGATGCGCTGGGACTGGCTTGTCAGGCGCTTAATGGCAACAAAACGCATTTTCACTCATGTAACAGACAACAATAGTTGCTGTCTGAGCGTTTGACGAAGAAAGAAAATCTCCGAAATCATCATCAATGAATTCATATCGACAGTCTATAGATAACCAATAAACAGCTATTAATACAAAAATCGACCAAGGTCACAGTAAAAGCAGCTGTGGTAGCGGAATAAATTAAAATAACTCTCCCCAAAAGTCCTTTGCATGAGATTATAAACCGACGCCCCGTGTGCGAACGCACGCAGAACATCTTGCGCACACGTTAAATCCTGTTCCGCTTTTCGAAAGAGTAGGCCATTGTGTACCGGTGGGAACAGATGACAAGATTTACAAAACTGCATACACATGGAGACTGGATGTAAAGAAAACACTTGAGTGTGTATTCCATTATCCTCGATATGAAAGAATAAATGAAATAAAATTAATTTCCTAGCAGTTTTTAACCTAGCTAACAAAAGCTTTTAACACCAAAATGGACAAAACTTGAGAAAATAACCAGCAGCAACAACATCAGTAACAGAAGCAGCAGCAGCAGCAACAACAACAACAGCAACAACAGCAGCAGCAGCAGCAGCAACAACATCAGAAGCAGAAGCATCAGCAACAGCAACAGCAGCATCAGCAACAACAACAACAGCAGCATCAGCAACAGCAACAGCAGCATCAGCAACAACAACAACAACAGCAGCAGCAGCAGCAACCGCAGCAGAAGCAGCAGCAGCAGTAAAAATGATTTAAACAGTACTGTCACTCGTTAGTCATCCCCACATCTAACATTGTTGCCCTCACACGACTACTAATAACGTTTCGGGTGTGTGTTTTTTCCCAGTGAAAGCTACCAGTACCACCCTATTGATCAGAAAAAGAATGGTAAAGAAAATCCACTCTGGGGACGAGCTATGAGCAGACGACAAAACAGAGAAATGCCGCTCTCTGGAGAGGGAGGGAGGGAGGGAGAGAGAGAGAGAGAGAGAGAGAGAGAGAGAGAGAGAGAGAGAGAGAGAGAGAGAGAGAGAGAAACAGGAAGACAGACAGAGACAGAGAGAGACAGACAGAGACACATAGAGAGACAGACAGAGAGAGACACAGAGAGACAGACAGAGAAACAGAGACACAGAGACAGAGGCACAGAGGCACAGACAGAGACAGACAGAGAGAGACACAGAGACAGACAGACACAGAGACACATACACAAAGACAGACAGAGACACAGACAGAAAGACAAGAGAGAGACATCAGTGATAAGGGACAGCCAGACAGAGACAGGCAGAGACAGACAGACACAGAGACACATACACAGAGACAGAGACACAGACATACAGAGACAGACAGAGAGACAGACAGACAAAGAGAGACAGAGACAGAAAGACAGAGACAAAAAACAGACAGACACAGAAAGACCGAGACACAGAGACAGACACAGAGACACATACACAGAGACAGACAGACACAGACAGAAAGACAGAGACAGACAGACAGAGACAGAAAGATACAGAGACAGAGACACAGACAGAAAGACAGAGACACACACAGAGACAGACATACAGAGACAGAGAGACAGACAGACAGAGAGAGAGAGAGACATCAGTCCCAAGGGACAGCCGATTAATGGATCTCTGGTTCCAAACTGACAGCGCCTGCCTATTTCTTTCTAGTCTGGTGTGGTGTGGTGTGATGTGGTGTGGTGTGGTGTGGTGTGGTTTTGTGTGGTGTGGTGTGGTCTTGTGTGGTCTGATGTGGTGTGGTGTGGTGTGGTCTGGTGTGGTGTGGTCTGGTGTGGTGTGGTGTGGTTGTGGTGTGGTGTGTGTGGTGTGGTGTGGTGTGGTGTGGTTTTGTGTGGTGTGGTGTGGTCTTGTGTGGTCTGATGTGGTGTGGTGTGGTGTGGTCTGGTGTTGTGGTGTGGGTGTGGTGTGGTGTGGTGGTGGTGTGTGTGTGATTGTGGT
>CM054159.1:35474527-35512027 GCA_028751875.1 Rapana venosa | reverse complement strand
ACTTTTCATCTATAGAGACAACTTTCATTTTCTTGTGTGCATGTTTACAAGTGTCAGAGAGGAGGGAAATAATGTCGAAATAATCACAGGCGTCAACATAAGAAGAAAGAGGATGAAAAAAAAAAGAAAAAAAAAGAAGAGGAAAGGGCAGACGAAAAGTCTCAGAAAGAGAAAGAGGGAGAGAGAGAGAGGGGGGTAGAGAGAGAGAGGGTGGGGGAGAGAGAGAGAGAGGGGGGGGGGGAGAGAGTGAGGAGAGAGAGGGAGGAGAGAGAGAGAGAGAGAAGAGAGAGAGAGAGAGAGAGAGAGAAGAGCGAAAGAGAGAGAGGGGGGGAGAGAGTGAGGAGAGAGAGGAAGGAGGGGAGGAAGAGAGAGAGAGAGGAAGAGGGAGGAGAGAGAGAGAGAGAGAGAGAGAGGGGGGGGGGGGGAGAGAGTGAGGAGAGAGAGGAGAGAGGGAGGAGAGAGAGAGAGAGAGAGGAGAGAGGAGAGAGGGAGGAGAGAGAGAGAGAGAGAGAGAGAGAGAGAGAGAGAGAGAGAGAGAGAAGAGAGAGAAAGATACAGGTAGAGAGAGAGAGGGAGAGAGACTGGACAGACAGACAGAAGGGCAGACAGACAGACAGACAGACACACACACACACACACACACACACACACACCACACACACACACACACACACACACACACACAACACACAAACAGAGAGCAAGTGGGTAAGCGACAGATAGCAAGACATAGAGACGAGAGATAGAGAACAACTTTCATCATAGAGACAACTTCATTTCTTGTGTGATGTTTACAAGCGTCAGAGAGGAGGGAATAATGTCGAAATAACACAGGCGTCAACTAAGAAGAAAGAGAATGAAGAAGAAAAAAAAAAAGAAACATCAAGAAGAGGAAAGGGCAGACGAAAAGTCCAGAAAGACAGAGAGGGAGAGACAGAGAGAGAGAGTGAGGGTGGGGGAGAGAGAGGGAAAGGGGGGTAGAGAGAGAGAGGGTGGGGGAGGAGAGAGGGAGGGAGAGGGGTAGAGGAGAGAGCGTGGGGGAAGAGAGAAGAGGAGGAGAGAGGGAGAGAGAGTGTGTGTGAGAGAGAGAGTGGGAGAGAGTGAGAGAGAGAGAGTGAGAGAGGTGGGAGAGAGAGAGAGAGAGGGATGGAGGAGAACAGGGAGAGAGAGACAGAGAGTGAAGAGAAAGACAGAGAGAAAGAGAGAGAGGGGGAGAGAGAGTGAGAGAGAGAGACAGAGAAAAAGAGAGAGGAATAGAAAGACAGAGACAGAGAGAGTGAGAGAAAGAGACAGAGAAAAAGAGAGAGAGGGGAATAGAGAGACAGAGAGAGAGACAGAGACAGAGAGAGGAGAGAGAGAGAAATCAGATCAGACCAAACTAAATCAAATGATATGCACCCACGTGCTTTTTTACATCTAGTCCCTGGGACTTATCATGATAGTAAAAAAAATAAATAAACAAATAAAAAAGGCCCAATACTCACATACTCAGAGAGAGAAAAAACGAGACAGACATAAAGACACAAAGACACGACAGACAGACAGAGACAGACAGGACAGACAGACAAGACAGACAGACAAGACAGACAGGAAAACAGGCAGTCAGAGAGTGACACACAGACAGACAAAGCGAGAGGGATACAGACAGGACAGACAGACAGACAGGACAGGACAGACAGACAGACGGGAAACAGGCAGACAGAGAGACACACACACAGACACACACAGACACACACACACAAAGAGAGAGAGGGATACAGACAGACAGACAGACAGTGAGTGAGTGAGTGAGTGAGTGAGTGAGTGAGTGAGTGAGTGAGTGAGTGAGTGAGTGAGTGAGATAAGAAGAATGGGAGGGAGGGATGTAAAGAGAGAAAGAGAGACTGAGATAGGAACATACAGGCAGATAAAGAGTAAGAGACAGACGCAGGGGAGAGAGAGAGAGAGAGAGAGAGAGAGAGAGAGAGAGAGACAGACAGACAGACAGACAGACAGACAGAGACAGTGAGAGGGGGGAGAGAGAGAGAGAGTCAGAGAAATTAGGATAAAAGCCATTTCAAAGGAAGGGGAGGAGGTGGGGATGGGGGGAGGACGGACAGAGTTGGAAGAAAGAGGATATAAGGTGACACGGAAAAGGATAAAGACGGAAGTATAAAACAGATCAGTCTAAAAACCGAAAACAACCAACAAAAAACACAAAAAAGACATTCATACACAAAAAAAGAAACAAAACACACCACAAAAAACAACCCACGTTTTTATAAAAAAAAAAAGGAACAGAAAAAAAAAGAAGACAGAAAGAAACAACAAGGGGCAGGTAAGAGGACAGGCAACTAATGATCAAAGTGGGACCCCCCCCCCCCCCCCACCCCATCCACCTTCCTCCCTTCATCTAAAAAAATAAAACAAAACAAAAAAGAACCACAAGAAAACAAGAACATACCCCCCCCCCCCCCCCCCCCACCCCACACACACACCTCCCTCCCCACAACAAAATCAGCTAACCAAACACGCACGCACACACACACACACAACACACAACACATACCCCACCCCAACCCCCCTACACACTACACACACACACAAACACCACAACACACACACAACACACAAACACAACACACACATACAACACCCCACAAACACACACACAACCACCCATCCCCCCACACACACAACCACCACCACCCCCAGCCCCCCACCTCCACACACACACACACACACACCCCTCCACACACACACACACACACACACACACACATGGACGACACACTCACCTTCCTTGGTACACACAACGGACTTAGGAAGACAGGAAGAAGACGACACATTCTCGGAGGAAGAGCCATAAATCGAGAATTGTTCTGGAATGGGATTGCCTGCATAGTGTTAGCCACCACCACCACCACCACCACACCTGCTGTTTTGTTAGTCCCACACACACATACACAGATACACACATATGCATGCACGCACACACACACACATATATATGCACGCACACACACGTATATGTATGCACGCACACACACAGACTCACACTTCCACACGCATCACACATACATACCACGTCACACACACATAATATACACATAGAGCAAAACACACACACACACATACTCTCTTCTCTCTCTCTCTCTTCTCTCTCTCTCTCTCTCTCTCTCTCTCTCACAGACACACACACACCTACACTGCACAAACACAGACACACACACTTTTACACACACACCACACACACACATACTCCCTCTCTCCACACACACACACTTTCTCTCCCTCTCTCACACACACCACTTTTACACACACACACACACACACACACACACACACACACACACACACACACACACACACGCCACACCCACCTACACACACATCACACACTCTCTCTCTCTCTCTCTCTCTCTCTCTCTCTTCACACACACACACACACACACACACACACACACACACCTACACACACACACCTACACCCACAACCAAACACACACACACACCTACACACACACCTACACACACACACACACATATACACACACTCTCTCTCACACACACACTTACACCACACACACACGCACCTCACCACACACACGCACCTACACACACACACACTCACACACACACACACACACACACACAACCAAACACACACAAAGGGGAACAGGAGGAAAACCGAAAGGAAAACGGAAAAAGAAACAAAAAAGTGGGCGTAAAAAACTAAGCTAAATGAAAGCAAGCCAAGAGAAGAAAAAAAAAAGAAGAAAAAAACTTTAAAAAAAGAAAATAACTATGCCAACCTTCCCACAAAAACGAGAAAAGCTGCGATGAAGAAAAGGGGAAAATATGGAAAGATCAAAAAGAAATAAAGAGCAAAAAAGAAAGAAAAAAAAAGAAAAAAGAAAGAAGGAAAGGGAAAGGGAAAGGAAAGGGAAGGGAAAGGGAAAGGAAAGGAAAGGAAAGGGGAAGGAAGAAAAAAAGAAAGGGAAAGGAAAGGGAAGGAAGGGGGAAAGGAAAGGAAGGAAGAAAGAAAGGAAGGGAAAGGGAAAAGGAAGAAAAAAAAGAAAGAAAGGAAAAAAAAAAAGAAAGAAAAAAAGAAAGGAAGGAAAGGGAAGGGAAGAAGAAAAAAAAGAAAGGAAGGGAAGGAAAAAAGGAAAGGGAAGAAAAAAAAAAAG
Organism: Rapana venosa; assembly: GCA_028751875.1. Lineage (NCBI taxonomy): Eukaryota > Metazoa > Mollusca > Gastropoda > Neogastropoda > Muricidae > Rapana > Rapana venosa. Next base: position 35,507,858 of record CM054159.1, on the reverse strand, counting down.
GGAAAGAAGAAAACGAAAAAGGGAAAGAAAGAACTGTGCAACAAAGCCGGGAAAGTAAAGAGAAAAAATAAAAGAACAAAAAAAAACAAAAAGAGAGAGAGAGAGCAAAAGAAAGATAAGAAAAAAAAAAAAAAGCTAAAAAAAAAGTAAAGAAAGAAAGAAAAAAATTATTGACGAAACGAAAGGAAAAGGGGAAAAAACCTAACGAAAGACTGAGTAAAAAACAAACAAAAAAAAAATAAAAATAACAAAAAAAAAAACTCTCTTCTCTCTCTCTCTTTTTCCTCTCTCTCTCTCTCTCTCTCTCTCTCTCACACACACCCCACACACACACACACACACACCACACCCCCAAACCCAAACACACACATGTCTAATATCATTTGGGTGAACAGACAAAAAAATCAAAGCAGCAACAACAACAAACAAAAACAACACCCACAACACACACACACAAGAAAAACTGGAAAAAAAAAATCAATTTTGAATTGAAAATGTCAAAAAAAAAAGAAAAACAAAAACAAAAAAAAAAAAGGAAAAAAACAAAGAGAGAGGAGAAAAGAGAGAGGAGAGAGAGGGGAAAAGAGGGAGGAGAGAGAAAAGGAGAGAGAGAAGGGGCGGTGGGGGGGGGGGGGGGGGGGGGGGGGGGGGGGGGGGGGGGGGGAAAGAAAAGAGAGCGAGGATTTTTTTTTTCAAAAAAAAGAAAGAAAAATTTCTCTGATTGGGGATATGATGGCACATGAAAGCTCCCCAAAAAAACCCTGTGCGCTATATTCCGTAAAAAGAAAGACCATTCCGTCTTCTTCCCCTGAAACTATATGTCATAATAATTACGGTACATATTTTTTTTTTAACCAAAAGGCCCCGAAAGAAATGAAGATGAAGAAGAATGAATGAATGAAAGAAGAAAGACCAGACAAAAGAACAATACAAAATGATTTCCTTGTCTGTTTTTGGGTTTTTTGTTTGGTTGGGGTTTTTGGGTTTGGGTTTGGTTGGGGGTTTTTTTTTTTTTTTTGATTTGTTTAGGGGGATGTTCTGTGTTGTTTTTGTTTTTCATCAAGAAAATTTTTTCTTATCTCAAATAGAAATTTATAAAGTCAAAAACACTTTTTTTTTTAAAAATCGAAAGTTTCTCTCTTCTCTCTTCTCTCTTCTCTCTCTCTTCTCTCTCTTCTCTCTCTCTCGCTCTCTTTGGTGGGGGGGGGGTAGCTGAAAGCTGATCCCCCTTTTTTTTTTTACGAAGACTTTTTCGTTTTCCCCGTCTTTTTTTTCCCCCCAAATTTTTTTTTCGGGGTGGGAAGGGAGGGGGGGTGGGGTATTTGTTTGTTTTTTGGTTTTTTTGTTATTGTTTTGTTTTTTATGTTTGTTTCCTTTTTTGTTTTTTAAAATATTGGGCCTTAATTCCTGCTTTGCCTTCCTCTTTCCCTTTTCCCCTTTTCTAAAAACGGAGCTTAGTGTTTGACCGTTGTCCATCCTCAAAGTGTTCCTTTTAAAGTTAAGGCGCTGACCCCACGGCCCCCTCAAAAAATGGGGCTGGCTAAACAAATTAAAAAATTCCCCAAACCGGGTCTATCCTAACAAGAAGAAAATGCATTGACGCGAAAAAAAAAAAAGCTTTTTGTGTGGGTTGTGTTGTCCAACCTAGACTCGGGGTTCGGTTTGAAATCTGTTTGAAAAGATGACTTGTGGGAAAAAGGGCTGGATGAAGGAAATACATGTTTAAAAGTGGTTTGAAAGGAAAAGGGTTTTGGTTTTATCAAGGTTTTGTCATCTTTTGTGCCCGTGGCAAAGAAAACCAGCACATCCTTCAGAGATGCACGCTATTCAGCGACCTGAGGAAGAAGATTGTGTGGCTGACAGAGATAATACCTGCAAACTAAGCTGTTATGTGCAGCCCACGAGAGGAGCTGGAAAGGACATGCCATTATTTCTCCCAAACACATCTGACGGTGTAAAAATAAAATAAAAAAACGAACGAGAGAGAAGAAGAGAATCACATAATATAACAGCACCCACGCATGCTACTAGTGCAAAAATGTGTGGGTTTGGATTTGGTTGGGGGTTGGGTTTGTTGTCTTTTTTTTGCGTTCTTAGGCTAAAACTCTGATGTTCTCCAATGGTGAGATGTTTGTGTATGCCCACAATTAATGTTACCATATCCTGACTTCAGGGTTAATATATTCATGATGAAAGACTAGATGGATGACAACTACCATGCCAAGCCATTTACAATAAAGCATGATGGGTTCCCAAACAGTCTCAGGTAGCCTGATACAGGAGGCTATGTGAGGCACACGTATTCTATCACAAACATTTCCATTTGGGATTTGCTTCATCTTGTAATCCCAAGCAGTTCAGTCCGGGAGACTTGTTTTGTCGCCCCCTGAATTAAAACGTTCATTTCAAACAGCAGTTCGGGTTCCTAAGGTGTGTATTTCATAAGTGGGCAAGTAAGCTTGCATCTTTCTTGTAGGGACGGCATAGCTCAGTGGTCAGAGCACTCGCTTTCCCCAAGCTAAAAGTTTTAAGCAGCATTGGGCGTGGTTACCAGTTGGATGGGCGACGGGTTTTGCGCGCCTTGGCTTCAGTACAGTCCTCCCAGTTCGCCAAGCTGTCAATGGGTACCTGCCCTCTTTAGGGTCAGGGAAGGTAAAACAGCGAGGGAGAGGAGATGGGCGCTGACCATCAATATGCTGGCCCCTGGAGAAGCTGAGGTCTCTGACACCTTGCTTCCCGACGACAACGTAGGTTATGGTAACACCTTTGGCTGCACACCGGTATTAAAAAATCACTCTTTTCCTTCTGTTTTTCTATGTGACTCTTATATTCATACCGCACATACTAAGGCATCTACAGAAATAAAAACCACTTTTTGTGAGACTATGCCCTGACTCAAAACTCAGGTGATTTTGAACAAATTTGGTAGGTTTGAATTTTTTTAATTTTTCAGCAAACACTGTACCCCCTCAGTCCTTTGTCGTCTGCTAGCTTCCTTACCGCAATATGTATGCGCGGGGTCAACGCTGTAGGAATACAGGCAAACCTCATTTGATGGTTATTTCCAACTTTCTCGTGGCTACCTGGTATTGCTCTATGTCCTCAATCCAAAAAACAAGTGCACAGTCCATTTTTTCATGCTTTAAAAAATCTGTGAAAATCACCAACATTTTTTCCACTCGCACTCTATACAAGATACTACGTGACCCCCAAATTAATACCAGTGTGCGGCCTGTTTACCTTACCTCTCTCTCTTGGATTTCTTGGATTCAACTACACGAATGGCTACAGCCAATCAGCGTTCAGTGTTGAGCCTGCATTAGTTTTGCACAGGAGCATAATTATACAGGTACATGCCATAGGTATGACTGATTTCCTCAGATCTTGAATGGTTTTCGCCAGACATATACTTAGAATAAATCGTTCATCAGTTTTATCTGTTTCACACAAACAAGTTCGACGAAATCAGGTCCGAATGGTTTTTTGTTGGGTTTTTTTCCCCAGAGCGAGTGTCGGCGACTTCAGATGTTCTTTTCCAAACTTCTTGTCATAACTGATCTCTCTCTCTCTCTCTCTCTCTCTTCTCTCTCTCCTCACACACACACACACACCACACACACTACACAGACATATATACATATGTGCACCCATGCACACATACTTGCAATGTCCTCTCTCTCTCTCTCTCTCTCTCTCTCTCCAAAGGAATCCTGAACAGAGTCAAGCTGCGCAATGTTGTCCAGGAGTGAGACTGTAATAAACAAATAACAAACAATCCAAAACAGACGGATGCAAAAGATGGAGAATGACAGATTTCACATATAATGATGATGATAAAAACGCGTAAGACAAAGGATAAACGATCCAACAAAAAGCCATTTAAGCTCTAGTCTGAATAAGAGATTTCAATCATCGACTGTAGTTCTCGTAATCGTAATGTGTGTGTGTGTGTGTGTGTTCTCTGTTAAATGTGTGTGTGTGTGTGTGTGAGAGAGGAGAGGAGAGAGAGAGAGAGAGGAGAGAGAGAGAGAGAGAGAGGAGAGAGAGAGAGAGAGAGAGGAGACAGACAAAGAAAGAGACACAGACACAGAATCATCAAAGATGTGGATCGAGAGAGAGAGAGGGGGGGGGGGGGGGGGGGGAGGGAGAGACAGACAGACAGACAGACACAGACAGACAGACCGAAACAGACCGAGACAGAGAGACATAGACAGACAGACAGAGACAGACAGAGTAAGACAGACAGAGATAAAGAGAGAGAGAGAGAGAGAGAGAGAGAGAGGAGAGAGAGAGAATGTGTGTGTGTGTGTGTGTGTGTGTGTGTGTGTGTGTGTGTGTGTGTGTGTGTGTGTGTGTGTGGCGCGCGCGCGTGCGTGCATCTTCACACGAGTCAGTCTGTACTGTCACTACAGTACGCTTCTTAGTTATCAATTCATACCTTTACACTGTAAAATTTAACAAATCAAGAAAAATGTACCTAAAGAAATAATGATGCTATAGGGTTTTGCAACTTAGCTACAGAAATTCTTGCTGAAGCTTGAAGCACCCCAAGCAAAAAATCCAGCAAAAAAGCCAGTACCAGCCAGTGTTAAATTCGTTCAATAAGATATACTTTCCACTCAGAATTGCAAGGGGGAAAAAAAAAACCCACCCAAATCAGCTTAATTGACCTTGTAAGCGATAAGAGAAAAGCGACGTGATACATGTATGTGGAAAAGACGAATAAAAATCGAAGCTCTCCTCAAACATAAATGGAATCAAAAGACGTAACACTGGAATCGGAACGAATGTTTAATCAGGGGGAAACAAAAGCAATGTTGAAACAAACTCAACACACAACTGAAATTTGTAAATTTAAAAAAGAATAGAGATTATGATGAGACAATGGATGCAATGGATGGATTTTTCAACACATTCACCGACATCATGTGCATAAAAGATAAGGCTATTCATTTTTTGTTCAAAATTTACATTTTCAACAAATTATCCCCCCCCCCCCCCCCTCTATTTTTAAAAGAAATTCTCATATGGATGGATTATCAAATGTATATTCTCAGCTACATTTTTTTTAAGTCACCATCAGATATTGTAATACCTGTTTGAGATGGATATCATAAATTATTTTTAAAAATCAAATAATACACTGCTTTCGTTAATGTTCAATAATAAACTTCAGCAGGATGTTTTAAATTATTATAATTCAAAATAACACATTGTTTCGATCAATATCAGCACTTTAACTTCTTCTTTTTTTTAACCGAAGGCATTCAGAATTAAACAATATCAGCTCTTCATCCTGTTTTTTAACAAACACATGCATCTTTCACAAAAAATACCCATAACCATAATAAACACCCAAAAAAATGTCATGCTTTTACTCTCACAACAATCACTCACAACACCACCAACACCACCACCATCATCATCATCATATCAATCAACTGGATATAACACATCAGATCATCCAATAATGAAATACCACCATTCTCTCTTCAAAATGGCATCTTCATATAAAACACATGAAAAGACAACTTGGGATAACTACACTGAAAGAAAAAAAAAGAGAGAGAGAGAAATTGCAACAAGTTGAAAGCTACAGACAACATAAACGTGCAACTTTGAATGTAGCAAACATCAGAATGCCTCTGTCAAGCACAATGTATAATTTCATGCCAGCCTTTGCAATCAGTCAGCAAATAATCCACACAAAAAGACATCCATGAAAAAAACAACAAACCAACTATCTTGCACAATGCGCAAAAAGCATGCAAAGGTTAAAAAACCCCATCTCAAACACCATGCACAACACACTTCACAACAAAAGCGCCATTTTCTGGGGTACAACATTTTCTAAGTGAGAAAGCTCTAAATGAACATGATGATGACCCGAATTAATTCTGATAAAAAGATAAATAAATAAATAAAGATCAGTCAATCTCATTTTTCAACTAGAGAAAACATTTTGGTCAATGTTTTTCCCCCCTAAAATACATCTGTTCAACTTTTCGTGAATCTGCCATTGTGTATCTTTCAACTTTTTTCTTACCTATTCTAAGTGTTCTGAAAATCTTGAAAGAAAGTGATACATATGTGTAAAAAAAATAAAAATAATAAACAAACAAACAAAAACCGCCCTTTTTTTTTTTTAGATCATCATACAAAACTAAATTCTTTTATCATATCTCCACTTAATCTCTCCAAAAATTCCATTGTATCAAAACAAATAAAGCAGGACAGGGGGTGGGGTGGGGGGGAATCTTTTCTCAAGATAAAACTTTTCCCGATACGTAATCCATTACAGTGCCTCTATCTCGAGAAAGTCGATCTATGAATGTGTGTGTGTTGGAAAGAGACTTCTTAACAAAAAGAACTGTTCAGCAAAAGGCACAAAGGTTTGAACACAGACCCCCCCCCCCCCCCCCCCCCCCCCCCCCCCTCCATCCCTTAATAATGCTTGTGGCTTGCCACTGTAGTCAGAAAGATTTACATTCAGATTAAATTTTACACTATTTAATTCCTATTCCACCATCTAACAGAAGTTCCAAGGAATCAAATGAACAAAATAATAACGATACTTAGTTGACATGGAAATCGAAAACAAAAACTGTGGTTAAGGAAACCTATCACAATGACTTTTGTGACTGTCAGCAAGTTTAGTGGAGGGAAGGGGGGTGGGGGCGGGGGGTGGAGAAGATGGGAGGGAGCTTGGAGGAGGAGGGGGGAAGCTGTGTTGATTCGATTACAATATACTATAAGAACAATAACCCTGTTGTTGTTTTTCCAAAGTTTTTTTGTTTTCAATTTGAGATGACTGTACTGTCAGTGTCATTCATCATGTGTTTTGTCATGTGTATATTATGAAGAAAAAAAAGATATATATATGCTAACACATACATATATATACAGCTGTAATCAAGATTGACAAAAACATAAAATCCAAAAACGTATGTTTATTATTCTTCAAATCATTCACAAATACAGCACATTAAAAAAAAAACCTCAACTTCTCAAAGGACCAGTATATTGGGAGCGGCGCCCATCTCCTCTCCTTTGCTGCTTTACCTTCCCTAACCCTGAAAGTACCCATTTACAGCTGTAGGGTGAACTGGGGGATTGTACTGAAGCCAAGGCGCAGCACAAAACGGTCACCCATCCAAGTGGTAACTACACTCCACACTGCTTAACCTTGGTTGAGGGAAAGCGAGTGGCTCTGACCACTGAGCTATCCCGTCCCTTAAGTATAGCAATATCTTAACTATTTATTATATGGTAGGATATCCTTACTCCCCCCCCCCCACAAAAAAAAACTATCCCAGTGTTGCACAAGCTATGATGAAATACCAGCTGCCCTGTTCCACAACTATGGTAAGCAAAAAGCGACAAAACATAGCACAAAAATTAAAATGTATTCACATGAATGTAATGTGCATTAAAAACAAAACCCAACTGAATGGTGGAACCTTTCCTTATGCCCAGGTGGAAATGACAAAGCCCAGTGATGTAGTTACCTTGCAACGTTGCTGAGTATATGTTGCCAGTTGACAGTGAGGCTGTGTGTTGAAATAAACCATTGGGTGTTAACCATTCAGAAATGTTCTGTACAGATATCATCAAATTGTTTTGGGGTTTGTTTTTTGGGGGGTTGTTGTTTTGTTTTTGTTCTTTCATTCAACCCAATCTAATGAGTTATCTTTTCATGTATGCGGCATATTGTGTGTGTGTAAACACACACACACACTCACACTCTCACTCTCTTGAACGCTCACTCGCGCACACACACACTCACTGACTCACTCACTCTCAACATTTTTATTTTTTTGCACATGTTTCCCCTCTCAATATCATTTGCTACATAACAATAACAACATATCCTATTCACTCACAAACCCACACTCATCAACATATTATACATAAAACGGACTAAACACACTCCACAAAAGCAACACAAAACATGTCCAGCACCATTCCCCTCAGCATCCATCAGATCACGCATCCAGGCAACCCTAATAGATAAGAGTCCTTTCCACACAAGAGACAGCACTCCCACAAACTACTGGCAGTTACAGCGGGGCACCATATCATTTGTCAGTCCTCCATAGGGTACCAGCAATGACGCCCGCCCTAGTTTATCAATCACACACTGCCCAGAATCACCCAGTCCATCAGATGCCTGCCCTCCTACGTCAAATAATAAGCTGCTCTAACTGCGCCAGGATAGTGTTGCATACTTCACTATTGTGGTTACTGGCCTCAGCATCAAACCCAACTGCCCACTTTCTGTCTGTCTGTCTTTCGAAACAGCAGCTGCCTCCTCTGCTGTTTTGGAGGTCGTCATCGTCAAACACGACGGACAAAACATACATACGGTAATGTAACGTGTGTCTGTTCATTCAAAAGTGATATCAGACAAAACTGGGCACACTTTTGTTTTCTTTCTTTTTTTGTGTGTGTTGTGTATACATACACGTTTCTGGCATCAGAATACTATTTACTAAGTAATACAGTATCAAGGAAACACAGAGTTCCTCCTGACTGAATCCATCACGTGATTAAAAGTGTTTTTGACTCGACTTGACTTGACTTGATACTGAGCATTTCCGACAGGAATCCAGGCTGTACGTTGTCTTTTCAGAACAAAATCCGAGGCATACCATGTATCAACTGTACAACATCGGAATCCTTTCAACTTGAATCCAGTTACTTCTCATTATACTGCCAGGGGGGGTGTTGAACTGAATACTCCACGAAATATATAAATATAGTGGGTAGCAGTACTGAGCATTTCGGCTAGGTAGCATCGAACCAAGAACTCCTTGAGGGCGGGTATCAGGAAATCGTTGACCGCTTCGTTTTTCCCAACTTGGGGGCTGACTCAAAAAAACTGCTTCTGTGCCAGGAAGCCTGAACTGTACGCAAAAGAAAATTGTCGTTTTTTTTAACATGAGGGTGAACTATGTGTGCAGGCTAGCATGGTGAAAAGAAAGCAGAACAAGAAAGAGAAGATTGTGATGGAGAAGAAAGGAGGAGGAGGAGGAGGAGGAGGAGATGGAGGAGGAGGAGGAGGAAGGGGAAGAGATAAAGGCGGAGAAGAAGATGAGGAATAACAGAATGTTTGAAGAAAAGGATTAAAAGAACAAACATAAAGCAGAAATAAGACAGTCAAAACGTTCATTTTCTTTCACCTATGCACACACATGCACACACACACACGCGCACACACGCACGCATGCTCGCTCGCGCATGCACGCACACACGCACGTATGTAAACACATGTATACATACATGCACAGTGACACAACACACACACACACACACAGCAATATCTCTCTCTCTCTCTCTCTCTCTTCTCTCTCTCTCTCTCTCTCTCTCTCTCTCTCTCTGACTCAAAATTATTTACACACACACTCATATGTGGTACACACACATTCTCTCTCTCTCTCTCTCTCTCTCTCTCTCTCTCTCTCTCTCTCTCCCTCACACACACAAGAACACACACACACCACACACACACACACACACACGCACACACACACGAACATACACACACACACACACACGAACACACACATCACACGAACACACACTCACAAACACAAACACACACTCACTCTTCCTCACCACAAAACAAAACACAACAAACAAGTGATAATGTTAAATAAAACTGGGAAAAACTGGAAACACAAGACACAGAAGAAATAACAAATAAAGAACAGAACAACATTACAAGCACAACACGAAAAATAACAACAACAACAAAAAAAAAACAACAAAAAATATTAAGTGTAATGTTGTTAATAGAGAGAATGGAGAAAAGAGAAGCACAGAGACAAGAGAGAAGAGAGATAACACAATAAGAGAAGACATGAAGAACTGAAAAGAAAAGAAAACGAGAGAAAAGGTTACTGTTAGTGGCAGTCATGAGAGGAGAGAGAGAGAGAGAGAGAGAGAGAGAGAGGAGAGAGAGAGAGAGAGAGAGAGAGAGAGAGAGAGAGAGAGAGAGAGAGAAGGTTACTGTTAGTGGCAGTCATGAGAGAGAGAGGAGAGAGAGAGAGAGAGAGAGAGAGAGAGAGAGAGAGAGAGAGAGAGAGAGAGAGAGAGAGAGAGAAGGAAGGTTACTGTTAGTGGCAGTCATGAGAGAGAGAGAGAGAGAGAGAGAGAGAGAGTGAGAGAGAGAGAGAGAGAGAAGAGGAGAGAGGAGAGAGAGAGAAGGTTACTGTTAGTGGCAGTCATGAGGAAGAGAGAGAGAGAGAGAGAGAGAGAGAGAGAGGAGATGCCAGAGAGGAGGAGAGAGGAGAGAGAGAGAAGGAAGGTTACTGTTAGTGGCAGTCATGAGAGAGAGAGAAGGAGGGGTGAACGTGTGTGTGGTGTGTGTGTGTGTGTGTGTGTGTGTGAGTGACAGAGTGTGTGTGTTTTATTTATTTATTCTTATATATCGAAGATAACGGAATAAGCGCTTAGGTGCTTTTTTTACATCTAGTCCCGGTGTGTATGCGGTTTTGTAAATTCTGTCATCTGTTCCCACAGGCACACATTGGCCTACTCTTACGAAAAGCGGAACAGGATGTGTGTGAGTGAGTGAGTGAGTGTGTGTGTTTGTGCACTTGCAAACATACTACATGTATTACAGTATATGCATGCATGTTTGCTTATAATTTTTTATAATGTGCATTATTAAGGATGTTGTAAGTGCAGATGTTTACATGTACGTATGTGAATGGATTTACACACATATTTACATGTGCATGTGTGACAACACGCACACATACACATGTAAATACATGTTTGCTGTGTGTGCACGCATGTGTGTGTGTGCACATGTGTGTGAGTGAGTGTGTGTGCGCGCACACACATATATATGAGAGAAAGAGGCTAAAATACTGCCACTTTAGCAAGCTGTGTTAAGAGTGTAAATGCGCTAAATTACATATGTTCATGAATGTATGTACCTGCCTATGTGTGCAACCGCATGAAATATGTAACATCTGCAGATGTGAGATTACCTTCACCACTGTGATATACAAACAAACAAACAAACAAACAAAAAACGCAACACTCTGAACTTGACCCCACGCTTGTTAAATGGAAACAAAATGGGAGGTAATTTTGTTAGATGATTACGTCACACTTCCTCTTGCCACAGGAAACGAAATGTTAACAGGAACAAGGCTACCTTACAGCACACACACACGTTAAAAGAATAATAAAAAATAAAAAGATAAATAAATGAATGAATGAAAGTGTCACTAGAGGAAAACTAACACACACAAAAGAAAGGTAAAAACCAAAAAGAGATGAATTTGTGGACAGGGTATTTTTAGGAGTTAGGGGGGAGGAGGGGGAGAGGGGGAGGAGGTTGTTAGTTGATGTTGCAAGTCGCCAAAAAAAAGTTTCTTAAATTCTTCTTTTCCTTTTTGAAATCTAGCGTAAAAATAAAGACAGGAATTTTTCTTTTTTTAATTGAAGTGATATGATAATAATAATCTCTTTAGTTAAAAGGACAGAGAGAGAGAGAAAGTGAGAGGGGGGGGGTTAATTCTTTTATTTGGAGGACAATCGAATAAGCACTTATGTGCTTTTTTAATTCCAGTCCCTGTGTGTATGCGGAGAGAGAGAGAAAGAGAGAGAATGAGAGAGAGAGAGAGCTTTCATGATTATATGCCTTTAAGAAACCTACCCCAATCAAAAATAAAAATGAAACTGAAATAGTGAGAGAAAAAAAAGAAACAGTTTCATTTCAGAACTGTAATGACTAGAATGGTTGGAACATTGAGCTGGCTGCAAAATGTGTGAGGTTTTATCCTACTGGGCACATTTACTTCTTTTTTTTAAATATATAATAAATAAATAGGTAAAAGAACAAAAATGTTAACCTGAGGCTTAAACAGCACATTCAACCCATCATGAGCCGTTTTGGCACAAGGCTTTTCATTGTTTCACTGACTATATGAGATCTGATCATGTCAAATTATAGTTTGTGACAGAAATTAAAGTAAACTAACATTAGATTTTAAATCAAATTCCACACAAGTAAAAAATAAAAATAAAATAAAAATAACAACAATAATAATAATAATCGACTTTTTTCCTCTTCTGTCTGTTTTCTGTTTTTCCTCTTCTGTCTGTTTTCTTTTTTTTCCTCTTCTGTCTGTTTCCTTTTTTTTCCCTCTTCTGTCTGTTTTCTTTTTTCCTCTTCTGTCTGTTTTCTTTTTCCCTCTTCTGTCTGTTTTCTTTTGACTACACAAAACAACACTACTGAATTCTTTTCTTTTTTTAAAAAATCCCTCTGAGTACTTTCATAATGAATTTATATATATATATATATATATATATATATATATATATATATATATATATATATATATATATATAAATACTTCGAAGTCCACATGCATATTAACCTGGGGTATGAACTTCATACTCCCATTGTCTGAGACACATGTCCATAAACCAGCTGGCTGTTAGTGCCTTTAGAAGAAGCCAGTGAGGAACTTTCTAAGAAGCCTCAGTCTACCATCCTTTACAACATCTCTGTGTGATTCTGATGGCAAGTATCTGTCATGCTAACTACATAGATATTTAACTTCTCTGTGTGATTCTGATGGCAAGTATCTGTCATGCTAACTACATAGATATTTAACTTCTCTGTGTGATTCTGATGGCAAGTATCTGTCATGCTAGCTACATACATATTTAACTTCTCTGCGTGATTCTGATGGCAAGTATCTGTCATGCTAACTACATAGATATTTAACTTCTCTGTGTGATTCTGATGGCAAGTATCTGTCATGCTAACTACATAGATATTTAACTTCTCTGCATGATTCTGATGGCAAGTATCTGTCATGCTAGCTACATACATATTTAACTTCTCTGCATGATTCTGATGGCAAGTATCTGTCATGCTAGCTACATACATATTTAACTTCTCTGTGTGATTCTGATGGCAAGTATCTGTCATGCTAACTACATAGATATTTAACTTCTCTGCATGATTCTGATGGCAAGTATCTGTCATACTAGCTACATACATATTTAACTTCTCTGCATGATTCTGATGGCAAGTATCTGTCATGCTAGCTACATACATATTTAACTTCTCTGCATGATTCTGATGGCAAGTATCTGTCATGCTAACTACATACATATTTAACTTCTCTGTGTGATTCTGATGGCAAGTACCTATTGTGATAACTACACACACACACACACACATATATATATATATATATATATATATATATATATATATATATATATATATATATACTTTTGCATTCCTATGCATACCCTATTTTTCAATGTCTGTGCATAATCCTGATTATAGCAAGTTAAGTTATCTACTGTGCAAACTACATATATATATATATATATATATATATATATATATATATATATATATATATATACTACAATAAAGTGCAGGGGGGGGGGGGGAGAAACAAATCGTTTATTTACATACAGTGCAACCATGTGCCCACAGAAACACAACAGTGGGGGGGAAGGGGGGGGAAGGGGGGGGGGAGGGGGGGGGGGGGGAGGAGAGGAGGGGGGGGGGGGAACTGCCACCCAGCAGAGGAGAATTATACAACAGGGAGCTCAACCTTTATTTCTTTCTTTTCTTCTTCTCCTTTTCACTGCGTTTTGTTAACCTGCACACAGTCATACTGGATGTGCACACATCACAGATTTACCACCCAACCAGGGAGATCATGCAACAAGGTAAAATCGTGTGGTTGGGAATTCCTGTGAACGGGGAGAGAAAAGGGAAGACAGGTGGGGAGGGGTGGAGAGGAGAGGAGAGGAGGAGAGAGGATGGAGAAGGGTAAGTAATGTGCTTTGCATCCAAAAAAAATCACAGAATTTATATTAAAACCTTGTTACTTAATTAATGACACAAAATGTATTAATTACATTGAACAGCACAGCTGTTGATTACTTTTTTTTTTTGTAAGCCTTTTTTTTTCTTCTTTAGAATGAAAGTTTGTTAAGTACTGTTAGAATGTCCAAGTTGTCACAAATCATGCAACACGTCACAAAGTTTACAATAAGCACAAAAGACCCTTACTCAGCAACAATATGATTAAGGCTACCAAAAAATTTTTTCTTCTTTGCTTTTGCTTAGATTTGATAACCAGCATTACTAAGTCAACCACAAACTGCCAATAAAAACTGTGCACACTGAGTGCAGTTCAGTTCCAAATTCATGGAATCGTCTTGCAAATAAGTGATGACCTACATATTTCTCTGAGTAGAAAGAAGACTCAAATACTCTGCAGCTTTACAAACTGAGACACACACACACGCACATGCACACGCAAAAACACACAGAGGCAAGCACACACACACACACACATGCATGCATGAGTGCGCGAACGCACACACACAGAGTACAAACACACGCACGCGTGTATGTGCGCATGCACGTTTCTCAAGTAAATATATTTATTTATTTATTTATTTATACCACTTTAGTTTAAGTCACGGCAGATTTCTATGCGTGAAATTCGGGCTGCTCTCCCTGGGGAGAGCGCGTCACCACAAGAGCAGCACCACTCCTTTTTTCTTTTCTTTTTCCTGTCTGCAACTGTATTTGTTTCCCTATTAGAGTGGCTTTTTTCTTCAGAATTTTGCCAGGGACAACTCTTGCTGCCGTGGGTTCTTTTACGTGCACTAAATAATTATGTGTAACACACACGACCTTGGTTTATCATCTCATCCCAAAGACTAGCACACAGACCACCACTCATGGTCTAATGGATGGGGGGGAAATTTTCGGGTCCAAACGGGATTTGAACCACCGCACACTTCCGACCTGGACTTTTCGCTTTCTAGACAGGCGCGTTACCTCTCGACCACCAATCTGACTCATGAAAGAGCATTCCTTAGGTTATGGCGCCAATCTTTGATCATGACATGATGTGCAGGGCTGTGATGAAGCCAGGGAGAGAAAGGATCAGACCCATTCGGCAGGCTTTTCATCCGAGAAGGTGGAAAATCTCAACGTTTCTTTTTTCCAGTCAGCCTTGCCCTTTTTCGGATAAGAAAAATAATTTTTAAAACCACAACAAACATGGTGAAGTTGTGCAGGAGAAAAGTCTGATCTTACCAAAGTTCGATTCCCGTTCAAAGGGGATATGTTCTCCTGGAGTTGACATCAGTGCAGACTCCATCTCCCCAAAAGGCCTTCGGATGAGACTATAAACCGAGGCCCCGGGTGCGAACGCACGCAGAACATCTTGCGCACACGTTAAATCCTGTTCCGCTTTTCGTAAGAGTAGGTCATTGTGTGCAGGTGGGAACAGATGACAGAATTTACAAAACCGCATACACACAGGGACTGGATGTAAAAAAGCACATGAGTGCTTATGCCATTATCCTCGATATAAAAAAAGAATAAATAAATAGATAAATAACAGTCAGGTTCTTTATCTATCTATCTATCTATCTATCAGCACTACCATTGAGAGAATGCGCTTCACTGTTAGCCTATCAGAAGCACCGAGACAGATCTTCTCTAATCTACCACTACAGCAGATCGATCATGCACAATGCACTTCACTAGAAATTTATATATAAACAGAGTAGGCCTCTCATTACACATAAATGATTGGGAACAAAATAATAATAATATATGATACACACCGAAATCAAAGAATGAATATCTTCAATATGTACATGTTTATGATTGATGTGACTGGATATTAAAAATCCAGTCTTTTTAACTTTTTTTTTTTTCATAATTATGTTGTAAAGCTGTAAGACTCTAGCGTGCATGCTACGTTAAGCACTAGCACGGTAAAAACTGGCCGCTACAAATCTGTAACTGATTATGAATATATAAATTCAAAATAAAGATTTTAGTAAATTATACGATAAGCTGAGACTGGCAAAGAGAAAACTATTATTACCGTTTCAGTTTTCTTCTCAAAACTAGTTGTCCTAGTATGAGCAGTCGCTTTCATCATTAACAACTGGCGCGCAAATTTTTTTTTAAACTTGTTAAATAAAATCACTAGCAAAATAAAACAAAAAGCCAAATCTCGCCAAAGCACAAACAAAACAAAACAAATAAAAAAAGGTTACTGAATTTATAAACTAAGAAAGTATAACACCATCAAAGATAAAACAAAACAAAAAATATATATAAACCACCCAAACAAGAAAGAAAATTCAGAGAAACCTCAACGCAAAAAGTGGCACCACTGTTTAAGGGATTTAGTCCACAGTTAAGCTCCAAGACATTAAAACAAAAACAAAAAAATGGAGGAAAAAAAGAGCATGGCATCCATCAATACACAGAAAAAGGAAGGGAGGCACACTACAGCGATTAAGGAACGACTGGGTGCAAAACAAACAAACAGGACAGTTAAAAGTGAGACAGAGAAGAGAGAGGGAGGGAAAGAGAGAGAGAAGGAAGACTGTACATACGTAGATTCATTAAAACTGAAAAATAAAAACAAAGGAAAACATGGTTACTACGCTGCAGTTAATACCACGGGATGCTTGTGCGGTAGGGAGTAAAGGTTTAAAAAAAACGAAAAGTACAAGAAAATTATAAGAAAAAAGTACATGAGAAATACAGTGGCTTTTTTTTCTCTTCTAAATCTATTCACACTGCAAAACTGTCGAGTCAAAGATACACCGCACAACACTTTATGAATGAAACTGTAATGCTAAGTAAGAGTAAACAACAATGAAATGTTACACTTTTGTCAACACGCTTGAAACTCGTCGTATTAATAATAGGTACACCAAGCTTGCAAACATACACACTGATACACTCTGCTATACAAGTGATTATTTTCCTTAAACGATGCTTCTCTAATTTCTACGAATAACTTAAGTGTTAGTTTCTGATAAATCTCGATATTCCAATCCACTGAATCAGTTATTCCAATTTTTGTGTGTGTGTGTGGTAAACTTGATGAGAAAACTGGCGATACAAATAAATAATACCATTCACAGTAACACCAGGTCAACCAGAATATCACCTGCTAAAGCTGAACATGCCAGAATACAAATTATACCCAAAAAATACACATCGGTCGGCAAAATTCAATCTCCTTTGTGAGGCTGTGGTGAAGAGAGTTTGATACATTTCAAAAAACAAAAATGAATACACACAACTAGTACTGTACAGGGGTAACTAACATCAGAACCATTTTAGTAAAAGAAAAAAAATCTTCACATTATACATTATGCATGCAGTATAGAAGAAAAAAAATGTGGCCATAAAAAGAGTGGACTTCTTTTCCCATAGAGAGAAAATATGCTTTTGCCTCGTAATATAATACACAGACTGGTAAAATGTTCTGTTAATCTTAACAACAACTGAGTTTCCATCACTGAAAGATAGAAAGCACCCTGCCCGTAGAACAATCCATGATCCTTGTTCACGATACGGCTTGTATCAGTTCTGATCTTTCCTTAGTTTCAATGAACTTACTGACCCGACATAATGTGATCTTGAAGCAGTTAAACATCTTCAAAAAACCGATCATAGAATAAACGAATGAGCAGTAAACATCTTCAAGAAATGATCATTATGAACAAACGAATGAATGAATGATCTATAGTATATAGACTGCAGACAAATATCCACAGACATGATCGCTGAGATGGAGAGAAGGAAACTGAAAAGAGAGATGGCGAAAAATTGAGAAGAACTTTCACAGTTTTGGGGCTTGATTTCAACTCAGCATATCACCTGAGCTTAAACCTTTCAGTGAAAGATGCTTCAGTGTCAGTCAGTCTTCCTGGCTGCTCAGTCAGTGTGACAGCAGTAAGATGCAAGATGATATACTAGATGCAAGATAATATATACACTATCTTGTGAAACTTCATGACAACTGCACAGGAAACTGACAGAACTTCAACATGATATTAAATAAAGGAAAACCCCCTCAGCAGTGACAGACATTGCACAGACCCTGGACACAAAACATGTTGCCAGATGGTGTAAAAGATCTTGGCTACAGAAAAGAAAGTAACCAACTTGAGGACAAAAATCTGAATAAACTGTGGCGATTATGCGGAGGATCACATCCCAGGACAAACAGTTAGACTACTACCACTAAACATGTACCCAACAACGCTAACATCATATGATTCTCCAGACAGGACTGTCAAAGTCTCTGGTCAACTGGATGCGAGTGGCATACCTCCAATTAAGTGCTTTGAAGGCATAACTAGCATATGGAACAAGCGAAACGTCAGCAGAGTGGATTTCTTAAAAGAAGAGGTACAGAGTATTAAAAGAATTTTTTTTAAATTCTTGTTACACCTCTTGGAAAAAACTGGAAACTGAAATTTGGCAAAGAATCCTTGACCAGAACATGAGAGTTGATGACAAGAGTTCAAAACACTGAAAATAATACTTTAAAAAATAATACTTCTTTTTCTAAATCAGACAGTACAGCTGTCAGTTTCCCCCACTTTCAGCTGCTCTCAGCTGCTATCGATTCCATCCCAGCCCAGCCTGGCTGGGGCCAGTTGGTGCTGATTATAGCAGGAACTGACCACACCTGGACTTAGTAAAAGGAAGGCAAGTGCTAAATTTAGCACTCTTGACTGAGTGAAGTTGGATTAGCGGGCTGTGATAGTATAATACTAACAAAACAATAGAAATACTTTGCTTTTCTATTCAGATAGCAGCATCAAGAAATAGCTTTTGCAAACATTTATAATATACTTTGCAAAAGCACTAAACTTCAAGAATCATGAAAATGTTCACTAATCTTGCTGTGGTTTATCAATCAATACCTATTTGAGCAACATCAGCGACACTGGCAAAAGTGCTGTAGTAGTGGCAAGTTAACTATGGCAAGACTAGACTGTAGACAGGCCACAAAAAAGATTTTAAAAAAGCCTCTGAAGATCCTGCAAAGAGTTTTCCACTTTGAGCAGAGTTCAGAAACACTACACAGTTCCATCTGTGTCCACAACGTGTCCACAACTTGTAAGATATCATGAATAACATCAAAGGAGGCAGGAAACGGCTTTTTGACAGTGACTTCGAACTGTCAGTTCCTCCACCACGCTTGACAAAACTCCTGAGACAGTGACTGACACCACAAGAAACTCTGCTTTATTCCCATTCGTTATATATAATACATGTCTCAGGAAACCCATTCATTTCCTTGGAAAATACGATCTTGGCTTTCTTTTTAAGATCTAATTCAAATTGGAACCAGTGGAATTCCATAATACGTCTGTACTCCCAATCATTTCCTTGAAAAATACATTTTTGGCTTTCTTTTTAAGATCTGATTCAAATTTGAACCAGAGGAATTCCATAATACATCTGTACTGGTCCACCGATCTTCTCAAAGCGTTCTTTGTTTTGTTTCGCTAGTGATGCAAAGATGTATGCGTGGAAGTATTATCTATACTACACACAACATTTACAAAATGTGGCAAAAACATCTACCATGCTCTGCTCTATCTACACCCTCCACCTTCAAAAATCAAAAAAATCAAAAAAAGAAAAATGCCCAGTAGTGTATAGCATGAAAACACACAGTGACATACACACACCACCATGTGAACTAAACTACGACCACGAATCACAACATGAATGAAATCATCCAAAACCTTGTCTCTTTTTCAAATTAAAAGCAGGCTTGAAATGCTTTTTATATAAATTCTACTGAAACAATGAGATGAAAAACTTATAACTAAAAAAAAAAAGACAAAAAAAAACTGATGAATACATACATAAACAAATTTTTTTTTAATATATGCAAAAGGGGATGAAATGGTTTTAAAACCTGCACACACAGAACTGTCTGAATTTTTCTTTTAAAATCCATCAATAACACACAAACTGAGAAGTGACAAAGCCAGTGTCAAAAAAAAAAAAAAGTACACGGTCATGGAAATATTCAAAATGGCACTGTTTCAAAACGTTTCACATTGATACAAAAGCTACAAAATACACAGCGACTGATTATGACACAACAGACAAAAGAAAACGGTCACGATCCATAAATCCAGATTTGGGAATCAAAGGAATTCAAAGATAAAATTGACACATGTAAAAGAGAATGAATGATTACACCCTGCGGATCTTTATTGGTAGGAATTCACCGCTCACCAAAACAAAACCATAAAAAACTGATAGGGGAGGGTGGTGGAGGGGAGGAGTAATTTTCCTGCGAACCGCAAAACCAATGTCCAACATTTTCTAAGGAAGCTAGAATTACGATCCTTGTGCCTGAGAAACCCACAGGAAAGGAGGAATGACTAGAAAGACTAAACGGGGATTGTAACCGAACACCAAACCTTGTGCCTTAAGCACAACTGAAAGGGAGATTCCTTTGCTTTAGCCAAAACACAACACACTGTCTCCCATCAAATCTGTGACCAAAAGCTATGACAGCAAATAATAAATCCCAGCAACCAATACATATATGTAAACAAAAAGCAGAACTGCACAAAACTCTATCCTATACTGGCTATAGATATTTAAATCTGTTTTTCTTCCTGTTGTTTTATATTGTAAGTACTCTTGCTGAATCAGTTACACGTATACTTTTTAGATAGATCGATAAACCTGCTTTGCCTGTGTTCACTTTTCTTTTGATTCATGGGCTTAAACTAATAATACTAAATTAATGATTATGTTAAACAACCACAATAAATGATAATCATCATCATCATCATCATCATCATCATGACAACAATGACAATGATAACAAGAAGAAGAAGTAGAAGAATGATAATAATAACAACAACAATAATAGTTTTCTGAACTGGGGTTTTGATAATATATTAAAAAAATGATTCAATATACATCTATTTAATAATTTATGCATCAATCTTTTGGCACTTTTCAAATTTAAGATGTTTTCCTTTTGATTTTAACAAAATAACTATCTAACCAAATTTTAATTTTACAGAATACCTTTTCTAAAATATATAACAGATTTTTTTTGGCTTAAAGTGTCTCCTCTCTCTCTCTCTCTCACACACACACACACACACACACACACACACACACACACACAAACACACACAACATACTTCCCATCTACACATGACTACATCTTTGTTTTTTGGTAGGTTTTTTCCTTAACACAATCTAGATACTAAATTGTTGATGCCACCAGATTTTATTACTGTTTGGCTTCCTTTTTTCTATTTTTTTAAAGTACTTTTGTTTTAAATTTGTACAGGTTTTTTTATCATTTGATTACCTCAAACAAGATTGTTCAAAACTGAAAAATATTTTTAAAAATTTTAAAAGAGAGAAAACCTCCATACTAAATCCTATTGTTCAAAACTGGTTTGTTTGTTTTTAAAAAACAAAGAAAGAAAATCAAACTACATCCTTTTTTTTTTTAACAAACTGTATTATTTTATATTCTCTCTATCTTAAGTACTTCTACTTACATTGCATTGTATATTTGATATATATATACTTACACTGCATTGTATATTTGATATCCTCTCTCTCTCTCTAAGTACTTCTACTTACATTGCATTGTATATATTTGATATCCTCTCTCTCTCTCTCTCTCTCTCTCTCTCTCTCTCTATCTTAAGTACTTCTACTTACATTACATTGTATATTTGATATCCTCTCTCTCTCTATCTTAAGTACTTCTACTTACATTGCATTGTATATTTTATATCTCTCTCCCTCTCTCTCTCTCTCTATCTTAAGTACTTCTACTTACATTACATTGTATATATTTGATATCCTCTCTCTCTCTCTCTCTCTCTCTCTCTCTCTTCTCTATCCTTAAGTACACTTAGCCCCTATCACAATGCGGACTCCACAGCGATACACTGCGAGACAACCTGGCTGCGCCTGGAGCGAGACCGTAACCTCAGCGGTCCTTCGCTCGAGGGGGACGAGGGGTCTACAAACACGGGAGAAACAGGAGAGGAGGCCGCACTGGAAGAGGCAAGACTACTGCCCGACACCTCGGACACCTCCAGGGAAGGCCTACCGTCAATGAAAGAGAGGTCTACACCATCGAGGGGATCCCTAGGACGATGTGAAGAGGCTCCACCATCGTTACTGGAAGGAAGATGATGTGGAGGAGGGGGAGGAGGGCCACCCATACGCCTCGAGCTGACACTAGCTTGGCTGGACGGAAAAACTGGCTGAACAGGGGAGGGAACGATTCGCCCAGAGGAGGGGGTATCTCTGACAGGGGAGGCAACCTGTTGAGGACGACGAGGGGAGGCTACGATACGCCCCGACACGGTACCCTGACGACGGCTAGGGGAGGTTACGCCATGATCAGGGGAGACTACAGGGGATGCGACACCTTTGCTGTTATTGGAAGCTACTTCATGGGAGGTCCTACGATGACCTCTGGGGGCTACATCACCGGAAGGGGAGGCTACCTCTGCGGATGCTACGGGACGACGGCCATCAGGGGAGGCTACACGGCGGCCAGGGGAGGCTACACGGCCGCCAGGGGAGGCTACTACACGGCGGCCAGGGGAGGCCGCCACTACCACCGGGCCACTACAGTCAGCGACCCCATTCCCACACGAGGCAACACGACCACCCCCCCCCCGACGACGACGGGGGACAACACCACGGACAGGGGACACAACACAAGCCTCACTTTCAAACGGAGACTCGGGGATGGTGGGCGACGCCGGCGTCTCGGGCTGCGAGTTGAAGCGCTGCCGGCCTCGCTTGTGGAACTTCCTCGGGGACAGGTGCAGGGCCAGCGGGGAGGACTGGGGCTGCCTGTGGGCGCCGCCAGCCAGCGGGGACTTGGGACTCAGGTGCTGGTGGGGCTGGGAAGGGGGGGAGGAGGAGGTGGGGGAGGAGGCGGAGGAGGTCGGGGAAGGCAGGTTCTTCAGCTTGGACAGGAGCTTGCGCGCTCCGGACTTCTTCGGCGTCACCGACGGAGAGGTCGGGGAGGTCGGGGAGGTGAGCCTGGAGAGAGCCTCCTGGTCCGGCACCACAGTGGCGGAATTGTCCGTGTCGCCCGCCACCTCCACCTCCCCTTCCTCCTCCTCCTCTTCTTTCACCAGGAACCCGCACACCTCCACGGCCACGATGGAGGCGTGGTCCAGTTTCCCGGGGGCTTTGGACATCTTCTCCACGATTTCCGTGTCCCGCCTCTTGCGGTCGGCCTGGGTCATCTTGCGCTTGGCGTACAGCGCCGGGTTCTCCAGGATCTTGCGCTTGCCGTCCGTCACCGTCAGCACGTGCTGCACCATGGCGCTGCAAAACTCCTGGGCCGAGCACATCTCCTCCGTCAGCAGCTCGTACTCGTGGACCACCCGCTCCATCTCCTTCAAGGAGTAGACGTGCCGCTCCTTGGGGCTCATGGCCGGCTTGTCGTCGACCCGCTTGCTGGCCGTCTGGGCTGCCCGACGAGTTGCTGCTGAGTTGGCGCGTCCGCAGCTCTGCGGCTGCGGGCCGAGTCTTGTAGGGTTGAGCGTCGCCCGCAGGACTCTGCGCAGGGCCAGATGGTCACGCGGGTCAGTTGTGCAGACGCCGTCGGCGTCACAGGGCCATGGCCCCGCGGCGTGCGAAGTGGTCCGGGCAGTCAGGTACCGTACTCGCATCCCCGGTTTGGGACGTAACGACTAGGGCCCAGTGACGCAGCGCGGCGTGCTGGTAGTTCTGCAGGGCCACATCCGAGGCGCACGGTGGGAGCCCCCGTCACCGTGCGCGGATGCCTGGTTGTGGGCTCGTCCACGACGACAGGCGCATCTGTCCGCACACACTGACGCAGACAGGACGGCAGTGTGGTCCCATGTCTGACACAGGCACACAGAGGGCGCAGAAGGGCATCAGCCACACACCCCAACGGGCGGATGGCAGATTAGGGCCATCAGTCCACGACTGCGCAGCAGGGCCATCATGTCCTGACACACAGACAGACAGAGGTAGGCAGATATAGGGCCATCATGTCCTGACACACAGACACACAGACAGAGGCGGGTGGGCAGATATAGGGCCATCATGTCCTGACACACACACACAGACAGAGGCGGGTGGGCAGATATAGGGCCATCATGTCCTGACACACACACAGACAGACAGGCAGGCAGATATAGGGCCATCATGTCCTGACACACAGACACACAGACAGGCAGGCAGGCAGATATAGGGCCATCATGTCCTGACACACAGACAGACAGGCAGGCAGATATAGGGCCATCATGTCCTGACACACACACACACACAGACAGACAGGCAGGCAGATATAGGGCCATCATGTCCTGACACACAGACAGGCAGGCAGATATAGGGCCATCATGTCCTGACAGGCACACAGACAGGCAGGCAGGCAGATATAGGGCCATCATGTCCTGACAGGCACACAGACAGAGACGGGTGGGCAGATATAGGGCCATCATGTCCTGACACACACACACACACAGACAGACAGGCAGGCAGATATAGGGCCATCATGTCCTGACACACAGACAGGCAGGCAGATATAGGGCCATCATGTCCTGACAGGCACACAGACAGGCAGGCAGGCAGATATAGGGCCATCATGTCCTGACAGGCACACAGACAGACGGCGGCAGATATAGGGCCATCATGTCCTGACACACACACACAGACAGAGGCGTGGGCAGATATAGGGCCATCATGTCCTGACACACAGAACAGACAGCAAGGCAGATATAGGGCCATCATGTCCTGACACACAGACAGACAGGCAGGCAGATATAGGGCCATCATGTCCCTGACACACAGACAGACAGGCAGGCAGATATAGGGCCATCATGTCCTGACACACACACAGACAGAGGCGGGTGGGCAGATATAGGGCCATCATGTCCTGACACACAGACACACAGACAGACACAGGCGGGCAGATATAGGGCCATCATGTCCTGACACACAGACAGACAGGCAGGCAGATATAGGGCCATCATGTCCTGACAGACACACAGACAGAGGCGGGCGGGCAGATATAGGGCCATCATGTCCTGACACACACACACACACAGACAGAGGTAGGCAGATATAGGGCCATCATGTCCTGACACACAGACACACAGACAGGCAGGCAGATATAGGGCCATCATGTCCTGACACACAGACAGGCAGGCAGATATAGGGCCATCATGTCCTGACACACAGACAGACAGAGGTAGGCAGATATAGGGCCATCATGTCCTGACACACACACAGACAGACAGGCAGGCAGGCAGATATAGGGCCATCATGTCCTGACAGACACACACAGACAGAGGCGGGTGGGCAGATATAGGGCCATCATGTCCTGACAGGCACACAGACAGACAGGCAGGCAGATATAGGACCATCATGTCCTGACACACACACACACACAGACAGACAGGCAGGCAGATATAGGGCCATCATGTCCTGACAGACACACAGACAGGCAGATATAGGGCCATCATGTCCTGACACACACACAGACAGACAGGCAGGCAGATATAGGGCCATCATGTCCTGACACACACAGACAGACAGGCAGAGGTAGATGTGTGGGTGTTGTGTGGTGTGTGTGTGTGAAGTTTTTCTGAGGTGGCGACGCTAACACACACATGCACAAATACACAAACACACACACACGTAAGTCAAATAAGTCTACTTGACTTAAACGGCAATAAAATATTCTGAATCTGAATCTGAATCGCAGACATACACAAGGCAAACAGTTTAGTTTTCAGATACGTGAACAGACACCATGCAGTATTCTGTACTCCGGAGGTACTAAGTTTTTCGTTTCATTTCATTTCATTTCATTCTTTTATATCGAGGATAATGGAATAAGCACTTATGTGGGTTTTTTTACATCCAGTCCCCGTGTGTAGCACTCGCTTTCCCCCAGCCAAGTTAAGCAGCGTCGAGCGTGGTTACCAGTTGGATGGGTGATCGTTTGCGCGCCTTGGCTTCAGTACAGTTCCCCCAGTTCACCCAGCTGTAAATGGGTACCTGCCCTCTTTAGGGTCAGGGAAGGTAAAGCAGCGAGGGAGAGGAGATGGGCGCCACCCTCAATATGCTGGCCCTAGAGAAGTGAGGTCTCTGACGCCTCACTCCCCTACGACCTTATAGGTTATGGGACTCCTTTACCTTTCCTTTACCCCGTGTGTATGCAGTTTTGTAAATTCTGTCATCTGTTCCCACCGGCACACAATGGCCTACTCTTACGAAAAGCGGAACAGGATTTAACGTGTGCGCAAAGATATTCTGCGTACGTTCGCACACGGGGCCTCGGTTTATAGTCTCATCCGAAGGACTTTTGGGGAGAGTTACTTACATAACACACATATAGATGAAGCACGTGCAAGCACACAAGCGTGTGTTCACACGCACACTTGTCGTCTAACATCACTAGAAGTGAACAGACATAAAACTGAAGTCAACAACAACAACAACAACATGCACACGCATGTACACACACACACACCCTGAGACAGATGACTTTTAAAATATGAATAAGAGACTCAATTCATTCAATGGAAAGCTGTTTACAGCAAAACTGTGCGACTAGAGTCAAAATCTCTTTTCCCTAAGAACAAAAAAAAAAATCTCACAACAAATCCAACCATCTATATCACAGCTGTCAGTTTCCCCCACTTTCAGCTATTCTCAGTTGCTATTCCTTTCATCCCAGCCCAGCTGGTGCTAACTATAGCAGGAACTGACCCACACTTGGACTAGGTAAAAGGAAGGTGCACGCTAAATCTAGAACTCTTGACTGAGTGATGCTGGATTTGTGCGTTGTGATATCTATGTATGAGTTATGAACCAAAACGCCAGCCAGTGAGCCCATCTCAAGGCTGTCACCATGTTAAGTTGCTGGAATTCAATTTTGTCAAAAATGCTGTGATCTTTAAGGCCTCAGTACAAGTTGTATCAATTTTCAAAAGGAGGAATTTTCACTGAGTTTGCAAGATGTTACGCATACATGTATTCCCTCACACACAGGGGACCACCCTTTAAAGTTTTCATCAAAGACCTTGCCAGGGATGTAGCTGGAACTAATGAAAACTTGGGCTACGTGATAGATTTGAAGAAAAAGAAACATTTACACAAACGGATCCCTCCATGAAGATTGAAAACGGTGCCCTCAGTTTCCATCAGATCCTGAGTTGAACATTCTGATTTAAAAGTTAAAAAACTATCCTTGCCCTCCCCCCCCCCCCACCATCCCCCCCCCCCACCTCCTCTTCCCTTCCCCCCCCCTCCCCCCCAAAAGGTGATTATACGTCAGTTCCTGGTAAGGATCATGGGGACTGATTTTTTTTTTTGATTTTTTTGTTTCTCAGCTACAGTTCCATGGTTCACCAGTGGTGAGATTTTTGCATTTATATGCAACCGTTTTCCCAAAATAAATGTAGGTGACAGTATTCCAGCTTTGGGGATGGTGTGTAAATAAGACACCTGTGTGCATCCGGGGTTGGGGATTTGGTCATCCATTCCTACTGAGACACAATGGCCTACTCTTCTAAAGAGCAGAACAGGTTTATAATGTAAGCACAAGATATTCTGCATGCGTTCAGACACAGGGCCTCGGTTTATAGTCTCATCCAAACTACTTCGACATTCAGTTCAATTTTTTGTTCCCCCCCCCAGTCAAACTGGAAAGAAAGGGCGAGCCAGGGAATCGAACCCAGAACCTCACAGTTTAGTTTTCAGCAAGCGAACGTCTTAACCATCCAATCTACCTGCCACACCTTCCTTCTCGGACTGATCATAAACAACTCCTCAGGGCTACACAGGGTAGCAGGCTAGGGTACGGTACCTGAGTTGTGGCCGGGTGCTGGTGCTTGTCAAAGATCTTGTAGTTGAGGTATTTCATGCTGCCGTAGAGAGCACAGCGCGCCGCCAGCCTCGACTTCTCTCCCCAGTTCACCCCGTCCGCTATCAGCAGAATGGTGTTGTTCCGCCGCGCGCAGATGGCAAAGCTGTCCGCGATGGGCTCCCCTGAAAAGACACACAGCCAGTGAGTGAGAGTAGGCCATTGTGTGCCGGTGGGAACGGATGACAAAATTTACAAAACCGCATACACACGGGGACTGGATGTAAAAAAGCACATAAGTGCTTATCCCATTACCCTCGATATAAAAGAATAAATAAATAAAATAAATAAATAAAAAAAGTGAGTGAGTGAGGGTGGTGTTGTACTGGTTGGTTTGACATGGGGGGAAAAAGGGTATCGTTGTGTGTCGAGTCAGTACGGGTCTGTGAAGGTTATGGGTATAAGGAATGATTCTGGTATGAGTATGTCTCTTCAAACTACTACTTTCCCCATAATCTGTCCATACTCTTTAGAACAGTCACATCCCTGTCTCCATCACCCTGCGTAAGTGTGTTGTGTGTGCACACGAGTGTATTTGTGTGTGTACGTGTGTCTTCATTTTAACTATCCACTAGAAAGTGATGTGTGTGTGTGCGAGTGAGTGTTTGTGTGTGTGTGTTTGTTTGTTCATTCATTCTTGTATTTAACATCTGTTTACTATAAGTGATATTAGGCTGTGATCGCCTAGTGGTTAGGACCTCGCAGTGTGTGTGTGTGTGTGTGTGTGTGTGTGTGTGTGTAAATTTGATATCTGTTTATCTATTTATGTGCCATCACACGCCTGTAAATGATTTGAATGCAAGCACTTTGATTTATTGCTTTACAAGATTCAGCACTATATAAATTCCATACATTATCATCATCTTCTTCTCCTTCTTTCCTCCTCCTCTTCTTCCTCTTCCTCTAGTTTAACCAGTAACAGTAACATTACGTATCCTGCAGAATTATTCCTACTGCTACTACACTTGTTCCTTCCGCTGTTGCTAAGCACCACTGCTACTGCTAAATGATGATCCATATAATTATATACTGCTCATTTATAACATTGATCAACAGGCCTATGTTGTGAGCAAGTACATCATGATAGACTGTCTGTATACTGACTGGAAAATGAAAAACAAAAGAGGAGGAGGGGGAGTAAAAGTGGCACTAAGTGAAGTGCTGATGCTCTTTCCCTTGGGTCAGTAGCAGGAGGTCATCATACAGAGAGAGAGAGGGCGGGGAGAGAGAGAGAGAGCAAGCTACAGTGTCATAAGGTCAGTACTGTGCTTATGATACACAAAACACATACACACACACATATGCAAGCATGCACACACAATCTTTCTCTCTTTTAGTCTTATTACACACACATCACACACACACACAACACACATCACACACACACACACACACACACCACACACACATACACACACAAACCCACACACTCTTCTCTCTCTCTCTCTTCTCTCTCTCTCTTAGTCTTACTTACACACACACACACACACACACACACACACACACACACACACACACACACACACACACACACACACACAAACCTCACACACACCCACACACACAAAACCCACACATACACACACACCAATCTTGTTGTTTATAGCCCTGCCGACCACAGAGGCCAAATTGGGGCTCACATACATGCCGCACGCACACACACATACACTCACACACGTACCATCACACACACACACACATACACTCATTCTCTCTCACTCAAACACCCAGAGTTACACACACACACACATACACACTGTTCACTGTTCACTGGTCCCGTAACCCGCCAGGGTCGTAGGGGCGCTGCATGGTGGACGAACGGTGGACCAGCTGGCTCCACTTAGCACACACACACACAAACTTACAGTCACAAACACACACAGAGTTACACACACACACCAAAGCTTACCGGACATCTTCATGGAGATGGGGTGTTGCTCGTACAGAGAGATACAGATGCCATAGGCCTGAGGCTCCTTGCGGCTCCACGTTTTGCAGCCAGCCACCGGACTAGGGTTTCCGTTTGCTACCCCCACAACAACACAATAACAACACTGATAATTAAGGACCAGGGTTTCCGTTTGCTACCCCCACAACAAAACAACAACAATAACACTGATAATTAAGGACCAGGGTTTCCGTTTGCTACCCCCACAACAAAACAACAACAACAACACTGATAATAAAGGACCATGGTTTCCGTTTGCTACCCCCACAACAAAACAACAACAACAACACTGATAATTAAGGACCAGGGTTTCCGTTTGCTACCCCCACAACAAAACAACAACAACACTGATAATTAAGGACCAGGGTTTCCGTTTGCTACCCCCACAACAAAACAACAACACTGATAATTATGGACCAGGGTTTCCGTTTGCACAACACTGATAGTTAAGAACCAAGGGTTTCCGTTTGCTACCCCCACAACAAAACAACAACAACAACAACAACACTGATAATTAAGGACCAGGGTTTTCGTTTGCTACCCCCACAACAAAACAACAACAACCCTGATAATTAAGGACCAGGGTTTCCGTTTGCTACCCCCACAACAAAACAACAACAACAACACTGATAATTAAGGACCAGGGTTTCCCTTTGCTACCCCCACAACAAAACAACAACAACAACACTGATAATTAAGGACCAGGGTTTCCGTTTGCTACCCCCACAACAAGACAACAACAACATTGATAATTAAGGACCAGGGTTTCCGTTTGCTACCCCCACAACAAAACAACAACAACAACACTGATAATTAAGGACCAGGGTTTCCGTTTGCTACCCCCACAACAAAACAACAACAACAATGATAATTAAGGACCAGGGTTTCCATTTGCACAACACTGATAATTAAGAACCAGGGTTTCCGTTTGCTACCCCCACAACAAAACAACAACAACAACAACACTGATAATTAAGGACCAGGGTTTCCGTTTGCTACCCCCACAACAAAACAACAACAACAACACTGATAATTAAGGACCAGGGTTTCCGTTTGCTACCCCCACAACAAAACAACAACAACACTGATAATTAAGGACCAGGGTTTCCGTTTGCTACCCCCACAACAAAACAACAACAACAACACTGATAATTAAGGACCCGGGTTTCCGTTTGTTACCCCCACAACAACACAACAACAACACTGATAATTAAGGACCAGGGTTTCCGTTTGCACAACACTGATAATTAAGAACCAAGGGTTTCCGTTTGCTACCCCCACAACAAAACAACAACAACCCTGATAATTAAGGACCAGGGTTTCCGTTTGCTACCCCCACAACAAAACAACAACAACAACACTGATAATTAAGGACCAGGGTTTCCCTTTGCTACCCCCACAACAAAACAACAACAACCCTGATAATTAAGGACCAGGGTTTCCGTTTGCTACCCCCACAACAAAACAACAACAACACTGATAATTAAGGACCAGGCTTTCCGTTTGCTACCCCCACAACAAAACAACAACAACAACACTGATAATTAAGGACCAGGGTTTCCGTTTGCTACCCCCACTACAAAACAACAACAACACTGATAATTAAGGACCAGGGTTTCCGTTTGCTACCCCCCACAACAACGCAACAACATTGATAAGATCCAGGTTTTTTAAATTATTATTCTTTTATATCGAGGATGATGGAATAAGCACTGATGTACTTTTTTACATCTAGTCCCCGTATGCATGTAGTTTTGTAAATTCTGTCATCTGTTCCCACCAGCACACAATGGCCTACTCTTTCAAAAAGCGAAACAGGATTTAATGTGTGCGTAAGATGTTCTGCGTGCGTTCACACAGGGGACCTCGGTTTAAAGTCTCATCCGAAGGACTTTTGGGGGGGGAGTGGAGTCTGCACTGATGTTAACTCCAGAGGAAAAATCCTTTTGAACGAGATTCAAACCCGGGTTGGCAGATCACAAACGCAATGCACATCACTCTGACCACCAGGCTATCCCTCACAAAACACAACAACAAAAATATTGATCAGAATATTAATCACTTTCCAACACAATATCAGGGTCATTCCCAGCACCAGCTCCTATGCAGACATGCAATTTTTCGCTCTTAATCACAATTTAATTACTATTTTGGAAAATAAAAAGACTTTTAAAGGAAAGATATGCACAGAGATGTGACAAAGTACATCAGTACATCAAGTGTTTTCAAAACAAGAATCACAATAAAAATCATTCTTAGCCTGTTAATCTCATCATAACCATAAACAAAACAAAACAAAAACCCCAAGCAATCAAAGTCAAAGTCAAACTTTTATTTTCAGACGGTACGTTGAATAAGCTGTGCATTTGCTTTCCGAAGCAAATCAAAGCCCAAAACATACCCTTTTGCTAAGTCTCTAACTTTTCTCACCATTTATGACAAATTATACAGAGAAAAATTAATGTAAACACATCATGCATGCACACACACATATACACACACAGAGTGTCACATACACACACACCAAACACACACACACATACACACACACACACACACACACACACACACACACACGCAAAACTAACTCGTTCATCTAAGCCCTACAGTTTCTATTCGTATCCTACTACAAACACCCAAAAACAAACTCAAGATGATCTCCATCAGTTTTCTTTTAGATCTCCTATTTTTAAAAAGAATGGGCATCCCCTTTTAATGGATCATAAGAAAAAAACAAAAACATTTTGCTACCAAACTATAGCTGTGAATCCACAGAATCATGTCAATATTTGGCGACTGAACGTTCACACTAAGTTCAGTTATACAGCACTTTCTGGCTCTACAGAATATTTTTTCCAAATCTTCAGTGGTCCCCCCACCCCACCCCTCAAGTCTACAGGACTACAGGATAGATGAAGGTGAAGGTGGAGTACATTTTTTTACAGTTATCTGTTTGAATATAAAACAAATAGAATCAATGTAAAATGCTGTAGGGTGTCTGCCACCACTCTTTCATTGTTTGTATAACTATTCAGATTCTGAGGTAATGAACTCATCTTTTTCAAACTGCATTCACTATGTGATGGGGGTTTTTCAGCTCAGACTACGCAAGATTTATCCAAAAAAATGAGTGGAGATGTACATGTATACCATTTTTTTCTTCAGATTAAACTTGACACTGAGATCCCATTTGCAGCCTGCATTTAACGCAAGTAACAGAAACTACAGAGTCAAGATAACTTTCTTCAAAGAAATGTGTGTGCAAAAAAACCAGAATCTCTTTTCACTGGCAAAAAATGAAGTAGTAAGATAGAGGTAAGATTCAAAGTCAAATTTGCAAGTACACACACACCATGTACCAGGCACATGACATGCACTGATGCAAGCATAACTTTCACACACACACTCTCTCTCTCTCTCTCTCTCTCTCTCTCTCTCTCTCTCTCTCTCTCTCCTCACACACACACACACACACACACACACACACACACACACACACACACTCACACACACTCACACACACACACACACACACACCAGGCACATGACATGCACTGATAAAAGCATAACTTTCACTCTCTCTCTCTCTCTCTCTCTCTCTCTCTCTCTC
>CM054159.1:35469527-35472027 GCA_028751875.1 Rapana venosa | reverse complement strand
CACACACACACACACACACACACATACACACACACATCAACACACAATACATACTAAATGATAAAAGGCACACACAAAACACACACACACACACACACACACACACACACACAACACACACACCTGGTTGCTCGTAAGGTAAAATATATTATATAACAACACCACAGTGGCTTCACTGTCCACCTTGTATGAACAGCTGGGAACCAAAGCATTTATTCTACAAATCACTTTCTGGCAAAAAGGCATGAATTATAAACTTACTGACTTAAAGTTAAACAAAGCAAGAGAGCATCTAATGACATTACTAAGTGACATTTTTTTAGAAAGTGAGGAATTGTCGTCTTATACATGTTGTGTGTGTGTGTATTTGTGTGTGTGTGTGTGTGTGTGTGGCGCGCATGTGCGCATGTGCATTTATCTATTCTTTTATTGAATTTCAAGAATGATGCTATAAGCACTCATTATACACACAAATCAAATGCTGTTTTACATCCTGTCCCCATGAGCTTATGATTTTGTAATTTTGCCATCTGATCCCACCAGCACACAATGGCCTACTCTTCCAAGAGGTGGTACAGGTTTTAATGTGCACAAGATGTTGAATGATCTGTGTGCATTCACACATGGGAACTTGGTTAATAGCCTCATCCAAAAGAATCTCTGTGTGAGTGTGCAATGTGTGCGTGCGAATGTGCATGCATGTGTGTGGGTGTGAGTGTGTGTGTGTATGTTTGTGTATGTCTGAGTGTCTGTGTTTCTGTGTGCGTGCATGCATGCATGTGTGTTCAGTCCCCCTTCATAATCACTTATGCTACAACCCCAGCAGTATAGAATCTTATCCACTATAATTTACTTGTTACTGTCTCCAACCCATCCACTATCAAAAAGGTATTTTATATATATATATATATATCAATTATCATGTTTAAAAAGTTTCTTTCCCTATCAAATGAAATTTCAGCTGTAAAGGGAAAATTCTTCAATGCTCGTCGCTGCCAAGTTATAACACCTTAAAAAAAGAACCAACCAAACAACAACAAACAAACAATCTAACCTGTCCGATTCTCTCTCTCTGTCTGTCTCAGTGTCTGTCTGTCTGTCTGTCTGTCTGTCTGTCTGTCTGTCTATCTGACTGACTGACTGATGACTGTGTGTGTGTGTGTGTGTCTCTCTCTCTCTCTCTCTCTCTCTCTCTCTCTCTCTCTCTCTCTCTCTCTCTCACACACACACACACACACACTTATATACACACACACTTACACACACTTACACACACACATGCACACACATACACCCTGCCTCGTGCACACACACACACACACACACTCACTCACTCCTCTCTCTCTCTCTCTCTCTCTCTCTCTCTCTTTTCTCTCTCTCTCTCATCCTCACACATCTCTCTCTCTCCACACACACAAAGAATCCCAACCTTTTACTTTGACCTACATCCACTGAAAAACATGCCAGACACAAAAAAGACCACCCCCCCCCCCCCAAAAAAAAAAAAAAAAGAAAGAAAGAAAGAAGAAGAAAAGAAGAAAAAAAAGAAAAGAAAAATACACACTGTAAATGTCACAGAACAATGAACTGGAAGAAAGGAAAAGAAAGCAGGTAGTGCCAAAACAGAAAAAAAAGGGGAAAAAAGAAAAAAAGGGGGAGCTAACCGGAAACCATCTATCCCTCCTTCTCTCTCTCTCTGAACAGAGCAACTACCTTACCCCTAAATAAATACCCACCCAAGAAAGAAGGTGGCAGAGTGGTTACGACATTCGCCTGCCAACAAATAAACCGTAAGCTCTGAGTTCAATTCCCAGCCTCGCCCTTTCTTCTCACTTTCACCCCCCAAAAAATCAAACTGAACGTCAAAGTCCTTCCAATGAGACTATAAACCGAGACCCCGTGTCCAAAACACACAGAGAACATCTCGCGCACATGTTGTTGTTTTTTTAAAAACTTGTTCCACCCTTCAGAAGAGTAGGCTGATGTGTGCCAGTAGGAGCGGAAAACACACAGAGAACATCTTGCGCACATGTTTTTGTTAAAAAAAACAACTTGTTCCACCATTCAGAAGAGTAAGCCAATGTGTGCCAGTAGGAGCGGATGCTCAAAAAAAAAAAAAAAAAAAAAAAAAAAAACCTGCATGCTGAGACAGGTATCATGTTTAAACACCATCCCCGCAGTCTGAATGCAGCTACCTAAATGGTGGGGGACAGAAAAAAAAAAAAAACACTCGCATACACTAACTACCCGAAAAAAATTCTCACCATTCGTGAACTTCAGAGCTCTAGCCAAGGAATGAAGAACAGCTAAAAAAACAACAACAACATTTTTCCCTTCGCTCAGCCGCAGATACTTTGTGCTTTCGAACACCCAGATTCAAACAAACCACTGTTGGCCGTCGCTCTTTCTGTATTTCTGGTCCATCCACCTGGAATGACCTCCCTCTTTCACTTCGCCAAAAGCCTTCACTTGATACCTTCAAATCCAGCCTCAAAACGCA
>CM054159.1:35454527-35457027 GCA_028751875.1 Rapana venosa | reverse complement strand
ACACACCAAGCTATCTTGCCAATATTATACAAAACCCATTCATGCTAAAAAAGAAATTACAATACAATCAAATGCTTTTTTCTCAGGTTAATTGAATGGAAAATATACCTGGACAGTTCATGCATTTCATTATCAGTTGTGACCTGTAGCAATCGGTGGATCGGGGTTCTAAGAAAGTCCTTCAGGAATTTGTCCCGTAAATGGGAATATGTAGGGCAAACAAAAAGAAAATGCTGTTCATCTTCCATTTCTGTCCTGCAAAATGGACAAGCTTTCTTCTGCATTAAACTACTGAAACGGTGTGCATTTGCATTCAATGGGAGGGCATTAAATCTTAATTGCGATATAGCAACCCTAAAACAATACGTATCAACATTGCAAATGTATTTCTCTTTTTCGAAGATTATTTTAAAGGAACGATAACATTCATACCTTTCACGATCTCTTATTGTGCCTGTCCATTCTTGAATGGAAAAATCAATGAGTCTTTGTTTAAATAATTTCAAAAACATTTTAACATCACCTACTCCTTGCTGTAACCATACAAAATTAAATCCTGTCTCACATAAAATTTCTCTTATTTTGGACACCCAGCAGTATTTTCCATTTCTGTCCAGTTCAAACAACATTTGGTATGCTTTATATGGCAATCTTTCAGTACTCATATGCAGTAATTTAAACCAATATCTTAGAACAGAGACAAAAGAATTCACATATAGAGGGTATCGTCCCAAATCGCCATAAACCATTCTATTTGGGATTTTGACTGGGACACTCAGGTAGGTAGAGAGAGAGAGAGAGAGAGAGAGAGAGAGAGAGAGAGAGAGAGAGAGAGAGAGAGAGAGAGGAGAGAGAGAGAGAGAGAGAGGAGAGAGAGAGAGAGAGAGAGAGAAAGAGAGAGAATAACTAAAAAAAAGTTTTGGTGGCCAACTGCCAACTTCTACAGTCAGCATTTTACTATCAATCATCAGCAACGGATGTTTTCCATCAGCAGTATTTTTCTGCTGACCATCTCCTGAAAATACATCATCATCATCATCATCATCAATGGAATTTATATATAGCGCTATATCTTGCAAAAAAATAAATCAAAGCGCTTTCATTCATCCTACTCATTCACATGCAGCCTTACAAATTCAAATGTATACACACAAGCTCGCACACACGCACACACACACACACTCACGCACACACATAAAGGTTGTACACTCCGGCAGGGTGGTGGGGTTTGGGCTGTTGAGGGTAGGGACAAAAATGAAATGGAACAAGAAGGGAGAATCTTAGGTTTGAAATAAATGTGTCTTGAGGCCGGATTTAAAAGCGTCATAAGGCTTTTGACAAAAGGAGAGAGAGAGGTCATTCCAGATCGATGGACCAGAAACAGAGAAAGAGCAACGGCCAACGACGGACTGGTTGAATCTAGGTAATATTCTTAAGCACAAGGTATCTGCAGGAGAGCGGAGGGAACGAGGAGTGTGCAGGTGAAGACATTCACAGAGGTAGGAGGGTGCTGTTTTGTGGAGACATTTGTATACATGCATCATTAAAAAAAGAAAAAGAAAAAAAAAAAAAACATACATGCACTTTTATTACTCCATCCTTATCTCTATACACAGAAGTCTACACTCACTACCAATACTACTTCACCCTCTACCAAGTCCTACAGTCCTTCGGATGAGACTATAAACCAAGGTCCTGTGTGCAAACACATGCAGAACATCTTGCACACAAGTTAAACCCTGTTCCGCTTTTCGGAAGAGTAGGCCATTGTGTGCCGGTTGGGAATGAATGACAAAATTGACACAACTGCATACACATGGTCGACTGGATGTAAAAAAGCACATAATTGCTTATTCCATTATCCTCAAAATAAAAAAAAGAATAAATAAATAAAAGATTGTTAGCCCATCCTGATCTCCATAGAAGTGTACATTAGTCATTACTACTTCACCATCTACCACACATCCCTGTAGTTCTAACCAACAGCCTCAATATTATATATACCTCCCTCATTTTTTTTTTTTTTTTTTTTTTTACTTCTTTAATATCGAGGATAATGGAATAAGCACTTATGTGCTTTTTTACATCCAGTTCCCGTATGTATGCGGATTTGTGAATTCTGTCATCTGTTCAAACTGGCACACAATGGCCTACTCTTATGAAAAGCGGAACAGGATTTAACATGTGCGCAAGATGTTCTGCGTGTGTTCGCACACGGGATCTGGGTTTATAGTCTCATCCGAAGGACTTTTGGGGAGAGTGGAGTCTGCACTAATGTTAACTCCAGAGGAAAATATCCCTTTGAACGGGAATCGAACCCCGGTTGTCAGATTGCGAGCGCAATGTTCTGACCACTAGGCCATCACCAGCCATGGAATGTTGTGAACAGACCGCGCCATCAGGAAACACAGGAATGTATACATGTATGTATACGTACAAGCTCCACAATGAGTAAGTCCCTCTTAAGTCTTCTTCTTCTTCTTCATCGTCACATGCTCAA
>CM054159.1:35437027-35449527 GCA_028751875.1 Rapana venosa | reverse complement strand
CACAGTGACAGATCTTTACAGTCTCACAGTGACAGATCTTTACAGTCTCACAGTGACAGATCTTTACAGCCTCACAGTAACAGATCTTTACAGTCTCACAGTGACAGATCTTTACAGCCTCACAGTGACAGATCTTTACAGTCTCACAGTGACAGATCTTTACAGCCTCACAGTGACAGATCTTTACAATCTCACAGTGACAGATTTTTACAGTCTCACAGTGACACATCTTTACAGTCTCACAGTGACAGATCTTTACAGTCTCACAGTGACAGATCTTTACAGTCTCACAGTGACAGATCTTTATTGTCTCACAGTGACACATCTTTACAGTCTCACAGTGACAGATCTTTACAGTCACACAGTGACAGATCTTTACAGTCTCACAGTGACAGATCTTTACAGTTTACAGTCTTACAGTGACAGATCTTTACAGCCTCTCAGTGACAGATCTTTACAGCCTCACAGTGACAGACCTTTACAGTTTACAGTCTCACAGTGACAGATCTTTACAGTTTACAGTCTCACAGTGACAGATCTTTACAGTCTCACAGTGACAGATCTTTACAGTCTCACAGTGACAGATCTTTACAGTCTCACAGTGACAGATCTTTACAGCCTCACAGTGACAGATCTTTACAGTCTCACAGTGATAGATCTTTACAGTTTACAGTCTTACAGTGACAGATCTTTACAGTCTCCGTCTCACAGTGACAGATCTTTACAGTTTACAGTCTCACAGTGACAGATCTTTACAGTCTCAGTCTCACAGTGACAGATCTTTACAGTTCACAGGATTCTACAGTGATCAGTGATCTGTTACAGTTCTGCAGTGACTTCAGCAGTGACAGATCTTTACAGTCTCACAGTGATAGATCTTTACAGTCTCACAGTGACAGATCTTTACAGTCTCACAATGACAGATCTGTACAGTCTCAGTCTCACAGTGACAGATCTTTACAGTTTACAGTCTCACAGTGACAGATCTTTACAGTCTCAGTCTCACAGTGACAGATCTTTACAGTCTCACAGTGACAGATCTTTACAGTCTCACAGTGACAGATCTTTACAGTCTCACAGAGATTCCTAGGAGGGAATGAGTCAGAATACATATTCTGCGTGACCTTCAGCAAGTTGAAGTAGGGAATGCGCAACAACAACAAAAACAATAGCGTAAGACTTAGTGATATTAAACCAAAAACAAAACAATATATAAAAAACGGGGGGGGGGTTATTTTTTTAAAAATTTATTCTTTTATATTGAGGATAAAGGAATAAGCACTCATGTGCTTTTTTACATCCAGTCCCCGTGTGTATGCGGTTTTGTAAATTTTGTCATGTTTCCACCGGCACACAATGGCCTACTCTTCTGAAAAGCGGAACAGGATTTAACATGTGCGCAAGATGTTCTGCATGCGTTTGAACACGGGCCTCGGTTTATAGTCTCATCCGAAGGACAGGCAAGGTATGAAGTACAAGAAAAGAATGTAACAAAGCATAATTGTAAACTATGACCTTAATACTGTAACTGACCATTTAAACAACAAACCACTAAAAAGAATATTAATCTGAATACTTAAAAACCAACCACACCCGTCCTGAAGTAAGGTAGAGACAAGGGTAATAAATGATGTGCCTGCCTTAAAAAGGCAGAGTAATACAATATATATATATAACAGATTCACATTACATACAGGGAATTTCCTACTGCCCAGAGTACTGCTTTTAATGCCAATGTGATTTCACACTGTAACAATACACAGCTGTGGGATGAAAACCTAGCCCGGCCCTGAAAAATTTCCATGAATGTCAGGTTTGTGCCGTTTTAAAATCTGACATTTGTAAAAGCGTGTGTGTGTGTGTGTGAGTGTGCGCGCACATGCCTGCGTGCATGCATGTGTGCGTGCATGCATGTGTGTCAGTATGTGTGTGGTTTTTTATTCTTTTATTTCAAGGATAATGGAATAAGCACAGATGTGCTTTTTTACAATCAGTCCCCGTGTGTATGCAGTTTTGTTAATGTTGTCATCCGTTCTCACCAGCACACAATGGCCTACTCTTCCCAAAAGCGGAACGGGTTTTAACATGTGCGCAAGGTACTCTGTGTGTGCACGTGCATGCATGCATACAATGTATGTGTGTGTGCACGTGCACACATGATGTATATCCCCATGGACGTCTTGTGCAACATCTGTCTCAAGGTCTATAGATCTACATGTGTGTATATATATATTATATATATTATATATATATATATATATATATATATATATATATATATGTATCACCCTCAGGCTTTTCCTCAAGTCTCATCTACCCCTTTTCCTCATTTCAATTCATCCTGTAAATATAATCAAACTGCATTAGTGAAAAAGACAGACTGACAGAGAGGGCGAGAGAGTGTGTGTTTATATATAGTCTCACTAAACAGTCTACATGTGCATAGGTGTGTGTCTGTGTGTGTGCATGCATGCGTGTGTGCTTGCATGTGTGCATGCATGCATACAGGGAAGCCAGCTTGAGCATGCGTATTGAAATGCATACACATATGCATGCATATGTGACTGCCTTCTTGTGCGCATGTGTGTATGTGTACAGGCAGGCTCTCTCTCTCTCTCTCTCTCTCTCTCTCTCTCTCTCTCTCTCTCTCTCTCTCTCTCTCTTAGGGGCCAAGGCCTATAATGAATAAAACTTTCGCATTCGCATTCTCTCTCTCACTCACTCTCTCGATAGATAGATAGATAGATAGATAGATAGATAGATAGATAGATAGATAGATAGATAGATAGATAGATAGATATGTGTGTGTGCTGTGTTCTGCAGGTGTACATGTATGTACATGTATACATACAGTTTGCATACATGTATCTATCACTGGCTGTGTACTGTGCAACACCTACCTGCATCAAGGTCTTTTCTATCCCACAGGCCATGAAAAATCTTGGCCTTTGTGGTAACTTTCTTAGTGCAGATCTATATGGATTGGATTTCCTTTTTTTTTTTCTTTTAGATCAATATAATGTGTGTGCTATCAATCAAACTCTGTGTGTATGTGTGTAGGGATGGGAGGGCAGGGGGTAGAGTGTGTTTTTTTTAATTATTTATTTTATTCTTTTATATCGAGGATAATGGAATAAGCACTCCTGTGCTTTTTTACATCCAGTCCCAGTGTGTATACAGTATTGTGAATTTTGTCATCTGTTCCCACCGGCACACAATGGCCTACTCTTACGAAAAGCGGAACAGGATTTAACATGAGCGCAAGATGTTCTGCGTGCGTTCGCACACGGGGCCTCGGTTTATAGTCTCATCTGAAGGACTTTTGGGGAGAGTGGAGCCTGCACTGAAGTTAACTCCGGGGGAAAATATCCCTTTGAACGGGGTAGAGTGTGTGTGTACTCTGTGTGTGTGTGTGTGTGTGTGTGTGTGTACTGTGTGTGTGTGTGTGTGTGTGTGTGTGTGTACTGTGTGTGTGTGTGTGTGTGTGTGTGTGTGTGTGTGTGTGTGTGTGTGTGTGTGTGTGTGTGTGTGTGTACTGTGTGTGTGTATGTGTGTGTGTGTGTACTGTGTGTGTGTGTGTACTGTGTGTGTGTGTTTTGGGAGTTTACATTCAAGTATGTATTGCAACATACATTCTTATGCATGATTCTATGTTACTTAATTAAGTTAATACTAGTGGTGTATCGTGCACGTGTGCATGCTTCTATAGTACATATGAAAATTCTTTGTGCAGTTTCTGCTATAACTTCAGTTCTTCATTTGATTAAAATAATAGTTGTAGCAGTAGTAGTAGTAGTAAAAGTAGTCGTGCTAAGCAGTCGTCATAGTTGCAGTAGTAGCAGCAGCAGTAACAGTAGTACTAGTACTAACAGTACTACTTATTACTATATTAGTAAGTAGTCATAACACTAACAGCAGCAGCAATAGCAGCTGTTAGTATTCCTTGTAATAGAAGCAGCAATGGTGGCAGCAGCAGCGGTTATTAGTACTCAGCAGTCACAGCAGCATTAGTGGTAGCAGTGGTGACAGCAGCAGCAGCAGCAGCAGCAGAGATAGTGGCGGCAGCAGCAGAGCAGTAGCTGTAATGACAGTTGGAGTTAACATCAGTGCAGACTCCACTCCCCCCAAAAGTCCTTCGGATGAGACTATAAACCGAGGACCAATGTGCGAACACAAGCAGAACATCTTGCACACACATTAAATCCTGTTCTGCTTTTCGAAAGAGTAGGCCATTGTGTGCCGGTGGGAACAGATGACAGAATTCACAAAACCGCATGCACACGGGGACTGGATGTAAACAAGCACATAAAAGCTTATTC
This sequence comes from Rapana venosa, assembly GCA_028751875.1. Taxonomy (NCBI): domain Eukaryota; kingdom Metazoa; phylum Mollusca; class Gastropoda; order Neogastropoda; family Muricidae; genus Rapana; species Rapana venosa. Next base: position 35,445,208 of record CM054159.1, on the reverse strand, counting down.
CATTATCCTCGATATAAAAGAATAAAATAAAATAAATAAATAAATAAAAAATAAATAGTACTAGAAGTCCTACAATAGCAATTGGGGCAGTAAAAGAAATTATAAACACAAGCAATGATTATAGTGACGGTAGACCTAGTGGGAGTTAAGTTCAAGTACACTGTAGAACTTTACTGTCCTGAAGGAGTGTTTCATAGGATTGTCCTACCCTTGCCATCTCATCTATCCCCCTTCCCCCTCCACACACACATGGGCGCGCACACACACGCACATATATACACACACACACATGTTAGCTGTTACACTCACACACATACACACACTATCACACACACTATACACACACACTATACACACACACTGTACACACACACATGTAAACATACAACCATACATACATACACACTCACATGTACACACACACTGTACACACACACATGTATACACACACACCAACACACATACACACACACACACACGTTTACACACACACACGTCACACACACAAACCACCCACACCCACACCACACACAAACACAGACAGTGCCATGCACGCAAATATTCTTTTCCTAATTATCAGCATGATGACTCAAGTATCATCCCACAGAGACACCCCCACCCCCCATCCCCAAAAAGACAAAACAAAACACAAAACACCAAAAAAAATCAATCCATCCATCCCACTTACAAAGTTATTCTGCAACCCACTCCACACAACTGCTTAGTAACTTCCATCCCCCAACAACAGGAATAACTGCACCATGAATCAACACACAGAATATCTCAGCATACAATCCCTCTTTCCCCCCTCATTACGAATATATATATATATAGAGAGACTATTGTTCTTTCTCTGTCTGTCTGTCTGTCTGTCTGTCTGCCTCTCTCTGTCTGTCTGTCTGTCTGTGTGTGTGTGTGTGTCTCTCTCTCTCTGTCTGTCTGTGTGTGGTGTGTGTCTCTCTCTCTCTCTCTCTCTCTCTCTCTCTTCTCTCTCTCTCTCTCTCTCTCTCTCTTGTCTATCTATCTTCTCTTATCTATCTATCTTTCTGTGTGTTTCCTCCTGCTTTATGTTCCAAGAGCTCTGATTCATGTCTGTCTCTCCGTCTCTCTGTCTCCCCCTCCTCTCTCTCTCTCTCTCTCTCTCTCTCTCTCTCTCTCTCTCTCTCTCTCTCTCTCTCTCTCTCTCTCTCTCTCTGCTCTCTCTCACTCACTCACTCCAAAGCCCATTGTGTGTGCTTGTAAATTCCTTTCCCTCAATAAAAAGTTTCAAAGTTTCAAAAGTCTCAAAAGTTCCTCTCTCTCTCTCTCCCCTCCTCCCTCCCCTCCCTCTCTCCTCTCCCTCCCCCTCTATCCCTCCCTCCTCCCCTCCCTCTCTCTCTATCCCTCCCCTCTCCTCCCTCCCTCTCTATCCTTCCTCTCCCTCCCTTCCTCCTCTCTCTCCCCCTCCCTCCTCCCCCTCCCTCCCCCTCTCTCTCCTCTCCCCTCTCCTCCCTCCCTTCTCTCTCTCCCTCCCTTCCCTTCCTCTCTCTCTCCTCTCTCTCTCTCTCTCTCTCTCTCTCCCTCTCTCTCTCTCCCTCCCTCCCTTCCTCCTCCTCCTCTCTCTCTCTTCATCCCCCCCCTCTCTCTCTCTCTCTCTCTCTCTCTCTCTCTCTCTCTCTCTCTCTCTCTCTCTCTCTCTCCTCTCTCTCTCCCTCCCTCTCTCTCTCATTCTGTGTTTCTTCCTGCCTGCTATACATACATGTATACATGTGTGTTCCAAGAGTGGCTGGTTAGTGGTGATACCACCACAAAAAACAAAAAACTAAAAACAACAATTCCATCCCTGGCCACCAGCCATTTTCTGTAGGGGCTTCACATTCAAGAGCATTCCTTTTGTGTTTCTTTTAGCAAGCTGTCTCACACAAACGCACACACACATGCATGCATGCGCGTGTGTGCACACACAACACACACACACACACACACACACATACTGTACAAGCACACACACACGCACACAACACATGTGCACACACACACACACACAGGCATGCATACACTGTACGGAATTCCCCCAGAATCGTTATAGATATATGTGTACATAGCGTTGTTACTGGGACACACCACATACACAGCACCACACGCAAACCACACGCACACACGCACGCAAACGCACGCATGTGCGTATTTAGATATTATTGATCAAGTTGTTTTTGTTCGTAGATAGATGGCTCGATGAAAAAAAGCAAATGCATTGATTATTCAATGTACCATCTGGAAATAAAAATTTGACTTGACTTGACACACACACAGAGCATGCATTCCATAAAATGTATGGAATTACCCCAGAATTGCTATGTGTACAGTAGTACTGGATGTACTGGCAACACACACACACACACACACACACACACACACACACACACCACACACAGCATGCATACAATGTATAGAATTCCCCCAGAATTGCTATACATGTGTGTACAGTAGTACTGGATGTACTGGGACACACACACACAGTGACACACACACACAGATAGACACACACACACACATTAGAGCAGTGCAACACATACAATTACCACATTACAGAGTGGATACAACTACACACACACACACACACACACACACACACACACACACATACACACACAATAAGCATCTACACTTAAATGTGACGTTATGTGTTTCCAAAAATTGCTACAAAGGGATAATGGATGTCATACTGACAACCACACACCCACACACACATACACACACACATCAAAATACACACCCAGAATTCTAATGCAATTCTAACATCCTAAGGAACATTGTTAAACTAATTTTAGTGTTTTTCAATTTAGCTTGGTTCAATGACTATAATGGCAATAAAGTTTTGGATTCTTGATTTCATTCAACTCACACAACACACACAGTGACACACCACACACAACAAACACACACAAGGCATGCATACAATGTACTGAATTACCCCAGAATTGCTACAGAGCATTGGATGTACATACTGGGACACACACACACACACACCTAAAAAATCTACATCTTTTAGGAAATTTTGACTATGTTTATTGTGTTTGGTGTCAAATAAGTCTTGTTCTGACTTAAGACAACAAAGTTTTTTATTCTTGATTCACTCACAACACACACACACCACACACAACATGTACACACTCACACACACACACACACACACACGAGCATGCATACAATGTACGGAATTCCCCCAGAATTGCTACATAGCATTGATGTACATACTGGGACACACACACACACACACACACACACACACACACCACACCACGCACGCACGCACACACACATCTAAAAAATCTACATCTTTTAGGAAATTTTGACTATGTTTATTGTGTTTGGTGTCAAATAAGTCTTGTTCTGACTTAATGGCAATAAAGTTTTGGATTCTTGATTCACATCCCCCCTACACACACACACACACACACTACACACACCCACACACACAGAGCATGCATACAATGTACGAATTACCCCAGAATTGCTACATAGCATTGGATGTACATACTGGGACACACACACACACACACCTAAAAAATCTACATCTTTTAGGAAATTTTGACTATGTTTATTGTGTTTGGTGTCAAATAAGTCTTGTTCTGACTTAATGGCAATAAAGTTTTTTATTCTTGATTCACTCACACACGCACACACACACACATGTACACACGCACACATGCGCGCACACACACACACAGTGACACACACACACACACACAGCATGCACACAATGTACGGAATTCCCCCAGAATTGCTACTTAGCGCTCCATGTACCGGGTTCACCTCTAAACTTTTTGCCCTTGTTTCCGTCCCATTCCCCTGTCTGGTCTATATCACTGTAGTGCATCAAGAGTTTACCATGATGATGATCATCATCATTATCATTATCATCATCATGGTAGTAGTGGCACTGGGTGGTGGTGGTGGTGGTGGTGGTGGTGGTGGTGGTGGTGGTGGTGGTGTGTATGGTTGTGTGGTGTGTTTGTGTGCATTGTCTTAGTTTTTATGAACCAAGACCTGTACTTCACACACACACACACACTCTCACACACACACACACACACACACACACACACACACACACACACAATGTAGCACATACAGACACAAAATACACACAACACATGCAAGCATATGTGTGCACATGCATGCAAGCAACCAAGCAAGCAAGACACACACACACTCAATCTCTCCCCCTGCCCCCCTCCCCTCCCTCCCCCCCCTCTCTCTCTCTCTCTCTCTCTCTCCTCACCCCCCAACACACACATGTATCCACACATCATCATCCATCACCCCCGGCTTCCTGCCTTCTCACACATAATCACTTCTCAAGATCGATAGGCCTTCCATCACACACCATCACATTACACAACACCACACACACACACATACACACACACACACAATGTACATACATACATGATAAACACACACACACTCACACACACATGATAGGTCTTCCATCACACACCATCACATTACACAACACCCCACACACACACACACACACAACACCACACACACACAACACACACAAATGTATACATACATAAAACACACACACACACACACACACACAAATGTACATACATACATTTAAACACACATACACACACACGCACACATGCACATACACACACACACACACACACACACACACACACACACAATTGACAGAGGAACTGTGTAAGTGGATGTACAGTGTTATGCAAATGTGAACTCCATTTGTATAGGTCCGTGGCCTAACAAATAAATCATTTGTCTTTTAGTTTTACACACACACACACATATACAACAGAAGCAACATCCCAAACTCCCACACCATAATCCTTTTTCCTCCCCTTATTCTCCTCTCTTCCCCTCTCTCTCCTCTCTCTCTCTCTCTCTCTCTCTCTCTCTTCCCCTCTCTCTCTCTCTCCTCTCTCTCTCTATGTGTACTCACACACACATGCATGCACATACACACACATACGTGTGTCCACACACACTACACACACACTATTCACACACACACAACACAACACACACACACACACACACAACACACACACACAAACAAAACACACACACACACACAACACACACACCACAACACACACACACACACACACGCACACCACAACACACACACACAACACAACACACACACACACACACACACACACACTCGTTCCTGCCTTTTCTGAGAATTCCATAGACGAAGTTTTGAACAGTGTAAATCTAACATTGGACATTGCCAATTTTACCATTAATTTTGTTGTTAAGTCCTATAGGGCATTTACTGTAGTTCTTGCAGGTGTTTTTTTAATGTTTTACTTTTTCCCTTGATCTGTTAATGTTAATGTTAAGAATGTGCTTTCATTTGTGATTACACACACACGCACGCACACACGCACTCACACACACACACACACACAGTAGCTCTCTCTCTGGAGGAAGGTGGCAGAATGGTTCAGACGCTCGTCTGCGGGTGTTGAAGACGTGAGGTTCGCCTCTCCCTTTCTCCCCAGTCTGATTGGGGAAGTGGACTGAGCGTCTAGTCCAGCAGGTGGACAAAAAACTTGAACATTCTTAGGTTCAATTCCACCCCAACACTCTCTCTCTCTCTCTTTCTCTCTCTCTTATATATCCCTAAGCGCGGGGACTGGATGTAAAAAAGCACATGGGTGCTTTTTCATTGTCCTCGAAATAAAATAATTTGTCATTGTCATCGTCTGTCTGTCTGTCTGTCTGTCTGTCTGTCTGTCTGTCTGTCTGTCTGTCTGTCTGTCTCTCTCTCTCTCTCCTCTCTCTCTCTCTCTCTCTCTCTCTCTCTCTCTCTCTCTCTCCTATCCAGTCTCCTATTTTAGGGTCGTCTGCTATCACTCAAAGTGGAAAGACCCCATAAAAATTGAAGACTTACAATTACACTCACCCGCTTTCCCCCAGCCAAGTTAAGCAGCGTGGAGCGTGGTTACCAGTTGGATGGGTGACCGTTTGCGCGCCTTGGCTTCAGTACAGTTCCCCCAGTTCACCCAGCTGTAAATGGGTACCTGCCCTCTTTAGGGTCAGGGAAGGTAAAGCAGCGAGGGAGAGGAGATGGGCGCCGCCCTCAATATGCTGGCCCTAGAGAAGTGAGGTCTCTGACGCCTTGCTCCCCTACGACTACATAGGTTATGGGACTCCTTTACCTTTACCTACAGTTACACTTGTCGCGGGTTCGATGCCCGCTCGGCTCGGTGTTGTGTCCTTGGGAAAGACACTTTACTCCTATTTTCCTCACTCCACCCAGGTGTACAAGTGGGTACCAGCTCTGCTGGGGAAGTATCTGGCGACAGACTAGCGTCCTGTCACAGGGGTGGTGAAAAACCATCAGTTCGCTTAACGGTTTCTAAACCGGGATAAGCTCCGGCTCTATGGGCCTTCTGGCTCGAAAGAACATACTACTACTACAGTTACACTTACACACTTGTTCAGTCTCCTGTCCACACCAACTTTCTAGATCACAGTGCTAAAAGCTAGCTCAGTAGCCTATCACTATGTATACAGTGCCTCCCTCAGCTTACTTCTCAGCTTCCAATCCACCCAATCCTGCCTGTCTGTCTGTCACTGTCAATGACTGATTGAACCATTACCACCACCACCACATCACCTTCACCTTCCTCCACCCACCCCCCAACCACCACCACCACCCCTACCATACCACTCCCACCTGCTTCCTGAATCAAGAAGAAAGGGAAGGGGAGGGGAGGGGATGAACATATCCTCTACCCACCTCCACTCCCCCCACCCCTCCTTGTAACCCTCTCTCTCTCTCTCTCTCTCTCTCTCTCTCTCTCTCTCTCTCTCTCTCTCTCTCTCTCTCTCTCTCTCTCTCTAACTCTTATGTCACCAACAAAAGTAGGCCTGCTGACAGATTCTCAACTTCTATGAAATGGGAGGGAGGGAGGGAAAAGGAATGAGGGTGGCAGAGGCGGGAGGGGTGGGGAGGGAGGAGGTAGTAGAAGCAAGGAGCAGAGGGAGTGGTGGTGGGGGGGGGGGGGGGGAGGAATGGGAAAGGAGGGGGTGGAGGAAGGGAAAGAGGAGGGTGGAGGAATGATAGAGAAGGGGGGATAGGGGGGGGGACTGTAGGGTAGAGGGGTGTTGGGGAATAGGGACTGAGAGAGATCAATACAGGGTAGCCCTAGCTTTGTTTTGATATGAGGCCAATTAGGCCTGGTATTGTCTCTTCTTCTCTTGCTGCTGCTGCTGCTGCTGCTGTTTCTGTTAATGTTGTTAGTGCTGTTGGTGTTGTGCAGTAGTGTAGTGTTAGATATTATCTTCTTCTTCCTCTTTGTCACAACTGCTCTCTGCCTCTCTGTGTGGAAAATTCTGGATGTTCTTTTGTGTGGTGTGAGTGTGTAAGGTGTGTAGTGTAGTGTAGTGTAGTGTAGTGTAGTGTAGTGTAGTGTGTGTGTGTGTGTGTAGTGTGTGTAGTGTGGTGTGTGTAGTGTGTGTAGTGTGTGTGTGTGTGTGTGTAGTATGTGTAGTGTGTGTGTAGTATGTGTAGTGGTGTGTGTTTAGTGTGTGTGGTGTGTGTAGTGTGTGTGTAGTGTAGTGCAGTGCAGTGCAGTCAGTGTAGTGTAGTGTGTGTTGCTGTTGTTGTTTTGTTTTGTTTTGTTTTAGCAGGGAGAATGTTCAAACCTTTGCATATTTTGTTTTCCTCATGAAAACAGGGTTTAAAAGAAGGAATTTTGCTGGAAATGTAAGATATATATTAATATAATATATGGTTTTGTTCAGTTTGGTCTGATCCCATTTGGTACATAATACCTTGCTTTCCTTTCCTTTTTTGCAGTAGGTAAAAAAACAAAATTATCAAACAGGATTAATGCATGTAACAACTTACACACATACATGTACACTCTGATTCATCTCATCACAAAAGACTAGCATCCAAACATTCGTTCAAAAGGGAGAGGAGAATCCTGACTTTGGACCAGATTTGAACCATAAACCCTTTGCTTTATGTAGATTTATGCCAGCCTTCACTGCTTGACCAGCCAAGCCACCTACATGCCAGATGTGTTCGAACGCATGCAGAACATCTTGCGCACACGTTAAATCCTGTTCCGCTTTTCGGAAGAGTAGGCCATTGTGTGCTGGTGGAAACAGATGACAAAATTTACAAAACCGCATGCACACGGGGAC
>CM054159.1:35432027-35434527 GCA_028751875.1 Rapana venosa | reverse complement strand
CACACTCCACTTTTGCACATTGATCTCTCCTCTTTACACAATTTATTGTTCCACAGTTAAGGAAACGTACAGCAGCAAAAACACAACCTCATACACTCACACGAGTTCTTTGTACAACACAGCATCATCGTTCAGCAGCGTCACACAACACACTGCTCACTACACAACATTACACACACTTCCCACCAGTGGCAACAAACACTCATCCACACTCACCATTACAACACATCACACACCACACCACAACACTACCAACACTACACAACACATACACACACACATACACACACACACTACACACAAACACACTCACACACACACAACACACACACTACACACACAAACACACACTCACACAACACACACACCCCACACACAACCACACCTACCACACACACTACACAACACTACACACACAAACACACACTCACACACACATCACACCCACAACACAAACACACACACAAACACACACACACACTCACACACATACACACACACACACCACACACACACACACAACACACAACACACACCACACACACACACAACACACCACAACACACACTACACCACACACACACTACACAAACCCCACACTAACCCCCTCTCCTCCAGACTATATCAGTGTATATTATATGATCCTCCATGAGTCAATGATCGATTGCTTGAGCTGAATCTCCTCTTCCCGGGAATTCCCTCCTCTCTCCCATGTCTCCTTCCTCAGCCTCGCCCATAATAACATCATCTGGCCCATAATAACATCATCTGCGTCTAACACGCCAGCTGACAGTACCTTCCAAGAAGGATAGGGAGGGAGTTCCGGGGGAGGGGGGGAGTATGGATATAACTTGCTGTTTAAATCAGAAAAGGGAGATTTCGGGAGTTGTCACTAAAAAAAAATGTCAGTTTTTAGCTTGCTTTCAAATTCAGATTCAAATGTTTTAAAAATCCCTCTCATCCAATGACCTGAGGGATGGGTAATTTACACTTAGAAACAAAAGGAATACAGAGGAATATGTACATGTATACATACAAAACAACGCAAAAACAAAAACTCATAACTGAACAACTTTGAACTGGCATGTGACACTGACAGTCCATCACAATAATTATCATGAATATGGCACTACAGCTTAGTAGCGTAAACTCTTTACAAAAATGGTGACTCTCTACTAAGTACTTGAGATTCTTTTGGCAAACGATATACATGTTTTAATTATATATATAGAGAGAGATATATATATATATCTATATATATATATTATATGTTTGTGTTATTTCAGTTTTCCCTGAAGGCATCATCACATATATATTACAGAACACTCCATACACTTCACCGCATCTGTCACAAAGTCCATGGACCAGTGGTTTGGAGGTAATGCGCGGGCCCATCCAGAAACCACCAAGTCATGGGTTCCATCCCACTCTTGGTGGTCTGGGTGCTAGTCAGTCAAATGAGATGATAAAACAAAGGTCCCATGTACAACACACATAGCACTGCATGAAAACAGAAACCATGGCAACAATGGTGTTGTCTCTGACACATTTTAGTAGGAACAGTCTACTTTCACTGTTTCACACAGAACACACACAAAATATGTATATATATAGACCAGAAAGAAGTTGTGCTGTTAAAAGAAAAGAAAAGAAAAAAAAAGGCTGACACTGCTCTGTTGGTAATGGGCTCTCTCTCTCTGAGGAGAGCAACCATGATTTTAGAACTTGTAATTAAATCTGCCATGACTAAAAGTAGTGTACAATATAATATAAAACAAATTATTTCATGAATATAACGTAACACATGCTGAATAAACAGCATAAATTCAAGTATAAGCAAAGGCATCAACACATGCTGAATAAACAGCATAAATTTATTTTAAAATATAAGCAAAGGTATCAACTATACTGGTGAATTGTGGAGTACTTTTATATGTTCATTATATTTCTGCTACCCATCAAACAAGGCTTGTGCCAGTCATCTTTCATGACGCACGCTCCATGCAAAGGGAAGTCCAAGCACTGGCAGGCAGGTCTGCAACTACCAACTGACTTAGCAGATTGTGACTTAAATCCCCACCATTAGTCCCCAAGGTGCCACCAATGCCTTGACCCTATGACTCACAAGTTCAGGACCGCAACCTTTCTAGGAAGAGAAGACAGTCACCTTATAAATCCCATTCTGTTATTCCACCAGTCTCCCTGGAAAGGGGTGATTGGCTCGAAACGGTGAGTGTGTGATAGGAGAAAGGAGACTTGCAGAGGCAGGAGAAGGAGCATGAGGGGGGGAGGGGGGGGGGAAGGGGGGGGGAGAGAAAAGAAAAGAGGGAGGTGGGTGGGGGGGGGCAAGGATCAATACAGATGACTTTCGGGAACTTAACATTTTCTCTGGTTGTCCAAACAACAAAATGCTGATAGTTTGCTTTTTTTTTTGCTTTTTTTTTGGGGGGGTAGGGCTTTTTTTTTTCCTTCTGCTGGTGCTGCTTTGCCAATGTTCTGA
>CM054159.1:35367027-35427027 GCA_028751875.1 Rapana venosa | reverse complement strand
GGGTAGGTGGGGGGGGCAGTCAGACATGCTTCCAAATTCCCAAACTCGGTGCTGACAGGAATTTTAGCTGTCAGGTAAATGGCTTCATGGATTTCCAATACACAGAAAATATCCCCAAGTTTACTCAGCAGGCATTCAGCCTCAGCCAACACTTCCTTAGAAACATGTCAAGTCATCACATTATCAACTTGTGACACACAGTCTGCTCTCATATGAAAAGACTGTATCCCTGTCCACCAGAGAACTAACACACCTCAGGGAAAACAGATAGATCTATGAATTCAGAATAAGATCTTATGCCACCTAAACTAAACAGACAGTTTTCATCTTCAAATTCTGTTCTTCAATTTCATAGCACTTTCAAGTTTCCTAGATTGTAAAAAGAAATCCAATCCACAGGAGGAGACAGCTAGCAACTCAAGATGCTAAGATGTTGGATTTGAATTTTGAAAGATAAAAGTATCGGCTTAACTGAACGTCTTAAGTTTCCAAGTATGAGTCTTTTTTCGTATCTCCCTGAAAATGTGACATGATCACCCCTTCTGTCTCCTGTTCCCTTGCAATTCCTCTGGACATATAATTATATTACACTACAGATGATAACACTTGTGCACACAAATACCTACTGTAATCTGTATACTAAAAACACACTCCTCAATTTTCATGGGCTGGTCAGATATCGCGGAGAGTGAGAGTATCCATAAACACAAACACGTCTCCCATACCATTGCACATTACATACACTGATAGTACTGATACAGTAATACACTAGTCCAACTAGACATCTGAAGCAATGAATTTAAAAATCAAAAAGCACTGGGCAGTATGATAACATTCCCATTACAAAGACCCTAACACTAACACTAACAGTACCAGACCACTCTGTGCAATGTGCATGCATGTGCTCCCACCTAATCCAAGTTCCACTGAACCAGGTGTTTGGCCAGAAATAAAACCACTTAGGAATCTTATCTGAGCAGTAGTGTGGTCAGAGCGCCAAAATAATTCATGACTTGAAGTAATATTTACAAAGTCCCAAACCTGTGCAAACTTATGCAGGCCTGATGACATCTTGGACACACATTATATATCAACAACCCATTTTTCGTAGAAAAGTAGGTCAGCAATGCCAATGGCTGGTGGCATGGATGATAATTAACATACCTTGCAAATACAGTTGAATAGTTTGATGAGCTTCAATTGTTGAGGAGAGAGAGACAAAGAGACAAGACAGACAGATATAGACACAGAGGGATCTATATAGGAGAAAGAAGAAAGAGCTCTAGACATACATGATACAGAAAAGGAGAGACAGAGAGTATGTGACAGCTAGGCGTATACTACATTACTAGATAGACAAAGAAAAAAAGAAAAAAAACAAAAAAACACTAAAACTTTTTACAACTAAAACAAAAGTCTTCCACATTCTACTGAGGACTTAAAAAATCAGTCAGTGACCGAGTCACTGTCACGAGTAGCACTTTGACCCAACCTAGAAAAAAATGAAAATTTGGTTGTCTAACCTTTAGCTTACAAGTGCTTCCTTCCCTCCCCCCCCCCCCCCCCCCCCCCCCCCGCCCCCACTTGCAGTATTGCTGCTGTGACCACTTAAGCTGCTGTCAGTCTGCTTTTTGTGTCAAAGTGCAAAACTGCATCATTCTTCCTCATGAATCCATCATGGCTCTTGAACTCAATACTTCACAATGGTTTTGTAACACTCTTGCTTGCTCGTCTACAGACTTACAGTACACTACAGGGCTTTATCTACATCCGATGACGAGATGAGATTTGATTTAGACCGGAATTTGTAGCGTAATGACTAATGTTCAGACTCACTATCAGTATAATTCTGATTCAAGGAAGAGGAGGGAGTATGGGGTGTGATAGAGAGAGACAGAGACATAGAGAGTCAGAGACACAGAGAGAGAGTGTGTGCGAGTGAGTGAGTGAGTGAGTGAGTGATTGTTGTGTGTGCGTGTGCGTGTGCGTGTTGCGTGCGTGGTGCGTTGGTGCGTGTGTGTTGTGTGTCAAACTGTCATGTATGATGGTGATTCTCTGTGGTGTGTGTGTGTGTGGTGTGTGTGTGTGTGTGTTGTGTGTGTTGTGTGTGTGTGTGTGTGTAAATTTCTGTGCACACATCACCACATGATGTATGCATGCATATATATATTTACACATGTGCACACACGTATACAGAATTTATATGGATGCAAATGTACCTTTATACTTAAACTTTATAGTTTATAATTATATTTTGTATGCATGCAATCACATAAAGTAAGGGTGTGACAGTAAAATGTGTCATGTGTGTCTAACTTAGTAACTACCTAACTTGCTGATTCACTAAGAGAGTGGAAATTATGAGGAAAAAGATTTACAGAAAAGGATGGGGTGAATTCCATCGACCTGAAAAACCGCTGCAAACAAATTTCACTATAGTATAATGCAAGAATGTCAAGGCCATTCAAACCTCACACTAATGACTAAGTAAAACCAAGAAGAAAAAATTACATTGATCAGCCTTGTTTGTCAAGTGCCACATAGATTATATAGACACAAACTTCTGCACAACTTTCTCAGTTTCTGGATACAAAACTTCTGACTTCGTATCTAGAAAGAAAAAAACAACAACTAAACAACTCCATGATAAGAAGTAGGTTACATGAATGAATGCCTCTTTTCCATTGACATGTGACCTTCTCAAGTATTCCACATGAGAGATTTTGTTTTCCTCTTTTTGATTTTGTGGCTCTTTCTATTATTTATTTGCCAGGTTTGTAATGTTCTTGAATTGTAGCAAGCTGATTCAATTATTTGGCTGGCTGCTTTTTTGAAGCTTTGCATTATGTATTAATAATTAATAAATCCCTCTTCATTACAATTTACAGCATAGATCTATCTGTTGCTGCTGTAGACTAATCACTGCATGTAGTAATCAGAATTAATCAATCTTTGATAAAGTTTGCTAACATAAAATTTTACTAGTTAGCTTCACATTCACCGATTCCGTCATTTAACAAAGTAATACTACTAAAATGGGAAGTTTCTGGGATTTTTTCTACTTTTTTTTTCTTTTGAAATTAAAGATATCAAATTATACTGGTTATTAACTTAAGTATACACTACATCAAATCATGAATCATTGAATGTATGTAATATGTATACAGGTCTGCTACCACAGTGGCTGATACTAGTACTGCAGTAGTACCTGGTAGTGATAGTGACCATACTACTACTAGTGATAATGATCACTGGCTAAACAAACTTAAGTTCTATACTGTATTATTATTGTATATCATATGCTTTTTATCTGAAGTTTAATTTCCATACAGGCAGAGGTAGCAAAAACAGTTTATTTTATAGTTCATTTGAAACTGAATCAGAAAAGCATACTGTCCAAGTTGTGAAATTCAAGTAAAACTTAAAGCTGTGTCCCTAACTGAGGGACTAATCCAATAAATCTTATGGCTTTTTTATTTGTTAATTCCTGTAGAGCTTTGTGACTAATCAAGATGTATAAATTATTATTTCAGTATCGGGGGGGGAGGGGGTAATGCTGCTGTTTATCTTGTTTAAGTTACATTAGAAGAAGAAAAAATCCACCAGCTAGAGCTGCATAAGAGGAAGAAAGGGAAAGAAAAAAATAACACAGGGGTAGAAAGAAGGAAGGAAAAGAGACTAGTCTACTAAGTGACTACCGAGTATGCATGCCTACACACTGTACTCAAAAGCCCACAGTATTTAAACACACAATGTATGATGTATACTTGTATACATGTATATATGATGTATACATGTGTAAACACACACACACACATACCACACACGCATGCACGCACACACAGGCACACACATACACTAAGTCCTTCGGATGAGACTATAAACCGAGGCCCTGTGTTCGAACGCATGCAGAACATCTTGCGCACACGTTAAATACTGTTCCGCTTTTCGGAAGAGTAGGCCATTGTGTGCCAGTGGAAACATGACAAAATTTACAAAACCGCATACACAAGGGGACTGGATGTAAAAAAAAGCACATAAGTGCTTATTCCATTATCCTCGATATAAAAGAACAAATAAATAAAAATAAATAAATAAAAACTTCAGTGATACACACAGTCACACATAATACGACACATACATGCATACGCACACACACACACTTTTATTATATTTATAGTTATGTGACTATGTCATATACTATATTACCATTTCTCATGTTTTTAATTGTTATTGTTTAGTCCTTTTCTGTGTACTTTAAAAGTGATATATATGTATATTATTATATATATCCATTTCACTGCACACATCCATCAACTTAAGTCCTCCCCCCCCCCCCCCCCCACCACCCCCCTTTACCCTTCCAGTCATCTAATATCACTTTGAGTGAGCCAACGTAAAATCAAAGCAACACCACCACCACACAGTCATAAATGCATGAATTTTCCATAACTTAAGTGGTTTCTTAAAATTATTCAAAATAAACAACAGTAAAACATTCAACACATGTACTGATGTAGCACTTGATGAATCTCTCTCCTGATCTATCTCCCCCCCCCCCCCCCCCCCCCACCCCCCCACCCCCCACCCACCCCATCTAATATCACAACTGTGAAAAGACGTTAAATGAATTTGAACAGGGTGGGAGGAAGCACTTATTCTTAGGACACATTGTGATTATCAAAACCCAGACACAAACACGGTCTACACACACCTTATGACTCACCTGGTGTCAAGCATTCTCTCTCTCTCTCTCTCTCTCTCTCTCTCTCTCTCTCTCTCTCTCTCTCTCTCTCCACACACACACACACACACACACACATCAGGCATTCATGCACACACACACACAGAACACACACACACACACACACACACCACTCACTAGTCACTGTTTAGCCTTAGGCCACAGAAGTTGTTTATAAATAAATGCTGGAATCAACCATACAGGATCTAATTCAATTCAAACTCTTCCTTTCCACACAAAAATGTATGTTGCCAAATGACCTACAATTCAAAAAGGCGGCCAAGTTTGTTGTTGACTACGTGAATGCGCGTGTAACAAAAACTGGAAGAGAAAAAAAAAGTCTACCTACCTTCGCTCCATTTTCAACGATTTTCTGACCGGCCACTTCCTCCTTGCACAGTAGTACAGTGCTCCTGCATCCCCTGAACTCTTTTAGACAATCACTGAATCACAGAATGCTGACTTGGTAACCGCTCGCTCGCCATGAGGTGCGATAACAAGATCTCATGTTCGCAGAGAGCCAAACCAAGAGCTACTGTCAGCACCAGTTACACACTGATCGTCTGCCTAGCTTCACACTTCACAGTGAACCATGAAACGGCTCCTCTGCCAAACAGGCACACGTCTTGACCAAGCTTTTCATTCATAACTGTCGTCGGTCAGAGTTTTTCATCCTCTGCGTGTGACCATGTCAGAGCATGCTGTGAGTCATTCAACCGCGCGCTGCACACTGAATTATGTTAATGTTGGCCTCTGTCGCCAAGTTTTCGCCAGTGCTGCGAGCAGAATGTTTGGCTTTTAGGCCTACGGTCTTGTAGACTCCAGCGCTGAAGAGCTTGGTAAGGGAGATGAAGCCCTTTCATTATTATCCATGCGTGCGCGTTATTATGTCCCTTTACATTGCATGCCTACTGGAAAATGATATCGAAAACTATGTCATGTTGCATCCTGCTTTTTGTTAACTTGACTTCCTTATTTTCTCTATTTTGTAGTTTTGAAGTTCCTCTCAGGGGCAGTGCTCTATTTGATGCAAATGTCAATTATCACTATTACCACTTCTGCCTACTGAAAAAGGTTTTTCATCTTTTTACCTCAAAACTTGGACAAGATTGTCCGCAAGCTCAAAATTGTAAAATGTATTGGAAAAAATAGCCTGTGGGTTCTTGGGTAGCAAAATAGCAGAATATGCTATAGATTATCACTGAATCTCTGCTCTTGCGAGTTGAGATTGACATTTTAAAGTTTCATTTTGCATAGGTTGCAAGGTTTGGGGAACTTATTACATTGTGTAAGGAGTCCTTGAATGTTTTGAAGAGGACATTATCTTGTGCATTTTATGTTTATTTCTAAAAGGCATTCGTTTACATTTAAATGGGTCAGAGTTGTTCACATAATTATTTTATTTGTTGGACTGATTGAGTACTTTTAAATGTAAGATAGGTAAAAGTGGGAGAGATAGAGGGTGGGAGAGACAGAAGTACAGATAAAACGTGTATATACATCTGAGATCTTGTTCAGATTCTACATTTGCAGTCATTCATTCACGGAACTATGAACAAAAACCTTGTTTGGTTTTTTTTATTTCATCAAGCTTTGGAAATACGTTTTTCAAATCATTCTGAAGTCTTTTTATTTCAGCTGCGAGCCGGCTACCCAACCCTACTCCAGCTTTTTTTTTTCTGAAGGGGGAGGTAGGCTTTTCCCAATGCTCTGACCAGCAGTGACACAATGACCAACCAACTGACTTGTTTGCTTTTGAATGCTCACACCATTTTGAAATATCTCAGGCCCCAATGACGTTCATTCCAATGTTTTCTTAAACCACAAAGTGGCAAAAAGCTTAATTCCAGCCATGTTATCTTTACAGCCAGAAAGGACCTTCACCTATCCCGTAGTCCCTTGGACCATGGGGGAACCAATGAAGATTTTGCAACCAGCTTCCTCCACTCCCCACAGTCCTTTGCTTTCTGTAGCAAATCGTTCCACTCAAGGCCAGTCCACTCCGATGTCTTCCTATTGTTTTCTCTCTGCCTCTTCGTCTCCCTCCTTGTACTGTTCCCTGTATGACAGTCTTGTCCAGTCCAGATGGTCGTGTGACGTGCCTGTAGTCAGGAGCTCTTCATATGGTTCGATGGCATTTTTAATTCTGGGCTCCAAAGAGTTTGCGATAGCACTTCACCTCCATTGCCTGTATCCTTCTTTCAATGTCTGCTGTTGTGATCCACGTTTCACATGCCTACAAAAATATGGACATGATCAGGGAAGGCATCAGCACAAACACCCTTTTAAAAAAAATTTAAGATATGTGCAAAACATCAGCTTGCAAGTTTCAAAGAGGTGTGCTAAGCTTTCATTTCATTTCAGGTTGTTTATAGCAACCAAGAAAAGCTTCGTTTTCTTTTCGATCAGTCAGTTGGGTAGTCAAGTGTCAGTGGTGTGTGCTCACCACTTTATAAAATGATGTAAAAATTTATCCGATACGTACAGAGGAAAAAAATACATGCAATACTGGTTACAGGAAACATCTGTTCATCCACTAAAGGAACATGCAACATTTTCTACACTCATTCAGATGAGCAATCGGATTTCATCACATAAACATGTTATAAAAGTACATTTCCAGTCGGGATTCTGAAACGAGTTTAACTCGGTACAGGGCAATAAGTTTGGGGGAAGGGGGAGGGGGTTGTAATGAAATGTACAAAGAGAGCAAGGAAACCACTGATAACACTTGCAATCCAAAATAACTGCACATGCTACTGGCAAATGGAGGGCGGTTAAATTCAATTGAAAAGCAGCTTCGAATGCAATACATTTGAAAATGCACAAAATAAAGCTAACGCTGACGCTGGAATAACAGGAAATAAGAGGGGGGGGGGGGGGAGTGGAGGGTGTTAACTGCATAACTTTTTTAAAAAGTAGTCTACCATACAAAACCACCGTCTAAAATTTTCACATGAAGATGCGCTTTAGACGGGATTTAAGCCGTGTCCTTCAGATTGTTATGATCAAGAATCGATACAGGCAACAAGCCACATGCATTATCCCTTTCAATTTATTGGTAAAGGTTGCAATAATGTATTTCAGTATAATCATCAAGAAATTCTTAGATGGCTTGATGAAAAAAAATCAAATGTATTGTTTATTCAATGTACCATCTGGAAATAAAAATTTGACTTTATTTGAAAGTGAAAAATGTAGGAATTCCTTGAAATGGTTACATGCAAGTAAACCAATTATACAACTGCCCAGGTTTTAAAAAAAATTTAAACTGCCCAGATAAATCAGATATTTCAAGCGTCCAAGATAAGTATTAAAACATCAAATGCCAAAAAATCAATTACTAAACATATTGATTTAAAAGCATCGTGCAGTTCAAGACAATTATAAAAAGAAAAGAGTATCAGCAATAAACTGCTTCACTCTGCACTCAGTATACTTCAAATTGATTACATCAAAAAATCAAGTATAAAATAAACATTGCCTTTTGGTAATAAGTTCAAGAAAACTGTTTCAATGCCAAATAAAGCAAGCACAAGAAAAGTGGCCGTTTTTTCTTTTACTTGAAAATCGATTTTTTTTTCTAAAAATTAAAAGCAAACAAATCGAAACCATTAATACAGCCAAGCGTTTTGTACAACTGCTTGTAAACATTCATAGTTTACAACCAACCACTAAAAAAATCCCATTTTTAATACCATTTTCAAATTTTTCACAACCTCATTATCAAAGAGAACACAAAAGCAAAAGCCAGAAGAAAGGCTGAACACATTCATAGTTTACAACCAACCACTAAAAAAATCCCATTTTTAATACCATTTTCAAATTTTTCACAACCTCATTATCAAAGAGAACACAAAAGCAAAAGCCAGAAGAAAGGCTGAACAAAATGAAAACCTTGTACCACACCGAGTTTTCCCAGTGATCTGCTAGAATACATTAGGTCACATTATTTAGCTACAGTGGAATTCCAGAATACACACATTTGAAGTGAAGTTCACTACTTGCAGAAAAGAAGCACAAACGGACACAACAGATCAGAGTGACAAGGTTGGACAAATGCAAGAAAGTAGACAATAAATCATACACCTATCAGCACTGAACGAAGACAAATCTTTCACTCTAGTCTTGACAATACAACCCTTTGGCGTTGTGGTTTTTTTTGGGGGAGTGCATCTGAACCTTTCCCCCACGTTTCTTTTTTTGTGTTTTGTATTTGTCTTTTTTCGTTATTCTCCCACTTTCTTTTTGTTTTCTATGTATATTACATTGTGGAGCCTCACCCTTTTTTTTTTTTACCACTTTTCAGATTTGTAATAAAAACCGGACTTTGACAACAGTACCTTTGTGCTGACAATGGAAATCGAAGACTGCAGGGAGAGATGCAGATGAAGTGGTCTATTCATGGGCTGGGAGTGCTATGACCTGGGTAATGGGCATGTCCCCCAACTTATGGCAAAACAAAAGGCCATAAGGAAATAAGGTAACAAGACACACCAATACAAAATGGCTGCAATCTTATACACATAGAATGAAAGGCAAAAATGGGTTTTCTTATTTCAGACTTGTCAAATAACAAGGGGGAAAATATTGTTAATGCAAGTTTGTTATTTAAAAAAAATCAAATTTATATCCGACATTCCAGTACTTCCTCCACATCCATCCTTTCCAAAATGACAATTTTTTAAAGTCAAACTAGTTACAGCTAGCAAAGCCAGCAATTCGACATTTCTTTAAAACCATACACACACAAAGAACTCAAATTTCATGTTGATTTAGTAAGTGCTATTTTGCACTTCACATCTCTTCCCCCCTGCCCAAAAAAAGCCGCTCACACACACACACAGGACTAACTAACTTTTGTGCTAGTTGCACAATACAGCCTAGACTGGTGATGGGAAATACCTGTGGTATAATATTCCTTAATTTGTCTGCAGCACAAGTCCATCTTTCCTACACACATGCCGTGAGAAAGGATGACAAATTTACAAAAACCGCATGCACACGGAGACTGGACGTAAAAAGGCACACGAGTGCTTATCCATTATCCTTGAAATAAAATTGAATAAATAAACACACACACGCGCGCGCGCGCGCACACACACGCACGCACGCACGCACGCACGCACACACGCACGCACGCACGCACGCACCCACACACACACACACACACACACACACACACGCACCCACACACACACGAGTGCGTGGAAGATTTGGCCATTGTGTGCCGGTGGGAACGGATGACAAAATTTAGAAAACCGCATACACACGGGTACTGAATGTAAAAAAGCACGCGAGTGCTTATTCCATTATCCACAAAAAAGAAAAACAGCGCACGCACACACACACGCACGCACGCACGCACGCGCGCACGCACACAACACACACAACACACACACACACACACGTGCGCGCGCGCACGCACGCACGCACTCATTCCCACTGACCTGAACATTCTAACCCTCCTATTTATTAACATCCTTTTTCTGAAATGCATCCTCACCGTCTTCCAGTACCTTCCCCCAATGACTGTTCAATAATGCATTCTAAAACCAGCATCCCCTACTTCTGGAGTTGTTTTCTTTCATTCACCACCCCTTCCAAATTATTCAACCATGCATTATTCTAAAACCTTTATTTTTAAAAAAAAACTGTTTAAAAATACTCCTTCACTCCCCCCGCCCCTCCCCTGAACCTAATCGCAAAGTTTGACTTCCTTCCCCTTAACCCCATACAATACAAATACGAATATGAAAACAATATTTAAATTGCTGATATGAATACTTTGTATTATCCCCAAAACAAGAAATCATCCCCATCCTCAGTCATGACACTTTCCCCATTCCTATCTATATACCAGAGCATTCTAACACCCCACTAAAATTTTAATACCCCTCCTCCTACCAACCCTAGCAGTAGTATCTGATCATATCTTATCACATTCCTGAAGTCGGAATGCTGCTACCTTAATGGTGGACAAAAGCGGTCGTGTCCCCATAATCTAACCACTGGTCAACATCCGAGCTCTAGCCGAGTAAAGAAATAAAAATGATTATAATTGGCATTTGATTATGATTATCTTTTTTATATCATTTTGTTACATTTAATAGTGTTGAACGCTGTACGCATTTGATTTTTTGGTTTTCGTTTTTGAGTGGGAGGTGTAAAGAAGCCCTGTGCTTAAACATTTACTCTCTAACAATTTAAATTCCAACACAAAATGTTCAGCCGTACTGTCAGCATATACCTGTTGTCCACCTGCTTTTTGTGTCCACATGAAGGGTCAGGGTTAGGGTAAAGGTTAGTGTTAGGGTTAGTGTTAACAGTTAATAAACAGGCAAGGGCCATCTGTCAGCTGGTCGGTCTGAATGTTAGAATTCATGTGGACACAACAGCACATAGACAAATAGGTATGCAGCTCTAGACACAATGGTATTTAATTCAGTTTAATGTTTACAGGCCCACCGACCACGAAGGCCATACGTAGCTCGCAATATTGTAGAGCTTCAAGTCCGAATCACGAATCCTAACGTTAAGTTAAAAGCTAAGGCTATGCTTTGGACTTCAGTGTCCACAAATGTTCAGTTTTGTATAAAAGTGATTTCAGGTCTGAGACATTTTCGAACAAATTTTCATGTTTTGAATTAAAGACCCTGAAGTAAGCCATGTAAGACAAAGCTGATTTCATCCAAAATATTTTTTAAAGCTCAAAATAAACCATATAAGAAAAACCTATCAGCCAGCCCTCTTTCTATTTGTACTGCTCTTTAACCTGCATCTGTACCCCTCCTAGACCCCCCCCCCCCCCCCCCCCATTCCTTCCTTGCCTCCCTTTGCGATTATGTCTCCTCCCCAGTGCTACCCCTTCTCACACACACACACACACACCACACACACCCACCCACACACCCACACACACCCACACACACACACCCACACACACACACCACAAGCACCACCACCACACAAAAACCGACACTAATACTTTTTGCAACAAAAAATTCGATTATAAAATTTTTAATGTCATTCCCAGTCGGAATAGGCAAAAACGGTCACCTAGCACTATGGATGAACGAACCTCAGAGCTCTAACCAAGGAACAGGGCGGGGGGGGGGGGGGGGGATTTTCAATTGATTCTAAAACTTTCATTGATGGACTTGGTGCCACAAACCAATTCGAAATGTTATACGACTGGCAGATCACACAGGCTTGTTAATACTCAAACATGTTACCAATTTTGCTAACAAAAAACTTATGTGACCAATTTTGCTAACAAAAAAAAAAACTATTGAGATATGTTACCAATTCTGCTAACAAAAAATCAATCGAGATATGTTACCAATTCTGCTAACAAAAAACTATTGAGATTTGAACTGATCTCAGATCTTGGAATGATAAAAATTGTCGGTGGAGATTTGCTATAACCAATGAACAGTTTTGCTTTAAGTCATCTCATGACCAGCATATATTTCAATGTTAAATTAGGATACGTAAGTATCAAGGAGTAGATTATCAAGAAAGTATTTTCTTTCACATGATCCGATTCATTGTTGACAACAACAACAACTTGCCATACCCATAAGGCATATTACAACAATAGTATTTTCAGGAACCATCATTTAATCATAATCATATCATTGAATCAACATCACAAATATTGACACTGTCCTTTAAATGAAACAAAAGCCTTCATGATGAAAGTACACAGATTCTTCCCAATCCTTAATTCAATGAAAGTTATGTCAGGATCAGAGTATCTTCTCAAGCCAACACTGGATCTTTCTTTTTTTTTAAATTGGTAAAGAGAAAAGAAAAGAACACCTCTCACTTTAAAAAAAAATCAAACGTTACATTTTTCTCCCAAAAATCTCAATCGAAGTCATGTCTGGAACAAAATTTTCTCAAACGATCATTTGATCAGATTTCACAAAACAAAAATCTTTTTACAAAACATTCACGAGCTATTCTCTGTCCCATGAACATGAAGGGACGTAGAAATGTATCTTCTGATTTTTCGTAACTTTTCCTCCCTAAGTTTCTGACTGAAGAACTATCTGCAGCGTCAAATAAATACCTGGGAACAACGTCTGGTGCGGATCAGAAATCCTACCCATGTACGGCAGCTGCAGCCCCTACTGCAGTTGTAGCAGACTAAACTGGATGGCGAGTTGATGGCCTGGTTGAGCAGTTCTGTTTCGTGCTGGATTTCACTGGAACTGTTCTGGCTGATTTAGTACCTGGCTGAAAAGAAAAAAAATGGAAACTTTGAAAATAGGAAAATAACACAAGCAGTAAACTACATATCTGACAATGACAAATTCTTTTACTTCGAGGATAATGAATAAGCACCCATGTACTTTTTTTTTACATCCAGTCCCCGCCCTTAGGGATATATAAAAGGAAGAGGGAGAGACAGAGACAGAGAGAGAGAGTGAGTGCGTGTGTGTGTTTGTGTGTGTGTGGGGGGGTGGAATTGAATCTAAGACTGTTCCGAGTTTTTTGTCCACCTATGTGTGTGTGTGCGTGCGTGCGTGCGTGCGTGCGTGCGTGCGGGGAGAGAGAGAGAGAGAGAGGAGAGAGAGAGAGAGAGAGAGAGAGAGAGAGAGAGAGAGAGAGAGAGAGAGAGAGAGAGAGAGAGAGAGAGAGAGAAATCGACCACCTCCCATGGTGCAGTACCTGATATTTGACTCCTAGTTGGAAATTCACGAGTTCAAATCCTATAATCGGCACGTTTATTACGTTGAATTGGGTTGGGTGTTTTTTTTAAACTTCAACCTATTATCTAGAGCAAAACCTACAGGCTTGATGGGAAAACTGGGGCCACACAGTTGAGCATCAACCACTTTACAGATGAAATACTGACACATGGTCAAATTACACCAGCACTGCAGGTGTTGGTTATCTCTAAGGCCTGACTGACACCAGAACATATAATAGGCAATGCAGAATGCTTCCCTTTCAAGTAGTCTCAAAGTTTTAATACAATACCATCATTTCCATTTCATAGGCAGCATCACATTCGTCTGCCAATAAGTAAACCGTGAGGTTCTGGGTTCGATTCCCAGCCTCACCCTTTCTTTCCGGTTTAAAAGAAAAATCAAACTGTCAAAGTCCTTAGGATGAGACTAAAAACTAGGGCCCTATGTGCAAACGCAGCAGAACATCTTGTGCACATGTTAAAAACCAGTTACGCCTTTTGGAAGAGTAGCCTATTGTGTGCCAGTAGGAACGAATGACAGAAAAAACAGCATGCACACAAGTGTCAGGCTTTAGACACCATCCCTGAATTTGGAATGTGGCTACCTAAATGGTTAACAAAAACGGCCTTTAAAATATCTAATTTAGTGTCCCCAATAGTTCTGATCTCACAGCCTTTCGAGTTGTCCATACTTGTTCATGCCCAAGACAGGCAGACAACAACAAAAAGTGCAAAAAGCTGAAAGACAGGAATAAAAACAACGAAATACAAGCCCCAAGTGAAAAAAGAAAGGAGGAAAAACAGAATGACAGAAATGTAAACACTAACGAGGACAGACAAACCAAAGAGAAAAAGATTGGCACAACTGAGGACAGACATGGCAACAAACATCATACACAAAGATAACGACAGATACTAGTCCAGACAGAGTAAAAGATGACAAAACTTAAGATACCTGATAATTTCTTTTTGCTGCCCATCATGAGAAATGCCTGGCGGTGTTAAACTCTAGTGGCACTCTCCCATCTCATAATGGTACCTGGTAAAACATGAACACCAGGAAGTTAAAATCAGGTAGGGGGAAAGAACCAACAACAAAGAAACACTGATAGAGATCACGAACACAAAATTACAAAAGTAAAAAGTAAAGACTTTACCAGGAGAGAGGTCAGGAGGAAAATACTAAAGTATAAATAAAGAATGGGCAAGTATGAAGTACTGAACATCTCTTCCTTTCAATTTAAATGGGGAAAAAATGGGGGGGGGGGGGGGGGTACATGTGATTCCACGGCCCAGGATCAAGCTCCAGTTTGAGCCACCACTAAGACTCTCCCTTTCAAGGATTTTCCCTTGTACTCGGTGCTGACTCCACTTCTTCAGTCCTTCAGGTGAGACTATAAGTCCGGGTCCCATGTGCGAACACAAGCAGAACATCTTGTGTACACATTAAAACCAGTTCTGCCTTTCGGAAGTAGCAGGCCTATTATTCTGGCAAGAATGGCTGATGTTAACTTTTTTGTTTAAACTGCATGCACACTAACTAGTGTGTTGAGACATCTTCCCCAAGTTGGAATGCAGGTGCCTATCGGTGGACAAAATACTATGGCATGTGAAAAAATTTAACCATCGGTAAACCTTGGAGCTCTAGCCGAGCTATGAAAAAAAATAGACATGAACAAAAAAGATGCCCACCCATCCCCCAACTCCCTAAAAAAAAATTGACTGGAAAAACTATCAGGTAAATGAAATGGAATATATAACTACCTTATTGGTTCAGAACAAAAAAATTCATCCCTTCCACAATTTAGTCTAATTCCATTCTGATCAGTTTATGGAGTTAAATATTCAAACATTACAATCAGTCATTCTAATTAAATACACATTATCAGTAACTTTTTAAAATCCGAGAACAAGGAGGAATTTCTGTCAACACATGACACCTTCCATTCTAGATATAGAAGTTGCCATGTCTGCAGCAACAAAACACCACAAGCTCTGTCAGTAAAAAAAACAAACACCCAACAACAAACAAACAAACGAAACAAACCTCTAAGTGGTTCGTTTCAAGAGAATTGTGAACTAAAGCTGATACCCGCATCCTGTATCATTAAGTCATTCAACTGTAGCTGTACAGCTGTATACTCACCCACAAGGACTTGGAGCAGATGACAGCCCCACTCATGGAGCAGATGACAGCATGGAGCAGATGACAGCATGGAGCAGATGACAGCATGGAGCAGATGACAGCCCCACTCATGGAGCAGATGACAGCATGGAGCAGATGACAGCCCCACTCATGGAGCAGATGACAGCATGGAGCAGATGACAGCATGGAGCAGATGACAGCATGGAGCAGATGACAGCCCCACTCCTGGAGCAGATGACAGAATGGAGCAGATGACAGCATGGAGCAGATGACAGCCCCTCCACTCATGGAGAAGACTCAGATGATCCACAGAACTCCGCCCCACAAGACGACTCCCTGGTGATCCACACCATGACTCACCAAGTCAGGACCCGTGTTTAACAAAGGGTGGGAAGGCTTAGGAAACGCTTATGTGCTTTTTTTTTTTAACATCCTGTCCCCGTCTGCATGCGGTTTTGTAAAATTTGTCATCTGTTCCCACCGGCACACAATGGCCTACTCTTACGAACAGTGGAACAGGATTTAACGTGTGCGCGCAAGATGTTCTGCGTGCGTTGGCACACGGGACCTCGATTTATAGTCTCATCCGAAGGGACGACCAGGTTGAAATACCTCATAATCATCGCCTCAAAGCGGTGGCTGTAAATGGCGTAATTCCCAACATAAGGAAACCTATCAACTATGGACATAGTCGCAATACCTCTGCCTACTGTCTCAAAACCATGGTGGTGATTCCCGACCACAGAAAATCTTAACAGGAACGGAAAGGGACAACCACTGTAGCTATACCTCATGACCACAGTCTCAAAGCCGTTGTAGGTGGTGTAATTCCTGACATAAAGAAACCCATCAGTAATACAAAGGGGCGACTGAATCTCAATACCTCTCTGCCTACTGTCTCAAACCTGTCGTGGCGATTCCAGACCAAAGGAAACGTAACAGAAACAGAAAGGAACGACCGCGTCACGATACCTCTTAACCAGTCCTAAAGCAGTGGTAGTAATTCCCGACATAAGGAAAACCATCTGTAATTGAAAGGAACGAATCTCAATACCTCAAGCCTACTCTCAAAGCCATGGTGGCAATTCTAGACCAAAGGAAACCTAACAGACAAAGGAACGACCAGGTTGCAATACCTCTTGACCACTGTCTCAAAAGTGGCGGTAGTAATTCCCAACATAAGGAAACCTATCCGAAATGGAACAGGAGGACCTAGTTGCAATACCTCATGAAGGACTACTGTGTCAAAGCCGCTGATGGAGGTAGGTGGTATCTTCAGACGACGACGAGATCACTGTCACCCAGATTGCTATCAGATTTCTTGCTTCCCTATTGTATTTTAATTTTTGTTGTTGCTAAGTTTATGATTGATTTATTTTATTTTATTTTATTTCATTGTATATTATCTCACTTTATCCTATTCTATCCTAACTTTTTATTTTTATTTTTGAATTTCTCATTTTATTTTGCTGAATTTAATTTTTATTTTAAAATTGTATCTCACTTTTATTCACATTTATTTTATTCACATTTATTTTATTTCATTCTAATTTTATAGCAAGCAATACTGATGAAGCAATCGGAAGTTGGTGCCCAGTGATCATTGGAAGGCTAACAGGGAAGTCCAAACGAAGATTTAAACTAAAACCAAGGTGCAGAACTCCAGGGGCAAAACCATGATGAGAGCAGACGGAAATATGCACGAGAGACCTGTAAATCTGTTGAAGGAAGCCGCCACATTGGAACTGCTGCAACTGCTCATTTTTTCCAGTCTACAGAAAGCCTTTCAGAAGTGCCAAATCCCATCAACCATGTGCACAAAAATAAAACCCTTTGTTCAGATTCGGTCCTTGGGAACTGAAAACCTGCAAAACTGTGTGTGTGTGTGTGTGTGTGTGTGTGTGTGTGTGTGTGTGTGTGTGTGTGTGTGTGTGTGGAGAGAGAGGTGAGAGAGAGAGAGAGAGAGAAGAGACAGAGACAGAGACAGACAGACAGACAGATACAGAGAGCGAGACCCATTCACACGTTCAGACTCATTTGGGAGCTGGAAGCCCACAAGCCTTTTCACGAAAACTGAAGGATTCAGATCTAGGATAGCACTCATTCTGAAGACCTGAGACCAACTATTATCCATGCGTCTCAGATCCCAAGAAAACAAAGCCCTGTTCAGGTTTTGCTGGTTTCCTGTGTCAGCCATTCCCTTACCCTCTACCAACACGGACCTAACAAGGCAAGATCAGGTGTGGTGAGAAGGTTGAAGACTGCTGCAAAGTTGCCTGAAAATCAAGACAAAAATGTGTGATAAGGATGTGTATGTAATCAAATAAAACTTCGAGAGATCAAATCAAATAAAATAAACATTCTTAGAGAGAATGACAGACAGACAAAGACAGACAGAGAGAGATAGCTTACTGATTTAAGTTTTGTTAAAAACGTGTGCTTGCAAGTTTCTTTTTGACTACATGATCTACCAATCTCTCCCCCCCCCCCCCCCCCCCCCCCTTCTCTTCACGAAGTAGCCCATGTCTGCAGAAGGCATGCAGTGTATGTGCGTGCATACGTGCGTGCATACGTGCGTGTGTGCGTGCTCTCAACTACTGCTGTAAGCTAGTATGCCTACTTGTGAACTACACATACAAACATTATGCAAGGTACCCGAGGTCAAAATAATTATATCTTATCATACTCACAATTTACTGATAGTTGGAAGTTGCATGCCCCCATCACAGTGGCGCCCACAGCTGCAAGAAGCTTGGTGGCCAGAGGACTTTCGCTGGTGCGGCGTTCATGTTTTTCTTCTGCGTTGGTCAGAAGACGGCTCAGTTCTAGGATGATGAAGGCAGTGGTGTGCTGCAGGTTCTCTTTAAGCTGACGTGGCGCTGCTTGGCCACTGGGATGGGGGCCAGGCTAGCTCCTATTTCAGAACGTTTCGAGTAGCAGGCAGGGCTGTTCTGTTGTCTGGAGATCTTTGGAACGTTTCTTGTAGTAGGCAGGGCTGTAATATTTATGTTTTGTTGTCTGGAGATCTTTGGAATGTTTCTTGTGGCAGGTAGGGATGTTCTGTTGTCTGGAGATCTTTGGAACGTTTCTTGTAGTAGGCAGGGCTGTTCTGTTTGTCTGGAGATCTTTGGAACGTTTCTTGTAGTAGGCAGGGCTGTTCTGTTTGTCTGGAGATCTTTGGAACGTTTCTTGTAGTAGGCAGGGCTGTAATATTTATAATGTTCTGTTGTCTGGAGATCTTTGGAATGTTTCTTGTGGCAGGCAGGGCTGTTCTGTTGTCGAGAGATCTTTGGAACGTTTCGTGTAGTAGGCAGGGCTGCAGTATATGTTCTGTTGTCGGGGGATCTTTGGAACCTTTCGTGTAGTAGGCAGGGCTGTAATATTTACAATGTTCTGTTGTCTGGAGATCTGTGGAATGTTTCATGTAGTAGGCAGGGCTGTAATATATATAATGTTTTGTTGTCTTGAGATCTTTGGAATGTTTCAAGAAGCAAGCAGGGCTGTAGTATATTGTTCTGTTGTCTGGCTGCCAGTCTTGCAAGGACACAGCTCTTTATAGCCTTGGTGGAATTCCATGTACATGTCGGCAGGTCATTGGGATCTGACCCGTCATTGCATAGACGCTACTGTAGTCATTGGCTTTGCTGTTTGGTCTAGGTGACCAGTCTTGGCTTCAGAATTACTGGTAGACCTAACCACCTGCCTTGCGTTGTACTTTCCTTCACCAGGGAGTCAGTCTCGTTGCCAAGCACACTGCAATGGGAGGGGATCCACTGCAGGACTAAAGGTCGCTCAGGTCAGTATTTCTGTTGGATTGGGAAGCCTGCAGGAATACGGACAGGGCACTGGTCAAGGTGATTTTCGGGTGGCTGTTTTCAAGATTTCTGCCCCAGGTTTGTACTTCACAGAGTAGAGGCCAGCAGTGAGGATTCTGGATGTGGGTTGAGAGGCTGAAGGTGGCCCATGTCTTTGTGCTAAAACAAAAACAAAAAACCCACCGTCAGCAGAATATCACGTATGGTGGAGTAAACGGGGAAAAAAGGCAAAGGTGTCCCCTAACTTATGTGGTCGTAGGGGAGCGAGGCATCAGAGACCTCAACTTCTCAATTGGCCAGCATACTGAGGGCGGCGCCCATCTCCTCTCCCTCGCTGCTTTACCTTCCCTGACCCTAAAGAAGCAGGTACCCATTTACAGCTGCAGGGTGAACTGGGGGACTGTACTGAAGCCAAGGCACGCATTAACGGTCACCCATCCAAGTGGTAACCAGCTCGATGCTGCTTAACTTTAGCAGGGGGAAAGCGAGTGCTCTGACCACTGAGCTATCCCATCCCCACGGCGGAATTCTATATTAAATTTGCTGGCTAAAGAAAACACACTAGAAACATATTTTAACAATTTATGAGTTGCATCACCACTTTTTTTTTTTTTTTGGGGGGGAGGTAATTTTTCTGGAGTCCTGTGTCTAAATTTGCATAACGTCCTTGATCACCCCTTAAAAACGATCCTTCTGTCCTAGAAAAAAAAAGGCTATGGCCGATGGCATGGATGACGTGAAAGGGCTGGGTTCCACCAAATTCAGCTTGCCAAAACACTGCCCCTGCAGTGCCCCCCAAATGCTCCTATAATAATAATAATAATAATAATAATAATGTATTGAATTTATATAGGCTGAATCTTGTAAAGCAACAAATCAAAGCGCTCAGATGACTTTTTAAAAATGTATGCTGTGTATGCGGGTTTTTTATTTTTATTTTGTCATCAGTTCCCATCCGCACACAATGGCCAACTCTTTCGATCAACCGAACAGGATTTAACGTGTGCGCAAGATGTTCTGCATGCGTTCAAACACGGGGCCTCGGTTTATAGTCTCATCTGAAGGACTTTGACATTCAGTTCGATTTTGTTGTCAAACTGGGAAGAAAGGGCGAGGCTGGGAATCGAACCCAGAACCTCACGGTTTACTTGTTGGCAGGCAAACCTCTTAACCATCCTTCCACCTTCTTTCCAAAAGCGTTAAGCGTTGGAAAAACAAGGGGTCGGGTGTCAGTCTAGTGGTTAGGATTGCATTCATTCGATTTTCGTTGTCAAAGGGAGAACAGGGCAGTGGAGATCAACCCCAAAAGTCACGGTTACTATCGTTGGCAGGCAAACGCTTAACCATCTTCCACCGTTTCCTGTCTTCATAAGAGAGCTTAGGCGGTTGGAAATCAAATAAAGACGCGTATGAACGGGGACTAGATTAGAAAAGACATAAGAGCATTGCACTCAATCTGATGGTCGTGTTGAGCTACCAGCCCGATGCCTGTTCAAGGGGATTTGTTTCCCCCTGTTATGATCAGTGTCGACTTCACTCCCCAAAAATGTCCCCAGGACGAAATTATAAACCGAGGTCCTGTGTGTGAACGCACGCAGAACATGTTAAAACCTGTTCCACATTTTGGATGAGAATGCAGCTGGGAATTTGCAAAACCCTATGCACATGGAAACTGGATGTAAAAAAAAAAAATGTTTAAGGCACAGAGTGCTTATCTATGATGATGGAAGAATTAGAATAATATGATGACGATTATAATAGGAAATTATGTTTTTAAAAAAAAGCAAGAAAACGAAATGGTCACAGGAGAGGGGAGCCCACGGAAATCTTGTCCTATCTTGATAATGATCGAAACGCGTTGTTTTTTTAAACCTGGAAAATGTCAAAGTCCTCCTCCAAGAAATAGATCTAGCCTTTCATACATTCCATTTATCATTATTTCAAACATGATCATGAACAGCAAAACAAATCAGTCTACTTCTACTATTACTATATTACAAAAATAATAAAAACAAGTTACCTGTAACCTCAGGTTGAAAAAAATGTACTGTGGCAACGATGCATAGCGTGTGGATTTTCTGCATGCATAAACAAGACGATCTTGACTCGGTCGTTGCCAAATCAGAAATGAACATGTCCGCTCGGGCAACACAGTTCAACACCCTCCCGCCCTGGGTGAGCAGAGTTCAGTTCAGTTCCACGTGCATCACATCACTTCACGGGGCATCAGCGTTGACAGTGATGACTTTTTTTTCTTGTTGCCCTTCCCCCCCCCTTCTCACTGGGCTGGTTGTTTTGTCACCTTATGCGTTCCCGGTTTTTTTGTTTTTTTTTTTTTTTTTTTTTTGGGGGGGGGGGGGGGTTTGGTGGTTGGTGGGGGGGGGGGGGGGGGGTCTTTTTGATTTTGTTGTTTTGTTTTGTTTTGTTGCTTTTTCGGCCTGCATGTACAGTTGATTGCTTGGGTGATGTTGGTTCTGTGTTACTTACTGCTCATGAAAATAAAACATTCTGTGTCAAAGTCAAAGTCAAAGTTAAACTTTTATTTTCAGATGGTACATTGAATAAGCAGTGCATTTGCTTTTTTTTTTCATCAAGCCATCTATCTAAAGAAAAAAAAGGGAGAAAAAAAATATATGTGCAGACATAGAATAAAGAGTGTGTGTGTGTGTGTGTGGTGTGTGTGTGTGTGTGTGTGTGTGTGTGTGTGTGTGTGTTGTTGTTGTTGTGTTGTTGTTGTTGTTGTTGTTGTTGGGGTTTTTTGTTTAGTTTTCTTGGGGAGGAGGGGGGTGTTTTTTGTTTGTTTTGTTATTTTCTTTTTTGGCTTTTGTTTCGTAACTATCAACTTTCTGAACGCTTTGTTCATGATTTTGGTAGTTGTGTGAACTGCTTGTATGTGGATGAATATTGCATTCACATTCTTATTCTCCATTCTCATATTAATTAATTATGTGTGTCAGTTGTAGCTATCTTTGCTTTATTTCATAAACTTATAACTTTGAGTGAAATTAGTATGTTAACCATATCTATAGCATGATTATGTTAATTTTTTTCGACTATAATCACAGTGAGTGATTATATGGTATTAGTGTTTGAGAATGTACTCAATGTTATCTGCCATAGTATATTCCATATAGTTTTAACACGTAAACAAAACCATCCTTCCCCCAACAGCAGGGTAGGGGACTGGGCGTGATGATAACACAATTTTTATAAAAAACATCATTAGTCACTGTGTATGAGCTTTATTTTTTGGCCATGGAGGGGTAAGTAGATATTGTATTATGGCATTCGTCTTAGTCAGTGGAACATATGTTCTTGAACACACACATTGTGCGCATCCACCCCAAACCCTGATCCTTACCCCCCACTCCCAACCACCCCTACTTCTTTTTTTTCTTTTGTCTAATATCACAATTTGTGAAGTGACTTAAAATGAAATTGAAACACACACACACACACACACACACACACACACTGTGGTTAGACTTTTTAATTTTGTTAAATATTTTTTTTTTTTAATTAAAATAAGAGAGAGAGAGAGAGAGAGAGAGAGAGAGAAGCAACTTGTTAGATCAGACAAACGCTAATTTTTTTTTTAGTTGAAAAACTATGGATCTTTGAATGCATTGCCTCTGATTTTATTAAAATATAAATCGCCCATGGCAGTTTGAATCTGTTTTTATTGAGAAAGAATCCGATGTTTCGTGACCTGAATATCAGTAACTTCAAAAGAACAATAGCCCTTGGCCTGACACTGAGGAGAATTTTTCATGATTATTTTCTCTGCAACTATGTACCGTATTCTACTTAAAACCCTATGCAATCAATCCTTCACTTGCTTATTTTACACCCTAATGTATTTGAAAAAAAGGTTCGATTTTAGCTTTGTTTTGATTTGATTTGATTTTTAGGCTAACTTGTTCGAATACAGGGCAGTCTCAAAAAAATAAAATCAACATTGACAGTTATCCCCCTTCACACGTTAGATGGCGAGGTGAAAGTGAAGCTGCGGTAACACATGTGAGGTTTGTTTACTGTTAATTTTATTTTGAGCGACCTGTTACACACCATTCCTGAACTTACTATTTGATAGTGTAAAGTATATATGATTTTTTCTATAAGCTACACATCATCTGATATGAATTGTTCGTGCATGGACTTCGTAACTTGCTTCTTATTATTGCCGTATCGTGACGCTGTTCGTGTTCGGTTTCAAATTGTTAGAACTCGGGGGAGCCAACCCAAGCCACTAAACAAAGATTGTAAGGCTTGTAAAGCCTTATTTGCCGCCAGTCATTTGTCCAGATTCTGTACGAAACAATTCATTTTCAAAAATGTAAGAAAAAAGAATCCCAAACAAAATTAGTTATGATTTTGTCGCGAAGCGTGTGTACGCAAATCACAGGACATGTCATTTTGCACGTAAGCAGAGCACAGTCCTAGGCAATAGTTTCGGTTTGGCCGTAAATCGTGCGTGTTTCATTAGCCTATTTTAGATGTTTCTTAGACTCCTATGACGTTTATAACCCAGGTTGTAGTCTTCAGTCAGTGAAGTGTTCTAGTCTTTTGAAAGAGTCTATGAATCATTTTATTGAATGATTTCTTGTTTATTGAATTTATAAATTTATAGACTACTCACTCATTGAATGAGTATAAATCAAGTTATATAGCCTAATGCATTCATGAAGAAATGTTCCTATCATTAACTTGTGTTCATCTAAAACTCATCCATCTTTAGTGAAAAAGTAGGCTGTGTTTTATTTATCAACAATGAAGAGGCACTTCAACAAAATTTTAAAGAGTTCAAGCAAATAATTTTTTTTAATTAATAATTCATGCTAAGTTTTTGATAGAATTTGAGAGAAGCAAAGAAATTTGTAAAGTGAATTATATATGAGTAGGTATGACTATGAGTGACAAGATTTTGACAAGTCAAAAACTGAAGTCACATAAATTGCTCTTTACATATTGTGGTATGGATAATACTGAGTGAAATGCCCATCATGCACCTAAAGCTTTGTTTTAAAGCATTGCAGCAGTTACTGCAACACTGCCAGTCACTGGTGAGGACACTGGTGTGGTGTTCCCACTGTAGTGCATGAGCCGATGATAAGGGTTGCTCTGCACTCTAGTCTCTGTGAAACTGCCTTGAAAAAAGCAAAAAATAAGTTAACACTGGTTAACACAGGTCTGCTTGAATGTTGCCTAAAGGCTAAAGTTATGGTAAAACAGGGGGTTGCAGTCTTCTTCTTCTTCCTTTTTTGTCATGTTTCTCCCAGGGGAGGTTTGATATTGATGAGCCTTCTCCGTCTCTCTCTGTTTTGAGCTTCCTCCTTATTTATGCCCTTTCTCTAAGATCAACTACAATACAGGCAGCCCAGGTCTTGCTAGGTCTTCCCTTTGGTCTCTTTCCATCCACTACGAAGTTCATTGCTCTTTTTATGATGTGGTGGTCTGCTTTCCGTTGAACGTGCCCAAACCAGCGCAGTCTATTGGTACTACTACTACTACTAATATATGGAATTTATATAGCGCTGAATCTTGTAAATAAACAAACAAATCGAAGCGCTTAACTAGCTACAGACTTCAGATCATCAACTTTGCACATTCTCCATAGTTCTTCATTCGTGATCCTGTCTTCCCATTTGATCCCATTTGGGGTTTACAGTACACTGAATAAACCCAGAAAATTAGGCTAAGCAGGCTAGAAGTCAGCATCGTGCAAATAAGAAGCATACCCATGCCGAGGACCTGTGCCCTAACAAATAACAGCATCCCCACCTTCTGGAAAATCTGTGCTAGGAATTCCCTCTATTCTATCCCTCTCTTTGTTTTCATGCCTTGCCTTCTCTCTGTCACCTCCTTCTTCAATCTTGTCTACTTTCTGCCTTCTTGGTCAATTCTCCTGCCTTTTTTTTTCCAGAAAGGCTTAAACTGTTAAAGGATAACAGCTCTCTTCCATGCTGAAGTTGGATGCACTGGACCTGACTTGTCAGAGGTGCTTAATGGCAGTGTGACACAATTTCGCTTTAGATATATATATATCATTATATGACCTTGACAGACAACACACATCTGCTTTCCAAGCATTCAACAAAGGAGAAGAAGGTTATTAAAAAGTTCTTGGTCAAAGTGAGTCAAGGATTTATTAAACAAGACTGTAGACTACCTAACAGTTGTTGATAATGTGTGTGTAGTGTATGGTGAAACTGAAAGTGAAGGAGAAATCATCATTTTTCAGCCCTGGAAGAGGTATTTCATTGATTAAGGCATGTACATAGATCTACACACTACTGATAATATTGCTGATGTGTGCAGTGCATCAAACAAGAAGTCACTACTTTGCAGAGAAAAAGGTAAACGCAAAGGTGTCCCATAACAAATGTGG
This sequence comes from Rapana venosa, assembly GCA_028751875.1. Classification (NCBI taxonomy): domain Eukaryota; kingdom Metazoa; phylum Mollusca; class Gastropoda; order Neogastropoda; family Muricidae; genus Rapana; species Rapana venosa. The sequence continues at coordinate 35,401,233 of CM054159.1, read as the reverse complement.
TTGTAAGGAAGTGAAGCATCAGAGACCTCAACTTCTCAAAGGGCCAGCATATTGAGGGCGGCGCCCATCTCCACTCCCTGGCTGCTTTACCTTCCCTGACCCTAAAAGAGGGCAGGTACCCGTTTAGTTGATTTGCAGCTGGGTGAACTGGGGACTGTCCTGAAGCCAAGGTGCATTAACGGTCACCCCATCCAAGTGGTAACCACGCTCGATGCTGCTTAACCTTGGCTGGGGGAAAGCGAGTGCTCTGACCACTGAGCTATCTCGCCCCCACACTTTGCAGAGAAGCTAGAGATGTTTTGATTGAATGGTGCAGTGACTGTTGCTGTGTGCAGTGCATCCTGTAAAATCCTACAGTCCAGTGACCATGTCCTCTCCAACAGCCAATGGCGCTGCCAAAAACCAGAGTCGGGTGGATCGCCGCCGAGAATGGTGGACCAAAAACAAGGATTTCAGAAGGAAGCTAAGTGAGTCTCTTGCTTTGTCATGCATGTGCGCAAGCACATAGTCACACACACACACACACACACATGCACGCATGCACACACACGCATGCACGCACACACATGCACGTGCACACACACACACTCACACGCATGCACGTATGCACACACACACATGCACACACACATACACGTGCACACACACAATTTTTCTATGTCTCTCTGTAACGTGTGTGTTTGTCTGTCTCTGTCTCCGTTTCTATCTGTCTCAGTGTATGTCTGTCTCTCTCTCTCTCATTCTTTCTTTCTTTCTTTTACATGCACACATACTTTCACACACGCACTCTAAACACAGCGTCCACAAACGATATCAAGCTATTAATTGACAACTTCTATATTAACGAAAATCACAAGCATAAACTGGGTCTGTCACTACAGTACAGAGTATCACTATATAACTATGTTTAATTATGGTTTACATCATTGGTAAGCCGTTCCTTTGCTTTTACAGGTCAACTTTATTTTATTGATCATTCTTTATTCTTTTATTTTGACGTTAATGGAAAAAGCACTCATACATCATGATACATGATGCGGTTTTGTAAAGTTTGTCATCCGCTCCCACTGGCACACAATGGCCTACTCTTCCAAAAAGAGAAACAGGTTTTAATATGTGCGCAAGATGTTCTGTGTGCGTTCGCACACAGGACCTTGGTTTACAGTCTGATATGAAGGACTTTTTGGGGAGAGTGGAGTCGGCACTAATGTTAACTCCAGAGGAAAAATCCTCTTGAACGGGATTTGAACCCGGGTCAGCAGATCACGAACGCATCACTCTAACCACCAAGCTATCCCGTCCCCCAACTGTTACCTGTGCCATTGTTGATGTCTGTGCGCACATTGTTTTGTGTTTTTTCATTCTTTATCAGTTAAATCACAGTCTTACTCTGCTTCGTTACCAGGAGACCGGACAGCCCTATCAAAGAAGGAAAACGACCGCCAGACACAAGCCGCCTCCATCAAAGTGGATACCACCCGAGGCTTCAGATCGACCGTGGCCGCCGCCAAACTCTCCTCCTCCTCCCTCCACTGCCAGCAAAGCCAAAACCGACAAAAAACTGTCCGTGGCCGCCAAAGCCAAACCGTCCAGATTCAGCAGCAGCAGCGCCAAGCTCCCGGCAAAGCCGCCAAGGTGGAGAAGAAGAAGCCGCCCAAAGTTGTGGCCAAGCCGTCCCCGCCCAAACCCAAAGCGGAGAAGGCGGAGGACAAGGTGAAGCCGGAGATGATCTCGGAAATTTCCATGAACGCCTATGGCGTGGACTTGACCAGTGCTGTGAACCACGTTCCCCAGAGGTACATTCTGTTTGTGGGCAACCTGCCCTACACCATCGACAAGGGCCAGCTGATGAGCCACTTCCGGAAAACAGGTCGGGGTCCTTTCAGTTTTTGGGTGGACAGGGAAGAGTGTGTGGGTTTGGTTGTAGTGTGTGTGTGTGTGTGTGTACATGTGGGTGTGTGTGGGTGTGTGTACATGTGTGTCTGTGTGTGTGTGTGTACATATTCTCGTGCGCTCATGTGAGTGCCTGAGAGATTAAGAGAGAGAGAGGTGATGCCTAGAGAGATGATGTCTTCATTTTCCATTTGGCCCATTAGAGATTGAATGACAGACAGACAGAGAGAGAGAGTGTTTGTGTGTGTGTGTTTGTACGTGTGTGTGTGCATGTGTGCGTGCATGCGTGCGCATGCATGAGTACATATACATGCGTGTGTGGTTTGACTTTGGACACAGTACTTGGTGAATTATAAGCGCTTCGATTTGTTTGTTTTTTACAAGATTCAGCGCTATATAAATTCCATATATTATTATTAATTGAGAGCATACGATGAATGTTTCTGATCCAAGGCCAGTATATATATACGTATTAAATTGTATGATTTGTGACACTGCATTCGAAAATCATGGATAAGGGTCAAAATTCAGAAAATGATATTGAAGCATCATCTAAAAGAAGAGATCGTTCTGAACAAGACACAAAAAAACCAGATTTTAGTTATTGTTATTAATTTTTTAGATGTATACACACGTTCAAGTCTCCAGGTGATCAGTGAGTGCAAGCTTTAGCAGTGTTCACTTTAACAGCGCACAGCCTGAAACTACAGCTGACGACTTATCCATGATTTTGGCATACAGCATCACATAAGTTTTGTATGGTTTTGTTGTTGTTGCTTAGACTGCTTTTTGGTTGACGTTTTATGATCTTATGTGTGTGCAGGTGGGGTGAAAAGCATTCGCATCCCAAAGGACAAAAGCGGCACACCCAAAGGATTCGCCTACATTGAATTCAAAGACAGAATCAGCCACGGCGTAAGTGAACATTGTGTTGATATTTATGTGGTCATATGACAGACAATGGGAAACATTGGCAGAAAATCCGAGCATCACATCCCCAAAGTTGGAATGCAGCTACCTTAATGGTGGCAGCAAAAGGTCCCATACATCCATGTGCAAAAAATCTCAGAAGTATTATTGTAAACATAAGGTTTCATTAAACCAGTATCTCACACACAGACACATAAACACACACTTACTCACACACCTGCATGCATACACACATGATACACTCAGATGTGTGCAAATGCACACATACACACACCAACATGCATGCATACTTGCATGGTACACACAGATGTGTGCTCACACACATACACACATGTATGCATGCATAAATTCCATAAGGAGGATTGCAACACATGAGCGCATATATATATGCATTTACCCACAAGTGAATTACAAATCATATCTAGATTCACTTCATATTAACAACAGCAATGATTGAGAAAGATGGCAGGGTAAGGACAGGTTAAAAAAAAAAAAAGTACCAAACATCAACATGTCACAACATTTCTGATGAAAAGTCTGATATAAGCATATTACTCCTCTCTGGTGATCTCTACACTGGCTGCCTGTGCCACAGAGAGTAAAGTTTCAAGATCAGTACCCTCTGTTACAAATGCCTACACAAAATAGCACCTTCCTATCTGTGAATGTCTTCACCTGTATACTCCTTCTCGTTCCCTCCACTCTGCTGCAGATACCCTGTGCTTATGAATACCTAGATTCAACCAATCCACTGTTGGCCATTACTCTTTCTCTATTTCTGGTCCATCAATCTGGAATGATCTCCCTCTCTCCCTTGTGAAAAGCCTACTTACAACACTTTTAAATCTAACCTCAAGACATAACCTGTTTCAAACCTAAGACTTTCCTCTTCGGTTTCATCTCATATCTGTCCCTGCCTTTAACAGCTGAAATGCCAATCACCATACTGAAGTTTATAACCTGTGTGTGTGTGTGTGTGTGTGGGCATCTGAATTTGTTTAAAAATTGTTAGTCATTGTTGGTTGCATATGTGTGAGTGGGTTGCATGGAAGTGCTTTGATTTGTTTTTTGCAAGATATAGCACTATATAAATTCCGTTTGTTATTATTATAATGATTATCATTAACTGGCTGTGTGTTTCAGATTGCCCTGCGGTTGCATCACACCACCTTAGGGGGCCGGAGAATAAACGTGGAGTTCTCCACCAGTGAGACCAAGAAGAAGGGGCAACAGGAGGAGCACCAAGAGAGTTGACTGTTGGGTCCTGTTGTCTCCTGTGTGTGTTCGCCAAAACATATCTTGGCTACAGTTCGTTCGTCGGCAAGAGTGTGGTGTTGTCTTCAGTGTAGAGTACACGTGCAGGATTGGAATGTTTGGAATGGTTTTTAATGCTGTTCATGCGTGCTCGTTTCTTTTTGTTTGTTTGGGGTTGGAAGGTGGGGGTTTTTTTTGGGGGGGGGGGTGGGGTTCATGACTAAGCTTGGAACATCCATGGAGTAAAATAAGGGAGAGGATGGGAAAGATATTAAGTTTAGTCGTGTCGGTTGTTATGCTTTGCTTATTATTCTGTCGGCTGTCCAGGCTGCGACAAAGTGAATTGTTACACATTGTTGATGATTTGTTCGTTTCATACCATCGTTACAGTCATTGGTAGTATGCACCTCCACCCTTACCCTGTGCCCCAGGATCTTTTTTTTATTTTTTTTATTTTTTATTATATTTTCAACAATGTGACAGAAGATAATGCTTGATGTATATATACAACTGTAAGCAAGAGCATTGGTCAGAGGTGAGAATTTGTCGCGTACAATCGTGAAGGAGAGTTAGACACTTGCAGTTTGAATTGATGACCACAAATAAATAAAAAACAACTCTTGAAACAAAACCACAAAATAATATGGAAGGGTGCTATGCTCTTTTTGCACATGTTCATCAGCTCAGACTTCTAACATTTATTGCAGGGAGCTTCGACAAAGGAAAATCATTGATAAAATCTTCTCTTTTGTGTAGCAGTATCATCAGCGAGGGAGAGGAGATGGGCACCGCCCTCAATATGCTGGCCCTAGAGAAGTGAGGTCTCTGACGCCTCGCTCCCCTACGACCTTAATATAGGTTATGGGACTCCTTTACCTTTTTTTTTTATCATCCCGCAGGTATATTTATATAATTTATATCCATATCGGTGCAGATTCCTGTATGACGGCTCACATGAAACTAAGCTGCTAAGCTCTCTGCTCTGCAGATGCTAAGTCATGTTGGTCTTCTTGAGAAGTGCAAGCACTGAACACCTCTCAATAATTCGTCCAGTCCCACTGAGACAGGCAGAAGTTTAGGAAGGTTAAATCGATGATTCGAAGTAGGCTGAAGGCATCTGCTTGCCTGAGTGTCCGCTTGGACATTTGTGTAAGGGGAATTTTTTTTTTTTTGTGCCCAGAGTTAAGATTGGGTCTCACTCTGTTCCCTACAGTGTCCTTTTTTTAATGAGACTGTAGACTGATGAGATTCCAAGTGCATATGCAGAGATAATGTCTTGCGCACACATTTAAACGCCATCCCATTGAGACACTAGGTGTGGCCCAGCCCTTTACAGCTTCAAGGAAAAACTGTGGGGGTCAGCAGCATCACTGCAACAGTCTGCAGACTTCTCCATCCAAACCGGACTAAAAATTTAGCTTGGCCAAGGAACGCAGAAGAAGAAGAAAAATCCATCCATCTTTTGTAGGAGGGTAGGCCAGCTATGGTTGGTGGCATGGATGACGTGCACACACCCAGCATGCACTATATGACCTGGAGAGGGATGGACTCTGCCAGGGTTGACTTGCTCAAGACACCCTCCCTGCCAGAAAATCACATCAGTGCCATGTTCCCCCAGTGACTTTGTCAGGCAGAAGAGAGAGTTTTACTGATCAGTTGAGGACTATTATCTGATAAGAGCCAGACCAAGTGGGGTTTCTGCTATTGCTGACTGTAATTAGCACCATGACACAAGCTCCCTGCATTACATGACTGAGGACAGTTCAGCCTGATAGCCCTGCAGCTGCTGAACAAAGGAATGCACAAGATCCTTGTTGGTGGGGTTTGGGGTTTTTTTGTGTGTTATTCAGCTTTGGTTTTGTTTTGTTATTTCATGGTTTGCATGGAAGAGAGCAGTGCGGTTTGGAAATCTTGCCAGCTTTCCGACTTTCTTTTCGTAAAATTTTTTTAAAATTATGTATACATTTTCTGACTCACAGCGTACAAATCCAGCATAACTTTGTCAAAGGTCCAGTGCCAAAATTAGCCCACCCTTTCCTTTTACCAAGTCTTAGTGTGGTCAGTTCCTGCTACACTTAGCACCAGCTGGGATGGGATGGATAGCAGCTGAGAGCAGCTGAAAGTGGGGGAAACTGACAGCTGTGGACTATCATTTTCCTGTATGGTATTGGCTTTAGAGCAGTACATTAGTATTACTGGTCGGGAAATGTCAAAATTTGCACAAAACCATGGATGCCATGTGGCAGGATGGTGTAATTTTTCTCTTTTCAGTTGGCAACAATGAACAGATCAAGACAGAGGTTAGTCAGGGCTTAAGAATTCTGTAATAACTGTACACCATTACCTTCTTACAAGAAAGACATCCCACAATCTCAGATTCACACATCTTGACTTTTGTTTTTTAAGAAACGGTTGAATCATCTGCTTTCAATAGATAAGATGGTCACTGTCTTTTGAAACTATGCTCTGAATTTTTTGGTGCTAGATTTTTAGGGTGGGTATTGCATTCAGGCGCTACACTCACAAAGGATGGGCGATCGACGACAGAAATCAAAGTCAGAATAGCCATGGCAACATCTTCCATGACAAAACTCACCACCATATGGAAAAGTAAAGAGATCAGTTTCCCAATCAAACTAAAGCTCTACAAAGCCCTAATTCAGTCGATCCTGCTGTACGGAAGTGAAACCTGGACATTGACTGCTGAAACAGCAAAGCGAATCCAGTCATTTGAAACAAAATGCCATAGAAAACTACTGGGCATATCCTGGAGAGAACGAAAGACCAACGAATTTGTCAAGAGTCAAATAACACGGCTGGCAGGTCCACAGGAACCCCTTCTCACCATCGTCAAGAAGAAAAAGCTGACATGGTTCGGCCACGTCACCCGCCACAACACTCTGCCCAAAACAGTACTGCAGGGAACACTCGAAGGTGGCAGAAGGAGGGGAAGACAGAATAAGTCATGGATGGACAACATCAGAGAATGGACCAGGATGAATGACTCGGCACTACTACGCAGAGCCGAGGACCGAGATGGATGGAGGAGGCTTACCACGGCATCGTCTTTCATGTCTCCCCCATGACCGCCAAGGTCACGGGTCTGATGATGATGATGATTGCATTCAGCATAAGCAAAGCGGTAAAGAGGTTAACCTTTTCTGTATGGGTAACCCGCTATAGGGTAACCAACCATCTACTAACCCTTCCTCCGTATCACCCACTACTGGGTTATGGTGACATATACAAATGCGCACAGTGCATGTTCTGGGAGAGAGGGCTTCTCTCCCTTAACGTAGGGATAGTGTTATTAAATCATTGTGTGGACGAGAACTTTGGTTGCGAAATGACACAACTTCAAGCCAGTATAACTTACACTGTCAGTGTACATGTATTTATTTCATGTCAGCTAAAGGTGTGGGGTAACAAACAAAAACTTTATCATTACTCTCCACCCTTGCAAAGCATTCTCCTCACCCACCTTTTCATCCCCCACCCCTAAACACACATACATACATCCATGCTGACAATTTTCCACAAGTAATGTCACAAAACACAAGTTTTTTCTTCCAGAAGATCAGCTTTTTGGCAATGTTTAGGAGAAAATTCTCCACATTTCCTTGGAGAAGAAATAGTTACTGAAGTAAAAGAGTGGCATGCATTAGTCAGTATTGTAACTAAGTTTCTGTTGTGTTTAAAGAAAGAGCGCATCATTGGGTAACTATAAAAAAAATGACCTACTCTGTATGCTCAAGTTAAACAGCTAAATGATTTTGTTTTTTCTTTGCTTGTGGTAAAAGAAATTGTGTGCGTGTGTTGGTTACTATTTTGAAGTTGCGACTTGAGGTTTATTGTGTTTTATTTGCCAGTTGTTCTCTCATGTGTCTCTCTGTTAGTCTTCCCCCCCTTCTGCCTTACACACACCTCTCCCTCCTTTCCGTTACCACAGTCTTAGTTCTTTTGGGTTTTTTAAATTCCGTACCTTGTTCATCCTGCCTTTCCTCTCTCTCTTTTGTCATTGTGTAGCCACAGCTTCCTCATTTGCTTCAGAAGTGGTTAGTGGTCAGACCTCATTGATGTGATGTTGATAATCATTGATTTCTTTGTTCAACCTTCCACCCCTTTTCATTTCCCCAATCATAAGCTTTTTTGTGTTGATCTCATTCATCGTTCTTCCCTGTACCCCTACCCTGTTTTATTTCATAGTTTTGCGTGCCCCGTTTCTCTGTAAGAAAGATTTCCTGCTTGATTGCAGTACTTAGTGTAAAGATTGTATTGTAAGGTCTCTGCTTTATGGTGGACATTGTCTTGAGGGAGACTGGAACAGTGGCTTGCAGTGTGGTGGGAATTTTCGCTCTTTGAATGAAGAAAAAGACATGTATAAATTCAGCTGCCATATATTTGGAACGTTGTTACCATGCACTGTATGAAAAGTGGTGGTTTATCTGTTTGGTGTTAAATAAAATGTGGTTGTTTTTTTTCTATTTGTACAAATATTCAAGTGTTGATATCTTTGAAATTGTTTTTATTTTATTTTACTTCATTCACTTCAGTCTCTCTTGCTCTCTGTCTGTCTCTGTCTATCTTGCGCTCTCTCTCTCTTTCTCTCTCTCTCTCTCTCTCAGTATGCCCATGAATAATCATATCTGTGACTCTGAAAACAACTTGCAACAGAACATATGAGTGTTGAAATTCTCGTATGATGATATCTTACTTCAAAGACGAAACAATGTGCACAACTTCAAAACGTCTTTTTTTTTTTTTTTACATTCTCTTTGCCCTCTTGCTTGTCACATTTGTCAAAACAAAACAAAATGAGAACCAAAAAAAGACCAGTTTTTGGAGGTGACTTGCAAGACAGTGTCAAATGTTGTTGAAGAGTAGCGTTGACAAGTTTGAAAAAACAAAAAAGAGAAAATCTTTCAGCCGATTTGTGAGAGCTGTGGAAAGGCTTAGTGATAGCTGCTCTGCTATCTTTGCGTCATCTGACATGTCAGACTGTTTTTGGGGTTTTTTTTTAATGAAACGTTTCCACACCATTCTGTTCTCACCACCACCTCTACGACAGCTTTCTCCTTTCTATCTTGGTGAGGGAGAGCCACAGATTGTTCCTGTGGATTCCTGAGCCAGGGTTGTCTAATTCTGTCTTGGTGAGGGAGAGCCACAGATTGTTCCTGTGGATTCCTGAGCCAGGGTTGACTAATTCTATCTTGGTGAGGGAGAGTCACAGATTGTTCCTGTGGATTCCTGAGCCAGGGTTGACTTATTCTATCTTGGTGAGGGAGAGCCACAGATTGTTCCTGTGGATTCCTGAGCCAGGGTTTACTAATTCTATCTTGGTGAGGGAGAGTCACAGATTGTTCCTGTGGATTCCTGAGCCAGGGTTTACTTAAGTCTTCTCCTGCCTTCTGTTGACGCCAGATGGGGCTCAAACCTTTGACATGTGGGAGGTAGCTGTATGGCCATCATGACTGCCCAAGTCACCCAAGATGCTGCCTTTTGGTGTTCGCTTAGAGGTAACCCTTCCCTGCTGTGGCGCTGACCTATTCCAGAGTGGGGATCAGCCCAGCCAGGCTCAGTGACTACAGTTACTTCTTGCTTGTTAAGGGAAAACTCAGAATTTAGCTTGCACAGCTGTCAGTTTCCTGTGGATGGAAAGAGACCAAAGGGAAGACCTAGCGAAACCTGGGCTGTCTGTATTGCAGATGATCTTTAGAGAAAGGGGCATAAATAAGGAGGAAGCTCAAAACAGAGAGAGAGATGGAGACGGCTCATCAATGTCAAACCTCCCCTGGGAGAAAAATGACAAATAAGGAAGAAGAAGAAGAAGCTGTCAGTTTCCCCACTGTTAGCTGCTCTCAGCTGCTAATGGTTCCATCCCATCCCAGCCTAGCTGGGGCCAGCTGGTGCTAATTGTAGCAGGAACTTACCACACTTGGGACTAGGTAAAAGGTGCGTTAGATTTAGCACTCTTGACTAAGTGATGTTGGATTTGCGTGCTGTGCTTAGTATCAGTGGTAAATTATCGCCCTGATTGTGTTCTTACTAACTATCCTTATTGTGATGGTGTGGTGAGTAATTACCTCCCATGTGTTCAGAGCGATGTGTTGCTATTTTGGGACACACCTGCAAATTGTGCAGCGCTCTGTTTCCTTGGGTGGTGGTTGAAAACTACCCATTCGCGGTAAAATGTAGTATTTATGCAGCCTCTTTCTCAGAGGCCACATCCTCCCTGTTCATGCTGTGCTGTCGTAGCCGCGAAGGTGTACAGAGTTGTGACAGATCAAAATTCTCCACTCTGTTACAAGTGGGGCTGCGAGCAGGATAGTGAAGAACTTGGAGCCTACTGGCTGGAGCATCAAATATGCTAGTCAGTGGCTCATGATTGTACCTCAGGACGTGGTACAGTTGAGCTGGGGTGGATGTGATGGTGTGGTGAGTAATTACCTCCCATGTGTTCAGAGTGATGTGTTGCTATTTTGGGACACACCTGCAAATTGTGCAGTGCTCTGTTTCCTTGGGTGGTGGTTGAAAACCACCCGTTGCATACACTTTGCCTTTGCAGTAAAATGTAGTATTTATGCAACCTCTTTCTTAGAGGCCATATCCTCCCTGTTCATACTGTGCTGTCGCAAAGGTGTACAGAGTTGTGGCAGATCAAAAATCTCCACTCTGTTACATTATTTTTCTCAAATTTCAGGTACAGAGTTGTGGCAGATCAAAAATCTCCACTCTGTTACATTATTTTTCTCAAATTTCAGGTACAGAGTTGTGGCAGATCAAAAATCTCCACTCTGTTACATTATTTTTCTCAAATTTCAGGTACGAAGAGTTCTGTAGTCCATGTATAGCAGAACTTGAAGATTAGCATCTGAAAAGGTTTTCAGCACACGTGGTGAAGCTGTTTGCTGCCCATGTTGCTGATGCACATGGTTCTGAGCTATGAAGTTCTCTGCAGAGTGTTACATCATTTTATACACACACAAACATTTCTGAACACATTTAACCTCACTTTTTCATAACTTGGTATTCTGAGCGTTTGATGAAGAAGATAAATTGTTAGTACTTATGTCGATGAGTACTTTTCCAAATCTGGCTGATGAGTTCAGAAATTGATTGGTGGATTCGCAGAATCATCGCTGGAACTCGAGTGGATTAGTACTTTCCAAAACTGGGTGGTGGATTCAGAAACAGACTGGCTGCTTCCGTACTTTCATGAAGATTAAAGGAGTGGGAAAAGTCTAGAACTTGGTTTCTAGATGCTTTTCTTCTATCCCTTCTTTTGATATTTATGTTCAGTTTTTCCTCTCTTAAGTGAACGTCTGCTCTGGCTTCCATTTGCTGTCCAGGTCCTAGTTAGTACAAGAAATGTGCCTGGTTTTGACAGTGGTGATTTGAAATTTGTATTTTGAAGCGTTTCTTTGATCTTGTTTCACAAATGTCTGTTTTCATGTTGGGACAGTCTTTGTGATCATCCTAACTGTTGTTTTGTGATGGTGGGTCAACATGTTGGTGTTATGAAAATCGCCGTTTGCTTTTGCTGGTTGTGACTTTGAGCTGTTTGTTGATTCTGTTTTGGAAATTTGAAGCTGTTGCTGTAATATTTTGAAATTTGTCTTTGTCTGATTTAAAAACTGAAGACTGGAGAGTCTATATGCAGTTAATGATTATCTTTTTTTTTTTAAACTATAAAGAAATTCAAATGTCATCAGCTGTATTCTTACAACTTTGTTTTTCTGCTTTGCTTTTTGTCATCATCATATTTTCGGTTCATGTGTTTTGTATTGGTTTTGTTCAGAATTTATGATGTGGGCAGTCTTTTTTTTTTCCTTTTCCTTTTTTTTCAATATTCTTTTTCTTTTTGGTACAGAGTGGTCTTAGAAACATTCAGGCAGACTGTTTTATGATTTTATACAAAAACAGAATTTCAGAACACATATTGGCATACTGCTACAATATATTGTACTGCTACAAAATAAAATGCAGACATTCTGTTACAGTCTTGGTTACATCATCAAATAATAATAATGTATGGAATTTATAGAGCGCTGAATCTTGTAAAGCAACAAATCAAAGCGCTCAGATGACACTTTTTTATGCGTGTGTATGCGGTTTTTTAAATTTTGTCATCTGTTCCCACCGGCACACAATGACCTACTCTTTTGAACAGCGGAACAGGATTTAACATGTGCGCAAGATGTTCTGCATGCGTTCGCACACAGGGCCTCGGTTTATAGTCTCATCCGAAGGATAACAATGTCCGAATATTATAAGCGTAGTGTTACATCATTTTATACAAAGAACATTTCTGAACATATTCAAGCTCACTTTTTCATAACTCAAAAATTACAGCAAAATTTGAGAAAACATTCCTACATTGGTAATTACATGGATTTCATATACAAGACAACTTTAGAATGCATTTTAGCATGTTTTTTCTCACCATTTTATGCATGAAAGAATTTGAAACAATACAATGGACAATAACGTGCATTTCAACAGCACATCCTTTCAGAGGGGTTGGTTTGGTTACATTTAACCAATTCACTCCCTATAGGACGTCAGCCGACATCCTCATTTTATTCCAATTTTTCACATATTCTTGTCTGGTGCAAAAGTAGAAAAAAATTCTCACACAGTTAAAAGAAGGTATTAGCTATTCTGAAATAAGGAATGGAGTCCCTCTGCATCACAGTGACCATTATTTATTTATTCCTGCCAGTCTGTAATTGGCCAACGCATGTTTCAGAGCTAGCACCACATGGCAAAATGGATTCTCAACTTTTGCACCTATAAAAATCTCTGGCACTGGGAAGAACTTTAAATCAGATTTTTCTAGCAGCGAACTGGATAAGTGAGTTGATTCAAAGCGATGTTAGACAATAAATGAAAATAAAGAAGCAAGAGTGAAGTACTGGAGCTGAAATAAACCGATTGTGAACTAGGATAAAGCACTTCAGAGCACATTCGTGTATTCTCCTTTCATTGTACACATTATCAGTCATAAATTGTGTTCATGCATAAACATTTTAACACGTATGGTATTTGTAAAACAGACACGGTCTATTTCCAGGATAGCTCAGTGCAATAACAATCACAGGTATAGGAGTTGTATTGCTTGACTGCGTGAAATCGGGTAGTTTTTCAGATTTGAACAGAAAGACCAACTCAGGAGAGGACTACCGCCATCAATGTGCATGTGCCAACAATCCACACCTGTTCCATTTCCACTACATCTGAATAATCTGAAAAATGAAACGACTACAATGGATATTGTAGGAGGCAATAAAATGTTTCACTTCATATGAAAATAAGGCGTCTGGAGTTGTTTTTTTAATAAGCATGCCATAGCTTTTAAGACTTTTTTTTATGTGGTTACATTTGGGTCTAAATAGATGTAAAACTCAGGTCAAATAGTATAGAAGTCAAGAGGGGTTTCATTCTAGTGAAAAAGGTGTTATGTTCGTTTTAAGAGGCATTAGTAAGATGGAAATAATTCTTACCTTTAGACAGAAAAGCAAGTTGGATTTGGAATGAAAAAGAAAAAAGTTTTCCCTAGGAATTCAAACAAATGTTATCAAAAACTTTTGCAGTTAAACTTAAATCGTATGTTATCCAATTTTATTTATTTATTTGGTTAAAGAAAGCTTGTATAGGTAGATGTTACTGTTGAGGATTAGAGATCGCTCAATAAGTGATAGTTGTAAGTTCCTCATGTCATAAGTTACTGACATCTTTGCTATCAGTCCATTCATTTACTATCATATCCTTTATCACATGTCATTAATAATATATCACATGTTAATTTATTGGTCTCATGCATGGAGTCTTTTTGGGTTTGCTTTTGTGCATAGCGAGATTAATTTATAATACCAACTACATTGACAGAGAAGCATGATGTATCATGGTGCTGAATGTATGTTCATGTTTCTTTGTCTGTGAGTGAAATATATGGTTTTTTAGGAAAATAGATACCAAGCTTTTTTTTCAGACAAATGCTTATTGTTGATAGCATAGCATGTATTCTTCTTCTGCGTAGGGAGATTCTGTATTGTGAAAACTGGAACTACCGTACAAGACAGGTATGGTCTGTTATGGAAACACCGTCTGTTGGTAGTTTAGTCAAAAGTTGAGTGGCATGCGGTGTTCAGTTTAGAAAATCCCCTCCTTCTTGACCACACAAATGTTTTCTTTGTGTTATTGGATTGGTGAAGGTTGTACTGTTTCTGTGTGTGTGTGTGTGCTGTTGTTCTGTGTGATTATCCACACAGCAGGATTGCTCTGGAGTAGGACTGATAGAGTACATGGATGTACATAGATGATATTGTTTCTCTCTCTCTCTCTCTCTCTCTCTCTCTCTCTCTCTCTCTCTCTCTCTCTCTCTCTCTCTCTCTCTCTCTCCATCCTCCCTCTCTCTCTCTCTCTCTCTCTCTCTCTGTCTCTGTATGTGCCAATGGCCTTTTATGAATTAATTCTTCCAAAGTTCAGAGTACTCCTCTCTCTCTCTCCTCTCTCTCTCTCTCTCTCTCTCTCTCTCTCTCTCTCTCTCTCTCTCTCGCTTGTTTGTGGGTCTTGTGGTGTTTGTTGCTTGTGTTGGTCAGGGAAGACTTCCACATGCATGTATTTCTAAACATGCCCATGGTCTCACACACAGATAATTACACACATACACCACACACATAACACACACACACACACACTCACAACCCAACACAACACACATAACACAACACCAACACACATACACACAGAGTTTTGTATGAGGCTGTACATGTTCATTGCTTTAACAATACATGTTTGTTGCTTCTATGTGATGTGTTATGGTGAGTTCTTATTACCGATTCATTTTGATGTTCAAACTGTTTTACTGTCTTGAAGAAAACCAAATCTAACTTTAGCTTATATCATTTGTATCATATCTTTCTTCATTAAATGGTGTACTTTTTGCTATAGCTGGAGTCTGTGTATATAATTATGATGAGGTTTGCTGTGGTTTCTGTGTGATATGCTTGTTCTTGTTGTTGTTGTTGTTTGTGGTGGTGGTGGAATGAGTGTGTGTGTGTGTGTGTGTGCATGCGTGCTTAGACACAGGCTAAATGCTTTTTTGTGTGTATCAGTGTGTCTCTCAGTGTCTGTCTGTCTCTCTCTCTTGCTCTTTATTCATCAGAAACAAAAGTGTGTGTGAAATGTGTGAAGTTTCCTTTCTGTATGAGTGTGTGTGCACACATGCATAAGCATGCCACACACACACACACCCACACACACACACACACACACACACACACACACACACACACAACACACACGCACAAACAACACACACACAGCAAGAAGCCCCATGAAGATCTATCTTTCATTTGCATTGGGTGGGGAGGGGGGGGGGGGGGGGGGGTTACATAGATTTTGCCCTAAAATTTAGAATGATAAAAGAAAACAACACGATGAGAGAAGCACATTAGGACTGTTGCCTTTTCAACAGAATAGTCCTTCGGATGAGACTATAAACCGAGGCCCCGTGCGTTCGCGCACCCAGAACATCTTGCGCACATGTTAAATCCTGTCCCGCTTTTCGTAAGAGTAGGCCATTGTGGGAACAGATGACAGAATTTACAAAACCGCATACACACGGGGACTGGATGTAAAAAAAAATAAAGCACAAAAGTGCTTATTCCATTATCCTCGATATAAAAGAATTTTTTAAAAATAAATAAAATAGAATACTGGAATGCTCCATGACACAGCAATGCCCATCACAAATCTTTGCATTACAAACAACTCCGATTAAATTGGGAAGGGGTGGGGGGGAGGTTCCGTTCCTCGGCTATATCTCCGAGGTGCACCTTTGGTGAGATTCTGCTTAATTACGGGACTGTTTTTGGCCACCATGAAGGTAGCCGCATTCCAACTTTGGGAACAGACAACACGGATGACCTTGCCTGCAAGTTATCACTCTTGTTAGACGATTGAATAAAGCATCAACAAAATAAAGCCACGGACATTGGTACCAACAATGCGGAGGGGGGGGGGGGGGGGGGGGGGGTACCCTAGTTGTGAGAGCATTAAACTTGTGATGTGGATTTAAGCCACACTGAGACCCACCCATTTCAAGCGGATTTTTTTTCTTCTGGAGTTAACATGCTTGCACCCCCCCCCCCCCCCCCCCCCCCCCCCCCCCCCCCCCCCCCCCCCCCCCCCCCACCAATCTTTCAGATGAGACCATCAAACGAAGTCCCATGTACGAACGCATGTAGAACGTTTCATGTTAAAAAAACCACTGTTCCACCTTTGGGGAGAGTAGGCCATTGTGTTCCAGTGTGAATGGATGACAAAATCTGAAGAAGAAAAGCCGCACATGAACATTTGTGTTGTGTTTATACAAGCTACACACCGGTTAATATTAATTTGGGGGTTATGTAGTATCACAAGATATAGAGTGCGAGTGGGAAAAAAATGTTAGTGATCTTCACAGATTTTTTTAAGCATGAAAAAAAGGACTATGCACTTGTTTTGGGGATTGAGGACATAGAGCAATACCAGGTAGTCACGAGAAAGTTGGAAATAATCATCAAATGAGGATTGCCTTTTATATCGAGGATAATGGAATAAGCACTAATGTGCTTTTTTACATCCAGTCCCCGTGTGTATGCAGTTTTGTAAATTCTGTCATCTGTTCCCACCGGCACACAGTGGCCTACTCCTACGAAAAGCGGAACAGGATTTAACGCGTGCGCAAGATGTTCTGCGTGCGTTCGCATACAGGATTTCAGTTTATAGTTTCATCAGAAGGACTTTTAGGGAGAGTGGAGTCTGCACTACTGATGTGAACTCCAGGGGAAAAATATCCCCTTGAACGGGAATCGAACCCGGGTCGTCAGATTGCGAGCGCAATGTTCTAACCACTAGGCTATCCCGTCACCAAGCAAGCAAGGGCAAATATCATCATCTGCTCGAGATTCATATGCTAGCCTGGACCCTAATGGAAACAAACGCGACAATAACAAGTTGTCAGATTATATTTTCTCTTATTATTAAGACGTCAATACATTACCAGGCTATCAAGCAGATCATTCTATGATAACGCTACTCCTGTCTTTTGGTAAAGAGATTAAAAGAAAAAAAGTGGTTGTTTTTTTTAAAATTAAAGTGCTCTTTGCTGAAAGATGTAAAGTATATAAATGAGATCCAAACTGAAATTCAAAATATGGTTAAAAAGACTTACTCTGATGAAAACGGATACTATAACTGATTCCTTTGTCCATGTTTTTTGCTTTGTTTTGTTTTAGTTTTATTTCCGTTTGTTTTCCAACGTCCATGTAGAATTTAAAGGACCTGGCATGTTCTTTTTAGACTTTCTTTTTATGAAAATGTGTTAAAAAAATAAAATTTAAAACATAAGGCTTTGCAATAAGGCAAAAAACAACAACAACAACAAAACACAAAGAGGAGAGAAAAAAAGAGCTGTTGAAGGACATTGGATCACTTGAGGAAGAAATTTTAATTGTGAAGGAAAAGCAAAATGATAGATGGCTTCAGCAGCATCCTAATTTCAACAGTAAGGATGACTACTACTACCTCCTCCCCAGAGAAGACCAAGTAACCATTGTGAGGCTGAGGACTGGACACTGCAGACTCAGACAATTATTTATTTATCTATTTTATTCTTTTATTTCGAGGATAATGGAATAAGCACTCGTGTGCTTTTTTTTTACCCGGTCCCCGTGTGTATGCAGTTTTGTAAAATTTTGTCATCTGTTCCCACGGGCACACAATGACCTACTCTTTCAAAAAGCGGAACTGGATTTAACGTGTGCACAAGATGTTCTACGTGCGTTCGCACACGGGATCTCGGTTTCTAGTTTCATCTGAAAGACTTTTGGGGAGAGTGGAGTCAGCACTGATGTTAACTCTAGAGGAAAAATCTCCTTGAACGAGAATCGAACCCTGATCAGCAGATCACGAATAATCACTCTAACCACCAGGCTATCCCGTACCCCCACCCCCCATCACATGTTTACCAAGTTCCATAATGGTGATTCTGAGGTATGCCCCTGTGGCACTTCTCCCATGACAGTGGAACGCTTCCTCCAGACCTGTCCAACACACCAAAACCTATTTGGCCTACTGACCTGCCGATGAGGGACAAACTCTTTTGACCCCTGGAGGGCCTTCAGCGCACGGCAGCATTTGTCAGGGCCTCAGGAGTTGCTGTCTGAGCGTTCGACGACGACGAAGAAGAAACTCAAGAAATTTCAACAAATTTCTAAAAGAACAACTACACTACTTTGCTTCTGAATCCTTCCCAGCACAGCATTAGGTAGTACCTGTAACTAAAAACTGACAGGAATTTGAGAGTTCACAACCCCAACTTTTGCCTTGAGAAATACTCCCTAAGTACAAAATTAACTGGTATCTTCAAAACAGCTGGAGATGATGCCTCAAGGGGACTCTATTTGACCACCTCCATGGCTTTGACAAACACCTGACCATAGCTTAGAAACGCCAACTCTGGAATTCACCAATGAAGATTAGAAGCACTGAATCTACCTTTTTATCACGTGTAACATGAGATGCACTCGCTAAGGTTAAGCAGCATCAAGCATGGTTACCCCTTGGATGGGAGACCATTTGCATGCCTTGGCTTCAGCACAGTCCCCCCAGTTCACCCAGCTGTAAATGGGTACCTGCCTCTTTAGGGTCAAGGACAGTAAAGCAGGGAGGGGATATGGGCACCGCCCTCAATATGGTGCCCTCTAGAGAAGTGAGGTCTCTCACAACTGGCTCCCCTAGACCACAGGTTATGGGACCTCTTTACCTTACAATTTTTTTTTTTACCGTTAACATGAAATCTGCAAGAAACAAAGTGATATTACAAGTGATTCCAATGTCCATGCAGAATTGAATGTAGCAGATGAGTTATTTTTAGGCTTTCTATTTATGAAAATATAATCGTAACCATTAGGCTTTGCAATAAAGAAAAACAAATAAAGACAAGAGAAAGAATTTTTTTTAAAACCCACCCTATTTTAAAAAATACAACCCCAAACCAATACCCCTGCAGCAGGGTTTTCAAAAAAATTATTATTTTTTTTAAATGACTTCTGTCTCTTCACTGTGCAAGTAGTTTTAAAAGTTTGGGAAAAAACCCCGCGGAGAATGATTCAGATTTGTGACAGTATGACGGGGATGTTAATAGGATAACCTCCCTTGCAGGCAGAGACTGAGCCCAACGCCGTATTTCTAAATGGGGAGACATGGGCGAATGATGCAGAGGCTCTGTTTCGTTGGGTGGTGGTTTTAACCGCTCCCTTGCGTACGCATTTTCGACACAGTAATACGTAAAATTCATGCAACCTTTATTTTAGAGGTGACATCCTCACTTTTCTGACTGCCTTCATAGTTAAGAAGATGTGCAGAGCTAATAATTGTACCCTGACTTTGTTATGACAGTAAAAGACTGTATCAAAAATCAAGTCTTCAGAATTTGAGAAACGGAAGTTATGAAGGCAGCCTTCGCCCTCAAAAATATATGAAAGTATTTTTGTTATGGAATAGGGTCTTGCATTAAAACGGACACAGTATTTGCTTCACTTGGTTGTGCCCAAAGATGTAAATCTGTCGTCTTTTATTTGTAGTCTGAAATACAGATCCAACACAAAAAATACAATGCAAAAATTCCTAATGGAGTGACTTTTTCGTCTGTTGAATTATCAGGCTAAACTGAACAGATGAAGGATAATAATTATACCTTCATTTGGAGTAGGCTATCTGTGTGTGATGAAAAAAATTTACATGCTGTTTATAGCCTATCATTTACTTGCTGTTCATGCAAAAACTGTAAATCTTAAGTGACAGTGTTGGTCATTGATTTCGTTGCTTTAAAACAATGGTCCTTATGCTAATTCCAAACTTTTCCCCTTTCTATTTGCGCACAAAATAGCAACTGATGTAATTTTTTTTGACCAGCAGCCGTATACTTGATAAATGAACAGATGACAAAACTTACAAAACCGCATACACACGGACACTGGATGTAAGAAAGCACATGAGTGCTTATTCCTTTATCCTCGATGATATATATATAAAGAAGAGTAAAATAACATATTTTGTAAACCACCCGTCTTGTGGGTGTTTTTAAAAAAGATTTATAACCTCTCATCATTTATGGTTCTTCTTTACAGAACAAAGCATGTTTTGATAAGCTGTCAGAAAATTGTCAATCAATGAATGATAATTGTCTGCAAGCGCTTCGATTTGTTTGTTTTACAAGATTCAGCCCTATATAAATTCCATATATTCTTCTTCTTATCATTAAGTGCATTGCATCTGCTTCATCTTTACAAAGTGTAATATTGAATGCTCCTCATCTTTTTTCAACACACACACACACACACACACGCACACACAAACATTGCCTATGTAGACAGCCGACTCAACAGTCATCGAAATTATTGTTACTTAGTCGCACAGTGATTACTGTGCAGAGCTCAGCTCTATGCACGCACTTGAGTGGATGCTGCTTGTATAAGGGGTGCACAAGGTCACGTGATCGAAATGCAAGGAATGGCGGCACTTCACGAATAAACTGTTACTATGAAGTGCACCGTTGTAGTTTCATTAAATTAGCTTCTGATCGTCACACTATTTTCCTATCTAGCTACTGTTCGCAAAGTTGAATTGGATGTAGAAGTCTACAGCTGTTTTTTGTGTCTCAGCGAAATTCAGTATGTATTTTATTCCTTGAGTTGTAACTGCATTCGGGACTTTCCAGACCACAACAAAACACTCATCCACCTGTCAGCTTGAAAGGACAGGTTGTACCGCTATCCAAAATCAGTGAAAACCACCCAAGGATTAAGCACGCAACAAGATAAGGTAAGCTTATAATCATTATTTATTGTTTTGAGTCGACGCCAGTCGATCACCCTGTCAGATCAAAGTAAAAGTCGGCGATCGATACAGTTGATGAAATCGCACATGTAGCGCACACACACACACACACACACATTTTAACGGTGAGGTATGTTCCACATGTAAGCACATGCAGTGACATCTAATGTCAAAAGTTACAAAGTGAAACTGGGTCAAGATTTAGAGCTTCATTTCATTTGAATTTAATACTTAATTTTTTTAAAAAGATCATTTAACTTCCAGTTTCACTTTTCAGGTAGGCCTACTTGCCAGTGACATGTTGAGGGTCTTTCAGTTTCAGTCACACACTGTGACTCTGTGTGTCAAAGTCAAAGTCTGTGTGTGTGTGTGTGTGTGTGTTGTTTCTTTACAATACATCTAGTTCATAGTTTAGTGTGTTTGGTCCAAACTTGGAAATATTTGAATAGGTCAAGGGGCATTAAGATAAAACACATGGAGGCCTGTGAGGGGCATGGGAGATGGGTACACCATTACTGAAAATTGAAATGTATGAATACTATTCATACTGCCGATAATTGCTTCAAAATACTTAAGTTAAATAGAGTTAACTTTCTACAAAGGAAAAATCTGGTTTCAGAAACAGAGACAGACCCTGAGACAGTAGGTTGTTGAAACCATAGAAAAAAGAAAAGATTTTATATATAGTATTCCAAGATTTTTTTCTAGGCCAACACTAGGGTTTTACCTTCATCGCTTCAAGATAGAGAGCTGATAATTTTTATATGTATTATTAGTATCATAGACATTGTATACTTGTAGAAATTTGCATAGGTCCTTTCCAAAGGTGGCTTTCAAGTTTCATATGTATGTACATGTATACCAATTGACTATTGAGTATTGTTGAAATGGCCGAAAAATGTAACGCCATTTTAAGACACCCGTATCTTTTCAAAGTATAGACCAGATAGAGACATAATTCTTTTTTGTTGTGTTTGTTTTAAATTCTTTTAAAAAACCTCATTTTTGTGTGCACAAATGCTATAAAATTTTGGCTGCCACTACCTACAAGCAGCCTTGGCTGTTGGCGTGTTACATTTTTGTATAATCTTTAAGTAGAAGCGTTTTTTTTCTGATGATGTGATGTTTTATGGTGTTATCATCATATGTTGTGTGTGATTTCATTGCAGTTGGGGTAGCCAAAATGAGTGAAGACTTTTACATGAAGTTTGTGAAGCCTAGAAATGGGGACCTGGACCCAAGACTGGTGGAAGCATTCAATGTGAGTTCCAGTAGCTCCTGGCTGAAGCACAGAACACAATTTAGATACTATTTATTTACTATGGTTGATGTAATTTTTGAGTGTGTTGATATAGTTGATGCATCTTGTTTGATTAAAATATATTGGTTTATGTTGATTTATATAATTGTAATATTTATAAAGTACTACAGTACCAGTACTACAGTACTAGTAATAATATTGATACAATGATAGAATAGATTTTTGTCAGACATATAATATATATATATATATATATATATATATATATATATATATATATATATATATACATGTATACTTTGGAATGGATAGAAGTACTGCTGAAATGCATACTGACTTAAAAAGAAAAAGTTAAAAACTTAGTGCACTGTGGTTGGATCTGTTTTTGTGTTGTAATTCCCCAGTTTGTTTTTTTAGTTTTTTTTCTTGTATTATTATTATTTTTTAAATTAAAAGACTTTTTCATAATTTTGTTTTGATATTAATTTGAAAAGTTTCTATTATTGTACACTGTATAATTATTGTCATGTCTAATGTCTTGCAGGATAGTTATTAGTTAATAGTTCTGACATATTTCATGATATTTGTAATTGCACGCATGGTTTTGTATTATCCTTTTAGTGTATTCTGGAAATGTAGTTTGAAAAAACCCACCTTAGTTATCACTTTGCTCTCAGAAAAATACACTTTATCATGTTATATTTTGTTTAAAAAATCGTCTGATTGATAAAGAAATCTTATTTGTTATTAAATTAAGAAATTATACTAAAGTTAATTTGTCGTGTGTGACAATGCAGAGAGCTAGTTTCAGTAGTTTGTATTGTAAGAAGGCTATTCAAGAATTTAGCTAAGTACTGCCATTTTATTGAGAAGTGTTTAAAAAAACAACAACAACATACTTACATAGTTAATCACTTGAAAAATTGAATGATCAACAGTAAGCTTTGACATTATGATTAAACTTGAAATAACATAAAACAATGCAAAAACAAACAACCCCTCCAAAAAGATCCCCCCCCAAAAAAAAAAAAAAAAAATCCAAACAAAACAAAACCCAACAACAACACAAACACAAAACCAACAAAAAACCACCACCACCACCAACAAAAAACAACAACAAAAAACAAACAGAAAAAAAACCCAACCGAAATAAAAACGAAAGAAAACGAAGCAAAAACAAACACCAAAGAACCCACATCATAAGTTCTAAGTGATTTACATGCACATGGCTTTTCGTTTGTGGTCACTTTTTTGTTAATATTCTTTTGCTGGACTACTGAAACTAACACACAATGATATGTATACTTACATGTATCCATCATTCCATGTGCACACACATACTTACACACACATATACAAACTTGCACACACACACATACACACACACACACACTTACACACACACACACACACACACACACACACACACTTACACACACACACACACACACACACACACACACACACACACACACACACACACACACACACACACACAGTGACACACACACACACAACACACACACACACACACACACACACACACAACACACAGTGACACCCGTCTAATATTACTGAGAGTGAACAGACGTTGCATGGCACTGTCCAAGGAGGAAGAAGAAGAGGCAGACCAAGGAAGAGCTGGGAGGATAACATCAGTGAATGGACAGGCCTAGAACTCAACAAAACCCTGAGAAAGGCAGAACAGAGAGAGGAATGGAAGGAACTGGTTGCTGAGTCTTTGAGGGTGCCCCCACGGTCGTCAGACTACAGGACAGATAGATAGATAGATAGATAGAACAGACGTAAAATCAAAGACAATAACAACACAGTGACACACACAGTGACACACACACGCACGCACGCACGCACGCACCCACGCACACACACACACACACACACACACACACACACACACTCACACTCATGACACTGAATACTGAATGCACTGTATGCTCCAGATGCTGAAGGAACATGGGCTGTCCCCAGAGTGGATTGAACAGGATGAGTGTCTGAACGTTGAGTCGGCAGAGAAAAACCATGCCTATGTCATGGAACCCTTTGAGGGCCCCGCCTTTGACCACCTCCAGGTGCTGGGCTGTAGGTGAGTCTGTCGTGTCGGTCAGTCCAGCATTGTCGATGGAGGAGACATGTATTCTAAGTTCAATACAGTGCCAGAAGGGATGGTGGGATGATGGGATGGTGGTTTTAAGAATTATGATACAGTTCACATACTCTGTGGAGCAGGATAGCTCAGTGGTCAGAGCACTTGCTTTCCCCAGCTAAGGTTAAGCAGCATTTGTTTGCTTTGACCTGTGCAACGATGGTGAATGAGTGTTTTGTGTGTGTGTGAGAGAGAGAGAGAGAGAGAGAGAGAGAGAGAGAGAGAGAGAGAGAGAGAGAGAGAGAGAGAGAGAGAGAGAGAGAGAGAGAGAGAGAGAGAGAGAGAGAGAGAGAGAGAGTGTGTGTGTGTGTGTGTGTGTGTGTGTGTGTGTGTGTGTGTGTGTGTGTGTGTGTGTTGTGCGCGTGTGTGTGCGCGCGCGCATGCTGGCATATGTGTGTGTGCATGCATAAGCTCATTCAGTGAATGACAATGATTGTTTCTGACATCAATTTTTATGAGTGATTAGTGTTGAAGTGAAGGGGAATAATCGAAATATGTATACTGAAACTAGAACTTTGTTTTATACTTTCTGTACAGACGTTGACCATATAACAATAAATAATGAATATGTGCAGATTGTTTGGACCGCAGTGCATACTGGCCAGCCTCAACTTCAAAATAGTAAGATCATTTAATCAGTCTCTTTCCAAGCTTCAGGTTTTAAGTATTAGTACATGTGTAGGAGAAGAGATGGTACTGATGACTAGTGATAGTGATGAACATGTAATGAATGTAGAAAAATAGAAAGAACTATACCTTTCCACTGCCAGCAGAAAATCTCTGTCAGCCAATTTTTTCAAAATACTAATGTTATGTCTGAGTTTTAAAAAAAAAAAAGAGAATGATATAACAATTGCTAAAAAAGAGAATATCAACCTGTACAACTGGAGGCAATGTTCACAAGTACAACAAACGACTCCCAATCATACATAAAGAAAATCCCGGGTGTTGATGTCAGCTGGTGTCTTGAATCTGGTCTTACATAATTTTAGGAGAATCATGATGTTGTTCTTGTTATTAGTAAGTCACATCTCTGTGTTACAGGCAATTCCATGAATGATTCGTGTAACAGGAATGTGACATTGGCACCATATTGGTTTGTGAGCAGTGGTTACAGTAGATTTTCTGTAAGGTTGTTCTTGTGATCATCTTTAAAAATGAGTGGCAGTAGGTGTATGTCATTGTTCTTGTGATCATCTTTAAAAATGAGTGGCAGTAGGTGTATGTCATTGTTCTTGTGATCATCTTTCAAACTGAGTGGCAGTAGGTGTATGTCATTGTTCTTGTGATCATCTTTCAAACTGAGTGGCAGTAGGTGTATGTCATTGTTCTTGTGATCATCTTTCAAACTGAGTGGCAGTAGGTGTATGTCATTGTTCTTGTGATCATCTTTCAAACTGAGTGGCAGTAGGTGTATGTCATTGTTCTTGTGATCATCTTTCAAACTGAGTGGCAGTAGGTGTATGTCATTGTTCTTGTGATCATCTTTCAAACTGAGTGGCAGTAGGTGTATGTCATTGTTCTTGTGATCATCTTTCAAACTGAGTGGCAGTAGGTGTATGTCATTGTTCTTGGGATCATCTTTCAAACTGAGTGGCAGTAGGTGTATGTCATTGTTCTTGGGATCATCTTTCAAACTGAGTGGCAGCAGGTGTATGTGATGACTGTGGTGCTGGTTGCAGGAGCTGCCACAGAAGAAACGCCCCATCTACAGTGTGTGTATGAAGGGCGTTATGATTTCTTGCACCAATCTGGACAAAAAGACCAGGGTATGTGCTGTGCTCTTAGTGTGCGTGCGTGCGTGCATGCGTGAGTGTGTGGTGAGTGTGTGTGTATTTGCATGCACGCGTGTGCAGCTATGCTCACCTCACTTGTCAATGTCACCAGGTACAGTGTTATTTGCCCATATGGCATTTTTATGTATATTTTTGTACTATGTAATTTCTATTTTAAAATATAAAAAAACCACTTTTTTTTGTAACATGCTATGATGATAAATTAAACGGAATGGCTGGCATCCTCAGTACAGGCTGGTTTTATTAGCCTTAGGGAATAAAAAGATTTAGGTATTGCATCATTTGAAGTTGGTTTTGAACTGGAAGGGAATGTTGTTGGAGCCATTGATACTGAATGAGGTGCCAGTCCTTTTTTGCAGTTTTTGTGGTATAGCTAGCGCTATAAAGAATATGAAATGAAATGAATTTAAAGTAATTTTCACTGGAACCATTGAAACAGGATAAGTTGACAACCCTGATATGGTTCTCATGTTTGGTAGAGCTATAAAGAACATGAAACGAAATAAAATGAGCAGAGTGATGTGTATATGCACAGGATCAGAGTATGTGACAGCCCCGATGCAGCTTTCAGGGTGGGTAGGGCTTTAAAGAAAATGAAATAAAATGAAATGACAAGGATGATGTGTATACATGTGTACAGGGTATTGTATGTTAGTCTGTCGTTTTCGACGATGACCTCCAAAACAGCAGAGGAGGCAGCTGCTGTTTCGGAAATTGGGCAGAAATTTGATTATAGTGGAGATGCCTTGCCCACAGTACATCCCCACTCTCTCGGCCAAGTGGGCATAAGGACAGTCAGCGTTGGAGATGTTCTCCAAAGGCCAACTAGCCCACAGGGCTGCAGCACATAAGGACTGTGCGAGTCAAGCCTCCTAGTCAGAGAGTCATAGTCGATCACTAAAGACTAAGCTGTAAAGTGGAATTCCATGAGTGGGAAAGAAAGCCACTGGTCATACAGCCTCTCACTTTGCTGTTGCCCCCAGCGTCAATGGTTTAATCAAGAACTGGGATAAACCCCAGGCGCTGTACAGGGTCAGAGTATGTGACAGCCCTGATGTAGCTTTCAGGGTGGGTAGGGCTAATATAGAAAATGAAATTAAATGAAATGACAAGGGTGATGTGTATACATGCGTTCAGAGTCAGAGCATGACAGCCCTGATAAAACTTTCATGGTGGGTAAGGCTCTAAAGAAAATGAAGTGAAGTGACCAGAGTGATGTGTATGTATGTGTCTATGTGTGCAGGGTCAGGTACACAACCTTGTAGAGCTGATGGCAGGAGAGGCCAGCAGGAATCTGACGGACGACGTCACACACCTCATAGCTGGAGAAGTGGGCAGCCAGAAGTATACTGTAAGTCTCCGCTGCCATTTTATTTTCCTCCTTTCTTTCTTAAATCAGTGTCATCATTTTATTTGTTACTGAAGTTAATACAGGTTCCCTGCTTTAACTTAGGGTTAAGGAGTGCATACAAAAAATTAAATTTTCCAAGACAAGACATACAGACTGCGCTGGTTTGGGCACGTTCAATGGAAAGCAGACCACCACATCATAAAAAGAGCAATGAACTTCGTAGTGGATGGAAAGAGACCCAAGAGAAGATGTAGCAAACCCTGGGCTGCCTGTATTGCAGATAATCTTAGAGAAAGGGGCATAAATAAGGAGGAAGCTCAAAACAGAGAGAGATGGAGAAGGCTCATCAATGTCAAACCTCCCCTGGGAGAAACATGACAAAAAAGGAAGAAGAAGAAGAAGAAATACAAGACATACAGTCTTCTATATCCCATATTATCATCATTGACCATTACACCCAGTGGTGTGTAGGGCAGCAACAAAGCGCTTCCACTCCTGCCTATCCTGGGCTAACCTAGTCACTGATCCCCATGAGTGCTGCATGGCCTTCATCTCCTTTGGCCATCAGCATTCATACGAGTCTCACTGGACCCAGGAGGTCCTTCACACGCAAAAGTATAAATTTTCTCTGTTACTGTTTCTGTAACTTCTCTTCTTTTACGGGACAGGGTTGTTAGCCCTGTGCCCAACCCCCAACCTGGAGGAAGGGTTCCACCTTAGTCGCCTCTTACGACATGCCTGGTTGGAGGGCAGGGATCCTATTCTTGCAATGCTCGCTTTGCAAGCATACCCCGGGAGTCCCACGGGAAATATCCCATAAGCCCATTTGTTTGTCTGTCTTGTTCTTCTCTTCTCTCATTCGCTTAACACTGTCAGGTGTGTCTGGAAAAAATAGTGGCAAGTCCTTTCCAGCTCCTCTTGTGGGCTGAACAGCTTGGTTTGCAGGGTTATCTCTGTCGGCCACACAATCTTCTTCAGGTTGCTGTATAGCATGTCTCTTTGTGTGAATGCAGATATCTTTAATGTGAGATGGCTCTGGAAAGTTTGTGTAAATTCATACACGTGGGTTCTTTTTGTTTTTGTTTCGCTGTTGTAAGTTTGATTTTTATTTCCTCTAGGAGTAAGATAACCAAGGACAGGTATTTTCCTATGATTTTAGCATTTTGCGGAGTTTGTGTTTAATGTTGTGAACAATTTTTGTGTTTAACCCTTTGCTGGGCATAGCGTCCCAAAACGTCCGAACCTATCCTTGGGCACAACGGCCAAAAACGGCCGGCATCGTGACCGTCACTTCAGTGCGTTCATACATTCGAAATTCCCGCCAATCTCGCTTCAAATATCGTGAAAATAGAAGCAACGAGACTGCCCACGTGACTTCCGCATGTACATTGCAAATGGCGGCGGTTGGAATGTGTTTGTGGCAAGTTTTGGAGGAAAAAAATCGCAATTTTTCCCAAGATGGACGCTATCTTCGAATCCGACATGTACGATCGTTTTTATGGCTTTCATGCCGAAAATATGACGCTGTGAGATGTGTATCCAGGCTCAAATATCGATGTAAGCGATCTGAGTAGTGTGTGCGCTTCTGACTTTGTTGATTGAAGCGAGAAAGACGGCTTTGACAACAACGAAGTTCGAGACGTAAATCGATCGTCAAATCTAACTCGGCCGATGCGCGTTTTGAATTCTGCTCATAGAATTGGGGAAATTATCGCGGATTTCGAGTTTGGCAATGGTTCACAACTTGATATATTTTGTGAATTGATTGCTATTTGGGACTTTTGTTATGGTAGCAGCTCGAACTGTAAAGTTAACATGCATTGCGATCGTCGGCGATCGTTGGCAAACAAAATGGCGACCGTCGGAATGTTTCATGTTTTCGTGCATCATTCATAAAAAAACTAAAAACACAACAGTAGGTTGAAAACTTTTCTTCTGTAATTGTTTCTGAATGTTTTACTTTTTATTTTATCAAAATCCATGCATGCATTCCAAAGCTATTGCAACACTAACTGTGACACATACAAACCGATCAATGACCTTGTGTGTTTATGCATTATAATTCTTTTTAAAAAAAAAAAACAACAACACACAATAGCAAATAGCAGTTTCTTTATTCATTTCTGCATTTTGCTGTTTTTATTTCATTACAATCCATTAAGCCATTGTGGAGTTATTGTATGTTAAATACACCCACCCACTCAGAGGCCATCCACCTCCATTTTGCTTGCCCAGCAGGAAGGGAACAAATGATTTTGCTGTGCCCAGCAAAGGGTTAAACAGTTTTGACATAAATGTGCAGTTAGTATAAATGTCCTCACCTCATCCTGCATTGACATCAAACCAGCTACAGTTAAGTGCACAGTGAACATGCACTAAAGTGTGTTTGTGTTTAACTTATTGGTTTCTCTCGATCATGCACTTAATTTACACACATAAACAGTGGTGTTTGTATGTGTATGGAAGAGTGTGTGTGTGTGTGTGTGTGCGTGTGTGTGTTTGTGTGTGTGTGTATGTGTGTAGAAGTTGGTCTTATGAAACCATGCATTGTTTTATCTGTCAACTTTATGTTACATTTATAAATGTTAGATCTGATTGGATCGATGCAACCCATTAGTAAGTGAGAAAACCGATATTATTTTGTTTGTTAAAACTTACTCTTATGTTCTTACTATATAGTACATAACATCTCAGGCCTCTCCCTTCTTTAATTTTATAATTTCAGAGAAATCATTTTTGTTCCAGTTTACTGACAATGTGCGTGGTGGATGGTTTTCAGGTTGCTGGCAGTCGCAACCTGCCCATCATGTCAGTGGATTGGGTGAAGGACATGTGGGACATAGCCCAGCACAGGTCAGTCAGGGGTAGTAGCATGATGGAGTGGCAGTGCAGTGCAGTGTAGAGCAGTGTAGTGCAGTGTAGTGTAGTGCAATGTAGTGTAGTGTAGTGCAGTGTAGTGCAGTGCAGTGCAGTGTAGTGTAGTGTAGTGGCAGTGCAGTGTAGTGTAGTGTAGTGCAGTGCAGTGTAGTGTAGTGTAGTGCAGTGTAGTGTAGTGCAGTGTAGTGCAGTGCAGAGCAGTGCAGTGCAGTGTAGTGTAGTGCAGTGTAGTGTAGTGCAGTGTAGTGCAGTGCAGTGTAGTGTAGTGCAGTGTAGTGCAGTGCAGAGCAGTGCAGTGTAGTGTAGTGCAGTGTAGTGCAGTGCAGTGCAGTGCAGTGCAGTGTAGTGTAGTGCAGTGTAGTGTAGTGTAGTGGCAGTGCAGTGTAGTGTAGTGCAGTGTAGTGTAGTGGCAGTGCAGTGCAGTGCAGTGCAGTGCAGTGTAGTGGCAGTGCAGTGTAGTGTAGTGTAGTGCAGTGTAGTGTAGTGGCAGTGCAGTGCAGTGCAGTGTAGTGGCAGTGCAGTGTAGTGTAGTGTAGTGTAGTGGCAGTGCAGTGCAGTGCAGTGTAGTGTAGTGGCAGTGCAGTGCAGTGCAGTGCAGTGTAGTGGCAGTGCAGTGCAGTGCAGTGCAGTGTAGTGTAGTGTAGTGCAGTGTAGTGTAGTGGCAGTGCAGTGCAGTGCAGTGTAGTGGCAGTGCAGTGCAGTGCAGTGCAGTGCAGTGCAGTGTAGTGTAGTGCAGTGTAGTGTAGTGTAGTGTAGTGTATGGTTGTTCAGTGCAGTGTAGTGTAGTGTAGTAATAATGTAGGGAATTTATATAGCGCTGAATCTTGTAAAGCAACAAATCAAAGCGCTCAGATGACTTATTTTATTTAAAAATTTTTTATGCGTGTGTATGCGGTTTTTAAAATTTTGTCATCTGTTCCCACCGGCACACAATGGCCTACTCTTTCGAACAGCGGAACAGGATTTAACGTGTGTGCAAGATGTTCTGCATGCGTTCGCACACGGGGCCTCGGTTTATAGTCTCATCCGAAGGACCGTAGTGTAGTGTAGTGCAGTTCAGTGCAGTTCAGTGTAGTGTAGTATGTAAGGTGCCCTGAAACATAGTGCAGGGGTCTGTGCTAATGTTAACTCCAAGGGGGGAAATCCTGCACATGACACACACTTCCATGGAGGCCCAGACCTGCATTCCATATATTCTGATTAGTGTTTATCAGAAAGGGCTGGGAAGATAGCCTGGTGGTTAGAGTGATGTGCTTGTGATCTGCTGACCTGGGTTCGAATCTCATTGAATATCAGTGGCAAATCCACTCCTCCCCCATAAGTTCTTCAGATGAGACTATAAACCGAGGTCCCTTGTGCGAATGCACACAGAAATCTTGTGTACACGTTAAAACCTGTTTTGCGTTTTGGACGAGTAGGCCGTTGTGTGCCGGTGGGAACGGATGACAAAATTTACAAAACTGCACAGACACAGGGACTGGGTGTAAACAAGCACATGAGTGTTTATTCCATTATCCTCGAAATAAAAGAAAGAAAAAAATCATTATCGGGATTCTGATCCCTCATGGTGACTGAATGATTATCAGGATTCTGGTGGATATTTATCACTGTAGTATCCCTCATGGTGACTGAATGATTATCAGGATTCTGGTGGATATTTTATCACTGTAGTATCCCTCATGGTGACTGAATGATTATTAGGATTCTGATGAGTATTTATCAGTGCAGTATCCCTCATGGTGACTGAATGATTATCAGGATTCTGGTGGATATTTATCACTGTAGTATCCCTCATGGTGACTGAATGATTATCAGGATTCTGATGAGTATTTATCAGTGCAGTATCCCTCATGGTGACTGAATAATTATCAGGATTCTGATGAGTATTTATCAGTGCAGTATCCCTCATGGTGACTGAATAGTGAATAATTATCAGGATTCTGATTAGTATTTATCAGTGCAGTATCCCTCATGGTGACTGAATGATTATCAGGATTCTGGTAAATATTTATCACTGTGGTATCCCTCATAGTGACTGAACGATTATCAGGATTCTGATGAATATTTATCACTGTAGTATCCCTCATGATGACAGAATGCTTATCAGGATTCTGATGAGTATTTATCAAAGTAGTATCCCTCATGGTGACTGAATGATTATCAGGATTTTATTTGTTTACTTTACAAGATTCAGCGCTATATAAATTCCATACATTATTATTATTATTATTATTATAATGTGGTATCCCTCATGGTGACTACTGAATGATTATCAGGATTCTGGTGAATATTTATTACTGTGGTATCCCTCATGGTGACTGAATAATTATCAGGATTCTGATTAGTATTTATCAGTGCAGTATCCCTCATGGTGATTGAATGATGATGAGGATTGTGATGAGTGTTTATCACTGTAGTATCCCTCATAGTGACTGAGTGAATGATGATGATCCATGTCAGGTACGTGGACTGCACGGAGGCAGGGTTCATGCAGAAGTACCGGTGTCCCATCTTCAAGGGGCTGATCATCACCGTGTCTGGCCTCACCCAGATAGAGCGCCACAAAGTCAAACAGCTGGTGGAGTCGGAAGGTGAGGGGATATTTGAAGTTTTCTTTTGTTGTGTGTGTTTGTGTGTGTGTGTGTGCATGTGTGTGTGTGTGTGTGTGAGAGAAAGGAATTAAATCTTGAATCTTGAATCTCTTCTTTAATTTAACGTCTTTTCACATTACATGATATTAGACAAATGTGTGTGTGTGTGTGTGTGTGGCGTGTGTGTGTGTGTGCGTGTGTGTGAGAGAAAGGAATTAAATCTTGAATCTTGAATCTCTTCTTTAATTTAACGTCTTTTCACATTACATGATAGACAAATGTGTGTGTGTGTGTGTGTGAGTGTGTGTGTGTGTGTGTGTGTGTGCGTGTGTGTGTGTTTGTGTGTGCACGTACATGTGTGTGTGTTTTAAGGGGTGTTATAGATAGATGAAATGATGAGGGAGCGGATTTATGTTTATCCGTGTGCAGTTTTTTTGTTTTGGTTGTCTCCTTAGCTGGGTCACTTTGATGGCTATATTTTCTCCTTGTACGTTTTGTTTAGGTATGAAGACTTATATTATATTTGTATCTTTTTCTTCTCGGTTAGCTTTTTCTTTGTGTGTATTCAGACTGATATCAGTAAAGTTGGTATCAATGTGTTTGGTTCGTAGGAGGCACTTACACTGGAGAGATGAAGATGAATGAATGCACACACCTGATACTGAAGGAACCTAAAGGTAAGCTTTTTTTGAAAGTGTGTATGTGGTATGTGTGTGTGTGTGTGTAAGCTTTTTTGAAAGTGTACATTGTTGTATGTTTATGTGTGTGAATGTATCCATACATGTGTGTGTGTAAGCTTTTTTGAAAGTGTACATTGTATGTATATGTGTGTGAATGTATCCATACATGTGTGTGTAAGCTTTTTTGAAAGTGTACATTGTTGTATGTATATGTGTGTGAATGTATCCATACATGTATGTGTGTGTTTGCTTAAAATACTTTGAAAATTGTGTATGCCTGCAATGTGCGTGTAAATGTGTGCTTGAAAATACTTTTAAATAATCATCTGATCATACCTTGAAATTTGTGCCTGTATTGCAGGCAGCTGTATTGATTATGCTAATAAATATGTATGAGTTAATTTTCCAGTGCTGTCAATCTTTCCCTTTATTCCAATTGAACACCAACACTTGTTTGAATTCACAAGGGTAATCAGTAGTCCCAGGAGATGGTGGAAAGAGGACCTAGCTGACACTGCACTA
>CM054159.1:35349527-35357027 GCA_028751875.1 Rapana venosa | reverse complement strand
ATGTTTCTCCCAGGGGAGGTTTGACATTGATGAGCCTTCTCCATATCTCTCTCTGTTTCACTCATTACAGTTGGCAATCACTACGAGATTGTTAAGTTCTCACTGGCTGAGAAGTGTGTGTGTTGACACCATTGGCTTTTTGTGGTTGGTAAGGCTATGAACAATATGGAGTGGGAAAGTATGTGTGTATAGCTGTACTTTGCCATATAGGCAGTCATATTCTGACTTCAGAGAACTTTTTTTTCTGCTTTTGTGGAGAGTATAGATTTTTTATGCAAAGAACTTGTCGTGGATGAAGGACAATCTCACCATAAGATTTCAAAACATAATAATATTTAAATGTAATCCTTGGCACTTTGCTTTCATCTGTAACTGACAAAGCTTTTTGGCCAGGGCCAAACTTTGTGTGAGGGTTAACATCATCTGTCTGTATAAATGTTCTGTGAGGAAAGACAGTAACACTGTTTTGGGGTTCCAGAGAAAGAGACTAGAAGTGATTTTAAGTGAATCTGAAGTGTGGTGTGTGTGTGTGTGTGTGTGTGTGTGTGTGTGTGTGTGTGTTTTACAATGCGTTTCCAGCTATGTTACAGAGTGTTTTCAGGTGCAGAGAATGCGTGTGTTGAGATTGAAAAAAAAAATGTTGGGGGGGGAGTGTGTCTAAAAATTTATTACAATTTGTGTTTCTAGGTATATTGCGATGCGTTTTCAATGCTATGTATGCTTTCGTATGTGTTATGAGTGTTCTCTAATTTATCAAAGCGCTTTGATTTGTTTTGCTTTACAAGATTCAGCGCTATGAAAATTCAATATATCATCATCATCATCATCATCATTCATCATTCATCATCTATCATTCATCATCTATCATCATCATCATCATCATCATCATTACTATTTCAGTTATTATTATTATTATCTTACACACATTGTGTGTATGTTTACAGGTGAGATGCTCTCTGCAGGGGCAGGTGTGTTCTCAAAGACGTCCTTCACATTTTTCGGGTTTTCGGAGGAAGACGTGGAGTCTCTGACCAGCTATGTCACCCAGGCAGGAGGTGAGAGAGAGACACATCTGTCTTTTAGGAGAATTTCAATGGATGCATGCAGAACTATATGTGCTTTGCTCTCAAATATGCCTGCAACCATGCACTTGAATACACATGGATTTAAACACGCATGCACTCATGCAACACACAACCTCATCGAGCATTTGGTGGTGGAGAGAGACAGCTTATGTGTTTTGCATTTCCAGGTCTGGTTTTGTCGTTATCTGTCTATCTGACATGGTGTGGGTGGAAGCTGCTTATTTTTTAAATTTAAAAATTAAAAAAAATTTTTCTTTTATATCGAAGATAATGGAATAAGCATTTTTTTTTTTGGAATTGGGATTGTGGAATTTTTTTTTCTTATACGCTTAGAGTGATGCAGTACACTTTCTATGGGTTTTATATGTTTGCCTTTTAAAAAAAAAATTGGGATTGTGGATTTTTTTCTTATACGTTTGGCATAGTCATAAATTTAATGAATTTTCTTGTAATTACTTTCTTTTACACTCAAAACATTTTGATCTACTGTTATTTAAAAAAATATTTTTCCTCTAGGAAAAAATTAAAAGAAAATGTAAAAGCTGAAATGTTTACCTCCTGGTAAATGTCCTTTTGACTTTATTCACATGCATACGCACACAAGCATGCACGCACACATGCGCGCACGCACACACGCGCGCATGCACACATGAACGCATGCACACGCACACACTCACACACATTTCTCTTTCATTCATACATGCACGTACACACACACACACACACACACACACCCCACACCCCCCCACACACACCACACACCCACAACCCCCCCCCCACACACACACTCACTCACTCACACCACTCACTCACCACACAACACCCTCTCCCCCATTCACCCCTACACCCCTCACACCCCTTCACCCACCCACCCATCCACACCCCCCCCCCACACACACACACACCTACACCCCCACCCCACACACCCACACACACACACACACACACACACACACACACACACACACACCTACACCCACCCTCCCACACAGTCACACTTACACAAGAGTCTACAAACCAGTAACCCCAGACATACTATACTATACATACTGCACTGTGTGTGTGTGTGTGAAGGTGTCTGCGTGTCTGGCAAGAGGAGAGTAGCAGACTATGGCGTGGTGCCCATTCTAGGCTACCCTGTGGAGCAGACGGTGGGTCAGGTGGTCACCAACGCCTGGCTGGTCAGTCCCTGCTACCTCCCACTTTCCACGGGAGGGGGGGGGTGTGTGTGGGGGGTGTGGGTGGGGGCTGGATGGGTGGTGTGTGTGTGGGGGGGGGGGGGGGGTTGTGTGTGAGAGAGAGTGAGTGTGTGTGTGTGTGTGAGAGAGTGTGAGTGTGTGAGAGAGAGAGTGTGTGTGAGAGAGTGTGTGTTGTGTGTGTGTGTGTGTGTGAGAGAGAGTGTGTGTGTGAGTGTGTGCGAGAGAGTGTGTGTGTTAGAGTGTGTGTGTGAGAGAGAGAGTGTGTGTGAGTGTGAGAGAGTGTGTGTGTGAGTTAGTGAGTGTGTGTGGGTGGTGGGGGGGTTGGTGGTGGAGAGTGTGTGTGGGTGGGTTGGTGTGTGTGTGTGAGTGAGTGTGTGAGAGAGTGTGTGGTGAGTTGAGTGTGTGTGTGAGAGAGAGTGAATGAGTGTGAGAGAGTGTGTGTATGTGTGTGAGAGAGTGTGTATGTGTGGGGTGTGTGTGAGAGAGAGAGTGTGTGTGTGTGTGTGTGTGATAGTGTGTGTGTGTGTGGGTGGGTTGGTGTATGTGTGTGTGTGTGTGAGTGGTTGTGAGTGTGTGTGTTTGTGTGAGAGAGAGAGAGAGAGTGTGTGTGTGTTTGTGAGAGAGTGTGTGTGTGTGTGTGTGAGAGAGTGTGTGTGAGTGTGTGTGTGTGTGAGTGAGTGAGTGTGTGTGTGTGTGTGGGGGGGGGGGGGGGGGGGGGGGGGGGGGGGGGGGGGGGGTGATAAAGTAGAGTATGAACTTAAAGCCTAAAATTAATTGTCAAATTGTCAGTTTAAAATCTGTTCACTGGGAGTTGGTCTACTAGACACCTACCTACTTTATTTCTTGATGAAAATAAAAATTTATAAAAATAAAAAAATGAAGGTTGGTTTTTTTTTCTGCTGTAAGTCAGTTAGGGTTGTTTAGAGTGCCAAATTATTAATGAAAAAAATTGCTCTCTGCAGAAAAGTCTGTTTTAATAAAAGGTATGGTAGGTGGATTCTAGTCTTTCCAATGTTTGAAACTGGGTTCTTGCATGCAGGCATGTAGCTTGTGTTAAAAAGAAAAGATTAAAAAAAACCCACCAAACTCTATTTGAGCCTAGGACTACAAGGTTTTGTTGTAAATCTGCTGTTGTAACATTGCTGGGTTTTTTGTTGTTGTTTTGTTTGTAATGGGCGGAGAGTTTTTGATTTTGCCGAAAGAGAAGTTGTGATCAGAAATGAGACAATCTATAGAGCAAGGGCTGCATATTGTTGTGTCCTCAAAGTCAGTAGGAACTGAATTATGATTAGAAATAAATTCAATAAAAAGTCAGCTTTGCTCTCTTTTAGTGGTTTTTCTTTTGTTTTCGTTTTTGTTTCTCTGCTAGAGCTCCTGGGTTCACCAATAATGAGATTTTTACATATGCTCCAATTTTTGTCCACCATGGAGGTAGCCGCATTCCTACTTCAGGGTGTATGCTAGGTATGCTTGTGTTTCTGTAACCCACTGAATGCTGACATAAATTATGGGATCTCTGATGTGCATATTTTATCGTCGGCATGTGTTCATACACTTGAAGTTGACCTGAGAGATCGTAAAAATCCCTACCCTTAATTCACCATACACTGCCAAGATTTGAACTCATGACCCATGGGATTGAAGTCGAACTGTCTTAACAACTCGGCTATGGCGTCTGACTGGTTTATTTTGTTAACCGCCACATACTGGGGAAAAATGGTTATACATCTGTCTTTACTATGGGTTTTTTTTTCTCTCCTGGGCATAGAATATATGTATGCTTTCACTCAGAGAAACGAGTTTTGATTATAGACATTATGCAGTGAAGAGTTAGGGTTTGTTGTGCTGTATAGATGATCTCCTTATGATGTCAGTTGATTGGCAAAGCCTGTTGTTGACAAAGCCTGTTGATTGGCAAAGCCTGTTGTGTGTGTCTTTCTGTGTCTGTCAGCAAATGTGTCTGGAAGCAGAGGAACTGTTGCCGGTGAACAGTAACCCCATCTTCAGACCAGTGGACATCGACGAGTCGGGCAGACCACTGCAGGGCTGTGTCCTCTCCATCAGGTTTGTTTTGTCGTCTTGTTCTGTTCATTTTGTTTGCTTGGGATATTTTTGCTGTTAGGCAGTTTCAGGTGTAGTGTTATATTCGTGCCTTAAATGGAGTGCATAAGCCACAGCAGTCAGGTCCCCACACTTTCAGCTACTCTCAGCTGCTATCCATTCCATCCCAGGCTAGCTGGTGCTAATAATAGCTAAGAATGCTGATTTTTTAGCACTGGGCCCTTGACTGAGTTATGCTGGATTTTGCGTGCTGTGATGCAATAAACGAAATGCATTTTTTTGTTATTTTCCCATACTCGTGCAGGAAATCTATCTGAAACATCAGTTTTGAAGAGGCACCCTGTGTTTTGGTGGCAGAAGAAACATGTCTGTAACCGCGTTGCTGCCTCGTGGTCCATGGTGTTTGAGGGGTGCTCGAGCGCTGTGCCTGACTTCTGTGGTGGCATTGACAGGAACAAGTAGCCTTGTATTTGATCTTCTGATTCACAATAGAATCAGTCCCCCCCCCACCTCCCCACTCCCCACCCCTCCTCTGTTGGGGTGCCAGGAGCTTATCAGAATAGGTAGCATCCCCATCTTCAGGAAATTGTGTGCGAGGAATTCCCTCTTTTCTATCCCACTCTTTGTTTCTGCCTTGTTTCTGTTCTTCCTGCCACCTCCTTGTTTTTTGTTTTTTGTGCCTTCTTGGTTCATTCTCCTGCCTTTTCTTCCAGAAAGACTTAAAAATAACAATTCTCTCTCATGCTGAAATTGGATGCGCTGGGCCTGACTTGTCAGGTGCTTTAACAGCAGTGCTGCACATTTTGGCTTATATGTACAATAGTTGATGTCTGAGCATTTGAAGAAGAAGAAAAATCAATCCTGGTGAAGATATACTTTTCTTGGTTCACTCCCTGATACAAGTTAACTCAGAAAACTCTTAGTGAGTTAATTGCACATGAAAAACTAACACTATCCCTACATTAAGGGAGAGAACCCGTCTTTCCCAGCACACATGCACTGTGCACATTAGTATGCTACGGTAACCCAGTAGTGGGTGATACGTAGAGAAGGGTTAGTAGATGGTTGGTTACCCTGTAGTGGGT
This sequence comes from Rapana venosa, assembly GCA_028751875.1. Lineage (NCBI taxonomy): Eukaryota > Metazoa > Mollusca > Gastropoda > Neogastropoda > Muricidae > Rapana > Rapana venosa. The sequence goes on along the minus strand of CM054159.1, from coordinate 35,351,597 downwards.
TACCCGTAGGGAAAAGGTTAATGATGATAATAAAGACTGTGCAGCAAACTGCTTTTTCTGTGATGATGAATTGTCTGTGGTTTCAGTGGTTACAAGGGAACAGAGAGGGACTGCCTCAACCACATTGCCAATGTTCTGGGCGCTGTGTGAGTAGCTTTGCTTTTGTGTGTTTGTGTGTATGTGTATGAATTGTGTTTGTGTGTGTGTGGTGTGTATGTTTTGTATAAAAGCTTTTACGGCTTGTTTGGTATATTGTTCTGTGGGTATGCATGTCAGCACATCTGTGTGTGTGTGTGTGTGTGTGTGTGTGTGTGTGTGTGTGTGTGTGTGTGTGTGTGTGTGTGTGTGCTTCAATGTGGAAGAGTTTTGTATATTATATGTGTTGACTGGCATCCTAGTTTTTAAAGACTTGCTCAACATACTTGATTGCCTTACAGACCTGTAGTGTTATACGAAAGACTTGCAAGGGAATGGACTTGGAATCACTGTTATCTTCATTTGGAAAGAAATCTTCTTAGATGGACATGTCAGTGGCAACTCAAGCCTGTTCTATCAGATCGCCAGTGCGATTCTCCAACAACTTTCTTTTTCCCAATGACCCCCAGTGATTTCCTATTTCAGTGATGCTTCAGGTGAAAGTTTTAGATTGACATATCAGTGACCTTTTGGGAGTCATGTTTTCCATGTAAACTGTGTCAGCGATGTTTCAGTGGTGAACATTTCTGTAAGATACGCATGTGTGATTGTTGTTTCATTTTTTCCATTTTCATTTCATTTCATACCATTTTAAGTCACGGCAGATTTCTCTGCGCGAAATTTGGGCTGTTCTCCCCTGGTAGAGCGCATCACCACAAGAGCAGTGCCACCCATTATATTTTTTCTTTTCCTGCCTGCAACTGTGTTTGTTTCCCTATCAGAGTGGCTTTTTTCTACAGAATTTTGCCAGGGACGACTATCTTGTTGCCATGGGTTCTTTTACATGCGCTAAATTATTATGTGCAACAATCGGGATCTTGGTTTATCATCTCATCTGAAAGACTGGCACCCAGACCACCACTCATGGTGTAATGGATGGGGGAAAAAGTTTCAGGCTCCAAATGGGGATCGAACCACCGCACACTTCTGACCTGGACTTTTCACTTTCTGGGCAGGCGTGTTACCTCTAGACCACCATGTGTCATTGATGTTTTTGGGGTGAGAGTTTGTGTTTAACTGATTGTCAGAGCACTCACTTTCCCCCAGCCAAGGTTAAGCAGCATTGAGCATGTTTACCAGTTGGATGGGTGACAGTTTGCACACCTTGGCTTCAGTACAGTCCCCCAGTTCACCTAGCTGTAAATGGGTACCTGCCTTCTTTAGGGTCAGGGAAGGTAAAGCAACGAGGGAGAGGAGATGGGTGCAGCCCTCAATATGGTGGCCCCTGGAGAAGCTGAGGTCTCTGATGCCTCGCTCCCCTATGACCACATAGGTTATGGAACACCTTTACCTTTACCTTTTTTACAGCTGTCAGGAGTTCTTTGTGAGGAAGGCCAACAAGTCGCTGAAGGCCAGCACTCACCTGATTGTCAGCGAGCCTGAGGGGTCCAAGTATACTGCTGCCAAGAAGTGGAACATCCCCGCCCTTACCAAAGAGTGAGTTGCTTCACTACAAGATGTGTGTGTGTATGTGTGTGTATGTGTGTGTGTGTGTATGTGTGTGTATGATTGTCATTGAACCTGAGGGGTCCAAGTATACTGCTGCTCAAAAGTGGAACATCCCCGCCCTCACCAAAGAGTGAGTTGCTTCAGTACAAGATTGTGTGTGTGTGTGTGTGTGTGTAATTGGGCACATCCTCCGAAGAGACCCACAGTCAATCACAAGAACAGCATTGCACTGGACCCCAGAAGGAAGGAGAAAGAAAGGGAGACCAAAAGCAACGTGGAGGAGGACTGTAGAAAGTGAGATGAAGGCCATGCAGCAGCACTCTTGGGGATCAGTGACTAGGTTGGCCCAGGATAGGCAGGAGTGGAAGCGCTTTGTTGCTGCCCTACACACCACTGGGTGTAATGGTTAATGATGATGATGATGTG
>CM054159.1:35297027-35344527 GCA_028751875.1 Rapana venosa | reverse complement strand
TGCCTCAGAACACAGACCCTGCCCCCACCTCCTCCCAGCTCTCTCAGGTGAGGTAGTAGTAGTGGTAGTAGTGGAAGTAGTAGTAGTAGTAGTAGTAGTAGTGGTAGTGGTAGTGGTGGTAGTAGTAGTAGAAGTAGTAGTAGTAGAGGTAGTAGTAGTAGTAGTAGTAGTAGTGGTTGTGGTGGTGGTGGTAGGAGTAGTAGTAGTAGGAGTAGTAGAAATAGTAGTAGAAGAAGAAGCAGTATAGTAGTGGTGGTAGTAGTAGTAGTAGTAGTAATGTAGTAGTGGAAGTAGTAGTAGTAGCAGCAGCAGTAGTAGCAGTAGTAGTAGTAGTAGTAGTAGTAGTGGAAGTAGTAGTAGTAGTAGTAGAAGTAGTAGTAGTAGTAGTAGTAGTGGAAGTAGTAGTAGTAGCAGTAGAAGAAGTAGAAGTAGTGGTAGAAATAGTACTAGAAGTAGTAATAGTAGTAGAAGTAGTGATAGTAGTGGAAGAAGCAGTAGTAGTAGTGGTAGTAGTAGCAGCAGTAGTAGTAGTAGGCTTAAATCACAGTGTTACCCACATCTTTTTTTCCATCTACTTGTCTGAAGACCGTAAATTCGTGGTTGTTTGGATGCTGCTCCTTTGAGTGTGTGTGTGTGTGTGTGTCTCTCTCTCAGTCTCTCACTCTCAGTCTCTCTGTCTCTCAGTCTCTCTCACTCAGTCTCTCTCTCTCAGTCTCTCTCTCTTTCAGTCTCTCTGTCTGTCTGTCTCTCTGTCTGTCTCTCTCTCTCGCGCTCATGGACCATTTTCGTCCACCATGAAGGTAGCCGCATTCCGACTTTGGTGATGTATGCTGGGTATGTTCATTTTTCTGTAACCCACCGAACTCTGGCATGAGTTACAGGATCTTTAACGTGCATATTTGATCTTCGGAATGTATAAAGGCGAAGGGAATTAAGGCACTAGCAGGTCTGCATTTGAAAGTTGACTTGGGAGATAAAAAAAAGATTGCCACCTTTTATTCATCATACACTGTGGAGATTTGAACCCATGACTTCGAAGCCTAAAGGCCTTAACCGCTGAGCTTCAGCATCGGTATGATATGGTATGATATGACATACAAATTGGTATGATATGGTATGATATGACATACACATAAAGGAAGGTATGGCTAACAGTAAGCAATTTCTGATGATGATGATGATGATGATGTGGTGGTGGCGATGGTATGACGACGACGACAACAACGATGATGTTGTAATGATGATGATGTGATGTTGATGATTTGATGCTGCTGCCGACGATGATTATGGTGATGTTGATGACGATATGAAGATGAGGATCGTGATATGACGATGCGATGATGATGATGACGACAACGACAGTGATGATGACGATGGTAATAATGATGATGACAATCATGATGATGATGATGGTGATGATAAAAATAATCATGATGCTAATAAAGACGACGATGCCATGACACCCCCCCATGTCCCTCCCCCCCCATCTAAAGGTGGAGGAGCGAGGTCCCCTGGAGGGCGTGGTGATAGCGGTCAGCAAGAAGCTGGGGGTGAACCAGACCGAGTACAACACCATCGTGGTGGAGCTGGGGGGAGACTACACCTGGCAGTACTCCCCCTCCTGCACACACTTCATCTTCCAGGTCGGCCCTCTAGCTAGCCAAGCTTTCCCTTTCTTCTCATTTCTTCTTTTCTCTCTCTGTGTCTGTGTGTGTCTGTCTGTGTGTGTGTGTGTGTGTGTTATTTATTTTATTTTTTAATTTTTTATTTTATATTATACCACTTTAAGTCACGAGATTTCTCTGCGTGAAATTCGGGCTGCTCTCCCCGGCGAGAGCGCGTCGCCACAAGAGCAGTGCCACCTTTTTTTCCCTTTTGGTCTGCAACTGTATTTGTTTCCCTATCTTAATGTGTGTGTCTCTCTGTCTCTGTCTGTCTCCGTGTGTCTGTCTGTGTGTGTGTGTGTCTCTCTGTGTTTCTGTCTCTCTCTGTGTGTCTATGTCTCTCTCTCTCCCCCTCTCCCTCCCTTTCTCTCTCTGTCTGTCTGTCTGTCTCTCTCTCTCCCTCCCTCCCTCCCTCCCCCTGCCCCCCCCCTTTCTCTCTCTCTCTCTCTCTTTCTCTGTCTGTCTCTCTTTCTCTCTGTCTCTGTCCCTCTCTGTGTGTTTTTGTCTCTGTCTGTCTCTTTCTCTCTCTCTCTCTGTCTGCCGTCTGTCTGTCTGTCTCTGTCTCTCTCTCTTATTTACCTTGGTTTTTAAAATTAAATTTTTAAAAAAAAGTTTGGTTTGACTTTTTTGGGTTTTACTTAAGATTTTGATGTCGTGGGAGATTTTTAGATTTTGGTTCAGTGAGATCTTTTAAAGTGTGTGTGTATTTGTGTGTGTGTGTGTGTGTGTATGTATACAGGGGTGTGTGCATGTGTGCGCACGTGTGTGTGTGTGTGTGTGTGTGTGTGTGATTCTGTGTGTGTACACCAGGGCTAAGGCTGTAGTGACAAGGACATAACAAATCCTCATTATCATTTGTACAATCATCATTACTAAATTTTGATAAATGTTGCTGTTAATTAAACAGATTTGGGTTAATGTTGTCAGCACTATGATTATGACCAATATGTGTGTGTGTGTTTGTGTGTGTATGTGGTGTGTATGTGTATGGTGTGTGTGTGTATGGTGTGTGTGTGTGTGTGTTACAGGGTCGAACGAATGATTTGAATAAGGAGTATCGGCAAGCCAAAAACCAGGGCAAGTTTGTCGTCTGTCCACATTGGTTGTATGCTGTAAGTATCTGTCTTAGTGTGTGTGTATCTGTGTCTGTGTGTGTGTGCATATGATACTGTTGTTAGATGTACTACTAGTAGGACCGAAAAGGGATGAACATCATCAATAAACTTACAGTGTATGACTGCACATTGCACAGTACTCATTTTAGTGTGATGTCAGCACATACATAGTCTGAAGTAAAAGAATGTGAATGAGCATGTGTGATTTTTGTCTCTGTAGGGGACAAACCCTCCCCCCTCTTTCATTCCCCCCCCTCCCCCCCACCTTCAGAAAAAGACAACCAGCCAACCAAACACAAAAGACACCCCAAACCATGGAGTTTAAATTTCTTGCACATTCTTGATTTGACAGTATCTGTTATTGTAATACAATCACTTTGATTTGTTTGCTTTACAAGATAACACGCACGTGTATGTGTGAGTGTGTGTGTGTGTAAATTTGGTATCTGTTGACCCTGATGTTTTGTGAAAAGCTGCACGCATGTAAATGATTAGAATGCAAGCGCTTCGATTTGTTTGCTTTACAAAATTCAGCATTATTATATATAAATTCTAAATGTTATTATTATTATTGTTATTATTATTTAGGGCTATACAATTCCATATATATCATTATCATTATTGTGCGTGTATTTCAGATTCCCATCAGTACTAAAATAGTTGTATGATGGTGACGCTTTCTGATTTGGAAGATCTGCACTTTGTTAGATTTACTTATGGTGCTAGTATTTCTTTCTTCTGATCTCTTCTTCTTCTTTTTTTCTTCTGTTTTCTTTTTCATGTGTCTACCCCACCAGTGTATGGAGCAGAGATGTCGGGTAGATGAGTCCATGTACCCCCACAACTACAACCCTAACCTCAACCTGGTCAGTTTTCTGTGTGTGTGTGTGTGTGTGTGTGTGTGTGTGTGTGTGTGTGTGTGTGCATGTGTGTGTGTGCGTGTGTGTGTATGTGTGTGTGTGCGTTTGTATGTGGGTGTGTGTGTGTGTGGGTGTGTGTGTGGGTGTGTGTGTGGGTCGCTGTTTTGTGCTGTAGTGTGCCTGTGGTGATGAGTCACTATCTGTCGGTGGTTGGGTTTGTTTTTTTTGGTTTTTTTCTCTCGGCTTGTTGTTGTTGTTTTGTTGTTGTTTTTGTTTGTTTAGTTTGAAAAGAAAAACATTTTATGTTAGCTTGTTTTCTGACTTTCTTCTCACTGTTTCTTACAATATTTTTTGGGGGGAAAATCATCTCTTTGGGTCAGTTATTAACTCAGTGCTTTTGCTGTTTGATTTTATTATTATTATTATTTATTGTTTGTTGTTGATTTTTATCATTATTGTTTTTTGTGTTACCTTCGATTACTGATTGACAAAATTTGGCAAACATCAATCAATAATGCCAGTCCAAAGGCCAGGGGCAGAAGGTGACTCGGATCACTTGCTTGTGTCCATGAAGATCAGATTAAAGGCGGTCAAACAGACACACACGCACACACCTTCTTCTTCCTTTTTTGTCATGTTTCTCCCAGGGGAGGTTTGACATTGATGAGCCTTCTCCATCTCTCTCTGTTTTGAGCTTCCTCCTTATTTATGCCCCTTTCTCTAAGATCATCTGCAATACAGGTAGCCCAGGTTTTGCTAGGTCTTCCCTTTGGTCTCTTTCCATCCACTACGAAGTTCATTGCTCTTTTTATGATGTGGTGGTCTGCTTTCCGTTGAATGTGCCCAAACCAGCGCAGTCTATTGGTACTAGCTACAGACTTCAGATCATCAACTTTGCACATTCTCCATAGTTCTGTATTTGTGATCCTGTCTTCCCATTTGATCTTGTCATGTAGCATAGCATTTGGTTTTCACAGCTCTTCAACAACCGTTTGACGGTTTTTGTGAAAACCCACGTCTCCGAACCATACAGGAGAACAGGTCTGATACAGGCCTTTAATATCAGACAGCGTCTCTCCAGTGGGATTTTCTGATTTCCGAGCAGACTTGCTAATTCTTTCCATTTCTTCCAAGCACTCACAATCCTGGTTTAGACAGCTAACTCAGATTTTGCTTCGCAACTCATCATCTCTCCTAGGTAGCAGAATTCGTCTGCCACTTCTATCTTCCCTTGTTCATACACACCTGGACCCTGACAATATCATCTGGACAAGCTGCATAACACTGAAGCGAAAAGTGTGTAGGGAATTGAAACAATCAATTTGAAGTTCTTTGAAAGAATGGAGCGAAAATGAGACTGCAACTAGAAGAGATCTGGAATTTCTTTTTAGACGAGACGATAAACCCAGGTCCCCTGCGCAACACGTATTTAGCACATGTGAAAGAAACCACGGCACCAAGAGAGTTGTCCCTGGCAAAATTCTGTAGAAAAAAGCCTCGCCACTCTAATTCGTGGCCCTGCCTTTGTAGCGATATGCTCTCCCTGGGAAGAGCAGCCCAAATTTCACACAGAGGAATTTGCTGTGACTTAAAAGTGGTATACAATACTATACCATACAATACAACACTACACGAAGTAACACAATACAAGACATGAAGAAAGAACTCACAGAGGCTGCCCCCCCAAAAAAGAAGGAAAAGAATCAACCCAAACCCTTTATTAGCGATGAAGTTTTCATATAAGCAAAACAGATTTTTTAAAAAGAAAGAGAAAAAAGACTGAACACTCCTCCTTCCTGGGGGACGGGGTAGCCTGGTGGTTAGAGTGATGTGCTCATGATTTTTAGACCCAGGATCAAATCTTGTTCAAGAGGATTTTACCTCTGGAGTTAACATCAGTGCCGACTCCACTCCCCTCAAAAAGTTCTTCGGATGCGACTATAAACTGAGGTCCCGTGTACGAACCATGCAGAACATCTCGCACACACGTTAAAACCCGTTCCGTGTTCCAGAAGAGTAGGCCATTGCGTGTCGGTGGGAATGGATGACAAAATTGACAGAACGGATGAGACTATAAACCGAGGCCCCGTGTGCGAACGCATGCAGAACATCTTGCGCACACGTTAAATCCTGTTCCGCTGTTCGAAAGAGTAGGCCATTGTGTGCCGGTGGGAACAGATGACGAAATCTAAAAAACCGCACACACACACACACGCATGAATTTTAAAAAAAACATTAAAAAAATAAATTTAAAAAGTCATCTGAGCGCTTTGATTTGTTGCTTTACAAGATTCGGTGCTATATAAATTCCATACATCCTTCTTCTTCTTCTTCTTCTTCTTCTTCTTCTTCTTCTTCTTCTTCCATTCTCCTCCAAACAAATAAATAAAAGAATAAATAAAAATAACTAAACTAAACAAAACTATCCTCCCTCCGCAGGGAGGCGTGGTGACGACGACGACGGAAACCCCAAGCCGAGGACTGCGCCGCTCGGCCAGAAGCACGCCACGGTCGGGCCCTCACCACGCCAGGGCCGGCTCTCACACCCCTGCCCACCACAGGCCCCCTGCTCTGGTGGCCTCAGAGCTGTGGCAGGAGAGCATGAGCGAAATGAAGAGCTGGCAGAGCGGCAGTGCCACCACCACGACGACAGCCAAGACGCCGAAAGAATCGGAGGCAAAACGGCTGAGTCGGGTGGCAGAGGAAGCCAGCCTTCGCAAGAAGGCGGGACAGTCGGCATCGACCGCGGTTGAAGCGTGTGTGGAGGTGTCGATGTCGTCGAAGGATAAAGCGTTACTTTCGTCGTCGTTGTCGAGTGACGAGAAAAGCAGCGATCGGAGCAAGGAGAAGTCGGGACAGAAAGCGGAGGAAACTTCTGTGCAGGAGAAAGAGATGAAAGAGGTATTGTGGGGGGGGGGGGGGGGGGGAGAGATTGTGTGTGTGTAGATTTCATTTTAATTTCATTTATACCACTTTAAGTCACGAGATTTCTCTGCGTGAAATTCGGGCTGCTCTCCCCAGGGAGAGCACATCACCACAAGAGCGCGCCACCCTTTTTTTGTGTGTGTGTCTGCAACTGTATTTGTTTCCCTATCAGAGTGGCTTTTTTCTAAGAATTTTGCCAGGGAGAACTCTCTTGTTGCCGTGGGTTCTTTTACATGTGCTGAATAATTTTGCGTAGCACACAGGACCTCCACTAGCGCCCAGACCACCACTCATGGTCTAATGGATGGGGGAAAATTTTCGAGCCCAAACACTTCCGACCCAGGCGTTTTCCTTTCTAGACAGGCGTGTTACCTCTAGACCACCGATCCACATGTGTGTATATGTGTGTGGAGATTGTGTGTGTGTGTGTGGAGAATCTGTGTATGTGTGTGTGGAGATTGTGTGTGTTTGTGTTCAGTTCTTTTGACATCTCAAGGTTCTTCAGATATGTACCATTGTACTGGTGTCATTTGTGAGTGTGAACAAGCGCAAACCCCTGTCAGTCCTGTGTGCTTCCGTATGTATATGAATAACTACATATATTGAGTGTGATTTACTGTAGAGAAAGTGTGTCAAGTCAAAGTCAAAGTCAAAGTCAAACTTTTATTTTCAGATGGTACATTGAATAAGCAATGCATTTGCTTTTTTTCATCAAGCCATCTATCTAAAGAAAGATAAAAAAAAGCGAGAAAAAAAAAGGTAATGTATATGCAGACATAGAATAAAAAACCTAATCTATGGTAAACTATACAAATCAAACAAAACAAAAACAATAACATATGCATATATGTGTGCACATGTGTGAGTTACTGTAGAGACAAGTGTGTGTATGTGTGTGCGCATGTGTGAGTTACTGTAGAGACAGTGTATGTATGTGTATGCGCACTCATACATGTGTCCTGCTCATGCATGTCTTTGCATTAGCCTCTTTATGTGAAGAGTGAATGGAATTTATAGTCATAAAGAGTAAATGGAATGTTGAATAACACTTGTACTTTTGAAATTATACGTATGAAGAATGATAAAAATTCTGTTATTCCTTTTTTTTCTCTCTTAAATCTGTATGCTATAGGCATAAAAAGTAGAATTTTTTTTTAAAACTGTTTTTTTGGGTGTTTTTTCTTAAATTTATGGGGGGTTTTCTAAAAACTCTGCTATTCCTTTTTTTCCCTTTTTTTCTTCCTGAAATCAGTATGAGCATTATATCCCTGACAAAATTGTGTAGAAAACCCCCCACTCCGATAGGGTAACAAAAACAGTTGCAGACAGGAAAAGAAAAAAAAATGTAGCGACGCGCTCTCCTCAGGGAGAGCTGCCTCAATTTTGATGCAGAGAAATCGGCCATGACTTAAAAAGTGGTATCATGTTTACCATAATGTAATGTTTAATAACAATGTTGTTATGTTGTTTTCTCTGCCCTCATATCGCAGGCCAATGTGACAGAGTGTGGGGGAAGTCTGGAGATTCGAGAAGCTTTGAGCAAAACGTTGAAATCCGTCAAAGCCTCTTCCAGGTAAGATCTTGTGGTCACCCATTTTATTGATTTATTTCATTTTATTTTATTCTATTTTACTCTTTTATATCGAGGATGATGGAATAAGCACTTATTTGCTTTTTTACATCCAGTCCCCGTGTGTATCATCATCATCAGTCCCGTGACCATGGTGGTCGTGGAGGAGACACGAAAGATGATGCCGTGGTAAGTCTCCTCCATCCATCTCGGCCCTCGGCTCTGCGCAGTTGTGCCGAGTCATTCATCCTGGTCCATTCTCTGATGTTGTCCATCCATGACTTGTTCTGTCTTCCCCTCTTTCTGCCACCTTCGAGTGTTCCCTGCAGTACTGTTTTTGGCAGAGTGTTGTGGCGGGTGACGTGGCCGAACCATGTCAGCTTTTTCTTCTTGACGATGGTGAGAAGGGGTTCCTGTGGACCTGCCAGCCATGTTATTTGACTCTTGACAAATTCATTGGTCTTTCGTTCTCTCCAGGATATGCCCAGCAGTTTTCTATGGCATTTTGTTTCGAATGACTGGATTCGCTTTGCTGTTTCAGCAGTCAATGTCCAGGTTTCACTTCCGTACAGCAGGATAGTCTGAATTAGGGCTTTGTAGAGCTTTAGTTTGATTGGGAAACTGATCTCTTTACTTTTCCATATGGTGGTGAGTTTTGTCATGGAAGATGTTGCCATGGCTAGTCTGACTTTGATTTCTGTCGTCGATCGCCCGTCCTTTGTGAGTGTAGCACCAAGGTATTTAAAAGCGTCTACCTCCTCCAGTTACTGGCCGTTAATGTACATTTTAGCAGTGGCGTTGCTCGTGCTGTTCACAAGTACTTTACTTTTCTCCGAGCTCACCTCCATCCCATATGCTCCAGCTCTGTTCTCAAGTCTGGTCGTAAGGTCTTGCAGCTCTGTGTTACTTCCGCCCATGAGGTCAATGTCATCGGCAAACCGCAAGTTGTTGAGGGGTCTGCCGCCAATGGAGATGGTAGAGTGGAAGTCATGGAGGGTCTCTCTCATAATGTTTTCCAAGAACAGATTAAACAGGACTGGAGATAACAGGCATCCTTGTCGGACCCCAACTGTGGTTTTGAAGTAGTCTCCGATCTGATTGTTCCGAAGGACTGCACTGCTTGCGGTGTTGTATAGTGCTTGAATGGTTTGCACTAGTCCTTCTTCAATGCCAAACATTCTGAGGACCTGCTACAGGCCTTCGTGCCATACTCTGTCAAAGCCTTCTTGAAGTCGATGAAGTTGTGGAACAGGTCTCTCTGATGTTGAAGATGTTTTTCCATCAGGATGTGGCAGTTAAAAATCTGTTCGATTGTGCTCCTGCCTGCCCTGAACCCAGCTTGTTCCTCTGCAAGGTGTTCTTCTGCCTCCTTGAGTTGATTCAAAATAACTTTGAGCATGATCTTGCTGGCGTGGCTGATGAGGCTGATTGTTCTATAGTTTTGGCATTGGCGTATGCGGATTTGTAAATTCTGTCATCTTTTCCCACCGGCACACAATGGCCTACTCTTACAAAAAGCGGAACAGGATTTAACGTGTGCACAAGATGTTCTGCGTGCGTTCACACACGGGGCCTCGGTTTATAGTCTCATCGGAAGGACTTTGGGGGAGAGTAGAGTCTGCACTGATGTTAACTCCAGGGGATAATATCCCCTTGAACGGGTGTCGAACGCAGGTCGTCAGATTGCCAGCGCAATGTTCTAACCACAAGGCTATCCCGTCCCCCCATCAGTTTTTTATTTTATGACCTGAAAATTTATAAATTCTGTCAGTTGTTGCCTTATCTCAGCATACTTGGGTAAAGAAGACTTTGTTGTGGAAGGATGTCCGGTATTGGTTTGTTTGTTTGTGTGTGTGTGTGCATGCGTGCATGTGTGAGAGAGTGAGTTTGTGTGTGTTTGTGTGTGTGGTTGTTGTTGTTGTTGTTGCTGCTTCGAGTTTACATCTGTTCACTCAAAGGGATATTAGACGATATGAAGGGTAGGGGAGGGGGCACTTATGTTGATGGATGGTTGTGTGCAGTATTTGGATATCTATTGCTAAATAATGTAGACAGTACACAGAAACGGGCTAAACAATGTTAACAACAAGTAAATACTTAAGAAATGCTAATATGACTTATAACTATAGCAAATGTGTGTGTGTGTGTGTGTGTGTGTGTGTGTGTGAGAGTGTGTATGTGTGTGTGTGAGAGTGTGTGTGTGTGTTTGTGAGTGTGTGTGTGTGTGTGAGAGTGTGTGTGTGTGAGAGTGTGTGTGTGTGTGAGAGTGTGTGCATGTGAGAGAGTGTGTGTGTGAGAGTGTGTGAGTGTGTGTGTGTGTGTGTGTGAAGTGTGGTTGTTTCTTTTGGTTGTTTGTGTTCTTTTGATTGCTTTTTTCTTGTTTATCCTAATTACTTGTACACTTTTTTATATAGAAATTTGTGACAGTAAATGTTTTGTTGGTGTGCATGTTTCAAAGACAATATGCAGTGAATTGTCCATACCTTTCTTTTATCCTTTTTCTTTTTTTGTAGTTGTCGTTAACCATTTTGGCTTTACTGATTTATGTGTGTGGTCATTGATATGGCCTTTGCTGTTGGCAAGATTATTGACAGTGTAATTATGCCTAGGGTACGGGATAGCTCAGTGGTCAGAGCACTCGCTTTCCCCCAGCCAAGGTTAAGCAGCATTGAGCGTGGTTACCACTTGGATGGGTGACCGTTTGCGCGCCTTGGCTTCAGTACAGTTTCCCTAGCTGTAAGTGGGTACCTGTCCTCTTTAAGGTCAGGGAAGGTAAAGCAGCGAGGGAGAGGAGATGGGCACTGCCCTCAATATGCTGGCCCCTAGAGAAGCTGAGGTCTCTGACGCCTCGCTCCCCTATGACAACATAGGTCATGGGACACCTTTACCTTAAATTATGCTTGTGAATGCCTTGATCAATGTGGTTTTGATTTTACATTAGTATGTATGGAGGATTATCATTTTTGTGATTTGTTATTACAGCCAGTCGAAAAAGTCCAGCAAGAAGAGGAACAGACGTAGTGAAGCTAACTGTGAGTGAGGAAAAGTTGTTGCTTTCTCTGTGTGTGTGAGTGTGTGTGTGAGAGTTTAAAATTTTTTCAGATAGTTGTGTGTGTGTGTGTGTATGTGTGTGTATGTGTGTGTATATGTGTCAATTTATTAAAAAAAATCAGATCTGTGCATGTGCATGTTTGTGTGTGTTCTTGAATGCCTCTGTGTGTTGTTGTTGCTTTGATTTTACATCTGTTAACTCAAAGTGTTGTTAGACGAAAGGTTTTAAATTTTTTTTAATTTTTAATTTTATTCTTTTATATTGAGGATAATGGAATAAGCACTTATGTGCTTTTTTTACATCCAGTCCCCATGTGTATGCGGTTTTGTAAATTGTCATCTGTTCCCACTGGCACACAATGGCCTACTCTTATGAAAAGCAGAACAGGATTTTAATGTGTGCGCCAAGATGTTCTGCGTTGTTCAGTGTGTGTGTGCGTGTGTGTGTGTGCATGTGTGTGTGTGTGTGTGAGTGCATGTGTGTGTGTGTGCATGTGTGTATGTATGTGTGTGTGTATGTGTGTATGTATGTATGTATGTATGTATGTGTGTATGTATGTATGTATGTATGTATGTATGTATACATGTATGTATGTATGTATGTATGTATGTATGTGTGTATGTATGTATGTATGTATGTATGTATGTATGTATTTGTGAAGTATGTATGTATGTATGTATGTATGTATGTATGTATGATGTATGTATGTATGTATGTATGTATGATATATGCATGTATACATGTATATAAGTATGTATGTGTGTATGTATGTATGTATGTTTGTATTTATGTATGTATGTATGTATGTATGCCTGTATGTATGTGTGTGTATGTATGTATGTATATGTATGTATGTGTGTATGTATGTATATATGTATGTATGTATGTATGTATGTATGTATGTATATATGTATGTATATATGTATGTGTGTATGATGTATGTATGTATGTGTGTCTGTGACAACAGCCAGTGGAGGTCCGATGAACACGTCAGGCAACTTGCCAGAGTCGACCACCAGCCACCACATCAGTCCTTGGCAGACCCAGCACAAAAAAGGACAAGGTGAGTAAAAAACAAAAAAAATTATTTTAAAAAAATTTAACAAGTAAAAAAATAAAATAAAACAAAAAATTACTCCCCAAAACCCCAAGGTGAGTGAAAGAGTGGTACAGCTTTTATTTTGTGGTGTGATGTGGTGTGATGTGTCGTGTTGTGGACTTGAGTGGTGTGTGGTTTGGTGGGATGTGTGAGTGTGTGGTATGGAGTAAGGGATGTGGTGTGATGTGTTGTGGACTGTGGTTTGTGAAGTGGTGTGGTGTGATGTCTGATGTGGAGTCAAGTGGTGTGGTGTGGAGTGGTTGTGGTTAGGGTGTGATGTTGGTGTGGTATGGAGTAAAGGGATGTGGTGTGATGTGTTGTGGACTGGTTTGTGAAGTGGTGTGGTGTGGTGTGATGTCTGGGTGGAGTCAAGTGGAATGGTGTGGAGTGGAATGGTTTAGACTGGAGTGGTGTGTGGTTTTGGTGTGGAGTGAAGGGATGGTGGTGTGATGTGTTGTGGACTGTGGTTTGTGAAGTGGTGTGGGTGTGGTGTGATGTCTAGTGTGGAGTGAAGTGGAATGGTGGTGTGAGATGGAGTGGTGTGTGGTTTGGTGTGATGTGGGGTTGTGGAGTCAAGTGGAATGGTGTGGTGTGGAGTGGAATGGTATGGACTGGAGTGGTGTGTGGTTTGGTGGGATGTGTGGTGTGGAGTCAAGTGGAATGGTGTGGTGTGGAGTGGAATGGTGTGGTGTGGACTGGAGTAGTGTGTGGTTTGGTGCGATGTGTGAAGTGGTGTGATGTGGTGTGATATGGACTGGACTTGTGTGTAGTTTGGTGTGGTGTGGAATGGTGGTATGGTTTGGTTTGATGTCTTATGTGGAGTGGTGTGGTGTGGTGTGGAGTGGTGTGTGGTTTGGTGTGATGTGTCGTGTGGAGTCAAGTAGTGTGGTGTGATGTGGACTGGAGTGGTGTGGTGTTTGGTGTGGAGTGGAGTGAAGTGGTATCGTGTGATGTATTGTTGACTGGAGTGGTGTGTGTGTGGTTTAGTGTGGAGCGAGGTGGTAGTCCATGTATTTTGGCTAGACTGAAAGATGTCAGAAATTCTGAGATGATGACATGACTAGCAGTTTGCAGGGAGTGCATGTGCTGAGTGAGGTGTTCGGGGGCGTGGGCTGCTCATCAGGGATGTGTGGTCTGTTCTCAGATGGCGCCCACACCACGGAGAGTCTGGGGGCAGAGGCTTCCCAGAGTGTTCAGATCACCTGGGACGATCCCACTGAAAGGTCAGCACCATCGTCCTTCACATGATTATCCAGTTGTTGACTCGTGTTAAGTGTTATTGGTTGGTTGTATGTATGGGTGTGTTGAAAATCAGAAAATTCCACTGGAGAGACGCTGTCTGATATATAAGGCCTGCATCAGACCTGTTCTCCTGTATGGTTCGGAGACGCGGGTTTTCACAAAAACTGTCGAACGTTTGTTGAATAGCTGTGAAACCCGAATGACAAAGATCAAATTGGAAGACAGGATCATGAATAAAGAACTATGGAGAATGTGCAAAGTTGATGATCTGAAGTCTGTAGCTAGTACCAATAGACTGCGCTGGTTTGGGTATGTTCAACGGAAAGCATACCACCACATCATAAAAAGAGCAATGAACTTCGTAGAGGATGGAAAGAGACCAAAGGGAAGACCAAGCAAAACCTGGGCTGCCTGTATTGCAGATGATCTTAGAGAAAGGGGCATAAATAAGGAGGAAGCTCAAAACAGAGAGAGATGGAGAATGCTCATCAATGTCAAACCTCCCCTGGGAGAAACATGACAAAAAAGGAAGAAGAAGAAGTATGGGTGTATTGAATGCAAGCGCTTTGATTTCTTTTTGCAAGATATAGCGCTATATAAATTCCATGTAATATTATTATTATTAAGTTGTGTTCATTATGGAAGGTGGTATTGTACTGTATTGTATTGTATTGTTTTGTGTACCACTTCGAGTCACGGCAGAGTTCTCTGCGTGAAATTCGGGCTGCTCTCCCTGGGGAGAGCGCTTTGCCACAAGAGCAGCACCATCCATTATTTTTTTCCTGTCTGCACATGTATTTGTTTCCCTATCAGAATGGCTTCTTTCTGCAGAATTTTGCCAGGGATAACTCTTGTTGTCATTGGTTCTTTTACGTGTGCTAAATACTTGTTACACACGCAGGACCTTGGTTTATTGTCTCATCCGAAATACTAGCACCCAGACCATTACTGAGGGTTTAACGGATGAGGGAAAAGTGTCTTGGACAAATGGGGATGGAACTACCACACACTTGAAACCCAGACTTTTTGCTTTCAAGGCTGGTGTGTTACTTTTAGACCACCGAACCACAGACATACAGGCATGGGTGGATGGACAGACAGACAGATGGATGAATGAATGGGTGTGTGGTGGAAGGTGTCAGGGATGGATGTCTTGTGACAAGTTGTGTGGTTGTTGTTTCTTGTGTGTTGTGTATGATGAACAATGAACAAATTTTATTTATAGAGGGTTATAGAATAAGCATAACAATAGCTTTTTTACATCCAGCCCTCTGTGGAAAAAATCGAAAATAATTAACATGCAATACATAGCATGAAGAATGATATAAAGAAAGAAAGAAAAAACAACAACAAACAAACAAAAAAACCATACATTAATGATGAACTTTCCATGCAAAATCACCCCAATCTAGTTTATACATGAAAAAAAAAAAAATGAAGGTAAACATAAACAGGAATAAGTCAAGCAAGGATAGGCACGGCTAATTAATTTCATAATGCACACACACATATATATATAAAGACAAAATGATGAAGTTCAAAGAAAAGTTATTTCAATAATGTAAATGGAAAATAGAAGAAGAAAATGCAAAGAAAGAGAGAGAAAGAGAGAGAGAGAGAGAGAGAGACAAACAGACTGACTGACTGACTGACTGACTGATGACTGACTGACTGACAGACAGACAGACAGACAGACAGACAGACAGATGGAAATTATTAGTGGGTGTTTTGGGGGGGGGGGGGGGGGGGGGGGGGGTTTGCTTACATTTATTCAGTAAACTGTTTTGAAGGGATTTTTTTTTCTTCTGTTATTTATCTCCTCTGAGCATAGCTCATGCTCAGTTTGTTGATATATGTGTGCATGTGTGTGCCTTATGTGCGTGTGCATGTGTGGGTGCCTTGTGTGCGTATGTGTGTGTGTTGTGGGGGGGTGCATGTGTGTGTGTGCGTGTGCTTGTGTGTGTGTCTGTATGCTTGTGCATTGTGTGTATGCCTTGTGTGTGCGTATGTGTGTGTGTGTGGGGGTGCATGTGTGCACATGTGTGTGTGCATGCATGTATGTGTGTGTGTGTGTTTGTATGTGCATGTGCTTACATGCGCTTGAGTGTGTCTGTATGTGTGTGCATGTGTGTGTGTATTTGTGTGTGCATGTGTGTGTATGCACATGCATGCGTGGTTGTGTGTGTGTGTGTGCATGTGTGTGTGTGTGCATGTGCGCATTGTGTGTGTGTGCGCATGTGTTTGGTGTGTGTGTGTGTGTGTGCATGTGTGTGTGTGCATGTGTGCGTGTGCATGTGTGTGTGCATGTGTGTGTGTGTATGTGTGTGTGTGCATATGTGTGTGTGTTTTATTATTTTAAAAATTTTTTTAATTTATTTTATATCGAGGATAATGGAATAAGCACTCATGTGCTTTTTTTTTACATCCAGTCCCCGTGTGTATGCGGTTTTGTAAATTTTGTCATCAGTTCCCACCGGCTCACAATGGCCTACTCTTCCGAAAAGCGGAACAGGATTTAACGTGTGTGCATGTGTGTGTGTGTGCGTGTGTACCCTGGTGCAGGAAGGAGAAGGAGCGACTAGCCCACAAGCTGGAGATGGTGTGTGGGCAGAGTCAGAACACAGAGGACTTCATGGCCAACATGGACATGCCCGAACTGGAGGACTCTCCTGTTCCTGATAAAGTATTGATTGGTGTGGGGGGGGAGGAGGGAGGTGTGTGTGTTGGGGGGGGGGGGGGGAGGGAGGTGTGTGTGTTGGGGGGGGGGGGGGGAGGTGTGTGTGTTGGGGGGGGGAGGAGGGAGGTGTGTGTGTTGGGGGGGGGGGGGAGGGAGGTGTGTGTGTTGGGGGGGGGGGGAGGAAGGTGTGTGTGTGTTGGGGGGGGGGGGGAGGTGTGTGTGTTGGGGGGGGGGGGGGAGGGAGGTGTGTGTGTTGGGGGGGGGGGGGGGGGGGAGGTGTGTGGGGGTTGGGGGGGAGGGGAGGGAGGAGGGAGGTGTGTGTGTTGGGGGGGGGGGGGGAGGGAGGTGTGTGTGTTGGGGGGGGGGGGAGGAGGTGTGTGTGTTGGGGGGGGGGGGGAGGTGTGTGTGTTGGGGGGGGGGGGGGGGAGGGAGGTGTGTGTGTTGGGGGGGGAGGGAGGAGGGAGGTGTGTGTGTTGGGGGGGGGGGAGGAGGGAGGTGTGTGTGGGTGGGGGGGGGGGGGGGGGGAGGGTGTGTGTGTTGGGGGGGGGGGGGGGGGGGGGGGGGGAGGGAGGTGTGTGTGTTGGGGGGGGGGGGGGGGGGGAGGGAGGTGTGTGTGTTGGGGGGGGGGGGGGGGGGGAGGGAGGTGTGTGTGTTGGGGGGGGGGGGGGGAGGTGTGTGTGTTGGGGGGGGGGAGGGGGGAGGGAGTGTGTGTGTTGGGGGGGGGGAGGGAGGTGTGTGTGTTGGGGGGGGGGAGGGAGGTGTGTGTGTTGGGGGGGGGGGAGGAGGTGGTGGTGGGGGGGGGGGGGGAGGTAGGGTGTGTTGTTGGGGGGGGGGGAGGTGTGGGTGGGGGGGGGGGGGGGGGGTAGGTGTGTGTGTTGGGGGGGGGAGGAGGTAGGTGTGTGTGTTGGGGGGGGGGAGGAGGGAGGTGTGTGGTTGGGGGGGGGGAGAGGTGGGGGGTGTGTGTTGGGGGGGGGGGGAGGGGGGTGGGTGGGGGGGGGGGAGGGAGGTGTGGGTTGGGGGGGGGGGCGGGGAGGGGGGTGTGTGTGTGGGGGGGGGGGGGGAGGTAGGTGTGTGTGTTGGGGGGGGGGGGGGGAGGTTTGTGTGTTGGGGGGGGGGGGGAGGGAGGTGTGTGTGTTGGGGGGGGGGAGGTAGGTGTGTGTGTTGGGGGGGGGGGGAGGGAGGTGTGTGTGTTGGGGGGGGGGGGGAGGGAGGTGGTGTGTGTTGGGGGGGGGGGGAGGGAGGTGTTGTGTGTGTTGGGGGGGGGGGGGGGAGGTGTGTGTTGGGGGGGGGGGGAGGGAGGGTGGTGTGTGTGTTGGGGGGGGGGGGGGGGAGGGTGTGTGTGCTGGGGGGGGAGGAGGGAGGTAGGTGTGTGTTGGGGGGGGGGGGGGAGGGAGGTGTGTGTGTGTGGGGGGGGGGGGGAGGTTGGTGTGTGTGTTGGGGGGGGGGGGAGGTAGGGTGGTGTGTGTGTGGGGGGGGGGGGGGGAGGGAGGTGTGTGTGTTGGGGGGGGGGAGGAGGGGGTGTGTGTGTTGGGGGGGGGGGAGGAGGTGTGTGTGGTTGGGGGGGGGGAGGGAGGTGTGTGTGTTGGGGGGGGGGGGGGGAGAGGGAGGTGTGTGTGTTGGGGGGGGGGGAGGGAGGTGGTGTGTGTGTGGGGGGGGGGAGGAGGGAGGTGTGTGTGTTGGGGGGGGGGAGGGAGGTGTGTGTGTTGGGGGGGGGGGGGGAGGGAGGTGTGTGTGTTGGGGGGGGGGGCGGGGAGGAGGGAGGTGTGTGTGTTGGGGGGGGGGAGGAGGGAGGTGTGTGTGTGTTGGGGGGGGGGGGAGGTAGGTGTGTGTGTGTGGGGGGGGGGAGGTAGGTGTGTGTGTTGGGGGGGGGGAGCAGGGAGGTGTGTGTTGTTGTTGTGTGCATGTGTGTGTGTGTGTGACTGCATGTATGTGTGTGTGTGTGACTGCGTGTGTGTGTGTATGTGTGTGTGTGATGCATGTGTGTGTGTGTGTGGACTGCATGTGTGTGTGTGTGTGTGACTGCATGTGTGTGTGTGTGTGTGACTACATGTGTGTGTGTGTGTGACTGTGTGTGTGTGTGTGACTGCATGTGTGTGTGACTGCATGTGTGTGTGTGTGTGTGTGTGACTGTGTGGTGTGATGTGTGTGTGTGTGTGTGACTGCGTGTGTGTGTGTGACTCTGTGGGTGTGTGTGTGTGTTTGACACTGGAATTGGAGAACTCCTGCTTCTCCCACCATGATGTACCATGCTCTGCGTGGAGATAGTTGGGTAAGTGGGTGGGTGAATAGATTTGAGTGTGTGTGTGGGCACACATGTATAATTATATGTTGTATTATTCATCTGTTTATAATAATAATAATGTATGGAATTTATATAGCGCTGAATCTTGTAAAGCAACAAATCAAAGCGCTCAGATGACTTTTTTTTTTTTAATGCGTGTGTATGCGGTTTTTAAAATTTTGTCATCTGTCCCCACCGGCACACAATGGCCTACTCTTTCGAACAGCGGAACAGGATTTAACGTGTGCGCAAGATGTTCTGCATGCGTTCGCACACGGGGCCTCGGTTTATAGTCTCATCCGAAGGACTTTGACATTCAGTTCCATTTTTTTGTCAAACTGGGAAGAAAGGGCGAGGCTGGGAATCGAACCCAGAGCCTCACGGTTTACTTGTTGGCAGGCATATGTCTTAACCATCCTGCCACCTTCCTTATAGTCAAGACAGCCTGACGTCATTTTCAACAGGACTAGGAACCAAATATTCTTAAACCTGAAAAATCATTAAATCATTTTTTTAACAGATAATTATAAGAATGGTGGTAGTGTTCTTGGACAAATGTAGGTGATGGATGGATGGATGGATGGTTGCAGGGGGACAAGTCTTCCACAAAGCCACCTGCACATCAGGTCAGATCTCCCACCCCTGAGGCTCCACCCCTAGGTAAGTATTTGCTAGGGTACTGGTAATGAGATTCGGGGAAAGGGGGTGGGGGTAAGTGTGTTTGCATTCCTGTACTAAGACCGTCTGGGCTTTATCACAGTTCTTGATTAAACCATTGACGCTGGGGGCAACAACAGCAAAGTGAGAGGCTGTATGACCAGTGGCTTTCTTTCCCATTCATGGAATTCCACTTTACAGCTTAGTCTTTAGTGATCGACTATGACTCTCTGACCAGGAGGCTTGACTCGCAAGTCCTTATGTGCTGCAGCCCTGGGGGCTGGTTGGCCTTTGGAGAACATCTCCTACGCTGACTGTCCTTATGCCCACTTGGCCGAGAGAATGGGGATGTACTGTGGGCAAGGCATCTCCACTATAATCAAATTTCTGCCCAATTTCCGAAACAGCAGCTGCCTCCTCTGATGTTTTGGAGGTCATCGTCGAGAACGATGGACATACATACATACAAGACATCTCGACAAAACTAGTAGTGCATATACTTTTAATAATAATAATAATAATAATGTATGGAATTTATATAGTGCTGAATCTTGTAAAGCAACAAATCAAAGCGCTCAGGTTTTTTTTGTTTAAAATTTTTTTTTTATTTTATAGAGGGTAATGGAATAAGCACTCATGTGCTTTTTTTTACATCCAGTCCCCGTGTGTATGCGGCTTTGTAAATTTTGTCATCTGTTCCCACCGGCACACAATGGCCTACTCTTTCGAAAAGCGGAACAGGATTTTAGCGTGCGCGCAAGATGTTCTGCATGCGTTCGCACACGGGGCCTCGGTTTATAGTCTCATCCGAAGGAATGGAGGTTGTGGTATTTTTAAGTGATAAGTTTTTAGTATTATTATTATTATTATTATTTCTGAAACTCATTATTTTCTGTTTGTCAGAAATTTTGTTAACAAATCTTGATGTAATGAGGTTCTGCATTGTCTTTTTTTTTTTCTTTACCCCTCTCTGTCCCACTTTATTTTCCCAAACCACCAACTGTGCCTCAAGTTTCTGTGTCCTAACAGAGTACACTTCTGTAGACTGTGATGTTTCATGCAGTGATGAGAAAAGTGAAGTAACATTGCCTGCATTGTAGAACAGTACGCGTTTAATGTGCAGCCTTTCCCACAGCCCAAATGCTGTCCACACTCTGTAGACTATTAAAAAATTTTTTTCAAATTTTATTCTTTTATATTGAGGATAATGGAATAAGCACTTATGTGCTTTTTTACATCCAGTCCCCCTGTGTATGCGGTTTTGTAAATTCTGTCATCTGTTCCCACCGGCACACAATGGCCTACTCTTCCGAACAGCAGAACAGGATTTAACGTGTGCGCAAGCTGTTCTGCGTGCGTTTGTACATGGGGCCTCGGTTTATAGTCTCATCCGAAGGACTTTTGGGGAGAGTGGAGTCTGCACTGATGTGAACTCCACGGGAAAATATCCCCCTTGAACGGGAATCGAACTAGGATCGTCAGATTGCGAGCGCAATGTTCTAACCACTGGGCTATCCCGTCTTATGTCTCATGCAGTGATGAGAAAAGTGAAGTAAAGCTGTCAGTATAGTGTAACAGCACAAGTGTGTTGTGCAGCCTTCCCCACAGCCAAAATGCTGTCCACGCTCTGTAGACTATTTTTTTTTAAATTTTAAAAATTTTATTCTTTTATATCGAGGATAATGGAATAAGCACTTATGAGCTTTTTACATCCAGTCCCCGTGTATACGCAGTTTTGTAAATTCTGTCTGTTCCCACCGGCACACAATGACCTACTCTTCAGATAAACAGAACAGGATTTAACGTGTAGGCAAGCTGTTCTGCGTGCGTTCGCACACGGGGCCTCGATTTATAGTCTCATCCGAAGGACTTTGGGGAGAGTGGAGTCTGCACTGATGTTGAAAATATCCCCTTGAACGGGAATCGAACCTGGATCGTCAGATTGCAAACGCAATGTTCTGACCACTGGGCTATCCCGTCTTATGTCTCATGCAGTGATGAGAAAAGTGAAGTAAAACTGTCAGTATAGTGTAACAGCACACGTGTGTTGTGCAGCCTTCCCCACAGCCCAAATGCTGTCCACACTCTGTAGACTATGATGTCTCATGCAGTGATGAGAAAAGTGAAGTTCTTTTTATTCTATTCTATTCTTTTATACTATTCTTTTATATCGGGGATAATGGAATAAGCACTTATGAGCTTTTTGCATCCAGTCCCTGTGTGTATGCAGTTTTTGTAAATTCTGTCATCTGTTCCCACCGGCTCACAATAGCCTACTCTTCCGAAAAGCGGAACAGGATTTAACGTGTGCAGGATTTAACGTGAAGTAAAACTGTCAGTATAGTGTAACAGCACACGTGTGTTGTGCAGCCTTCCCTACAGCCCAAATGCTGTCCACTGTAGACTATGATGTCTCATGCAGTGATGAGAAAAGTGAAGTAAAACTGTCAGTATAGTGTAACAGCACAGGTGTGTTGTGCAGCCTTCCCCACAGCCCAGACGCTGTCCAAAGTGGCCAGCCCTCAGCCCATTGAGCTGCTGAGTGAGGACAGCTCAGAGTCTCAGGCCGAGCCCTGTGTCAAACCCGTCATCCTCACCTCGGGTATGGCCCCTCAGGTAAGCAATACAGTGGGGCTGGCTGCCTGCCTCTGTGAAGTTTTTGTTAGCAGACGATCCTGACAGTTGCGAGACAGTAAAAAAAGGTAAAGGTGTCCCATAACCTATAAGGTCGTAGGGAGCGAGGCGTCAGAGATCTCACTTCTCTAGGGGGCCAGCATATTGAGGGCGGCGCCCATCTCCTCTCCCTCGCTGCTTTACCTTTCCCTTGACCCTAAAGAGGGCAGGTCCCCATTTACAGCTGGGTGAACTGGGGGAACTGTACTGAAGCCAAGGCGTGCAAACGGTCACCCATCCAACTGGTAACCACGCTCGACACTGCTTAACTTGGCTGGGGGAAAGCGAGTGCTAAGTAATGACGACATTTCCAGTGTGGTAGAGTGGAGTTTCGTTTGTAGATTCAGTTTCTTTTGTGATGGATGTTGCGTTTGGGTCGCCTACAGTGCTTTTTGTTGTTGTTGGTTGTTTTTGTTTGTTCTTCGTCTGTAGCTTCAAGGTTCTTCAATGGTGAGATTTTGTATATGCGACTGGTTTTGCCCACCATGAAGGTAGCCACATTCCGACTTAGGGGATGTCTGCTGGCTATGTTCATGTTGCATGACCCCCACCGAATGTGGATAGGAATTGCAGGAACTTTTGCGTGCATATTTAATTTTCTGCATGTGTATTTATTTATTTTATTTGTTTTTATTTATTCTTTTATATCGAGGATAATGGAATAAGCGCTCATGTGCTTTTTTACATCCAGTCCCCGTGTGTATGCGGTTTTGTAAATTTTGTCATCTGTTCCCACCGGCACACAATGGCCTACTCTTTTGAAAAGCAGAACAGGATTTAATGCGTGCACAAGATGTTCTGCATGCGTTCGCTCACGGGGCCTCGGTTTATAGTCTCATCCGAAGGATCCGAAGGTATACACTTGAAGTTGACCTGGGAGATGGTAAAAATCCCCACCCTTAATTCACCAGATGCCTCCAAGATTGGAACCCATGACTTCATAGACCCATGGGATTGGAGTTGAAGGGTCTTAACCACTCGGCTACGGTGTCCTTTGCACAGTGCATAATCATGGTCAACTCCAGATTCTGTTAGCAATAGGTGTGTACTGTCTCAGCATAAGTGTGATGGGTGTATCGGTGTCAGCGGACACATAGTGGTGAATTCATCTCTAGTAAGTTACTTTTTGATATGTATATATATATATTATGTAAATATATGTGTAAATATATATATATATATATATATATATATATATATATATCTGCTATCATATCATCATTGCTCATAAAAAGAGCAATGAACTTCGTAGTGGATGGAAAGAGACCAAAGGGAAGACGTAGCAAAACCTGGGCTGCCTGTATTGCAGATGATCTTAGAGAAAGGGGCATAATAAATAAGGAGGAAGCTCAAAACAGAGAGAGATGGAGAAGGCTCATCAATGTCCAACCTCCCCTGGGAGAAACATGACAAAAGAGGAAGAAGAAGATATTTGCTATCATACTAGTCTCACATACTGCATTCATCCTCTCACCTTGTAGTCAAAGTGGTTTTGATTAATTGTCTAATGCTATCAGATGAGAACACAGTCACAAATTTTTGGTAGAATATCTAAGAGTTTGTTCCGTTCTTCTTAATTCGGGTTCATGCATGAACTTTTTCATCACGATTTTTATCCTAATAATGTTTCTCACTGTGTTGACAGGAGCGGATAGAATTTGCGGAGGTGATAGAGCGGCTGGGAGGAACAGTGCTGGAAAAACAGCAGTTTGATCCGTCCTGCACCCATGTTGTTGTGGGTGAGTCGACTCTTGTTCTAGTAATGATGATAATACTATCTGTAAATATCTGTTTGTTATCTCAGAGAATGCTGTCAGTGCCTGGGTTTTATCACAGTTCTTGATTAAACCATTGACGCTGGGGGCAACAGCAAAGTGAGAGGCTGTATGACCAGTGGCTTTCTTTCCCATTCATGGAATTCCACTTTACAGCTTAGTCTTTAGTGATCGACTATGACTCTCTGACTAGGAGGCTTGACTCGCACAGTCCTTATGTGCTGCAGCCCTGGGGGCTGGCTGGCCTTTGGAGAACATCTCCAACGCTGACTGTTCTTATGCCCACTTGGCCAAGAGAGTGGGGATGTACTGTGGGCAAGGCATCTCCACTATAATCAAATTTCTGCCCAGT
This sequence comes from Rapana venosa, assembly GCA_028751875.1. NCBI lineage: Eukaryota > Metazoa > Mollusca > Gastropoda > Neogastropoda > Muricidae > Rapana > Rapana venosa. The sequence goes on along the minus strand of CM054159.1, from coordinate 35,320,585 downwards.
TTCCAAAAACAGCAGCTGCCTCCTCTGCTGTTTTGGAGGTCATCGTCGGACACGGCAGACAAACATACATACATCTCTCAGAGATATTGTCTGGTGGATGGGGAATTTTTTTTTTCATTTTTCCTTTTTTTCACTTTTATTTTCATACTACTTTAGGTCACGGCAGATTTGTCTATGTGAAATATGGGCTGCTCTCCCTGGGGAGAGCGTGTTGCCACAAAAGCAGTGCCACCCATTATTATATATTATAATGTAGCAATCATGCACCCATCATGAAATCAAGATGTCAAAGATTTGAATCTTATTCAAAAGCTGGTCTTTTCCCCCTTTCCTCATTCCCGAGTGGTTGGTTTCTTCTTCGTCAAATGCTCAGACAGCAACTCCTGAGGCCCTGACAAATGCTGCCGTGTGTTGAAGGCCCTCCAGGGGAAGCATATACTAACTTTGTTTCACTACTTTATGCATTACAATTGACCTTCATATCTGTAGGAAAAAAAGAGAATCGTGGCTCCTTCTTACTGTTTACATTTATTTTAAAAACCTAGCAATCTTGTCTTCTTCAGCATCTATGATTTATATAATTTACCTATTACAGTTTTGAGTATTAAATACTACCATTGTTGACCACCTATTTAGAAAAAAAACAACCACCCAACAAATAAATAAGTTTGAATAAATGAAGACTAGAGAATGGTGACTACCACTATCTCAAAAAAGAAGAACAAGTCATAATTCTAAGACTCCACACTGGGCACAACAGGCCAAATCACCACATGTCCACAAAGCTGAAACTCCTTCCTTCTCCCCTGTGGTAAAGAAAACCAGACTGGCGAGCACTTCCTTCAGAGGCGCACGCTATTCAGCGTATACCTGAAGATTGTGTGGCTGACAGAGATAACCCTGCAAACTAAGCTGTACGGCCCACGAGAGGAGAGCTGGAAAGGACTTGCCATTATTTCTCCCAAACACATCTGACAGTGAAAAAAATCGAACCAGAGAAGAAGAATGAAAATTGAGTGAATAAAAAATTTAAGAAAAAAAAGCCGCACAGGACCCAGTGTTTACTGTAATATATATGTGTGTGTGTGTGTGTATGTGTGTGTGTGTGTGTGTGTGTGTGTCTATGTGTGTGTGTGTGTGTGTGGCACGGTTGTCTTCTGCAGTTAAGCCGTCGAGGAACGAGAAGTTTCTGGCAGCGGTGGCAACAGGGCGATGGGTGCTGCACAAGTCGTACCTCATCGCCTGTCGACAGGAGGGCCGCTTTGTCAGGGTAACGCTCTCTGTGTGTTCCTGTGTGTATGCGTGTGGGTGGGTGGGAGGGGGGATGTTTGTGTGTGTGTGTGTGTTCCTGTGTATGTATGTGGGGGTCGGGGGTAGGGGTGGGTGTGTGTGTGTCTGGGTGGGGGGGTGGGAGGGGGGTGTTTGTGTGTGTGTGTGGGTGGGGGGTGTTTGTGTGTGTATGTGTGTGGGTGGGGGGTGTTTGTGTGTGTATGTGTGTGGGTGGGGGGTAGGGGTGGGTGTTTGTGTGTGTGCGTGTGTTCCTGTGTATGTATGTGGGGTGGTCGGGGGTAGGGGTGGGTGTTTTGTGTGTGTGTGTGCGTGTGTTCCTGTGTATGTATGTGGGGGTAGGGGTGGGTGTTTGTGTGTGTCTGGGTGGGGGGGTAGGAGTGGGTGTTTGTGTGTGTTGTGTGTGTTCCTGTGTATGTATGTGGGGGTCGGGGGTAGGGGTGGGTGTTTGTGTGTGTGTGTCTGTGTGTGTGTGGGGGGGGGGGGGCGTGTTTGTGTGTGTGGGGGGTGGGGTGTTTGTGTGGGTGGGGGGTGGGAGGGGGGTGTTTGTGTGTGTTGTGTTGTGGTGGGTGGGTTGGGCTGTGTTGTATGTGGGTGTTGGTGGGGTGGGGGGGGATGTTTGTGTGTGTGTGTCTGGATGGGGGGTGGGAGGGGGATGTTTGTGTGTGTGTGTCTGGGTGGGGGGTGGGAGGGGGATGTTTGTGTGTGTGTGTCTGGGTGGGGGGTGGGAGGGGGATGTTTTGTGTGTGTCTGGGTGGGGGGTGGGAGGGGGGTGTTTGTGTGTGTGTGTGTCTGGGTGGGGGGTGGGAGGGGGGTTTGTGTTTGTGTGGGGTGGAGGGTGTGTGTGTGTGTCTGGGTGGGGGGTGGGAGGGGGTGTTTGTGTGTGTGTTCTGGGTGGGGGGTGGGAGGGGGATGTTTGTGTGTGTGTGTCTGGGGGGTGGGGGTGTTGGTGGGTGGGGGGTGTTTGTGTTGTGTGTGTCTGGGTGGGGGGTGGGAGGGGGTGTTTGTGTGTGTGTGTCTGGATGGGGGGTGGGAGGGGGATGTTTGTGTGTGTGTGTGTCTGGGTGGGGGGTGGGAGGGGGATGTTTGTGTGTGTCTGGGTGGGGGGTGGGAGGGGGGTGTTTGTTGTTGTGTGTGTGGGTGGGGGGTGTGGAGTGGGGGTGTGTTTGTGTGGTGTTGTGTCTGGTTGTGGGGGGTGGTGAGGGGGGTTTTGTTTAGTGTGTGTTGGGTGGGGGGTGGGAGGGGGGTGATTTGTTGTGTAGTGTGATGTGTCTGGGTGGGGAGTAAGGATGTGTTGTGAGCGTGTGTGGTGTGGCGTGTTGGTGTGTGTGTTTATTTTCATTAAAACAATTTTTAAAATTTTATTCTTTTATATCAAGTGATGAATGAAATATCCAAGGAAGTGGAGAGGCCAGAAGAGATCTGGGATCTGCTGTACGCTGATGACTTAGTACTGGTAGCTGAGAACAGTGATGACGCTACTTAAAGATTTGGCAATTGGAAACAGAGATTAGAACGCAGAGGAATGAAGGTAAATGTTGACAAGACCAAAGCAATGGCAGTTGAAAAAGACCATAGAACACATAGAGAGCAAGGCAAATACCCGTGTGGTGTCTGCCACAAAGGTGTAGGGAACACTTCGATCAAATGCTCCAACTGTCGATATTGGTGTCACAAAAGATGCTCTAAGCTCAAAAGTCTGAAGAAGGAGGACGGAGTATTTGTCTGCCCCAGTTGTATGAATAAGAAGGGTGGAGACAATACCAATGCAGGAAAGGAGGAGCTAGAATTTGAACAAGGGAAGACAGAAGTGGAAGACAAATTCTGCTACCTGGGAGAGATGATGAGCTGCGAAGCAAAATCTGAGTTAGCTGTCAGAACCAGGATTGTGAGTGCTTGGAAGAAATGGAAAGAATTGGCAAGGCTGCTTGGAAATCAGAAAATCCCACTGGAGAGACGCTGTCTGATATATAAGGCCTGCATCAGACCTGTTCTCCTGTATGGTTCAGAGACGTGGGTTTTCACAAAAACCGTCGAACGTTTGTTGAAGAGCTGTGAAAACCGAATTTTTAGCTACATGACAAAGATCAAATGGGAAGACAGGATCACAAATGAAGAACTGTGGAGAATGTGCAAAGTTGATGATGTGAAGTCTGTAGCTAGTACCATTAGACTGCGCTGGTTTGGGCACGTTCAACGGAAAGCAGACCACCACATCATAAAAGAGCAATGAACTTCGTAGTGGATGGAAAGAGACCAAAGGGAAGACCTAGCAAAACCTGGGCTGCCTGTATTGCAGATGATCTTCGAGAAAGGGGCATAAAAATAAGGAGGAAGCTCAAAACAGAGAGAGATGGAGAAGGGTCATCAATGTCAAACCTCCCCTGGGAGAAACATGACAAAAAAGGAAGAAGAAGAAGATTCTTTTATATCGAGGATAATGTGTTTTTGTGTCTTTGTGTGTGCGTGCAAGCGCACCTGCATATGTGCGTGATGTGTGAAGTTTCTGTTGTTTTGCGTTATTGTATAATATAGTCCAGGTTGACTCTGTTATGATTTATCAGACGTTTGGAAATCACTCCCAATTAAACACAAATAAAAATTTGAAAGCTTGAAAGCCAAACTCATCATCATAATTCTGCAGCAGTAAAATATAAGAAATTTTGCGTGTGAAGGTCTTGTACTTGTGAAGCTATGCACAGGTTTATGGGGGTTGATGTTTTAGGCATGATTTGTGGAAGTGTGAGATTTTCAGGTAATACACAGGGGTGAATATTATATGAACTGAGAATAACAAGAGAGCTTCTTTCTTTAACAAATGAAAGGAAACTAAGATATGTAGGCCATGCACTACGAAACCAGGATACGAACCTCACGAAAACTGTCAAGGCAAGACCTAGGGAAAAAGAATAAAAGGCAGACTACCACCAGCTTCTCTCATTGGCAACATCACCGAATCTTGTGGCAGCATGAGAATCCATGAAATCAGCAGGGCAGTACAGCGAAGACTGGAGGAGCACATGGAGAAGGAAGGAGGATATGTCGGTGTCATTGTGTGTGGTGACTAACTCCAAATTTGGTGATGCCGACAGGTGAGACAGGTAGGATTGCAGGGGTGATTCTTGAAGGTGGTAAAAAGCAGATGCAGGAGGAGAACCATGAGTAAGATAACTCAGCCATGAAGTCACCCGATGTGCGTGTGCAGATGATAACAGTACAGGTGTGATGTACAGACAGTAAGAACACAGGTGTGATGTTGTATATGTGGCAGGAGGACCGTGAGTCACTTGGATGTATGTACAGGTGAAAAAGGACAGGTGTGATGTGTATATCTATATGTATAATGCGGTAACACAGATAATAATAATAATAAATGGAATTTATATAGCGCTGTATCTTGCACAGACAAATCAAAGCGCTTGCACTCAACTCATTCTTACACAGTCATGCAACCAATAGCCAGTAATAGTTCTAACAAGTCCAAATGCATGCGCACGCACACACACACACACACACACACACACACACACATCATACACTTTGGCAGGGTGATAGAATTTTTGGCTGTTGAAAAGCAGGGATAGCTATGAAATGAAACAGGATAGGAAATTCTTAGGTTTGAAACAAATATGTCTTGAGGCCAGATTTAAAAGAGTCACAAGAAGGTCTTTGGCGAAGAGAGATAGGGAGGCCATTCCAAATGGATGGACCAGAAACAGAGAAAGAGCAAGGGCCAACAGTTGACTGGTTGAATCTAGGTGTTTGTAAGCACAAGGAATCTGCAGCTGAGCGAAGGGATGTGGTGTGGTGTGGTGTGGATGTGGCAGGAGGAGGAGCACGAGTGGGGCAACCCGGCCATGAGTCACCTGATGCAGTCGCTGGACAGCCAGACCTACAGCCTGGTGAAGTCCGCCCACAAGTGGAGGCAGAAAGTGCAGGCCATGAGGAAGGTGGGAGCTCACTGTACTGTACTGCACTGTACTGTACTGCACTGCACTGTACTGTACTGTACTGTACTGCACTGTACTGTACTGTACTGCACTGCACTGTACTGCACTGCACTGTACTGCACTGCACTGCACTGCACTGCACTGTACTGCACTGCACTGTACTGCACTGTACTGTACTGCACTGTACTGCACTGCACTGTACTGCACTGCACTGTATTGTGTTGCACTGTACTGCACTGTACTGCACTGCACTGCACTGCACTGTACTGTACTACACTACACTGTACTGCACTGTATTGTACTGCACTGTACTGCACTGCACTGTATTGTACTGCACTGCACTGTACTACACTGTACTGCATTGTATTGTCCTGCACTGCACTGTATTGTGTTGCACTGTACTACACTACACTGTACTGCTCTGTATTGTACTGCACTGTATTGTACTGCACTGTATTGTACTGCACTGTACTACTCTGTACTGGACTGCACCGCACTGTAATGGACTGCACTGGACTGGACTGCACTGTACTATTCTATATACTCTCCTCTCCTCTCCTCTCCTCTATCGTACTGTACCGTAATAAACTGTACTGTACTGTACTATACTGTTCTTGGCAGCCATCAGTCTCGGAAGACTTATGGAGTTGCGCTTTAGATGTTAATTCTGGTACAGTGTGGGTTGTGGCTGACCAGTCCCACACAGGAATGGCAGTCCCTATGGCAGAGGGCACAGATTAAGTCTGACACTGGTCTGTCTGCCTATAGAATAGTATACTGTACTATACTGTACTGAACTATAATATACTATTACCATACCATACCATACCATACCATACCATACCATACCAATCCATACCATACCATACCAATCCATACCAATCCATACATACCAATCCATATACTATACTATACTATACTGCAGCTTAGCTGTACACTACAAAGTGACCACTCTTTTCCCTCCCCTGACCCAACATTCACCTATTGGTTTATTTTCGTGTTTATGTATTGGAGGGAAAGCGAGAGCTCCAACCACAGAGCTATCCCGTCCAATGTTAAAAAGCAGCATCGAGCATGGTTACCACTTGGATGGGTGACCGTTTGCGCGCCTTGGCTTCAGTACAGTCCCCCACCTGTTCACCCAAGCTGTAAATGGGCACCTGCTCTCTTTAGGGTCAGGGAAGGTAAAGCAGCGAGGGAGAGGAGATGGGCGCCGCCCTTAATATGCTGGCCCCTGGAGAAGTTGAGGTCTCTGATGCCTCGCTCCTTTATGACTACACAGGTTATGAGACACCTTTACCATTACCGTTTACCTGTATTTTTGATCAGTGTTATTGACGTGTGCTGCAGAAAGAGGGAAGCAGTCCCGGAGCTTATCAGGGCTGGCGTGTCATCCTGCTGACCGACCGAAAGCGAGAAGACAACTTCCGTCGCTTGTTGACGGCAGGGGGAGCCACTGTTCTCAACGTCAGGTGTGTGTGTGTATATGTATGTATGTATATATTATGTATGTATGTATGTATGTATGTATGTGTGTGTGTGTATATATATATATGTATAAAAATATCTTCTTTCTTTTTTTGTATGTTTCTCCCAGGGGAGGTTTGACATTGATGAGCCTTCTCCATCTCTCTCTGTTTTGAGCTTCCTCCTTATTTTGCCCCTTTCTCTAAGATCATCTGCAATACAGGCAGCCCAGGTTTTGCTAGGTCTTCCCTTTGGTCTCTTTCCATCCACTACAAAGTTCATTGCTCTTTATATATATATATATATATATAATGTGTGTGTGTATATAGATAAATATATATTGATATATAGATATAGATGGACATAGTACAAGTTTTTGCATTTTACTTGTTTTATGTCTCAGGCTGCGATGTCTTGTTTTGCAGGACGTTAGGTACTTTTGAAGTATTTCTGTTTTTCCCAGTGAAGGTCTTAGTTAAAAAGTGTCCGAGTTTGTTTTACTTGAAACAGATGATGAAGTGTGAACTTTCTTATGTAGGAGCATGGTTGGGAATTTTTTGTTTGGCTGGTTTTTTGTTGTTTTTTTTAGGGCTATTATTCTACGGAACTGTCATGTTGTCTGTTTTGACCAGGTCTGCAAGGCATGCATGTGTGTGCCCAAACACACACACACACACACACACACACACACACACACACACACACACACACACACACACACACACACACACAGTGTCCAGCACACATACAGTCACACAGATCTGCTGACCCAGATTCAAATCTCGTTCAAGGGGATTTTTTTCCCTGGAGTTAACATCAGTGCCAACTCTTCTCCCTACAAAGTCCTTCGGAGGAGACTATAAACTGAGGTCCTGTGTGCAAACACACGCAGAACATCATGTGTACACATTAAAACCTTTTCTGCTTTTTGAAAGAGTTGGCCATGTGAGCTGGTGGAAACCCATGAAAATATTGAAAAAAACTGCATGCACATGGGGACTGAGTGTAAAAAGGTGCTTATTCCATTATCCTCAAAAGAAAAGACAAAAAGAATGTTTGGAAAAAAAGCACACCCCCCATGCACACACCCCCTCCCCATACACACACTCACTCACAAACACACACACATATGCATGCACACACGCACACACACAATGTGCATACCCCCCTCACCTGCCATATACACACAGAGGTGCACATGCACACACACACACACCACACACACACCCACACACACACACACACACACTTACACATATCTTGTGAATGTGACTCCAACAGAGCCTTTTTACTGAAGCCATGTGTTTGTGTGTCAAAGTCAAACTTTTTATTTTCAGATGTACATTGAATAAGCATTGCAGTTGCTTTTATTTTCTTCCATCAAACCATCTATCTAAAAGTGTGTGTGTGTGTTGTATGCAGACCCCCAATCACCCAGGTGGAGGCCTCTCACTGCTTCGTGGAGATGCACAAGGTCAAACTGTCAGAGGTAGGTCACTCACTGCCTTTGCTTCAAAGCCTGCAGTCCACTTTTGACTGTTAAGGCTGCTGCAGCCAGGATTCCTTTGAGTCTGATGGATTCATTGGACTGTATTCTGAAAAGTAGTAAGGAGATGGAATAGCTCAGTGGTCGGATTGCTCGCTTTCCCCAAGCTAAGGTTAAGCAGCATCGAGTGTGGTTTCCAAGTGCGTAGGTTGCCGTTTGCGCGCCTTGGCTTCAGAATAGTCCCCCAGGTTACCCAGCTGTAAATGGGTACCTGCCCTTTTTAGGGTGAGTGAAGGTAAAGCAGCGAGGGAGAGGAGATGGTCGCCGCCCTCAATATGCTGGCCCCTGGAGAAGTTGAGGTCTCTGAAGCCTCGCTCCCTTATGACTGCATAGGTTATGGGACACCTTTACAGTTACCTTTTTTTGTCTGAGTTAGTTTGGGTGGGTTGAATATATGGATATTTAGACAGGAATGATTTTTTAAAAAATACAAAGAGAATAGAGGGATACTATGTTATATATGACTTGACGTGACCATGACTTTACATTCGTGACCATTGACAATGATTTTCATGACTGTTGACAATGATTTGCATGACTATTGACAATGATTTTCATGACAATTGACAATTATTTACATGACTATTGCCAATGACTTGACATGACCATTGACAGTGACTTGACATGACCATTGACAGTGACTTGACCGTTGACCATGACTGGACATGACTATTGACAATGACTTTACATGACCAGTGACTTGACATGATCATTGACCATGACTGGACATGACTATTGACAATGACTTTACTACATGACCATGACTGGACATGACTATTGACAATGACTTTACTACATGATCATTGACCATGACTGGACATGACTATTGCCAATGACTTGACTTGACCATGACTTGACATGACCATTGACAGTGACTTGACATGACCGTTGACCATGACTGGACATGACTATTGACAATGACTTTACTACATGACTATGACTGGACATGACTATTGACAATGACTTTACTACATGATCATTGACCATGACTGGACATGACTATTGACAATGACTTTACATGACCATTGATCATGACTGGACATGACTATTGACCATGACTTTACATGACCATGACTGGAGATGACTATTGACAATGACTTTACATGACCATTGACCATGACTGGACATGACTATTGACCATGACTTTACATGACCATGACTGGAGATGACTATTGACAATGACTTTACTTGACCATGACTATTGACAATAACTTTACATGACCATTGACCATGACTGGACATGACTATTGACAATGACTTGACATGACTATTCACAATGACTTTACATGACCTTGACATGACTATTCACAATGACTTGACATGACTATTCACAATGACTTGACATGACCATGACTTGACATGACTATTCACAATGACTTGACATGACCATTTATCATGACTTTACATGACTATTGACCATGACTTTACACCACCGTGACTTGACACGACAAGGGGCTGACCCCGAGGGACGTTGTGTGTGTGTGTGCAGAGTGACCTGGAGGCCTTGGTGAACGGGGTCACCCACATCCTGAAGCCAGAGTTCATCGCCGCCCACCTGACGGATGACCCCCCGCCCTCCCCCCACAACTTCACCCCCTCCGAGGTGGACAGCTTACGGAGCAGGTGATCACTGCCTTGTGTCTTTGTAGCTTTCCCATCTCTCTCTCTCTTTTTTTGGTTTTTCTCTGTCTGTCTGTCTGCCTCTCAGTCTCTGTGTCTCTCTCTTTCTGTCTTTGTGAAGTTAAGGGGAATATGTGGGTATGAGATACGTTAAGAGACAAAAACCCGGAGAGAATGCCATGCTTGCTAGTCAGTATTGTTGGTGTCCATGCTGCTGCATTGTGAAAGTTTACTTATCAGTAAACAAAGATTGCACTTAGATGATGAAAGCGCTTCATTTTTCTTTATCCACTTCTCTTCTTTTTTTTCTTTTGTTGTTGTTGAGAAATTGAAAGCACTTTTTCTTCTGGATGATAAAACTGCAGGGTTTTTTTTTTCTTTCCTTTTTTTTAAAAAAACTTCCAATTTTTTAGAGCCCACCCAATATATCTCAACCTTGGTTTAGTCTGTAACACTCAAGGGCTGCAAGAAGCCATGTTTCTGATGATTTTGATTTTTCATAACCCCATGTTCCAAAACAGTGTGAGCACATTGATAATAGGTATGTATGCATTCAGAAAGCCAAATCATTGTACAAGTAGAACCTCTGACTTATGTATCTAATATGGCTAGGCACCTATGCATTCATGCATCTAAAGACTGACTTTAAACTGAGTTGAATTTGTTGTGATTTATCAGTTAACTACCCTTTTACCGTGAAGCAGCAGTAGTTGTGCATCGTAGAGCGCTTGCATGGCATACCTTTGCTGCCTGCTGAGTGGAAGAGTAGGCCATTGTGTGCCGGTGGGAACGGATGACAAAATTTACAAAACTGCATACACTCGGGGACTGGATGTGAAAAAGCACACGAGTGCTTATTCCATTACCCTCAAAATAAAAGAATTAAAAAAAAATAAAATAAAGAGGTGGGGGTCTCCTGATTTGGTTAACGAATAGTGTGGTGGTCTGTTTTGGGTTTTTTGTTTTGTTTTTTCTTTCCCAAATATGTATTTTGTCTGTATGTCTGTGTATTTGATTTTGTTGTTCATGAGATTTCTTTTTCATTTTATCCCTTTCTTTTTGAAATAAAAGCAATTTTTTAAAATTTCAAATTGTCTTTTGTTTCTTTTAAAAAATTTTTTTTTTTATAATTATTTAGCGCTGTTGCGCTGATAGCATCGTTGCTGAAATGTTATGTATGTACTAACGTGACCCTGCAGTTTCCTTTCTGTCTCAGATTGCAAGGAGAGCAGCCCAGGAAGCGGAAGGGAGAGGCGGTAGAGGAGACAGGGTCCAGCAAACGATCCCGCAGATAGCGACTCGGCAGCAATAAAGACAGCATCTCAGCCACAAACACCTTTTCTCTGCGGAGCCCTGAAGCGACGATTTCTTTTTCTGCTTGGTTTAGTGTCTGTTCACTTCCGGGTGATTTAGACAAGCCGGCATTGAAAGTATTCAAGGGCCTGGGAAAGATTATAGTAACCTTCCTTCCCATTGTTGAATGGTAAATATATGACTTCAACAATTGATGTTATATGTGGCCGGAAATTTGTAGAAAACTTTTTGAGGGTCTCTCTTTTTTTTTTTTAGGGGACGGGATAGCTCAGTGGTCAGAGCACTCGCTTTCCCCCAGCCAAGTTAAGGAGCGTCGAGCGTGGTTACCAGTTGGATGGGTGACCGTTTGCCACCTTGGCTTCAGTACAGTTCCCCCAGTTCACCCAGCTGTAAATGGGTACCTGCCCTGTTTAGGATCAGGGAAGGTAAAGCAGCGAGGGAGAGGAGATGGGCACCACCCTCAATATGCTGGCCCTAGAGAAGTGAGGTCTCTGACGCCTCGCTCCCCTACGACCTTGTAGGTTATGGGACTCCTTTACCTTTACCTTACCTCTTATTTTTAACTGTGTGTCAGTCCCCTTCTTTGTGTACTGTTCTTTAAGAATAGGACAATGAAAAAGTAATTGCTGGACTGTAAGAGAATGAGAACCAGGAGCAAGTGACCATTTTGGAGATAATTTTGGGTGATAGTTCTAAATTAGTGGTATTCAATTCATTGGTTTTCAAACTTTCCGAAGCTCCTATGAGAATCCACTGTCTCATTCCTGTCCATTCTGCAATGTGATGGTATCCGGCAAAAATCTGATTCTGTGCCTTTTGTCTTGATACGGTGCATGGGAAAATTTGCTTTCAAATATAATGTCAGTCTGCAGCCTACCTTGCGAATTTTTAGTGGCTGACAGAACTGATTTCGAATCGACACAGGATAATATCTTATGAAACGCGAGTAAGAGGATGAAATGTACTTCAGGGCCATTATAATTGTATATAGTTCTGCGTAAAAAATGGAAAACATTTCTGCCAATATAAAAAAGACCTTTTTACTTTTAAGACAGAAATGATAAACACTGCCACACTATTATTTGAACCGTCACTAAAAACTGTTCAGATGATTTGAATAATAATCTTCAAGATGTCTTCTGACTTCAATAGTTGTTAGCATGGTTTGGTCTTCCTTTTTATGTCTGTATGGTCAATGTCAAGTTTACCTGGCTTATGTTCCCATGGTGGAATCTGAGGAACTACTGGAAAAAGTGGAATTGCTGATGCATCAATGTTATTTTCTGTCATTAAAATGTGTGTTGGGGACGGGATAGCTCAGTGGTCAGAGCACTCGCTTTCCCCCAGCCAATCTTAAGCAGCATCGAACGTGGTTACCAGATGGATGGGTGACCGTTTGCACGCCTTGGCTTCAGTACAGTCCCCCAGTTCACCCAGCTGTAAATGGGTACCTGCCCTCTTTAGGGTCAGGGAAGGTAAAGCAGCGAGGGAGAGGAGATGGGCGCCCCCGCCCTCAATATGCTGGCTCCTAGAGAAGTGAGGTCTCTGACGCCGCGCTCCCCTACGACCACATAGGTTATGGGACACCTGTACCTGTATGAACATTGCAGCCCTAGGCCCTATGAACTTCAATGATGCTCAAGGGATAGGCAAGGCATTAGCAGTCCCCTCATCCCTCTAACCCAGAGGTTGTTTTTGCCAGTTAAACTTATTAAGCTCAAAGCTTCTTTTTTTTTTACTCTCAGGCAAGAAAGTAAATGATAAATAAAATAGTCTTCTGTAATCATTCTCATCAACCGTCAACTCCAGCTCCTATTTGTGTGCGTGTGTGCGGTGAGAATGATAGCAGTTGTAGTCTCTGAGAGATCGGGGGTTGTTTTTATGACATATTTGTCTTGATGAAGAAAGTTTTCTAAAAATAGAAAAAAAAAAAAAAAAAAAAAGAAGGAAGGGAGAAAGAGTGAAAGAAAGTGAAAGACAGAAAGGGAGGATGAAAAAGTTTGGGAAGAAAAGAAAGAACGAAAGAAAGAGAGAGAGCGTGTGTGTGCATGTGTGTGTTGTGTGTGTGTGTGGAAAAAAAAAAGCTGTTCTGGAAAATTTGGTGTGTGATTTTAGTCTTACAGGACACAAATGGTTAATAAGAAAATATTCACACATCCCCCCCCTTCCCCCTATTTCCCCTGCTGTATCATCATATTTATTGAAATGTTAGCATGAAAAGTTCTATTTTTGTCTTCCTGCGTATGTAACAAAAGGGCAGCAGCACATCTCTCATTGTCTTGAAAAGCCAAGAATAACGGCAGCAACACTTCCACATGAGAAAGAGAAAGAGACCTGTACTTTGTTTTGTTAATACCTGATAAACAACTCAAGCACACTGCTGCTTTGTGAAAATATCTGTATCATTGTCTTGGTGATTGAATATTATGCGACTAGTTTTGTGACTCCACGACACTCCGTGACACTCCACGACGAAACTAGTCGCATTGCTCCTGGCCCATTTGTCTGCTGGGAGTGATTTTTAGGCTGGTGGGGGTCAGTCATGTTGTCGGTTTTGATTGAGGAGGAAACTGTAAGCTATCGTCTACCTTGTACTGAAGTATTGAGGCGGAATTTTGTTTCCTTTTCAGTTTTGCTGTAAAAATGCATTTAGAAAAAACACACCCAACCCTCATCCCGACCTTCTAATACGATGTAAAATTTGTCAATTTCTCGTTGTGTAACTTCTTGGAGTCTTGCATTTGAATTTGGGATAACTTTTCATACAATAATGTGATTCTCAATCTTTTAAAAAAAAATTAAATACATTTTATAAAATGGAAAATAAGAACGTGTTAATTATTAAAAATTGCTTCTGAGGCAATGTGACTGATTAATGTGGTGGAGGTTCACATTTGTATAACAGAGAAAAATAAATGATGTTCAGAGTGTAATGTGGTCGTTCTAAGAGCATATGCAGATTATGACAGTTTCTGTTTTTCCCACGTTACTGAAATGGGTAAGTTATGTAATTTTTTACTTTCTTGTTTTAAAAGGTATGATTGTGTGGGTGGGTTCGTGCATGTGTGAGATGTGTGTGTGTGTGTGTGTGCATGCGTGTGAGATGTCTTCTTGCCTATATTATTTGGTTTTTGTTTATTGATTATTGTTTGATAAAACATGCTCATACATTTATGCAGGTATGTGCACTTATGTATGCACATTCCTGCGTATACGCTTGTGTTCAGTTTGGCAATCTCATATACATACATAGAAACAGACAATAGCTCATTATGTGCATAGATTGTTACACATGTGCACACATGCATGCAAGCACCCTCTAAATTCTCGTGCACACACACACACACCACACACACACATGTTATAGAGACAGAACATCTTGTGCTCACGTTAAATCCTGTTCCGCTTTTCGTAAGAGTAGGCCATTGTGTGCCGGTGGGAACATGACAGAATTTACAAAATCGCATACACACAGGGACTGGATGTAAAAAAGCACATGCGTGCTTATTCCATTATCTTCGATATAAAATAAATAAATGAATGAATTAACACACACACACACTTACACACACACACACCACACACACCACACACACACACACACACACCACACACACACACACACACACACACACACACACACTGTACTTGTGTTTATACAACAGTAGCAACATCATGAAGAATTTGATCAGCCAACACACTGCTGTTTCATATTGATGAGGTATGTGCTTGATTCCAGATTATCTTTTGACTCTTCTTCCCCTATCCCTGTGACTTAACTGTTTTGGTTTAGCGAATATGGGATATCCCACACTTTTTCCCTGTGAGATAAGTGTTTTGGTATAGTGAAATATGGGATGTCCCACACTTTTTCCCTATGAGATAACTGTTTTGGTATAGTGAAATATGGGATATCCTACACTTTTTCCCTGTGAGATAAGTGTTTTGGTATAGTGAAATATGGGATATCCCACACTTTTTCCCTGTGAGATAAGTGTTTTGGTATAGTGAAATATGGGATATCCTACACTTTTTCCCTGTGAGATAAGTGTTTTGGTATAGTGAAATATGGGATGTCCTACACTTTTTTCCTATGAGATAACTGTCTTGGTATAGTGAAATATGGGATGTCCTACACTTTTTTCCTATGAGATAAGTGTTTTGGTATAGTGAAATATGGGATATCCTACACTTTTTTCCTATGAGATAACTGTTTTGGTATAGTGAAATATGGGATGTCCTACACTTTTTCCCTATAACTGTTTTGGTATAGTGAAATATGGGATGTCCTACACTTTTTTCCTATGAGATAACTGTTTTGGTATAGTGAAATATGGGATGTCCCACACTTTTTCCCTATAACTGTTTTGGTATAGTGAATATGGGATATCCCACACTTTTTCCCTATGAGATAAGTGTTTTGGTATAGTGAAATATGGGATGTCCTACACTTTTTTCCTATGAGATAAGTGTTTTGGTATAGTGAAATATGGGATATCCTACACTTTTTCCCTATAACTGTTTTGGTATAGTGAAATATGGGATGTCCTACACTTTTTCCTATGAGATAAGTGTTTTGGTATAGTGAAATATGGGATATCCTACACTTTTTCCCTATAACTGTTTTGGTATAGTGAAATATGGGATGTCCTACACTTTTTTCCTATGAGATAACTGTTTTGGTATAGTGAAATATGGGATGTCCCACACTTTTTCCCTATAACTGTTTTGGTATAGTGAAATATGGGATGTCCCACACTTTTTCCCTATAACTGTTTTGGTATAGTGAATATGGGATATCCCACATTTTTTTTCCTATGAGATAACTGTTTTGGTTTAGCGAATATGGGATGTCCCTCACGATGCTGGTGTGTCAGTTATAAGAGCATTTTCAGGATGTATACCTGTCATTTTTGTTAAGTTGGGCAGCTATTTGTCGTTGATAGAAAAACTCGTTCTTTTACCCATACTACTGATTTGCGAGCAACTTCATAGCCAGGCATAGGAACAGTCTCCAAGAAGTCTTAGCTCTTTGGGAGAGTCACAAGCAAAGTAAATAGCTGTCTGTTGATTTGCTGAAGACGATTCAAACTCACTGGCATCAGCTGTAATGTGGTTGGGTTGTTTTTTTTCATTCCTAGGTTAATAATAATAATAATAAATGGAATTTATATAGCGCTGTATCTTGCACAGACAAATCAAAGCGCTTGCACTCAACTCATTCTTACACAGTCATGCAACCAATAGGAGGTAATAGTTCTAACAAGTCCAAATGCACGCACACACATGCACGCACACACACACATCACACACACACACACACACAACACACACACAGGTTATACACTTTGACAGGGTGATGGAATTTTTTGGCTGTTGAAAAGCAGGGATAACTATGAAATGAAACAGGAGAGGAAATTCTTAGGTTTGAAACAAATATGTCTTGAGGCCAGATTTAAAAATGTCACAAGAAGGTCTTTGGCGAAGAGAGATAGGGAGGCCATTCCAAATCAATGGACCAGAAACAGAGAAAGAGTGACGGCCAACGGTGGACTGGCTGAATCTAGGTGTTTGTAAGCACAAGGAATCTGCAGCAGAGCAAAGGGAACGAGAAGGGGTGTACAGGTGGAGACATTCACAAAGGTAGGAGGGTGCTGTTTTGTGGAGACATTTGTAACAGAGGGTACAGATCTTATAGTTTATTCTTTGTGGCACAGGCAGCCAGTGGAGAGATTGCAAGAGAGGGGTAATGTGCTCAGATTTGTTCTTTCTGAGGACTAGTCGAGCTGCAGAGTTTTGAATACGTTGAAGGGAGTGGATAGATGATGCTGGCAGACCAGCCAAAAGAGAATTGCAATAGTCCAGATGTGAAAGGTTAGTGCTTTGACATTCACAAATGGTGAGCTTTTTGCGTATACATGTGACAGTGTCTTTTCTTCTTCTCTCCCTCCCACCATTAAGGTTGCTGGCATAGTGTTGGAAATTGAACCTACCAGTTTAGCCAGGACAGTCAGGAGGTACCTCCCTGCTCTTTCCGATTTTCAGCTGTCATGGGTTCTTTTGACGTGCACAAGTCCCTAAGGGGACGGGATAGCCTAGTG
This sequence comes from Rapana venosa, assembly GCA_028751875.1. NCBI lineage: Eukaryota > Metazoa > Mollusca > Gastropoda > Neogastropoda > Muricidae > Rapana > Rapana venosa. Next base: position 35,303,300 of record CM054159.1, on the reverse strand, counting down.
GTCAGAACATTGCGCTCGCAATCTGACGACCCGGGTTCCATTCCCGTTCAAGGGGGATATTTTCCTCTGGAGTTAACATCAGTGCAGACTCCACTCTCCCCAAAAAGTCCTTCGGATGAGACTAAAAACCGAGGCCCCATGTGCGAACGCACGCAGAACATCGTGCGCACACGTTAAAATCCTGTTCCGCTTTTCATAAGAGTAGGCCATTGTGTGCCGGTGGGAACAGATGACAACTTACAAAACCGTATACACAAGGGGACTGGATGTAAAAAAGCACATAAGCGCTTATTCCATTATCCTCGATATAAAAAGAATAAAATAAATAAAATAAAAAGCACACGGGTCTGACTGGTCTAGTGTCTCCTCCGAAAGAGTTGACATTCAGTTTGTTTTTCCCTGTCAAACTGGGAAGAAAGGGCAAGGCTGGGAATCGAACCCCAGAGCCTCACGGTTTCCTTGTTAGGCAGGCAAAAGTCTAAACCATCCTGCCACCTTCCTTCTTTTTTGTTAATGTGTGTAAGTCATTGTGTGTAGTCATGAGGAAAGGCAGTCTAGTCATTACAGAACACTTTTATAGACTTTTGTTGTGTAGGTTACATGTTGATATAATTGTGAAAGGAGGCAAGCTTGTGTGGATTTTATATGGTAATGTTTAGAAATAATTTTGAAAAGGGGACGACAAAAGCTTGTATAGGCTTACGCTTATGGATTGAAGATTTCGTGGCACTGAACAATAAACTTGGTAGCAATAGCTATTGTTTTGAGCAAAGATACTACATCTTCGTGCGTGTGATGGTTTTGATGTCCATCGCGTGAAGCTTTTGTTGTTGTTGGTTAGTTTAAAGTCTGTTCATGCTCGGTGATATTGGACTCTAAAGCATCACTGGGTGGCAGTTGTGTGCCTTTAGTATGAAAGATGTTGATGTTATGGGATTGAATGCAATTGTCATATACAATCGAAGCACATTCATTCACACACTCGGCCTATACCACATGCTGACTTGGAGTTTTGACATGTGAATCCTACTGCTACCAAAATTGTGTGTGTGTGGGTGGGGGGGGGGGGTGGGGGGGGGGGGGGGGGGGGGGGGGGGGGGGGGGGGGGGGGGGGGGCGAGTGGGTTTTAACTATTTTGATGGACTTTATGGTTTGGCGTTTATGAGTCAGTAGCTGTATACTTTGAAGTTCACACTTGGGTGTTGCTTTAAAAAGTAGAAGGGTTATTGGCAATGCGTGTAGTGAGTATGTGCGCATGTGTTTGTTTTGGTTCACTTGTGCAAAAGTGTGGACTTTGTGTATTATACACTATCCGAACACAACTAATAAATATTTATGGAACTGCTCTTTTGTCAGTGTTTATATTTGATAACTATCTGGTGTGGAAAGAGAATGATGATTTTATGCAGCAAAACCTGGGCTGCCTGTATTGCAGATGATCTTCGAGAAAGGGGCATAATAAATAAGGAGGAAGCTCAAAACAGAGAGAGATGGAGAAGGCTCATCAATGTCAAACCTCCCCTGGGAGAAACATGACAAAAAAGGAAGAAGAAGAAAAACGAATGACAAAGATTGTAAAGCATGCATATGCTGGTTAGCTAGACATCATTCCTGAAGTCGGACTGCTAGAATTGTGGCATATGAAAAGCATCTCACCATTTGGTGAACCTCGGTGCTCTGACAGAGGAATGAAATCTATATCCAGGCTCTTAGCATCCTCTCCTGCTCCTCTGAAGTCCCCCCCTTCCCATGGAATCAACTTGGATGGCGTAAAAAGCAGGGCTGATGGACTAATGACAACCTATGCTTATAGATAGATAGCCTACCACCTTCTTCAGCTTTTTTGGGTTATTTAAAAAACAAACAATTTTCTACTTACTCTCTTGTTGATAAGCTGTCTACTCTCTCTCTCTCTCTCCTCTCTCTCTCTCTCTCTCTCTCTCTCATCTTCTCCTCTCTCTCTCTCTCTCTCTTTGGGGGGGGATAGCCTAGTGGTTAGAACATTGCGCTCGCAATCTGACGACCCGGGTTCAATTCCCGTTCAAGGGGATATTTTCCCCTGGAGTTAACATCAGTGCAGACTCCACTCTCCCCAAAAGTCCTTCGGATGAGACTATAAACCGAGGTCCCGTGTGCAAACGCATGCAGAACATCTTGCGCACACGTTAAATCCTGTTCCGCTTTTCGTAAGAGTAAGCCATTGTGTGCCGGTGGGAACAGATGACAATATATATATATATATATATATATCTTACTCATAATTCTGTTTAAAAATCATAATTCTGTTTAGAAACAGTTGGTCTAGGAAAGCCTATGTATTCTTCCTGCTTAGACACTCATTCAGATGTTTTCTGTGGTTTAAAAAAAAAAAGGTTTTATTTGTATTTTGATGCATTCATAAGTATAGTTCAGGCTTAAAAACAAGGATAAGTACTGGTGCAAAGAGTTTTTGTGCGATGGGTTATGTGGTACAGAGATGATGTCAAAGCAGCGGTTCAAGCAGCAACTGACAAATAATAGATTGATAACAAAAGGTAAAGGTGTCTCATAACCTATGTGGTCGTAGGGGACGAGGCATCAGAGACCTTTTTTTTATTTCCAGGGGCCAGAATATTGAAAGCAGCGCCCATCTCCTCTCCCTCGCTGCTTTACCTTTCCCTGACCCTAAAGAGAGCAGGTACCCATTTACAGCTGGGGAACTGTACTGAAGCCAAGGCGTGCAAACGGTCACCCATCTAATTTGGTAACCACGCTGGATGCTGCTCAACATTGGCTGGGGGAAAGCGACTGAACTATCCTGTCCCCTAATGTAGATATAGACTAGATATAATTAGAAGGTGAGGTAGTAGGGTTTTTGTTTGTTTGTGTGTTTTCTTGTTTTGCTCAGATGCACAGGCAGCCATAGGCATATATTCACACATAAACCATGGCTTGAAAATACTCATGCGTATGCGCGCGCGAGCACACACACCACACACACACACACACACCAGTTTACTAACCCTGTTCCCACTAATTCCCCTTTTTTCTTGTTTGTTTGTATTTTGGGGGTCAGTTCATGTTTTCTTTTTGTTTACTATCGCTTATATGGATATTCACTACACTGAAGAACACACGCATTCTCTATTTTCTAAATGTGACACAATTTTCTAAAACCTTCATCATTAGTTCTTTTTTTAAAATCTATCACTGCAAGTGAAGAGACGTTAAACTAAAGAAAGAACACACACACACACACACACTATTTTGTCTAATATCACTTTATGTGAAAAAGACATTAAATTAAAGAACATAATACCCACACAGGAGTTACTCCTACTTATGACGTAAAATTAGACTATGACGTCAGCCTAACACTGATGACAAATGACAAGTTTCATGGTACGCCTATGTATGGTTTGTGTCCGAATGAGGGTTTTTTTTGGTGGTGGTTATTTACGGCTTTAAAATCTGTGCCGGAATTACAAGAAGCACGATTTGCAAGGAGCCCTAGACAATATATAAATGCAAAGCTGCGGAATTCTGTCAAGCATTGTAAGCGTGTTGAGGCCAGTTATGTGGAAAACTTATGTCACCTTCTCTAGTGTTCCGTTCGGAGTAACAGGGGAGTCAACTTTTTGTATAAAAAAAACCCAAAACCGCCCTGTGTGCATACCGTGTGTTATTCAGCTTTGTGCGCATTCACACACAACTTGTGTAGACTACGAATAGAGAATGATAACAGATGGACGCTCTATGAATTAAGGCGACAGCTCTGACGTGTTCTAAGGTTGCGGATCGCGAGTTCGAATCTCTGCAGTGTGGTCTGGTAAGGTGAAAAGTGGAAAACAAAAATATTTTGCAGGCAGCTAACGTAATGTGCGGACATGCTAGTATATCAGTTACTTGACTTATTCCTTGTTTACGTTTACTTTCAATTTTTCCCCCCCTACATGTATGAAATTAGATTGGGGGTGAATTTGCATGGAAAGTCCATCATCAATATAGGTATTCTTTCTTTCTTTATATTATTCTTCATGCTATGTATTGCACATTAATTACTTTCATTTTCTTTTTGCTTTTCTTTTAATTCGCAGAGGGCTGGATGTAAAAAAACAACTATTATGCTTATTCTATAACCCTCTATAAATAAAATGTGTTCATTTGTTCATTGTTACTCCTCATTTTGATTGTAGATCAGTCATATTCTAATTCGTGTCAGCGTTAGGAAAGTTGTAGACCTAGAATGACAAACATAACAAACATGCTGGAAAATTGTACAATAACAAATCTAACAAACATGCATTCAAAACTTCAGCGGTGCATAGCATTAGGCCTACCAACCCCCCCCCCCCTCCCCCAACCCCTATTGTAAATTCATACATGCATGGGAACATGTTTCTTTATGGCACAAAACCATGACAGACACACATTGTCTTTTTTTTGTTGGTTTTTGTTTTTGTTTTTTCATTTGTTCCATTCTTGGTCTAGACCCGAGGTTCACAAATGGTGAGGTTTGCGTATGCGACTCGCCTCCCCCCCCCCCCCCCCCTTCCCCCCCCCTCCCTCACCACTAAGATAGCTGCATTCCGACTTCAGGCATGTCGTGTGAACACGACACCAATGTGCATGCATTTCAAAACAGATGTTGCCATCCGGTTCAGACCGACACACACCGACCTACTTTTGCGAAAGGCGGAACGCATTTAGTTGTAACGTGTGCGCAAAATGGTTTGTGTGTGTATTCGCATTCGCACACGGGATCTCGGTTTAAATAGTCTCATCCGAAGTACTCACGGGAGAGCGGAGTGGGTACTGATGTTAACTCCAGGGGTAAAATCTCCTTGAATGGGGGTGCCTTGCTTGTGGCTCGATCCCTGGGTCGTCAGATCACGAGTGCGTCTCTCTAACCACTAGGCTTCTCCCCTCACACACACACACACACACACACACACACTTGCTATCAACATTCTGCTGAGGCAATTGGCTAAGCATTATTTTCAGTGCATGTCTGTCTTTGGTTAGCGTGATATAGCGTGTGTGGATTGTACTGTAGGAAGACGGTGACAGCGTCGTGGAAGCAGATTAGGGGCCATTATTATTATTATTATTAGTAGTAGTAGTAGTAGTAGTACCATCATCATCATCATCATCATCATCATCATCATCGTGGAAGCAGATTAGTGGCCATTATTATAATTATAATCATTATTATTCAATTTTTTAGCAGATTAGTGGCCATTATTATAATTATAACAATTATTATTACTCAATTTTTTAAATCTGAATTTTTATTTTGCACCGATTTTTTCTTAAATGAATGTAAAGGTCACTGCAATTTCTGACCCCAAACAGCAGACTAGCCATGGCTGTCAGTACTAGTTACAGTGACTCAAGTCACTTGACCATGCATGCACGTATAGATTAAATAACGTGTTACCAGGTAAAGGAGGTAAAGGAGTCCCATAACCTATAAGGTCGTAGGGGAGCGAGGCGTCAGAGACCTCACTTCTCTAGGGGCCAGCATATTGAGGGCGGCGCCCATCTCCTCTCCCTCGCTGCTTTACCTTCCCTGACCCTAAAGAGGGCAGGTACCCATTTACAGCTGGGGGAACTGGGGGAACTGTACTGAAGCCGAGGCGCCCAAACGGTCACCCATCCCACTGGTAACCACGCTCGACGCTGCTTAACTTGGCTGGGGGAAAGCGAGTGCTCCGACCACTGAGCTATCGCGTCCCCTAACGTGTTACCATGCTGAAGGAAATTATCGGCTTCTAACACTCAACTTTTGTATGAAACAAAGAACACACTTCTGTGATCTGTCCCCGTGTGCGTATCTGTGTCCTTGGACATCATATGAAACAAAGTGCACATTTATGTGATCTGTCCCTGTGCGCGTATCTGTGTTCTTGGAAAACTTGTAATTCTGCTACTGCAAGTTTCTGGAAAACTTGCTTACTATAACACACACTTCCCTAAAACAAAGTATGCACTGGTCTTGATGCCCAGGCCAAAAGCTGTGTCAGTTATTGATGTCAGCTAATTGTCAGGGCCTACATTAAAATGTTGTTATGTTGTGAAATGTTGTGTTGAGATTGTGTTTTCAACCGTGACAAGCTCTTAACATAACAACCTGTAAAGGAGAAAAAAAAATCCTCTGAAGTCGGAGTATGCCTGCCTATGCGGGGAGGTACTTGAAAAAAGAGTCATACACGCAAACACTTCTCATCCGGTGTACTTCCTATCTCACAGTGATTCCCAGGTGGGATGATGAGTGAGTCAGAGTGAGGCATG
>CM054159.1:35284527-35292027 GCA_028751875.1 Rapana venosa | reverse complement strand
ATACAACCCCTCCCCCCCCCGCTATCTCCCCCCACCCCCCACACACACACTCACCCACCGCCCCCCCCTCCCAAAACACACACAAACACACACTCCGTTTTCCCCCCCTCCCCACCCCCAAACACAAAACACACTCATTCGCCCCCCCCCCCCCCCCCCCACACACACACACACACTAAAAGTCCTTCGGATGAGACATAAACCGAGGCCCCGTGCGCGAACGCATGCAGAACATCTTGCGCACACGTTAAATCCTGTTCCCTTTTTGGGAAGAGTAGGCCATTGTGTGCCGGGGGAAAACAGATGACAAAATTTACAAAACCGCGTAACACGGGGACTGATGTAAAAAAAGCACACCGAGTGCTTATTTCCCTTATCCTCGATATATAAAAAATAAAAAATAACACACCACAAGCTCCCCCCCCCCTCCCACCCCCACGCTCCCCCTCCCCTCACTCACATAAAGCACGCACGCACGCACCGCACGCACGCCGCACACACACACACACACACACAAAACACACACCCCACACACACACACACACACACACACACCACACACATCTCAGGACATCTTCTCTGAGATCGTATTAGACATTTTTTTGGTAGGCGTGAAAGCGGAGAATCGTGCTAGGAATCAATTTGTCCTTGGATCCTATTTTGGAACATATCGATATTCGTGCCACAGTTTGATCTTGAGAAAGCGCTGTGCGCAGCATTTGGCATAGTTTTCACTCGCGTTGCTTTTTAAAACGTTGCTTTTTAAAAATAGAAATGAAAGATTGTTTTTCATGTGCTTTTTTTAAAACATCCAGTCCCTGTGTGCATGCAAAAGTTTTTCATGGGCTTTTGGTTTTTTTACATACAGTCCCCGTGTGATGCAACTTTGTACACTTTTTCATCTGTTCCCACCAGCGCAAATGGCATACTCTTCAAATAGGTGGATCAGGTTTTAACATGGGTGTAAAATGTGTTTTTCATTTTTTTTCTGTATTTTTTGTGTTTTATTATCATAATTTATATTCTTTTATTTCGAGGATTGTGGAAGAAGCACTCACGTGCTTAATTTTTTTTTTTTACATCCAGTCGCCGTGTGCATGCAACTTTGTACATTTTGTCATCCGTTCCAACTGGCGCAAATGCCATACTCTTCCGAAAGGTGGAGCAGGTTTTAACATGGGTGTAAGATGTGATATCTATCCTCCTATATGGCTGTGAATCATGGACCCTGTCAGCAGAGCTAGAGAGGAGAATCCAAGCATTCGAGAACAAGTGCCACAGAAGACTCCTCAAAAATCACACAAAGAACACAAGACCAACAGCTATGTGAAAGAAGAAATCAAAAAGCGTGTGGGCCCTCAAGAACCTCTGCTCTCCACCATAAAGAGGAGAAAACTGATGTGGTTTGGTCACACCACAAGACACAACACCTTAGCAAAAACCATCTTGCAGGGAACGGTTGAAGGCAAGAGAAGAAGAGGCCGCCAAAAGAAATCATGGGTTGACAACATCAAAGACTGGACCGCCCAACCCCTGCAACACCTTCTACTAGCCACACAGGATCGTGAAGCATGGAAAAAGATCTCTGTTGCGTCTTCTCTCATGTCCCCCCTACGTCCTTTGGGACATAGGACTGAGTGAGTGAGTAAGATGTTCTGCATGCGTTCGCACGCGGGGCCTCGGTTTATATCTGTATACCCTTCATCCTCGTTTCTACCCCGTGGGGATGCCAGGGGCCTATCAGTATAAATAGCATCCCCACATTCTGGAAATTCTGTGCTAGAAATTTCCTCTTTTCTATCCCTCTCTTTGTTTCTGTTTTGTTCCTTTTCTTCCTGTCACCTCCTCCTTGTCTATTTTCTGCATTCTTGGTCCATTCTCCTGCCTTTTTTGTTTTGTTTTGCCAGAAAGACTTAAAAAATAACAATTCTCTCTTATGCCGAAGTAGGATGTTGCTGGGCCTCACTTGCCAGGCGCTTAACGGCAGCGTGACGCATTTTCGCTCATATCACAGCCAACAATAGTTGCTGTCTGAGCGTTCGAAGAAGAAGAAGAAGAAGAAGAAGAAGAAGAAACCTTGTTTCTTTAGTCGGTAGTTCACTGGAGAATAAACAGGGTTCAGCAAAAGGCCGTTGGATCTTGTTGCTGGGCCGTAACAGCACAGGTTTCTTTCCCTAAGTGTTGCCACCTGATAGCTGTGTGTGAGTGTTGCCACCTGATAGCTATGTGTAAGTGTTGCCACCTGATAGCTGTGTGTGAGTGTTGCCACTTCGCAGCTATGTGTAAGTGTTGCCACCTGATAGCTATGTGTAAGTGTTGCCACCTGATAGCTATGTGTAAGTGTTGCCACCTGATAGTTGTATGTAAGTGTTGCCACCTGATAGGTATGTGTGTTGCCACCTGATAGCTGTGTATAAGTGTTGCCATCTGATAGCTATGTGTAAGTGTTGCCACCTGATAGCAATGTGTAAGTGTTGCCACCTGATAGCAATGTGTAAGTGTTGCCACCTGATAGCAATGTGTAAGTGTTGCCACCTCACAGCTATGTGTAAGTGTTGCCACCTGATAGGTACGTGTGTTGCTATCTGATAGATATTTATAGGTGTTTGCACCTGATAGGTATCTGTAAGTGTTGCCACCTGATAGCTATGTGTAAGTGTTGCAACCTCACAGCTATGTGTAAGTGTTTCCACCTGATAGCTATGTGTAAGTGTTGCCACCTGATACCTGTAAGTGTTGCCACCTGATAGCTGTGTGTAAGTGTTGCCACCTGATAGCTGTGTGTAAGTGTTGCCACCTGATAGCTGTAAGTGTTGCCACCTGATAGCTGTGTGTAAGTGTTGCCACCTGATAGCTGTGTGTAAGTGTTGCCACCTGATAGCTGTAAGTGTTGCCACCTGATAGCTGTAAGTGTTACCACCTGATAGCCGTAAGTGTTGCCACCTGATAGCTGTAAGTGTTGCCACGTGATAGCTATGTGTAAGTGTTGCCACCTGATAGCAATGTGTAAGTGTTGCCACCTGATAGCTGTAAGTGTTGACACCTGATAGCTGTGTGTAAGTGTTGCCACCTGATAGCTATGTGTAAGTGTTGCCACCTGATAGCTATGTGTAAGTGTTGCCACCTGATAGCTGTAAGTGTTGCCACCTGATAGCTGTAAGTGTTGCCACCTGATAGCTGTAAGTGTTGCCACCTGATAGCTATGTGTAAGTGTTGCCACCTGATAGCTGTAAGTGTTGCCACCTGATAGCTATGTGTAAGTGTTGCCACCTGATAGCAATGTGTAAGTGTTGCCACGTGATAGCTGTGTGTAAGTGTTGCCACCTGATAGCAATGTGTAAGTGTTGCCACCTGATAGCTGTAAGTGTTGCCACCTGATAGCTGTAAGTGTTGCCACCTGATAGCTGTGTGTAAGTGTTGCCACCTGATAGCTGTAAGTGTTGCCACCTGATAGCTGTAAGTGTTGCCACCTGATAGCAATGTGTAAGTGTTGCCACCTGATAGCAATGTGTACGTATTGCCACCTGATAGCAATGTGTAAGTGTTGCCACCTGATAGCAATGTGTAAGTGTTGCCACCTGATAGCTATGTGTAAGTGTTGCCACCTGATAGGTATATGTAAGTTGCCACCTGATAGGTATCTGTAAGTGGTGCCATATCTATGTGTTGCCATCTGATAGGTATGCGTAAGTTGCCACCTGATAGCTATGTTTAAGTTGCCACCTGATAGCTATGTGTAAGTGTTGCCACCTGAGAAGTAGCTGTAAGTGTTGCCACCTCACAGCTATGTGTATGTGTTGCCACCTCATAGCTATGTGTAAGTGTTGCCACCTGACATCTTTGTGTAAGCGTTGTCACCTGATAGCTATGTGTAAGTGTTGCCACCTGATAGCTATGTGTAAGTGTTGCCACCTCACAGCTATGTGTAAGTGTTGCCACCTGATAGGTACGTGTGTTGCTATCTGATAGATATTTATAGGTGTTTGCACCTGATAGGTATCTGTAAGTGTTTCCACCTGATAGCTGTAAGTGTTGCCACCTGATAGGTATGTGTAAGTGTTGCCACCTGATAGCTGTAAGTGTTGCCACGTGATAGCTGTGTGTAAGTGTTGCCACCTGATAGCTATGTGTGTTGCCACCTGATAAGTATTTGTAAGTGTTGCCACCTGATAAGTATTTGTAAGTATTGCCATCTGATAGCTGTGTGTAAGTGTTGCCACCTGATAGCTATGTGTAAGTGTTGCCATCTGATAGCTGTGTGTAAGTGTTGCCACTTGATAGCTGTGTGTAAGTGTTGCCACCTGATAGGTATGTGTAAGTGTTGCCACCTGATAGCTGTGTGTAAGTGTTGCCACCTGATACCTATGTGTAAGTGTTGCCACTTGATAGCTGTGTGTAAGTGTTGCCACCTGATAGCTATGTGTAAGTGTTGTCTCCTGATAGCTGTGTGTAAGTGTTGTCTCCTGATAGCTGTAAGTGTTGTCTCCTGATAGCTGTGTGTAAGTGTTGTCTCCTGATAGCTGTGTGTAAGTGTTGTCTCCTGATAGCTGTGTGTAAGTGTTGTCTCCTGATAGGTACGTGTGTTGCTATCTGATAGATATTTATAGGTGTTTGCACCTGATAGGTATCTGTAAGTGTTTCCACCTGATAGCTGTAAGTGTTGCCACCTGATAGGTATGTGTAAGTGTTGCCACCTGATAGCTGTAAGTGTTGCCACGTGATAGCTGTGTGTAAGTGTTGCCACCTGATAGCTATGTGTGTTGCCACCTGATAAGTATTTGTAAGTGTTGCCACCTGATAAGTATTTGTAAGTGTTGTCTCCTGATAGCTGTGTGTAAGTGTTGTCTCCTGATAGCTATGTGTAAGTGTTGTCTCCTGATAGCTATGTGTAAGTGTTGTCTCCTGATAGCTATGTGTAAGTGTTGTCTCCTGATAGCTGTGTGTAAGTGTTGCCACCTGATAGCTATGTGTAAGTGTTGCCATCTGATAGCTATGTGTAAGTGTTGCCACCTGATAGCTATGTGTAAGTGTTGCCACCTGATAGCTGTGTGTAAGTGTTGCCACCTGATAAGTAGCTGTAAGTGTTGCCACCTGATAGCTATGTGTAAGTGTTGCCACGTGATAGCAATGTGTAAGTGTTGCCACCTGATAGCTATGTTTAAGTGTTGCCACCTGATAGCTATGTGTAAGTGTTGCCACCTGATAGCTATGTGTAAGTGTTGCCACCTCACAGCTATGTGTAAGTGTTGCCACCTGATAGGTACGTGTGTTGCTATCTGATAGATATTTATAGGTGTTTGCACCTGATAGGTATCTGTAAGTATTTCCACCTGATAGCTGTAAGTGTTGCCACCTGATAGGTATCTGTAAGTGTTGCCACCTGATAGCTGTAAGAGTTGCCACCTGATAGCTGTAAGTGTTGCCACCTGATAGCTGTAAGTGTTGGCACCTGATAGGTATGTGTAAGTGTTGCCACGTGATAGTTGTAAGTGTTGCCACCTGATAGCTGTGTGTAAGTGTTGCCACCTGATAGCTATGTGTGTTGCCACCTGATAAGTATTTGTAAGTGTTGCCACCTGATAAGTATTTGTAAGTATTGCCATCTGATAGCTGTGTGTAAGTGTTGCCATCTGATAGGTATGTGTCAGTGTTGCCACCTGATAGCTGTAAGTGTTGCCACCTGATAGGTATCTGTAAGTGTTGCCACCTGATAAGTAGCTGCAAGTGTTGCCACCTGATAGCTGCCTGTGTGTCCAGCATGCAATTTACCATTGGTAATAAATATACTCAGTGCAGCTAATGTATATTAGGCTAGCTTGCTATAAATCCTCAAACTGTTTTGTTTGTAACTTTGTTTTTTAAGGCTTTGAGAAGAGAAAAGCTAATGCGTTTGAAAACAAAAGTGTGTAGAAAGTAATGCCTTAAGTAAACAAAAGCAATGTTGGAAACAAAAAAATGTGACAATAGTTTTTGGTTTAACAAAATTTTTGGGTGTGCATTTGTGCACACAGAAAGCCGGATATGAAATCGAAACTATCTTATAAAGATGAATAACTGAAAACCAACCAATCGACTTCTTCTCCTGGAAGGGTTATCTACCTTTATTGTTCTTGCCTTCTGGAACCCAGTTTCTTTGTATGTAGAACAATGACAGTGTGGGATAACGTGTATGGACAGACAGTAGTTGTCATATATATCTATATCTTTCATATTGCTGACCTGATTTCAGTGACTAGCTTATATATGTATAGAAGAAGTGACCTGGTAAAGCTTACATTCTTCCTTCCAACATTCACACACACACGCACGCACGCACGCACGCCCCCCCCCCCCCCCCCCACTCATACACACACACTTAGCAAATTGTACAACAGAGACAATGACAATGACAAATTCTTTTATTTCGAGGATAATGAATAAGCCCTCATGTGCTTTTTTTTTTTACATCTAGTCCCCAGAGAGAGAGAGAGAGAGAGAGAGAGAGAGAGAGAGAGAGAGAGAGAGAGAGAGAGAGAACAAAAATAATTCCATAAAACACCACCAACACCACCATAACCACCTCCCCCCAACCACCACCACCATAACAGCCTACTCCCCTCCCCCTACCACCACCACCACCACCATTACCACAAACAAAAATGAATCAGTATGCCACTTCAACAGGATGCTACTACCGAAACTACAGCCAAGTTTTGTACGCCCCCACCCCCAACAAATAATCTTCAGGGAGACTGGGGGGTCTCCTTCTATAATTACTCATTTTAGAAGGTCATTGCACCGACTCGGCCCCCCCCCCCTTTCCCCCCCACCCGCGCACACACACACACACACACACACACACTCTCTCGTAACTCACTGCACCACACTGAACAAAACAATCGCTGCTTCCGTCCTCGACACGTGACGTGCCGGTCGGTGTGTGCCGGCTTCCGGCAAATCACAGCCAGTCAACTCCGCGCTTGTTTGTAGGCGTGCACTCTTTCTCTCTTGTCTCTCTCTGTGTGAGTGTAGGCTGCTAGGCTAGGGCCTATAGCTTATAGCCTGCCTATGCCACTTGCTAGCTAACCTAAGCTAACTGATCGCGAGTGTGGTGGTGGTTTCAACAGGAATCTGGGTTTGAAAGAAACACGTGAAAACTCAACCAACCCACACCTAGTGTTTTTTTTTTTTTTATTCAACCAAAAAGAAATAAAAAGAGAGAGCGAAGACATTCAGAAACGCAGAGCATAAGATTTTGTGGACACAGAGAGAGACACACACATACACACACTCTAAAAAAAAAGAAGAAAAAAAAAGAGATAAAAAAGTGGGGGACCAAAATAAATCAGAACTATAGTATTAAGTATAAACCACAAAAACCCCTCCCTCCAAAAAAAACAACAACCAACAACAACAAAAATGAGAGGAGCTGTACAAACGGTGTCGGAATCATTCTGCGTGATGATGATGATGTGTGCCATATTCGTGAGTGAAATTGGATGTATCGCACCGGGGCAACCC
>CM054159.1:35264527-35274527 GCA_028751875.1 Rapana venosa | reverse complement strand
CGTTTGTCTTCTTTTTTTTGCTAGTGACAAATACTTTCGTTTTTCTTTCATAAAAATATTGTCACAGAGAGAAGGGGAGGGAGAGAGAGAGGAGAGAGGGAGAGAGGAAAGGGAAAAAGGGAGAGAGAGGGAGAGAGAGAGGAGAATGAGGGGGGGGGAAAGGGAGGAAAAAAGAGGGGGAGGGGGGGTTAAAAGGAGGGGGGGGGGGGTAGAGAGGAGGGAGGGAGGAAAGAGGGGAGAGGAGAGGGGGGAGAGGGAGAGAGAGAGAAGGGATGGGGGGGGGGGGGGGGGGGAGGGGGGGGGAGAAAAAACCAAAACAAACAAACAAAAAACCCAATAAAAAAACAAAAAAAAAACCCCAAAACAGCCCTCCCCCCAAATCCCCCCCCCCCCAAAAAAAAAAAAAAAAATGGTTTTTTTAAAAAAAGAAAATCACCTAAATTTCCCTTCACCTTTCCTGGAAACAGATACGAATTTACAAAAAAGGGGGACGGATTAAAAAGCACATGAGTGCTTTTCCCATTATCCCGATTTAAAAGAAAAATAAAAAAATAAAAAAAATTCATTTGGCGGGGGGGGCACACTAAAAATTTTTGAACCATTCCCCCATCCCCTCCCTGGGTCCTTCTTTCTGATAAACTTCCACTCAAGGCAATCCACTCTTGATTTGTTTTCCCCACGTTTTCTTTCTCCCTTTCGTTCCTCCTTGTCTGTTTGTTCCTGTAGGACTTTTGGCCCAGTCCAGTTTTCGTGGACTCCCCCAAGGGTTTTGTTGGGATCAATCCAAATTAATGGGAAAAAAAGGTAAAGGTGTCCCAAAAATATTGGTCGGGGGGAGCGGGCATCAGAGACCTCAACCTCGGGGGCCGCTTTGAAGTGGCGCCCTTCCCCTTCCCCGCTTCTTTCCCTTCCCCTGGCCCAAAGGGGAGGTACCATTAACAGCGGGATGAACGGGGGGACTATACTAAGCCAAGCGGCGAAGGGTCACCCATAAAGGGGAGACCTCAACGCCTAAACCTTTAATTTTGAAAAACAAAATACTCTGACCCTGAATTTTCCCCCCAAAAACCATTTTTAAAAAATAAAAAAAAAAAAAGAAAGAAAAAAGATGGTTTCATGGAGTGGGGATGTCTAATGTCTCTGTCTGTACATTCGATAATTATGGTTTATAGAAAATTTTTCCGCCCAAAACCGACTCGTCTTTTTTTTTTTTTACGTGCTTTTTAAACTACAGATTTTTGGGAGTTTTTGTAGGAAGTTTTGAATTCGTTGCCACCTGAAACCTTGCAGAGAGAGAGAGAGAGAGAGAGAGAGAGAGAAGAGAGGGGAGAGGAAGAGAGAGAGAGAGGGGAAGGGGGTGGTCTGGGTCATTGATATATAATAAGTAAGGGTTTTGGCGTGCGTCATCCTGTTTATCTCCCTCCCGCCCTCTCCTTCTCTTTTCCTCTCTCACGCTGCTTAGAAATGTCCGGACTTCATTGTTTGTCTGTGTTGTTAATGGGTTTTATGTTTAGTGTTATAAACCCCCCCCCCCCCCCCTCCCCAACCCCAAACCCCTTTTCCCCTTTTTTAAGGGGCAAAAGTTTTCCCGCAATAAATTCGTTTTTGTGGTTGTTGTTGTTGTACGGGGTATGATTTAAAGGGGTTTTATTAATTATTGTGAATTTGTGTGGAGGGGTTCCCCCCCCATTTCCCCCTTGTAAAATGGGCTTTTTTGCTTGACACAAAAAAACCCTTTTTGTCATTTTTCTTTTGCCTGTCTTTTTCGTCTTTCGGTTAAACCGCATATCTTTCCTCATAAATTCTTTTTACCCCCGCGGGCGCCCACCCAACACACACACAAAACACAACACACACAAAACACAACACACCCAACCCAACCCCACAAACATACCCCACACACACACAACAACACTTTCACACACACCCCCAAAACACACCAAAACCCCCCATACACACAACCACAACACACACACACAACACAACACACACACACCCCACACACCACACAAAACCACACACACACACCCCAACACAAAACCCCACACACAACACCACAAACACCCACCCCTTTCCCGGATGAAAAAAACCGAGGTTTCCGTGTTCAAAACCATGCAGAACTTTGGGCGCCCCACGTTAAACCCTTTCCGTTTTTCGGAAGATTTGCCATTGGTGCCGGTGGGAACAGAGGGCAAAATTTAAAAAAACCGCATGCCAGGGGGACGGGGTTAAAAAAAAGCACATGAAGCTTTTTCCAATTACCCCTCGATAAAAAGAATTAAAAAAAAAACCCACAACCCCCCACACTCACTCCCCACACAACAACAACACACACAAACCACACACACACACACAACACACACACACACAAAACAACAACAACAAAAATTTTACACACAAACCCCCCACACACAAAACACAAAAACACACACAAAACCCAAAACACACACACACCCCAACAACCGCGTTTTAAACCGGGCCCTCCAGAAAAGTTTTAAAATTGCATAAAAAACCCCGCATACTTGATACACAAATATATAAAATCCGTTTTTATATGCAGACTCACATAGGTTCTTGGGGGTTGGTGCCAAGGGAGGGGGGAGGGAGGGGGGAAGGTCGAGAGAGGAGAGGAGAGAGGAAGAGAGAGGAGAAGAGAAAAGAGAGAGAGAGAAGAAGGGAGAGAAGAGGGTAAAAGGGAGAAAACCGGACAAAATGGGGAATCCCGAAATTTTTTATTTTTAAAAGGGCCCTTTGGCCCCCTCTTTAAAGGGTTTTTGTGAAATAAATTTAAACTTTCCAAAACTTTGATAGGAAACATTTATAACCGAAAAAATAATCCCTAAAGACGGGATAGTTTTTCAAAATTTTAAATACAAAAAAAATTGCTAGTTGTTTTAATGCTTTCTTATAGTAGATGACAAAAAAAAACAAAGTTAAAATGGAAGGACAGAAAAATATTTTTGCGGTATCAATAAATTTTTGGGATCATTTAACATAGGACAAAATAATACAAAATAAACTTCTTTTACGACGACCCTTAAAAAGGGAAAAAGAAAACTTTTTAAACAGGGGTTGTCTATAGCGAAGATTGTTGGCAAAAAGAATTCAGACCACCAAATCTAAATTTTGTCATATTTTTTAAGATGCCCTTTCCCATGTTCATTACAAAAAAATTCGGAATTTTAAAATAAACTAAGCCTTTCCCAAACAAAAGGGATCATCCCCCTAATATGATAAAACCCAACTCCTGTCCCCACAATCATCAATCTATTGCGCAGAAACCCCCGTAAAAAAACAAAGCCCAGAGGAGAACAGAGAGAGACAGTTTGGGTTTTGGGGAATTTGTTTATTCATTTTAAGGGCCCTTTTGCCCCAAATTTAAAGGGGTGATTACACGGGAAATTTTAAATTTTAAATCATCAACTTTACAACACTTTAACAAACCTTTACTAATTCCCCCTGATCGTAAATTTAAAAGAAAAATTTATAAGTAGTCGAAAATTTGGGGACAATATTTGTTCATAGATGACAAAAGTAAACAAAAGACGAAAAGGCAAGGGTTTTTGAAAAATTTTCAAGGGTAAAAAACCGGCTCTTGTTACGGAATCGGACAACCCCAAATCCTTGAAAGGGATTTCATCCTTTTTCCCAGTTTTTACAAATGGACAAGTCAAACCCAAATTTCAAAAACATTTTTTGGTACGTTTTGGGTGTGAACTAAATTCTGAAATCCCAAATCAAAACCCTGGTATAAAAATTTTCAAATTTTTGGGTTAACCATTTTAAATGTTTTCCCCTTTTATGAACCCAAAAAAATTTTTCTAAAATTCAAAAATTAAATTTTTGTTAACGGGGAAAACCCCCAAATTTTTTCCCTTTCCTTAAGATCAATCTTTTTTTAAATTTGGAAAAAAACTTTTTTAACCCTTTTTGAAACCTCCATTTTCCCATAAACCCCAAAAAACCATTTTCGTATAAAACTACAACAAATTTATTTGAAAACCCAGTTTCTTTTCCCTCTTAAAACCAACTCATAATTTTTTTTTTATAAGTTTTTTTTTGGGTAATTAACATCTTTCCATCACTACTAATTTTAAACCCAATAACAAATACAGCTTTATAACAGAGGGGTTTTATAAATAATATCTTTTCGTTTTCCCAAAAACGAAGTTTTTTTGGGGTTTCCCCCTTTAAACCCCCCGGGAAATTTTTTTCAATGAAAAAACAATATACTTGTTCACACTGACGGCTGCATTATCCGCCCCAAAAAATTCTCCCCCATAAAAAGCAATGGGTTTAAACCCTTTGTAATCAAACAGTTTTAAAAACAATTTTAAGCTGCTATTATTCAGGGATCGGTTTTGTTTTCTCATGATGCATAACGCATTCTTCCCTTTTCTATTTAAAACGTTACTTAAATGTTTAAATAATTCCCTTTAGAAAAAAAAAACCCCCAAAAATTTGTATGCCTTTACCACAGGAATTTAAAAACCATTGTTTTCCCTTTTTTCCCTTGGGGGAAAAATCGCCCCCTTTTCTAAATACAAATTTTTTTACTTTTTTTTAAATTTCCCCTCAAAACCAAAAAATGTGCCTTTTTTTTTGTAAACTATTTAATTGGGGGTTTTTAAAAAAAAAAACTTTTCACTAAAAAAAACTAAATAATTTTGCTAAAAGCAAAATGAAAAAAATAAAAATAAACGTTAGAAAAAAGCCCCCTGTCTTTTCCCAATTTTCCCAAAAACCTCAGTAGCAATTTTCATTGATGAAAAAGGGAAAAAAAAAATTGGATACCCAAAAGTCACCCTTTTTTTACACCATAAGTACAACAATTAAATCTGTCGGTTTTGAAAAACCCCCTCTAACTTTTAAATTTAAAATTGTACCTACTTTGATACAGTTTAAAAAATTTTAAAACCCTTTTTCCCTTTTTTTGAAAAATTTTTCCAAAAAATAACCCCCATTTTTAAAAAAATTTAAAAAACCATTCAAATCTTGAAAACTACTATAAAATTTTTTCCCAAAAGAACTGTTTTTGAACAAAAAAACAAAAAAAGTGAAAATGTGTTTTAGTAGTTGAAAATTCCCTTTTTAAAAACCCGCTTGATGTTCTCCAGTATATTGTTTTCCCAACCCCTTTTTTGTAACGAAGGTTTATGATTTTACTATAAATTTATTATAATTACTTAAAGTAATTTCCTCAAAAATTATTAGGTTTTTTAAATTTTCACCTTTTTTTTACAAAGGAAGAACAAAGCCTTCGTCCTTTTTTTGGGGAAAAAAACCTTTTTGAAATAAAGCATTGAAAAACAATACCAAAAAATCAATAAAATTTTTTCACCTTTCATTTTTAAAAAAATTCTCCAATAATCCCTTGGGCCAGTTTTCTGTTCTTTAGTTTTTAAATGCTTTAAAATGGGCCCCCTTCTTTTGAAAAAGGTCGGGTTTTTAAAAAGGGTTTTTCAAATCATAAAAATGCAATAAACTTTTCATGTGTTTTTCCCTTTTTAAGTGAAATTTTTTTAAAAGGATACCCCCTCCCTCAACGTTAAAAATTTTTCAAAAAATTTTTTCTTTAAAAAACATTTTCGCACATTTGTCCCAAAATTTCTTTTTTATCTCGAAAATGAAGACAAAGGGTTAACTAACAAGCCTTTTTATTTTGTTTTTCCTTGGCTTTTAAAATGTGTTTTTTTTTCTCTCTTCCTTTCAAAAGCAAAAAAACATGTCGACTACTGCATCACTTGGGAAGGGCCACACTTTAAAAAATTTTATTTTTAAATTTTTCCCGGCCATTCCCGGATTCACTATCAAAACCCGTTCATCCTCTGTCGGTCCCGTCTTGTTCAAAATTGTTTTTTTCATACAACCAGCATTTTGTATCAAAACAATGGGTTTAAAAAAAGTTGAAGCTTCGTCAATATTTTTGGTCAATAAGGCTTACAGCTAGTTCAAAAATTTTCTGGTTTTTCCCCATTTGCATTAATTAAATAAACGGTTTTCCCTTTTTTTTTTTCAAACCCCCAAAAATTAATTTTCGGGTTTGGTTTTTTATTACCGATATTCGGGTTCCCCTCTTTTTGTCACAAAGGCTTAAAGTTCCAAAAATTGATCTGACTCAAATCGTTTTTTAACTGTAAGTGGGTAGAGAGTTAAAAAAAAAAACACAAAACTTGACAAATTTTGAAATATTTATTTTAACCCCTACTGCCGGAAACTGAATGTATTATGCAACCAAAAAGGGCGCCCTCACATCACCATTAAGGGTTTCATAAATTTAAAAATTCCCCATAAATTCAACAGGCGTTTTTCCATAAGAATTTTTTTCCCTTTTCGAGACTTTTGTTATAATTTACTGGTTTGGGTTTTTGTATTAAAACAATAAAAATTTCATTTGACACATTTGTTGGGGAACTTTAGTGGTTTTATATTGAAGTCACCCGACAAAACAAGAAATACAACCCCATTTCAGCAAAAAAGCAGCAAAAAATTTTCCCCTTTCTAATACCCCAAACAACATCAAAATAGGGAAAAAAGGGAGACCCTCTGGGGGAAATTACAAAAAAAATACAAAAAATCTTTCCCCAGTGTTCAACATTCCTTTTTCTATTAGGGGAAAACCCAAAATTTTTTGGGGAAATCAAAATTTAATTCACTGAAAGTTTTTAAGCATAACTTTCTTTTTGAGAACACAATACCAAGAGGGACGACCTTGTTTAGTAAAAACCCAAAGAGATTTTTTAGTTTAAATTACCTAATCATTGGGAAAAGTTTGGGAAATGAAATGTTTTCCCAAAAAAAATTTTTAAAAACAAATTTTAAGTCAAAAAAACTAAAGTAAAAAAAAAATATTTTACGTAATAAAAATATAAACCATTAAAATTCCATTGCAAAATTTTGGGAAAACTTTTTTTTTGAGGGAAGGGAAGGGAAGGGAAAGGGGTGTGTTTTTAGGAAAAGCCCAGAGAGAGACAGAGAGAGAAAAAGCACGGAGAACGAGAGGAAACAGAAAGGAGAGGGGGAGAGAGAGAAGGGGAGAGAGAGAGGAGGAGAAAGAGAGAGAAGAAGAAGTCCAGATTTTTTCAAAAAAGGACATAAAGTTAAGTTTAGTAATTTTACCCTTCCCCTAGTTTCACGTGCCGGGGGGGCCCCCAGGGAAAATTTTTTTAACCACTTCCTCCACCCCACGCCCCGGTCCCCCTTTCTTTCCGTAAAAAATCGTTCCCTAAGGTACCACCATTCCCCCACTCTCTGATGTTGGGTTTTTCCCCTGTTTTTCGCTGCCTTTCTTGTTTATCCCCCCTTGTTTTGTTCCCCGTTAGGGGGAATTTGGCCAATCCAGGCCCTTCGTGCCTTTTTATTTTCCCTTTCATTTATTTTTATTTCATTTATTTTTAAAAACTTTAAAAACACGAAGGAAAAAAAATTTTTCTGCGTAAAGTTGGGCTGCTTCCCCCGGGGAAGCGCCCTCGCACAAAAACGCGCCACCCTTTTTTTTTTTTTGGGCGCAACTGTATTTTTTTTTCCCTATAAAGTGGGTTTTTTTCTAAGAATTTTGCCAGGGGGAATCTCTTTTGGTGGGGTTTAAAAAGGCGCTGAATAAATTTTTTGGGAAACACACGGGACCCCGGTTAAATTTTCATCCGAAAGACTAGCGCCCAGACCCCCCATCATGGTCTAAGGGGGGGGGAAAAAGTTTCCGGGGGGCAGACGGGTTTCGAACCCCGCCCCACTTTCCCGGCCCGGGAAATTTTGCTTTTAGCAGGCGCGTTACCCCTAAACCGATTCCTTTGGGGGTATCCCCCTAAAAAATCTGAAAAAAATGCTAACGGGAAAGACGGGGGAAAAACCCCCTTTAAAGGGGTGGTTAAGACCGCCCCGTGACTTAAACCCATGGTGTCTTTAATCTGGGGGGATCCGGGCAGAGGGGTTGGAAGGGGAAAAAAAGAGTGGTTTGTTTTTTTAAAAAATCTTCCTCAATTGTAAAATCAAAGGTTTAAACTCTACCCCGGCTGTAATTTCCCCTCTTTTTTTTATATTATATCTATTATCAAATTATTTATTAACATCTATCTATCTATCATTCCCAATCTATTATTATCTATTTTAACAAACTATCTATCTAAACTATCTATCTTTCCCATTATTATCTACCATTCCCCCAAAGGGGGTGGGTGGGTGGGGAAAAAACACATGATTTTATCCTTATCCTCGAAAAAAAAGAATTTTTCTTAACTATTTTAATTTTATTCTATCTAAAATTTTTTATCTATCTATCAAATTTTCTATCTATTATCTATTTCTTTTTATTTTTTCTATCTTTTTTTATCTTTTCATCTAAACTTAAATATCTTTTCTTCCAAAAAAAAACACATATTTTTCTGGGGAAATTTTAAAGTTCGAAACCCTATCACAGAAAATGATGTGGCTTTCCCACCCCCCCCCCCATCTTCTGCCCCTTTTTTCCCCTTCCCCCCCCTGCCCCCCCCCTCCCCCCCCCCCCCCCCCCCCCAAAGCATTTTATTGTGCTATATGGAAGTCAAAAAAAATTGCGAGCACATAAATTTTTAAATTTTAATTTCACCCCCTTTATGAAAGCGAAAATTTAAAAGCCCGCTTAAATTTTCGGGAAAACTCTGCAAAATGGTGTTGTCTCTCGGGCCTGATAAAATAATGCCGAAATATATCAAGAAAGTGCGGGATGAACTTTCAAGTTGTTTCAAAAATCAATTGTACTATTTTTTTCTCTCTCCCTTTCCTTTTTGCTAAAGGTCCGAGGTTCACCAATGGTGATGGGTTGTTTTTTTGTGTGTGTGTGCGCGACTGTTTTAAAATTAAAAAAAAAAATTATTATTTTTTTTTTATATATTCTTGTATATCGAGGATAATGGAATACGCACTCATGTGCTTTTTTTTTTTTTTACATCCAGTCCCCGTGTGTATGCAGTTTTGTGAATTTTTTCATCTGTTCCCACCGGCACACAATGACCTACTCTTACGAAAAGCGGAACAGGATTTAACGTGTGCGCAAGATGTTCTGCGTGCGTTCGCAACACGGGGCCTCGGTTTCTAGTCTCATCCGAAGGACTTTTGAGGAGAGAGGAGTCTGCACTGATGTTAACTCCAGGGGAAAATATCCCCTTGAACGGGAATCGAAACCGGGTCGTCAGATTGCGAGCGCAATGTTCTAACCACTAGGCTATCCCGTTCCCATCCCTTCCCGTTTTTGCCCCTCATTAAAGGTAGCTGTATTGCGACTTCGGGGGATGAAGTCTAAACGCAAGTCTGGTGTGGATACATGCGTTTTTCGGGGTTTTGTGTCATATTCAATTGTGCTGTGTTGTGTTGTATTGATTTGTATTGTATTGTATTGGATTGTATTGTAGTAGGGGGTTTTTAGGCGTTAGATTTTGGATACTAAGCAATATTGTAATGTGTTTTGTTGCAATGTGGTGTTTTGGTTTTAATTTGTTGGAGGTTGTTGTGTTATTGTGTTATAATATCGCAGGAGATTTTTCCAGTGTGAACCTAAGCTGCTCAATTTTAAAGAAATATCGTATTGTATTGTATTGTATTGTATTGTATTGTATTGTATTGCATTGTATTGTATTGTATTGTATTGCATTGTATTGTATTGCATCATCACGGGATATTTATCAGCCTGAAATTTAGCTGCTCATCTTTAAAGAATAATTGCATTGTATTGTACTGTATTGTATTGTACTGTATTGTAGTGTACTGTATTGCATTGCATTGTATTGCATTGCATTGCATTGCATTATATCGTGTTGTTTTTCAATGTATTGCATTGTATCGTGTTGTATTGTATTGTATTGTTTTGTATTGTATCATCAGGGGATATTTATCAGCCTGAAATTCACCTGCTCATATTTAAAGAATACTTGCATTGCATTGCATTGTATTGCATTGCATTGCATTGTATTGCATTGCATTGCATTTTATTGCATTGCATTGTATTGTATTGCATTGCAATACATCG
>CM054159.1:35247027-35259527 GCA_028751875.1 Rapana venosa | reverse complement strand
TTTTGTCCCCGTCTCCCTGTTCCCTATTTTGTCGGGCCCCCGGGCTTCTCCTGTCAGTCAGTCTGTCTGTCTCCCCCTGTCAGTCTTCGCCACCAGCCAAACCCCCGTCTGGGCTGTCTCTCTGTCCCTTTTTGTCTGTCTGCCAGGGCCCCGTTTCCCCCTCTGTCCGGGCTTTCCTGTCTTCTGTCTTCTTCCAAAAATGGCCCGTCATCAGCGCTACCCCGTGCAAAAAAACCAGGGGGGGGGGGAATAATTTTTATCATCAGGAGAAGAAAAAAGTGCTTGTGGGGGGGCCCGGTTTTTTTTTTTTTCCCTATTTTTTTCCCTTTTCCCCCAACAAATTTTTTTTTTTCTTTCCACCCCAAACCTTTTTTCCCTTTGTTTTTAACCCCCCTCCCTTTTTTCTTTTCCCCTCTCCCCCCCTTTTTCCCTTTCCCTTCCCCCCCTTTTTCCCCTCTCTCTCCTCCTCCTCTCTCTCCCCCAATCCTCTCCCCCAAATCATCCCCTCTCTCTTTTCTTTTTTCTCTCTAAACTCTTTTCCCCACTCCCCCCTTTTCTCTCCCCTCCTCCCCCCTCCTCTCACTCTCTCTTTCTCTCTCTCTCACCCCCCTCTCTCACTCCTCTCTCTTTTTCCTCTCTCACCTCTCCTCTCCCCCTCCCCTCTCTCCCGTCTCTCTCCCCCCTCTCTTTCCTTCTCTCTTTTCACTCCTCTCTCCCCCTCCCCCCTCCCCTTCCTCCCCTCTCTCTCCCCCATCTCCTCTCTCTCTTTCTTTTCTCTCCTCTTTTCTCTCTTTTCTCACCCCTTTTTCCTCTCCTTTTCCTCTCTCATTTTTCTCCCCCTCTTCCTCTCTCTCCTCTCTCCTCTCTCTCTCTCTCTCTCTCTCTCCCCCCAAGTCGGCTTGGAATTTCGTTTCTTGTCTTTTCCTACTCGCTCCCTTCCTCCCTCTCCCCTCACTCCCCCCCCCCCCCCCCCTCCCTTCCCCCCTGTTCCTGTTTTTGTTTTTGTTTTCCGTTTTCTTCCATTCACTTGTTTTGTGGTGTGTGTGTGTGTGGGGTGTGTGTGTGTGTGTGTGGTGTGTGTGTGTGGTTGTGGTGTGGTTGTGGTTGTGTGTGTTGTGTGTGTGTGTGTGTTGTGTGTGTGTGGTTGTGGGTGTGTGTGTATGTGTGGTGTGTGTGTTGGTGTGGTGTGTGTGTGGTTGTGTGTGGTGGGTTGTGTGGGGTGTGTGGGTGTAGTGTGGTTTGTGTGTGTGGTGGTTGTGGTTGTGTGTTGTGTTTTGTTGTGTGTGTTGTGTGTGTGTGGGGGTGGGGTGGTTGTGCGTGTGTTGTGTGTGGTTTTTGTATGTGTTGTGTGTGTGTGGTTGTGGTGTGGGTGTTTTTGTGTGGTTTGTTGTGTGGTTGTGGTTGTATGTGTGTGGTTGGGTTTTGTGTGTGTTGTGTGGTTTTGTGTGTATTGTGGGGGTGTGTATTGTGTGGTTGTGGGGGGTGTGTGTATGTGTGGGGTGTGGGTGTGTGGTGTGTGTGTAGTGGCTGGTGGTTGTTTGGGGTGGTTGTTGTTTTGTGTGTGTGTGTGGTTGTGTGGTGTGGGGAGTGTTGGTGTGTTGGTGGTTGGGGATGTGTGGTTTTTGTATGTGTGTTTGGTTGGTGTGTGTGGTTGTGGGGGGTGTATGTTGGGGGGTTGGTGGTGTGTGTTGGGGGGTGGTGGGGGTTGGTGGTTTGGGGGTGTTTGGGGTGGTGTGTTGGGGGTGTTGTTGTGGTTGTGTTGTGGTGGTGTGTGTGTTTGTGTGGTGTGGTGGGGGTGGGGGGTGTGGTGGTGTTGTTTGGGGTGGGGTTTTGGTTGTGGTATGTGGTGTGTGTGTGTGTGGTTTGTGGTTGTTGTGGTATGTGGTGTTGTGTTTGTGGTGGTGTTGGTTGTGTGTGTTTGTGGTGTGTGTGTGGTGTGTGTGTGTGGTGTGTGTGTGTGTGTGTGTTGTGTTTCCCCGTCCATATCTCTAAACTCACTGTGGTTTGTGTTGTTTATGTATTGTGTATGTTTAGTGAGTGAGTGAGAGAGAGAGAGGAGAAGAGAGAGAGAGAGGAGAGAGAGGAGAGAAGAGAGAGAAGAGTGAGTGCGTTTTGCGGGGTTTTTCAAACCCATGTCCCTTTTTTTCTTCTATCTTTCGCTTTCTCTGGGGTGAGGGCTTGTTGTTTTGTTGTTTCGGGGTTTGGGGTGTATGTTGTGATGTGTTTATTGTGAGTATGTATTTTGTGTTGGGTGTTGTGTGTGTGTTGGGGTGTGTGGGTGTGTGTTGTTTTTCTCCCTTGTCTCTTTTTTCACTTCGTTTTTTCTTGTTGTTTGTGTGTTGTGGGTGTGTGTTATTTGTTGTTGTTTGAGTGTATGCGCGCGCGCGGGTGTTTGTGTGATGGGGAGTGTGTTTGTTCCCCATGCTCTACTGCCTCTTGCCTGTGTTGTGTTGTTGTTTGTGTGTGTGTGGTTGTGTGTGTGTGGTTTGTGTGTGGGGGTGTGTTATGTGTGTGTAGTTTTATTTTTTGTTGTTCTTTTTTTTTTGAAGAAATGAATCAGCAAAAGTGTTGTTTTTTTTACATTCATTTATGCGGTTTTATAAATCTTGTCACCTTTCCCCCCGGCACCAAGGGCCCTTTTTTCAAAAAACCCGCGCACGCACCACGCACGCACCACCACATACACATCCCTCCCCCCACACTACACCCTCCTCCAATACACACACCTTCCCCAACACACACACACACACACAACACACAAAACACACCACACACACACCCCCCTCTCTCCTCATCTCCTCCCCCCAACACAGACACAGACCACACACACACCACACAACACACCCCACAGCGCGCGCCGTGCGCCCACACTAGGAGGAAAATTACAAAAAGACATATGAAAAACACACACACCCTCCTCCAACACCCTCCCCCCCCCAACACACACACAACCACACACACCACACACACAAACACCAACCCACACCACCCCAACACACCCAAAATTTTAAAATTAACTTTAAAAAATTTGGATGTTATTCAATCTCTTAATAATAGGAAAACATCATAAAATAATGCTATTTCAACCCAAATGCAAAAAATTTACCAAAAACTGGGTTCTTTACTACAAAAATTATTTCACATGCTGGTTAAATGTAAAACCCCTCTTTTTTTGGAAGCATCTATTATATCCCCCACTAAAACAAGGAAATTAAAATGATCAAAAAGCTATAACCTTGCACTTTCACACACACTGGGAAAAATTTATGGAAAAATTTTTTAAATAGATAGGATTTTTTGGGAAAAAAAAAAATTGTCCCATTAACAAGCAGGATTGAAAAGGGAAAATCCCAAAACATTTATTAAGTGATTTAAAAAAACTCTTTTGCCGAAACAAAATTTCCTTGCAGTTTTTACATAAACAAACTTTGACAATTTGGCATGCTAGATTGTTTATAAAAAAATTAAGGGGCAGTTTATTTTTTTATTTTAGAAATTTTTTAAGGAAGAAGATTAGAAAGGTTAAATAAATTTTTCCACACTTTAATTTTTTTACAAATGGGGAACCCACCCAAAGGGGTCTGTATTGGCCCCATTTTTTTTTTTTACTTCAGATACCCTGAAAGTGTCTATAATTTTTTCTTGTCCCAAAATGCGAGACCTTTGTATGTGGAAAAGGTAACAATGAAAAGTAAAAACCAAAAAAACATTGACTTTTTTAGAAATTATATCACTTGGAGTTGGAAAAAATTTTATAAGAAAAATGGTGGAAAAGGGGTTAGGTTTTTTCAAACAAAAAGACACGGTTGTGCTTTTTAAACTTTGTCCCTGCCTCCTACATTTCCTTTTTTTTTAAAAATTTGGGGAAAAAATTTTCTGGATTATAAGCCTATGGAAAAAATTTTTTGGGGTATCATACTTACTTAAAAATTTAAACATGGCATTTCACATCAAATATCTTTGAACAAGGCAAGAAAATCTGAATGTTTTAAAAGGGCAATTATTTGGCAAATATGGGCAAAAAAATTTTCTTTAGAACAAAAAAGCATTTACCCAATATCACTGGTCCCCCTTAAACTAACATAGGGGCAAAAATTTAAATTCTTTAGTCCCCCCAAAAAATCTTTTGAAAAAAATTTCCCAAACCCTTAATTGTAAATTTTTCCCGGTTTGGGTTTTGGGAATTTCCCGGGTTTCATCCCGCCCCCTTCTTTAGGCACTATAAAAGAAATAGGAGTACTACCTTTTAAGGGGAAATTATCGTAACTTTACCCCGTTTCAAAAGAATTTTAAAGAATTTTAAAAATTTTGAAAAAATTTTGGGAAATCGGAAATTTAAAATAAATCCGACTTAGATTTCCCCCAATAAGCTAAAAATACTCTTCTTTTGTCCTTTTAGAAACTTACATTTCCGATATTTTTCAAAAGCCCAAGTATAAATCCAAAAAACTGAAAAAAAATCCACACCTTTTTAGCACCTTGTCCAAAATGGGAATTTTTTTTTTTTTTAAAAAGGGGCCAGTTTTTTTGATATCTACCATCTCTTTTTAAAAAAAAAGAAGAAAATGACGTATTCTAGGCTCTTATATAAAATTGCCCTGGAAGAAACTTATCCTTCTCATCTAAATATACACTAACGGATCCCTTTTTTAAAAAAAAAGGAAGCGGGGGCCCGGGCATTCATATTCCAGTTTTAAAAGGTTTGAAAATCCTATCACATCGGCAAAAATCTTCCCCATCTTTACTGCAAAACTTACTCTTTTTTGATGGCTTTGTATTTTCCCGCTTGATTTCCCCAATACTTTTTTTGCAGATTTTGTTCTTGTTGATTCTAAATCTGCATTACAGTCTCTAAGTAACTCCGTCACCCGGACCTTTAAAGGGCAAAACTTTTCCCCTAAAATTTAATTTTTTGGGTTTAAAATTTTCTAATTCTGGGGGGTTCGAATGTTACTTTCTGTTTGGGTTCCATCTCATTGGGGGTTTTTAAATTTTAATGAAAAAGTCGACAAAGCTCCCAAAAAAGGCAGAAAAACATGATAGTTTAATTAACTGGTTTAGAAAATTCCTCTTTCTTTTCATAAAGGGTTATGCTTTGCTTCAAAAATTTTTTGCGGGAAACATGTAAAAAAAGAACAGGAAAGGGGGGTTTATCCCCTGCAACTTGTTCAGTTCTGGATCTTGAAACCCTTCTTGTACTCATACGGCTTTCGAAAATCCGTACTAAAAAAATTTTTTTCCTCAAAATCTAAAAGATTGAAATTAAATCCCCTTTCGAGCAAAATTTTTAACCAAAAAAAACAATGTAAAATTTTGGTGAAAAATTTTTTTCCAATTTTTAAATTTTTTTTTGTATCAATTCAAGGTTTAAAAGCGTTTTTACCATCATTTTTAAAATAAGTCTCTGCAGGGAATTTTAACCAATCCAGAGTTATTATGTGAATAGCCTTGTCCCCCTGTTGCAAACCCCCGTATTCTCTTTTTTTTTAAAGTAAGAAACCCTCGGAAAAAAATATTTTGGGTTTTTTTCCCCAGCTGCCGTTACAATTTTTTTCAAAAATTGTTTTTTTTTCCCCAAATTTAGAGATTTTTCAATTGTTCGGGGGTTTTTTTTTTAATTTTTTTATTTCTTTGCCATGTTTTTTGCCCAACATAAATGTTTATATTTTTTGGAATAGTCTTTTAATGTGCATTCATAAACCAAAACGTATTTTTTCTAAATTAAAGCCCTTATCTCATTATGCGCCCCCCCCCCCCCCCCCCTTTCCCCCCCCCCCTCCATCGCTAATATCATTTAAGTGGAAAAAGACTAAAATTGGAAAAACACACAACCCAACACAAAAAACACACCCTCCCCCCACACCCCCCCCCCCTAACCCCCACACAACACACATAAAAACACCCTCCCCCAACACCCAGACACACCACATACACACACCCCCCAACCCCCCAAAACACCCACCCCCCCCCCCCAAAACCCATAAAAAACACACCCACACACACACACACACCAAAAAACCCCACACACACACAAAACACAAACACACACCACGCACGCGCGCGCCGCGAAAAGCAAAACACACACATAACCCCCACCCAAAACACACACAAACAAAACACACACACCCACATACACACACACCACAGAAAAAGCCCAAAAATCGATTGTAAACAGCAAACTAAGTAGAGAGCTTTGAAACAACAAGAAATATCTGGCGATGTAAATCTATATCAAATGCATGTTTTAATTTTAAAAAAAACAAAAACAACAAAAACAACAACAACACAAGCAATTAAATTGAACATCGAAATAAATCTAAAAAAAGAAAAGCAGAACACAAACCATGAAAGCCCCGCAATCAGTTTTTCCTTTTTTTGTTTTGTTTTGTTATTTTGTTTTTTTTGTTTTTGTTTTTTTGATAAAATATTCACATAGTGTAGGGAAAGGATTACGGGGGAAAAAGAGCGTCGCGGGCAGAGAAAGTAATCGATTTGAGTTACGTGTGTGTCCGTTTTTTACGTTTTGCTGTTCTCTGTCTTTCTGTCTCTGGGCTCTCCGGCCTCGTCTCTAGTCTCTCTGTCTCTATGTGTGGTGTGGGGTGTGTGGTGTGTGTGGGGGTGTGTGTGTGTGGTGTGTCTCGCTCCTGTCTCTGTATTGCTCTTGGGGGTGTGTGTTTTGTTGTGTGTGTGTGTGTTGGGGGTGTGTGTGTGTGTGTCTTTATGGGATCGGTGGTCTAAGGTAACGCCCCGTTTTAGAAACAAAAGTCGTGTCGGAAGTGTGGGGGTGGTTCAAACCTTTTTTGGGGGCCCAAAAATTTCCCCCCCAAACAATTAGACCAAATGGTGGCTGGGCCAAATCTTTCGGGTGAGAAAGAAAAAACCCAGGTCCCGTGTTTTACACAAAATTATTCAGCGCACGTAAAAGAACCCCCGGGTCAAGAGAGTTTTTCCCTGGCAAAATTCTTAGAAAAAAAAACCCCCTCTGAAAGGGGAAAAAAATACAGTTGCAGGGCAACCCCCCCTCAAAAAATCCACGGTGGCGCTGCTCTTTGGCGACGCGCTCATCCCCGGAGGGGCAGCCCCCAATTTTTACGCAGGGAAAAAATTGACTTAAAGTTGTATAAAAGAAATGAATGAATGGGGAAATTTAAAAAAGAAAAAAATAAATTTTTTGTGTATTTGTATGTAAAGTTGGGGTGATGTGTGTGTGTTCTGTGTGGGGTTTCGGGGTGGGGCGACGTGTGCGCGGGGCGTGTGTGCGTGTGTTTTTGTTTTTTTTTGTGTGTGTGTGGGGTGGTGTGTGTGTGTTGGGGTGTTTTTGGGCGAAAAGGGCCCAAAGGGCCGAAACAAAAATTTAAAAAGTTTTTTTTTAAAAAAACACTTTAAGTCGCCTGTTTTCTGTGAAAATGGTATCAAATAAAAACAACCAACCAACCAAAACAAAACAAGAAGAGCATCAACCACGACCACAACAGCAACAATAGCACTGCAACCACTAAAAAACAGCAATAATAAAAACAATGATGATATCACAAATAATGGTAATGAGAATAGGAGGACGATAGCCAAAAAAAATAAAAAATCAATAATAATAAGATTCAAGAAGAAGACTTACCAGTATCTTAGGTGGTAAAAGGTAAAGGTGTCCCATAACCTGTGCAGTCGTTGGGGAGCGAGGTGTCAGAGACCTCAGCTTCTCCAGGGGCCAGTATATTGAGGGCAGCGCCCATCTCCTCTCCCTCGCTGCTTTACCTTCCCTGACCCTAAAGAGGCCAGGTACCCATTTACAGCTGGTTGAACTGGGGTACTATACTGAAGCCAAGGCGCGCAAACGGCCGGTCACCCATCCAACTGGTAACCACGCTCAATGCTGCTTAACCCCATACTATAATTCAGAAACAGTGCAAGAATGCCACGTAACATCAGTTTTACCTAGTAATTATACACCCCGCCTCATAAGCATCACTATTAAGCGCTTTGATTTGTCAGTGCAAGATATAGCGCTATATAAATTCCATTTGTTATGTTAATTCAACAAAACACGCGCATGCACCGACACCCATGGATGTGCACAGCGTATGCCAGTTTTTGTGTGCTGTCCTCGTCCCATACACATTGTGTCCCAAAAGAAAAGGCGCATTGAAAATGATGTAAATGATATTATATGATATCCAGTGATTTTTTTGGACAATGTCGTGAATATGGGTTATCTTCAATAAGCAGTGGTGTTGGCAGTTTTGTGAATATGATGAATTAGTATTGAGTGGATTTGACAATGTAATGAATGTTATATATATATATAATATATATATATATATATATATATATATATATATATATATATATATATATGCCCGATAAGTTTGGCAAAGTCACACCTAAAAAATGTATTTTTGCCAATGATTGACAAGGTTGTAAACTGTACTAAGTGGTTTTTAGACAATATCACGAACACCACAAACAATAATTGATGGTTTAGACAATAATTATGATACATAACTATATTGATTCATTTCCAATAGTTGTGACAACATCATGAGTCCTATAAATCAATCACCAGTGGTATTGGTAATATTGTTCTAACAAAACAGTACGCAGTGGGTTTAACGTGATCACGAATATAATCGTAGGTATTAGGCTTTTACAATATCCTGAACGTTATAATCAATAGGGGTACGGAATAGCCAGTGGTTTTGACAAAATCATGAATATGACTTTTTAAAATATCATATTTATTGTTGTATTGTATACCACATTCACCCACATGAGATTTCCACGTTTGATGGTGCTGTTCTTCTCAGGGAGAGAGAGCGTCGCCACAAGAACAGCACCACACATTGTGTTTAAACTTCCCTGTCTGTATATGCATTTAGAATCTGCAAAAGAACACATTCCTGTCACAAAACGAAAGGAAGACAAAAAATGGATGACCCCAGAAATTCTAGGCCTAATGGAAGAGAGAAGAAAAGCAAAAGCAGACAAACAGAAATACAGAGAACTAGACAAACAAGTGAAAAAGAGGTGCAATGAAGCAAAGGAACATTGGATTAACACACAGTGTGTGGAAATTGAAGCCAACACCGGAATAAATAGCAAAACTATACACCAAAAGATAAAAGAGGTCACAGGGAAAAAAGTGTCAGCAAAAACAGGGTGCCTACGATCAAGAGATGGAGACATTCTTATGGAAAAGGAGAACATCCTCAACAGGTGGTCAGAATACATCACAGAGTTGTATCACGATGACAGAGGCCCACCACCTATCATCAGTAATGAAGATGAAGGCCCCCATATTTTTGAGGAGGAAGTTCAAAAGGCCCTCAAAAAGATGAAAAAGGGCAAGGCCGCAGGACCCGATTACATTCCATACGAAATGCTAACCGCTCTAGGCGAATTTGGAATCAAAGAAGTAACAAAACTTCTCAACACTATCCATGCTACAGATGAAATTCCAACAGACCTCAAAAAGTCGGTGTACATTGCACTACCCAAAAAACTAGGCACAGTTGAATGCGATCAGCACCGCACAATAAGTCTTATGACCCACCTCACAACAGTCATGTTACGAGTGCTGATGAACAGAATGAGAAATAAAATCCTACCTGAGATATCTGAAACCCAATTTGGATTTATGGCAGATAAAGGTACCAGAAATGCCATCTTTGCCCTGAGGACCCTCATGGAAACGGCGATTGAGGTACAAAAGGACTTGTACCTCTGCTTCATTGACTATTCTAAGGCATTTGACAAAGTAAGACATTCCGATCTGTTCGACATTTTACTAAGACATAACTGTGATGGAAAAGATCTTAGAGTGATCAGAAACTTGTACTGGGAACAAGAAGCTGCAATAAGAGTTGATAATGACTGCAGTGAGTACAGACCGATCTGTAGGGAGTGAGGCAGGGCTGCTTTTTTTTCTCCAGACCTCTTCAATATCTACAGCGAAATGATTCTAAAGGAACATAAAGCAGCTGAAGGGGTCAAAGTAGGAGGTCACAACATAAACAATCTAAGATATGCGGATGACACAGTGCTAATTGCTGACTCGAGGAAAAACTACAAAATATCCTTACAACAGTCACAATCGAAAGTGAAAAAAAAGGGCTCCAACGAATGCAAAGAAGACTGAGTGCATGGTAATCTCAAAACAGTCAGACAGCCTGTATGTAACATTTTTTGCAAAGGGAAAGAATAAACAAGTTTGCACCTTTAAAAACTTGGGCTTTTACAATAACTCCAGACGCCAGATGCGAAAACAGAAATAAAGAAGAGAATCGCTTTTGTCTAAAGACACATTCACCAAGATGAAGCCCATCTTTACCAAAAGAAATATAAGACTCAGCACCAAAATCAACACTCTGAAAGCCTACATATGGTCCATCCTACTGTACGGATGTGAATGCTGGACGCTGATAAAAGACCTCGAAAGAAGACTTGAAGCAGCAGAAATGTATATCAGAAGAATTATGAGAATATCATGGACTGAAAAGAAGTCAAACGAAGAAGTAATGGAAATGGCCGGGTACAAAAGATCCCTACTCAAAACCATCAGAAAAAGACAACTACAATTTTTTGGGCACATAAACAGAGCTGATGGAATAGAAAAGCAAATATTGACAAGGCACAAAAGACACAGACAGTTTGAATAGCTACGCAACGAGGAAAGAATCCCCCAACAATGAACTCATCAGGAGAACTGACAACAGAGAGGAATGGAAGGCCATGATCGCCGATGTCTGCAACAGACCTGGCACATGAAGAAGAAGTCTGTATATGCAGTTGTCTCCCCTATCAGAGTGGCTTTCTTTTTTTCTTCTTCTAAAAATAGAACTTTGCCAGGGATAACTTTCTTGTCGCAGTAAGTTCCTTTACGAGCGCTAAGCATGTGTAGCACACGGTCTCTTATCTTTTGCGTCTCATCCAAAAGACTAGCACCCTGACACCCCCCCCCTCCCCGAAGGTGTAGTAAATGGGAGAACAATTAGGCTGCCTACTGGGAATCGAACTCATCTCCTGTCGCTTTCTAGATGGGTATGTTATGTCTAGACTACCGATCCACCAACAAATAGTGGTTTTCACAATAATTATCATGAATGTTGTTAATCGGTAGCTGACGGTTTTGACAGTATTCTGTTTACATGGGGACGGGGTAGCTCAGTGGTCAGAACACTCACTTTCCCCCAGCCAATTTTTAAGCAGCATGGAGCGAGGTTACCACTTGGATGGGTGACCGTTTGCGCGCCTTGGCTTCAGTACAGTTCCCCCCAGTTCACCCAGCTGTAAATGGGTACCTGCCCTCTTTAGGGTCAGGGAAGGTAAAGCAGCGAGGGAGAGGAGATGGGCGCCGCCCTCAATATGCTGGCCCCTGGAGAAGTTGAGGTCTCTGATGCCTCGCTCCCCTACTGACCACATAGGTTATGGGACTCCTTTACCTTTACTTTTACAGTTGGTGAATCGGTGGTTTAGAGGTAACACACCTATCTTAGACAGTAAGAAGCGCTGGTTTGATTCTCGTGTGAGTCTGAGCTTTTCCCCCATCCACAAGACGTTGGTGGTCTGGGTGCTAGGCTTTTAGATGAGACAATAAATCAAAAAGTCCGCGTGCGCCCAAACACACATTCAGCGCACGTGAAAGGACCCACGGCGACAAGACAACTAGTTTTTTTGGGGGGCAAATTTCTGAATAAAACAAGCCGCTGTCATATGGAAATAAATATGCACGCAGACAGGAGAGGAATAAATGAAAAATGATGGGTGGCGCTGCTCTTGTGGCGGTACTCTCTCCTTGGGGGAAAGCAGCCTGAATTTCATGCAGGGAAATGTGCTGTGACTGAAAGTGGTATACACAAATGCACTGCAGTAGTTGTGTGTGTGTGTGTGTGTGTGTGTGTGTGTGTGTGTGTGTGTGTGTGTGTGTGTGTGTGTGTGTGTGTATGTGTGTTGTGTGTCTATGTGTGTGTGTGTCTGTGTGTGTGTGTGTATGTGTATGTGTGTGTGTCTAGTGTGTGTGTGTCTGTGTGTGTGTGTGTATGTGTGTGTGTGTGTCTGTGTGTGTGTGTGTGTGTGTGTGTGTGTGTGAGAGAGAGAGAGAGAGAGAGAGAGAGAGAGAGAGTTTTAATGTCTATGCACTAAAAAGTTATTTTAGACAGAATGTGTGTGTGTGTGTGCGTGTGGTGTGTGTGTGTGTGTGTGTGTGTGTGTGTGTGTGTGTGTGTGTGTGTGTGAGAGAGAGAGGAGAGAGAGAGAGAGAGAGAGAGAGTAGTTAGTTAGTTTTAAAGTCTATCCACTAAAAAGTTATTTTAGACAGAATGTGTGTGTCTGTGTGTGTATGTGCGCGCGCACGCGTGTGTGCGTGCGTATGTACATATGCGTATGTGTATGTATGTGTGTGAATATGTATGTGTACGTGTGTGTGCGTATGCGTGCGTGTGTGTGTGTGTGTGTGTGTGTGTGTGTGCGTGCGTGCGTGCGTGTATGCGGCGTGCGTATGTCCATAT
>CM054159.1:35239527-35242027 GCA_028751875.1 Rapana venosa | reverse complement strand
CATTGAATAAAACTTTGGCTTTTGCTGTCTCTGTCTATCTGTGTGTCTGTCTATATGTTTCTGTCTGTCTGTCTCTGTCTGCCTGTGTCTGGTTGTCTGTCTCTCTCTGTGTCTGTCGGTGTCTCGCCCTCTCCCACTCTCTTTCGCTCTTTCTCTGTATCTTCCTCTCTCCTTCTCTCTCTCTCTCTCTCTCTCTCTCTCTCTCTCTCTCTCTCTCTCTCTCTCTCTCTCTCTCTCTCTCTCTCTTCTTCTCTCTCTCTGTCTCTTCTTCTCTCTCTCTCTCTCTCTCTCTCTCTCTCTCTTTCTAGGTCTCTCTGTCTCTACCTCTTGGTCTCTGCCTCTGTCTGCCCCTCTCTCTCTTTCTCCCACCCTCCCTCTCTCTTTCTCCCACCCTCCCTCTCTCTCTGCTTTCAGACTGTGTATGCTCATGTCGTCTGCTAAAGAATGCATTAATTAATAAGCTACAGGCAATTCATTTTGTCTGTAGAGGGATTTTAAAATTAGAAACACTGTTATAGTTGAGCTATCCTTCTTCTTATGTTTGCGAAAGCTTCCTATGCAATAATATGTTGTGGACTGTTGATTATAGTCACACCACCCCTTTATGGGGTGCGAAGGCTTACATTGAATAAAACTTTGGTATTTGCTCTGTGTGTGTGTGTGTGTGTGTGTGTGTGTGTGTGTGTGTGTGTGTCTCTGTCTCTGTCTGTCTGTCTATTTCTCTTTGTCTGCTTCTCTTGGTCTCTGTCTGTCTCTCTGTATCTCTCTGTCTCTTGGTCTCTGTTTGTCTGTCTCTTTCTTTGTCTCTCTCATCTCTCAGTCTTTCTCGGTCTCTCTTTCTCTGTCTGTCTGTCAGTCTCTATGTCTCTCTCTCTCTCTCTCTCTCTCTCTCTCGATCTCTCTCTCTTCCCCTCTCTATCTCCCCCTTGTCTCTCTCTCCCCCCCTCTCTATCTCCCCCTTCTCTCTCTCTCCCCTCTAGCTCCCCCTTCTCTCTCTCCCTTCCCCCTCTCTCTTTTAACATTAGAAACACTGTTTGCTATAGTTGTGCTTTCATTCTTCTTTTGTTTGCGAAAGCTTCCTACGCAATGTGTTGTGGACTGTTGATTATAGTCACACCATCTCCTTCGTGAGGTGCTAAGGCCTATATCGAATAACACTTCGCATTTTCTGTTTGTGTCTGTCTGTTTGTCTGTTTGTGTCTCTGTCTCTGTGTCGATCTGTCTGTCTGTCTGTCTGTCTCTCTTTTTTCTGTCTTACTCGGTCTCTCTGTCTCTGTTATTATCTGTCTGTCTCTCTGGGTCTCTCAGTCTCTTCTTCTCTCTCTCTCTCTCTCTCTCTCTTCTCTCTCTCTCTCTCTCTCTCTCTCTCTCTCTCTCGTCTTCATCGTCTCTATGTCTCTGTCTGTCTCTGTCTGTCTGTTTGTCTCTCTGTCTCTGTCTGCCTGTCTCTGTCTTTTTCTGTCTGACTCTGTCTCTGTCTGTCTGTATCTCTCTGTCTCTCTCTGTGTCTGTCTCTCTTTCTCTCGTTTTCTTTGTTGTCATCGTCGTTGTTTCTCTCATCTCTCTCTCTCATATAATAATAATAATGATAATAAGAATAATAATAATAATATTAATAATAATAATAATATTAATAATAATAATAATAATAATAAATGGAATTTATATAGCGCTATATCTTGCAAAACAAATCAGAGCGCTTGCATTCATCCTACTTTAACACATGTAACAAGTTACAATTAATAGTTTTTACAAATTCAAATGTATACACACACGCTCGCGCGCGCACACACATGCACACCACGCACACACACACACAACACACACACACACACACACACACACACACACACACACACACCACACACACACACACACACACACCACACACACCACACAGCGCGCGCGCGCGCAAACACACACAGAGGCTGTGTACTTTGGCAGGGGGTGGGGGTTTCTCCCTTTCTTTCCCCCCCTCTCTCCCCCCCCTTCTCTCCCCCCTCTCTCTCCCCCTCCCTCTCCCCCATCTCTCTCTCAAGCTCAACAGGTTAATTCAGAATCAACATAATTACCTGTAGACATACGCAGTGAGAACTGCGGCAGACCGACAATGTAATCCTCTGCTCGAATAGGACCTTCACATAATAATTACCATCACGGCAGCTGGCGATTGTAGTGCATCCATCACCACATACATGATAGATGAGCAAGGGGGAAAGTTAGCAGTCACACCACAGTAATAATGATAATGATTGCAGCAGCAAAAGCAGCAGTAGCAACAGCAACAGTAACAGCAGCAGCAGCTGCAGCAGCAGCAGCAGCAGCAGTAGTAGTAGTAGTAGTAGTAGTAGTAGTAGTAGTAGTAGCAATAGTAGTAGCAGTAGCAGCAGCATTAGTAGCAATAGTAGTAGCAGTAGTACCAGCATTAGTAGCAATGGTAGCAGCAGTAGCAGCATCATTAGTAGCAATAGTAGTAGCAGTAGTACCAGCAGTAGTAGCA
>CM054159.1:35224527-35227027 GCA_028751875.1 Rapana venosa | reverse complement strand
GTACGCGCACGTTAAAACCTGATCCGGTTTTTTTGGAAGAGTAGGCCATTGTGTGCCGGTAGGAAAGGAAAGGAAGAGAAATTCTACAAAAGTGTATACACACGGGGACTGGATGTAGAAAGAACTGCATGCGTGCTTATTCCATTTGTCCTCGAAATAAAAGAATAAAATGAAAGATTAAAATGAATAAATTAAAAGAACACACACACACACACTCACTCACACACACTCACACACTCACTCACACACTCTCAAACACTTAACACACACACACACTCACATAAACACACACACACAACCATAAACATACACACACTCTCACATAGACACACACAACCAGACACACACACACACACACACACACACACACACACACACACACACACACACACACACACACACACCACTTCTTGATTATCTTTTTTTTTGTGTGAGGGCAGGATGAAAAAAAGTTGTATAAACTTAATCTTTTACCCTCAATAAAGATCTTTTTGACTTGACTTGACTTGACTTGACTTGACACACACTTTCGCACACACAGTCATATTGACGCACACTTACACACACACTTGCACACACACACACACAGACACACACACACAGAAACACAGACACAGACACAGACACACACACACGCGCGCGCACTGCTTTCATAATGATGTCGGCATTTGAGACAATTACAGGAGATTTGATGCCACATTCCACTCTCATTATCTCAAGAGCTGCTGGTATCGGTTTTCTTTGAATATCAATTGAGAGAGAGAGAGAAGAGAGAGAGAGAAGAGAAGAGAGAGACAGACAGAGAGAGGAGAGAGAGAGAGAGAGAGAGAGAGAGAGAGAGGTGTTGTGTGTGTGTGGTGTGAGAGAAGAGAGAGCTCGAAAGAGCTTGAGAGAGTAGAGAGATACACAATAGATAGATAGACACACAGATAGATAGACAAACAGAGACAGTGGAGAGACAGAGAGAGGGAGGAAGACAGAGTGAGTGAGTGAGAGGGGAGAGAGAGAGAGTGAGTGTGTGTGTGTGTGTTGAGCTTGAGAGAGTGGGTTTTGTTAGACAGAGAGAGAGAGAGAGAAAGTGAGAGTTTGAGAGAGAGTAGAGTGTGTGTGTGTGTGAGAGAGAGAGAGCTTGAGAGTATGTGTGTGTGTGTGAGAGAGAGAGAGAGAGAGAGAGAGAGGGGAGAGAGAGAGCTAGCTTGAGAGAGTGTACGTAGGACAGAGAGAGAGTGGGGAGGGGGAGGAGAGAGAGAGAGAGAGAGCTTTGGAGAGTGTGTATGTAGAAAAGAGAGAGAGAAGAGAGAGAGGAAAAAGAGAAGGGGAGAGAGAGAGAGCTTTAGAGAGGGGTGTATGTAGGACAGAGAGAGAGAGAGGAGAGAGAAGAGAGAGAGAGAGAAGAGAGAGGGGAGAAGCTTGAGAGATGTACTAGACAAAGAGAGAGATGAAGAGAGGAGAAGGGGAGAGAGAGAAGAGAGAGAGAGAGAGAGAGAGCTTGAGAGAGTGTGTATGTAGGACAGAGGGGAGAGAGGAGGAGAGAGAGAGAGAAGAGAGAGAGAGAGAGAGAGAGAGAGCTTTGGGGAGTGTATCGTAGGACAGAGAGGAGGAGAGAGAGAGAGAGAGAGAGGGGAGAGAGAGAGTAGAGAGCTTGAGAGAGGTGGTTGTAGGAAGAGAGAGAGAGGGGAGAGAGGGGGGAGAGAGAGGGGAGAGAGGAATGAAGAGGGGGGGGGAAAGGGGAGAGAGAGAGAGAGAGAGAGCTTGAGAGGTGTACGTAGGGGCAGAGAGAGGAGAGAGGAGAGAGAGAATGAGGAAAAGAAAAAGAAAAGAGAGAGAGAGAAGCTTGAGAGAGTGTTGTATTGTAGACAGAGAGAGAGAGAAAGAGAGAGAGAGGGGGAGAGAGAGAGAGAGAGAGGAGAGAGGGGAGAGAGAAAGAGTGAGAGAGAGTGAAGTGAGAAGTTTTTGAGAAGAGAGAGGGGGATGAAGAGAAAAAGGCTTGAGGGGTAGGTGGGAGGAGAGAGAGAGGAGGAGAGAGAGAGAGAGGAGAGAGATGGAGGGAGAGAGACAGACAGAACAAAGAAGAGAAAAAGAAGAAGAGAGAGAATAAGAAGAAGAGAAGGGGAGAGGAGAGAGGAGAAGACAGAGTGTGAGAGTGAAAAAGAAAAAGAGATTTAATTTTTTAAGAGAGGAAGAGAGAGAGGAGGAGAGAGGAGAGATAGGGAGAGAGAGAGCAGAGAGGAGAGAAGAGGAAGAGAGAGAGAGAGTTGAGAGAAAAGGGAAGCTTGAGAGAGAGAGAGTGGAAAAAGAGATGAGAGAGAGAGAGGAGAGAGATTGAAACAGAGTGAGAGGGAGAGGGGAGAGTGAAAAGAGAAAAGAGAAGGGGGAGAGAGTGGGGGAGAGAGAAAGTGTGGAGGGGAGAGAGAGAGAGAGAGAGAGAAGAGAGAGAGAGAGAGAGAGAGAGAGAGGGGGACGGACAGACAGACAGACAGAGGACGAGAAGAGAAAGAGA
>CM054159.1:35207027-35214527 GCA_028751875.1 Rapana venosa | reverse complement strand
GACAAGCCACACAAAATATCCATACTTATTTACTTACCTACTCACTCACTTCTTCCTTCCTTCCTTCCTTCTTCCTGCCTTCCTTCTGCCTTCCTGAATTATTTCCTTCCTTCCTTTCTTCCTTCCTGCCTGCCTTCCTTCCTTCCTTTCTTCCTTCCTGCCTTCCTGAATTATTTCCTTCCTTAATTACTTCCCACACCCACCCCCCATGCCTTTGTGAAACGTCTTGCCGTGAAGACTATGTATCATGCAGCAGAGAACAGTGGCATTTCCTCTGCTGTGACCATCACGCACTCTGCAGAAAACATCAGCGATTATTATTTTGGTTGGATGGGAGTAACAGGAGTCAGAAGCAGCAGACAACAGTTTATTTGATGAGTGGTGGGATATATGCCCATTAGACATTGTACAGCAGATAACAGCTATATAGTTTTGATTGGTTGGAAGAAAACGTCATGCATTATGCATGAAGTTATAACAAACTTTGATTGGTTTAAGGAAAACATCATGCATTATTCATGATTGTAAGAACATTTGCTTGGTTGGAAGGGAAAAAAATGCATTATTCATCAAGTTGTAAGAACATTTGATTGGTTGGAAGAGAGCGCCCATGCATTATGCATCAAGTATTAAGAAAATTTGATTGGTTGGATGTGGAGGTTCTGAATTATGCACCAGCAGTGGCCAGGGCAATGGTCATTTGTGTCCATTATTTAGAGGACACACGATAGATGGCTTCCCTGCAGGGACTGTTAAGTGTATTAATCTTCTCTCTTTGGTCTTTTGCTATCAGTCATTTGTTAGTGTTGAAGGAGAAACCGTGGGGAGGTACCTCCCTGCTCTATCCCATTTTCAACTGTCGTGGGTTTTCTTTAGTTCTGCACAAGTCCATAAACAACACAGGTCCGATTGGTCTAGAGTCTCCTCCGAAATACTTAGCATTCAGTTCAATTTTCCCGCCAAACTGGGAAGAAAGGACAAGGCTGGGAATAGAACCCAGAACCTCATAGTTTTACTGGTTTGGCAGGTGAATGTCTAAACCATCCTGCCATCTTCCTTCTTAAACCAATTTTCAATTGAAACCATTATGCACTCAGAAATACTAGCAATGTAGATCAGTGTTTACCATACCTTCAGCTAGTCTAACTTCCTCTATCAAGATGATGGACACTGACTACTTGACGTCAGTTCGTAATCTTATCTCAGGGACCTATAGAGGAACAGAGTCAGAATCAGTGAAACCTCCAGGGGAGCGAACACCCATTAGTTGGAAGACTCCGTTCTTGCCCATCCCACTCCTTCTACTCCCCATCACTATTACTTGGAAGAAGGGATTCGACATTCTACCAGATGAGCTATTCCTGACTGGACAACCCCTGGTTACAAGTAAGAGAGAGAGAGAGAGAGAGAGAGAGAGAGACGTAACTCATGGAGTTAACGACATAGCTGCTGGTTTTCCCTGGTGTTTGCGGAATGACAGGGGTCGATGTTCTGCCAGTTGATATTTTCTGATTCTGTGGTCATGTCTGTTATTGCAACTAGGACAAAGACATGGCTTAGGGAGAATGATGAGAGCTGTTGGTTTCAGTTGACTAGTGAGATTTGCATAACGTCTGTTTCCAGTTTTATGAACTGCTGGGATTTGCATAACATTCGGTTCCATTTTCTTTTAACTGCTGGGATTTGCATAACGTCTGTTTCGGGTTTTTGGAAGGTGTCATGGCGTGTATGATTTTAAGTAAACTATACGCCAACCAATGTAATCGAATCCTATTGCTTATAGCCCCACTGACCACAGAGGCCATATTAGGGCTGTCACCTCATCAACGTGTGCCACATTTGTAAATGCATCTACACCTCACATGTTTTGACTATCTGCTTGACCCAAATGGGTTCAGGATGGGCATTTAAAAAAAATCTGTAAAACTCATGGAACGGTGATATGAATTACGAGATGCTTAACGAGCATACTTCATCTTTAGTGTGGGTAGGTGACTAACAGGTCTACGAGTATCGTTAATTGACCCAGAAGACACTGTATACAGAACGTCAGTTTGTAATCTTATCTCAGGTACCTATAGATGAACAGAGTCAGAATCAATGTAACCTCCAGGGGAACGAATACCCATTAGTTGGAAGACTCCATTCTTGCCCCTTCCCGCTCCCTCTACTCCCCATCGCTATTGCTTGGAAGAAGGGATTCGACATTCTACTAGATGAGCTGTTCTTGACTGGACACCCCCTTGTTACAAGGACGAGAGAGAGAGAGAGAGATGTAACTGATGGAGTTAACGACATAGCTGCTGGTTTTCCCTGGTGTTTGCGGAATGACAGGGGTCGATGTTCTGCCAGTTGATATTTTCTGATTCTGTGGTCATGTCTGTTGTTGCAAGTAGAACAAAGAGATAGCTGAGGGAGGATGACAAGAGCTGTTGGTTTCAGTTGGCTGCTGAAATTTGCATATCATCCATTTCCGGTTTTATGAATTGTAGGGAATTGCATAATATCTGTTTCCTTTTTTTTTTGAACTGCTGGTATTTGCATATTGTCCATTTCTAGTTTTCTGAATTGCCAGGATTTGCATAACGTCCCTTTCCAGTTTTTTTGAAGGTGTCATGGCGTGTGTGATTTTAAATAAGATATACGCTGTTTGCCACTTTTGTCAAGATGTTTTACCATCTGTGTGACCCAAATGGGTGAGTGCTGGGAATTTAAAAAAAGTTCTGTAAAACCCATGGAACGGTGACATGAATTACAAGATATTTAACGAGCACACCTCATCTCAAATATGCGTAAGTCACTAACAGGTCTACGAGTATAGTAAGTTGACCCAGAAAACACTGAATACACAACGTCAGTTCGTAATCTTAACTTATGGACCTATTGATTATGCTTATCGTTGATTGCATGACTGAGTAAGATTAGGTTGAATGCATGCGCTTTGATTTGTCTTTGCAAGATATAGCGCTATATAAGTTCCATTTCTTCTTCTTCTTTTTATTATTACCTAAAGAGGAACTGAGTCAGAATCGACGTAACCTCCAGGAGAGCAAATACCCATTAGCTGGAAGACTTCGTTCTTGCCCCACCCCCTCCTCCTTGTACTCTATTACTGAGAAGAAGGGTTCGACATTCTTGGGTTGAGCTATTCCTGACGTGTCA
The DNA here is from genome assembly GCA_028751875.1 of Rapana venosa. NCBI lineage: Eukaryota > Metazoa > Mollusca > Gastropoda > Neogastropoda > Muricidae > Rapana > Rapana venosa. Next base: position 35,211,365 of record CM054159.1, on the reverse strand, counting down.
CCTCCTTGTTACAAGTAGGGTAGAGACAGAACTGCAGACAGAACTCATTGAGTTAACAACATAGCAACTGGCTGCCCCTCCACTGTTTACCCAATGAAGAGGTCGACGTTCTACCAGTTGATTTTATTTGATTCTGTGGTCACCCTGATTGTTGCAAGTAGGACAAAGAAATATATGGCTTAGGAAGAATTACGAAAACTGTTACTTTCAGTTGACTGCTGACATTTGCATAACATCCGTTTCCCGTTTTTAGAAACTGCTAGGATTTACATAACGTTTTTTCCGGATTTTTAAATTGCTGGGATTTGCATAACGTCTGTTACTATTTTTCTTTTTTTTATGAGGAGGTGTCATAGCGTGTGGGATCTTAATAAGCTCTGCGCTGTTTGCTACTTTGGTAAGACATCTACACCTCAGATGTTTGTTGCTGACCCAATTTTTTGGTGCGTGCTAGGCATTTCAAAACATAAGTTCTGCAGCCCATGGCATGGTGACATGAATGTCGAAATGTTTAACGAGCGTACCTCATCTTCAATATGCGTGCGTCAGTGACAGGTTTACGTCTATTGTAAGATCTTCTCTCATTCACTTTTTACACTGTCAGATGATTTTTTTGAAAAAAATAATGGCATGTCCTTTCCAGCTCCTCTCGTGGGCCGTATGTATGTATGTATGTATGTATGTATGTTTGTCCGTCGTGTCCAACGATGATCTCCAAAACAGCAGAGGAGGCAGCTGCTGTTTCGGAAACTGGGCAGAAATTTGATTATAGTGGAGATGCCTTGCCCACAGTACATCCCCCACTCTCTCGGCCAAGTGGGCATAAGGACAGTCAGCGTTGGAGATGTTCTCCAAAGGCCAACCAGACCCCAGGTGCTGCAGCACATAAGGACTGTGCGAGTCAAGCCTCCTAGTCAGAGAGTCATAGTCGATCACTAAAGACTAAGCTGTAAAGTGGAAGAATTCCATGAGTGGGAAAGAAAGCCACTGGTCATACAGCCTCTCACTTTGCTGTTGTTGCCCCCAGCGTCAATGGTTTCATCAAAAACTGGGATAAAACCCAGGCGTTGACGGCATAAAATACAGCTTGGTTATCTCCGTCGGCCAGACAATTGAGGAGGCAAGTATCCTCAACCAGGCGGGTCCATGGGTGGCGGATAGGGGGTCAGCTGTCAAAGCAGCCCTGGACCAACTGGTGATGTTGCTACCAGGACTGGGCGGAACAACAGTGGCTAGAGCTGTTGCCTCCATGAAATATCCATTATATTTGATCTAGGACAGGCATATCCCATCACGCGATCAAGAGCCGTGGTAAAAGCTCTGCATGTCCCCTGGGCTTCCAGGGTTACAGGAGGTAGATACGGGTGGGGGGTGGGTGGGTGGGGGGTGGGGGGTGGGGGTGGTTAACCCTGACACAAACCTAGAGGGCTGAAGTCAGTGCCAAAGAGCGCCGTCTAACTACTCACGATACCACGCACACAGATACACACACACGCACGCATGCACGCACGCACGCACGCACACACACACACGCACGCACGCACGCACACACACACACACACACACACATCCTTCGGATGAGACTACAAACCGAGGCCCCGTGTGCGAACGCACGCAGAACATCTTGCGCACACGTTAAATCCTGTTCCGCTTTTCGTAAGAGTAGGCCATTGTGTGCCGGTGGGAACCGGTGACAGAATTTACAAATCCGCATACACACGGGGACTGGATGTAAAAAAGTACACGAGTGCTTATTCCATTATCCTCGATATAAAAGAATGAATAATAATAAATAATAAAACACACACACACACACACACACACACACACACACACACACACCACACACACACACACAACGCATGAAGACACGTCAAATACTGCTGTAAGTTGACCCAGGAGATCAGAAACCTCCCCCCCCCCCCCAACCCCTCCTCTTTATAATCCGCCAAACACCACTGACATTTGAACCTGAAACTTTAGGATTACAAGGGTTTGAAGTCTATCGCCCTAACCACTCTGTTGCTCCAGACAAAAGAAGCAAAACGCTTGCCAAACATTTCACATTCAACAGAAATACGCCTTTGTGATTACAGGCAAAACCTGCTGGGTGATTATTCTACAGGAGAATGCTTTTCTCATGCAGTCTTGACACGGCTTCATGGTTGGTAAAAGGAGGTAAGGTAAAGGTAGTCCCATAACCTATATTAAGGTCGTAGGGGAGCGAGGCGTCAGAGACCTCAACTTCTCTAGGGCCAGCATATTGAGGGCGGCGCCCATCTCCTCTCCCTCGCTGTTTTACCTTCCCTTGACCCTAAAGAGGGCAGGTACCCATTTACAGCTGGGTGAACTGGGGGAACTGTACTGAAGCCAAGGCGCGCAAACAGGTCACCCATCCAAGTGGTAACCACGCTCGACGCTGCTTAACTTGGCTGGGGGAAAGCGAGTGCTCCGACCACTGAGCTATCGCGTCCCTCATGGTTGGCTAGGCTATAAATCCTCTTCCTCTCTCGCTCGCTTTTTACACCGTCAGATGTGTTTGGGAGAAATAGTGGCATGTCCTTTCCAGCTCCTCTCATGGGCCACACATACAGCTTGGTTTGCAGGGTTATCTCTGTCAGCCACACCATCTTCTTCCTCAGGTCGCTGAATAGCGTGTGTGCACCTCTGAAGAAAGTGCTCAACCAGTCTGGTTTTCTTTGCCACAGGCACACAGGGGAGAAGGAAGGAGTTTCAGCTTTGTGGACATGTGGTGATTTAGCCTGTTGTGCCCAGTGTGGAGTCTTGGAATTATGGTGTGAATAACAAAGTATAAGATTCTTTGTTTTGTTTGAAAAGAAAATATTTTAGACATATTTTTGGGGGTTTTAATCCGTGTTTCAGATCTCAGTTTTTGTGGTCTGTGTGTGTGTGTGTGTGTGTGTGTGTGGTGTGTGTGTGTGCGGGGGTAGGGGGGGATGAGGGGGCTATAAAGAGCATGAATAAGACTGGCTTTTTCATGCCTGCAAATTACAATATTTAAAAAAAAAGTCTCCTTTTTGTTGTTTTTAACGTTAGATTTCAAGACTTTGAATTCGTTTTAGTTTTTGGTCGTTCAGTTCTGAAGAATTAGATTTGTTCTGTTTATTCTGTTCAAATTGAACAAAACAGCTACGGTTGAACGACATTTCCAATAATGTTCTGGTCATCGGTCGGATTAAAACCAGTATATTTCAGGAATGTTTTGTTTATGTCCCAATTTTATTCCTAGGGTATAGTTCTTGTTCTATTTTCTGTTCTATGAACGTTTGCTCCGGATGGCAGAATTATTGGATTTTTTTTATAGAAAAAAGCACAAAACCCCAAGAAATCCATTTAAGCTTTAACAGAACCAGAAGCGGAACCGGCAGTAGACACCAGTTTGGCTATAAGCCAGGGCAGTTTATCTCTGTCTGTCTGACTCTCTTTTGCTCTTTCTGTCTGTCTGTCTGTCTCTGTCGGTCAGTCTGTCTCTGTCGGTCTCTCTGTCTCTGTCGGTCTGTCTGTCTGTCTGTCGTCTGTCTGTCTGTCTGTCTCTCTGAACCAGGGCAGATTATTTCTGTCTCTGTATGTCTGTCTGTCTGTCTCTAAGCCAGGGCATATTCCGTTTGTCTCTGTGTCTCTGTGTCTGTCTGTCTGTCTGTCTGTCTGTCTTCTCTCTTCTCTCTAACTGGGCATATTCCTTCTGTCTGTCTCTGTCTGTCTGTCTATCTGTCTGTCAGTCTCTTCTCTCTTCTATCTTCTCTCATCTCTCTCTCTCTTCTCTCTCTCTCTCTTTGTCTCTGTGTACCTCTGTGTCTCTGTTTCTTTATTTTTGTGTAGGGGGTGTGTTTTTCATATTTTATTTTTGTTTATTCGGTTTTGTTTTGAATATAGTGGCATTTCTCTGTCTCAGCTGCTCCTTCTGTTTGTCTGTCTCTCTGTCTGTCTGTCTGTCTGTCTGTCTCTCTTCCCTCCTCTCCCTCTCTTTTTCATGATATATCCATGATAAGGGCGGGAAAGGGATAAAAAAAAAAAGAACATGAGTGCTTATTCATTATCCTCGAAAATAAAGAATTTAATCTCGCTCTCTCCCTCTCTCTCAGACTGTCTCTGTCTTTCTGTCTTTCTGTCTGTCTGTCTGTCTCCCTCTCTCCCCCTCTCCCTCTCTCCCTCTCTCTCCCCCTCTCTATCCCCATGCTCCCTCCTCCCTCCTCTCTCTCTCTCTCTCTCTCTCTCTCTCTCTCTCTCTCTCTCTCTCTCTCTCTCTCTCTGTGCGAAGTGTGCATGGCAAATAGAATTTGCACAGTGGTCTGTGTAAGTGCGGAGTGAAAGGAGAAT
>CM054159.1:35197027-35199527 GCA_028751875.1 Rapana venosa | reverse complement strand
TAAAATTGAACACCTTCATATTGTAGAATAGTACACATAGTTGTTACACGTGATAATAAGATATTAAAATAGGAGATTCACTGGAGCTCAAGTACAGTCAACAAGTCCAAAATAATATTGAAAATCGAAAGTATGAATATGCCCTTTAAATTTGAATACACAACAACAATAGAAGGAGAGAGAGAGAGAGAGAGAGAGAGAGAGAGAGAGAGATGAGAGAGAGAGAAGAATTGAACTAAATTGTTTAAAGTAATCGGCCTTTGGCCACAATACATTGAGAGAGAGAGATAGAAGATGAAAGAAGTGAAGAGAGAGAGAGAGAGAAGAATTGAATGGATATGTTGGCAATGAGAGGTGCGTGAGCGATGTGTGTGGTTCAGTGATGGTACTAATTGTATAATTCTCAAAACAGTACACGATCACCTTCAACACTTATTTTGATTACTCATACAAAAAAAAAAGAAAAGAAAGCAGAGAGAAAGAGAGAAAAGAAAAGAACAGAGAGACAGAGAGATACAGACAGAGAGAGAGATTGAAAAAAAAAAAAAAATTGATTCAAAACCAAGCAAAAATCAACGAAAAACACGGCGGAGGAAAGGAAGTTAAAAGCATTTGGCCGCCATGCGGTATTTGCGTGATCGGAAATGTTTGCGTTTCTTGTTTGCATGTCTGTTTGTTTGTTTGTTTGCTTGTTTGTTTCTTGGGGCGCGGGGGGGAGGGGGGGGGAGAGTAAAGACGATGGTAAAACTAGAATGAGCGGAGAAAGAAAGACAGGGAAGAGAGAGAGAGAGAGAGAGAGAGAGAGAGAGAGAGAGAGAGATTAAATTTTTTTTATATTGTTTTATATCGAGGATAATGGAATAAGCACTCATGTGCATTGTTACATCCAGTCCCCGTGTGTATGCAGGTTTGTAAATTTTGTCATGTTTCCACCGACACACAATGGCCTACTCTTCCGAAAAGCGGAACAGGATTTAACGTGTGCGCAAGATGTTCTGCAAGTGTTCGCACACGGGGCCTCGGTTTATAGTCTCATCCGAAGGACTTGAGAGAGAGAGAGAGAGAGAGAGGAGAGAGAGAGAGAGAGAGAGAGAGAGAGGAGAGAGAGAGAGAGAGAGAGAGAGAGAGAGAGAGAATGAATGAATCTTGAATGAATCTTTATTTTTCAAGGGTAACAGAACAAGCATGCGCATACTTTTTTTTTCATCCGGCCCTTTGCCCTGATTAGGGACCATCAACAAAACAAAGATAAAAATCTTACTACAACAAGGACAACATGACTTTAAAAAAAATATAGATTTAACAATACATAACCCCTAACTCTACAAAGCCCTAATTCAGACTATCCTGCTCTACGGAAGTGAAAACTGCTGGGCATATCCTGGAGAGAACGAAAGACCAATGAATTTGTCAAGAGTCAAATAACACGGCTGGCAGGTCCACAGGAACCCCTTCTCACCATCGTCAAGAAAAAAAGCTGACATGGTTCGGCCACGTCACCCGCCACAACACTCTGCCAAAAACAGTACTGCAGGGAACACTCGAAGGTGGCAGAAAGAGGGGAAGACAGAACAAGTCATGGATGGACAACATCAGAGAATGGACCAGGATGAATGACTCGGCACTACTGCGCAGAGCCGAGGACCGAGATGGATGGAGGAGGCTTACCACGGCATCGTCTTTCGTGTCTCCCCCACGACCGCCAAGGTCACGGGTCTGATGATGATGATGAATCCCTAACTGACTTGAGCATTAATTTCAAGAGATACATAGATTTTGTTGTTGTTGTTGTTGAGAGAAGAGATATACGTTAATAAACATATAATTCTCAAATAATTCAAACATTAGCATGAGAACTGATACACTGATTATAATTAGGTAATATGGATAAAGTAAAATAGAGGGAAGACAGCAAGAAGCAGAGAGAGAGAGGAGAGAGAGAGAGAGAGAGAGAGAGAGAGAGAGAGAGAGAGAGAGAGAGAGAGAGAGAGAGAACTCAGAACTCAGAATTTAATGTATCTCGGCTCTAGGCCATAATACATGGTTGGCGTAGGAGAAATTGACAATGCCACACACACACACACACACACACACACACACACCACACACACACACACACACACACCACACACACACACACACACACAACACACACACACACAACACACACACACACAGAGAGAGAGAGAGAGAGAGAGGAGAGAGAGAGAGAGAGAGAGGAGAGAGAGGAGGAGAGAGAGAGAGAGAGAGAATATGACAAATTCTTATTGTTTATTTCGAGGATAGTCAATAAGCATCATGTGCTTTTTTTTTTTACATTCAGTCCAGTCCACTCTCTCTCTCTCTCTCTCTCTCTTCTCTCTCTCTCTCTCTCTCTCTCTCTCTCTCTCTTCTCTCTCTCTCTCTCTCTCTCTCTCTCTTGCTTCTTGCTGTCTTCCCTTAGGGATACATCACATGATAATAAAGTAACCCATACACAGACAGACAGACAGACAGAGAG
>CM054159.1:35184527-35189527 GCA_028751875.1 Rapana venosa | reverse complement strand
AGATCAGCGTATTTTTTTACTCTGCTGAGAGAGAGAGAGAGAGAGAGAGAGAGAGAAGAGAGAGAGAGAGAGAGAGAGAGAGAGAGAGAGAGAGAGAGAGATGATCTCTCTCTCTCTCTCTCTCTCTCTCTCTCTCTCTCACACGCGCGCGCGCACGCACGCACTCACAGGCAGGGAGGGAAGGAAGACAGGCAGACAGGCAGGCAGGAGGCAGGCAGGCATACAGGCAGGCAGGCACAGCCACAGACATATAGAGACAGAAAGTTTCACTGCGATCGATTCCACGAGGTAATATTGTTTCCACCATTTCATACCTTCCAAAGGTCTGAACAAGAGCCATGATCAGCAAAATTGAATAATGCCATTATTCCGCTTAGGGAGGCACCGTGGTCGAGTGGTTTAGGCGGTCAACTCGTGATCCAGAGGTCGCGGGTTCGATCCCCGCTCGGCTCGGTGTTGTGTCCTTGGGAAAGACAATTTACTCCTATTTTCCTCACTCCCCCCAGGTGTACAAGTGGGTACCAGCTCTGCTGGGGAAGTATCTGGCGACAGACTAGCGTCCTGTCACAGGGGTGGTGAAAAACCATCAGTTCGCTTAACGCTACAGAAACCGGGATAAGCTCCGGCTCTATGAGCCTTCTGGCTCGAAAGAACATACTTTACTACTACTATTATTCCGCTTAGATGTATGTCATTCCTCTTTACTCATCATTTCTGATCAGCAGACATTGAATAATGCCATTAATCCGCGTAGATGTATGTCATTCCTCTATACTCATCATTTCTGATCAGCAGACTTTGAATAATGTCATTATTCCGCGTAGATGCCATTCCTCTGTACGCATCACAAGTGAATAATGCCATTAATTCGCGTAGATGTCATTCCTTTGTACGGAGCATTTCGGGTTGGCAGACATTGAATAATGCCATTATGCTGCGTAGATGCCACCTCCGTTCGTATTACTTCTGATCAGCAGACATTGAATAATGCCATTATGCTGCGTAGATGCCACCTCCGTTCGTATTACTTCTGATCAGCAGACATTGAATAATGCCATTATTCTGCGTAACTGTCATTCCATTGTGTACGCATCATTTGTGGTCAGCAGACATTGAATAATGGCATTATTCCGCGTCGATAGATGTCATTCCTCTGTACGCATCACAACGTGAATAATGCCATTAATTCGCGTAGATAGATGTCATTCCTTTGTACGCATCACTTCTGATCAGCAGACATTGAATAATGCCATTATTTCGCGTAGATGTATGTCATTTCCTCGTAAGCATCACGTTGGGTTGGCAGACATTGAATAATGCCATTATTCTGCGTAGATAGATGTCATTCTCTTTTACTCATCATTTCTGATCAGCAGACATTGAGTAATGCCGTTATTCCGCGTAGATGCGATCAGCAGACATTGAATAATGTCATTAATCCGCGAAGATGTCATTCCTTTGTATGCATCACTTCAGTAGAGCAGACATTGAATAATGCCATTATTCCGCGTAGATGGCATTCCTCTGTACACATTACTTGTCTGCTGATCAGAAGTGTGGTCAGCAGACAATGAATAATGCCATTATTCTGCGTAAATGTCATTCCTTTGTACGCGTCTCTCTCTGTGAGTCTGTCTCTGTGTCTGTCTGTCTCTGTGTCTGTCTGTCTCTGTGACTGTCTGTCTCTCTCTCTGTGTGCTTGACTGTGTCTTATTTGTCTGTCTGTCTGTCTGTCTCACCCCCTCTCTCTGTCTGTCTCTGACTGTCTCTCTGTCTCTCTCTGTCTCTATCTCTGTGTCGAACTGTCTGTCTGTCTCTCTCTCTCCGTCTGTCTGCCTCTTGTCTGTCTGTCTCATCCCTCTCTCTCCCTCCTCTCTCCCTCCCCTCTCTCTCTCCCTCCCCTCTCTCTCCGTCCATCTCTGTTTATCTATCTCTCTCTCTTTCCTAAAACGTGAACCTAATAAAGATCACACGATGGAACTAAAGCGCGCAAAAGCTCTATCATCACAAAATCTGTGCTTCTCGGCTTAGCATGCACTTATCCCCATCCTTGTATGGTTAAATTCACCCTTGGACATGCCCGGGGGCCTGTCAGTAATAAATAGCATCCCTACCTTCTGGAAATTCTGTGCAAGAATTCCCTCTTTTCTATCCCTCTCTTTGTTTCTGCCTTGTCTCCTTTTCTTCCTGTCGCTACCTCCTTCTCGTCTATTTTCGGCCTTCTTGGTCCATTCTCTGCCTTTTTTTTCCCCATGAAAGAATTAAAAGATAACAATTCTCTCTTATGACGAAGTCTGATGCGCTGGGTCTGACTTGTCAGGCGCTTAACGGCAGTGTGACGCATTTTGGCTCATATGACAGAACAATAGCAGTTGCTCTCTGAGCGTTCGACGTCGAAGAAGAGTACAAATCAACGCAGTATCATACGGTACTTGGCCTAGTCCAAAAAGCTTTGTCAGTTATTCATGTCAACTAATTGCCAAGGTCTACACTAAAATGTTGTTATGTTGTAAAAGGTTGTGCTTGAGATTGCCTTCAGCCGTGACAAGCTCTTAACATAACAACCTGCACTCTCCTTTAAAGGAGGAAAAAAAATCATCTGAAGTCGGATAATGGCTGCATGCCTATGTGGCGAGGTACTTGGAAGTCATACACGCAAACTTCTCATCCAGTGTGTACTTCCTATCTCACAGTGATTCCCAGGTGGGATGATGAGTGAGTCAAGAGTGTATGTTCTGGGTGACTCCCAAGGTGTAAAGCGGGGGAACGCACAATAACAACAACAATACGGTACGATACAATACAACCCAGCACAACACAACACAATACAACACACCACAAAAAACACACAAGACAACAGCACAACACAGTACGATACAACCAAACCCAACATCAACCCACCCCAACCCAACCCGACCCTACCCCTCCCCACTCCAACCCACCCCTCCCCAACACAATCCACCCCACCCCAACCCACCCAACTCTCCCACCTTACCACAACCCCAACCCGACCCCATCCCAACCCAACCCAAACTCAAACTCAACCCAACCCCAACCCAACCAAACCCAACCCCAACCCAACCCAAACCCAACCCAACCCAAACTCAACCCGACCCCAAACCCAACCCAAACCCAACCCAACCCAAACTCAAACTCAACACAACCCCAGCCCAACCCAAACCCCACCCAAACCCAACCCAAACCCAACCCAAACCCAAACTCAACCAACCCCAACCCAACCCAAACCCAAACTCAACCCAATTCCAACCCTCCCCACCCTACCCAAACCCCACCCAAACCCACCCAAACCCAACCCAACACCAACCCCAACCCCAAACGCAACCCGATAAAATCATCCTTTGATTTGCTGTTTTACAAGATTCGGCGCTATATAAATTCCATACATTCTTGTTCTTGTTCTTGTTCTTCTTCTTCTTCTTCTTCTTCTTCGCAAATCTTCTTCTTCTTCTTCTTCTTCGCAAATCTTCTTTTCTTCTTCTTCTTCTTCTTCTTCTTCTTCTTCTGATGATGATGATGATGATGATGATGATGATGATGATGATGTTGTTGCAGTGTACGATTCTTCGGGCAAACCCTCCCCAGGGATGATGGTGGGAGGCTTATTGCAAGACGGCAACTACGACGAGTGTCTGAATATACATGGCTACCCCGAGTTCCAGGGCAACAACACATCGGCCTTGCGAACAACGCACTTCTGCTCCGTCTTCTTCGCCATTCCTGTGTGGATGTCCAAGTTTTTCAAGAGTTTGGTAAGAGCGGGAGAGAAGAGAAGAGAAGAGGAGAGAGAGAGAGGGGAGGTGGATGGAGGGGTGGGGGGGGAAGAAAGAGAGAGAGGTGGGAGGGGGGGGAGGGGGAGGGAGAGAGGGTGAGAGGGAAGGGGTGGGAGAGGGGTGGAGGGAGAGAGGGAGGAGGGTGGAGGGTGAGAGGGAGGGGGTGGAGGGGGGGGAGAGGGGTGGGAGGGGAGGGTGGAGGGAGGGAGGGGTGGAGAGGGGGAGGGAGGGAGGGAGACAGGGTGTGGGTGTGGGGGAGGTGAGAGAGAGGATTTTGAGGTCGTGTTGTGTGCATTGTGTCAGTGTGGTGGTGGGGGTGGGGTGGGTTGCAGTGTGTGTCAGTGTGTGTGTGTCCAGTGTGTGTGTGTGTGTGTGTGTGTGTGTTTGTGTAGTGTGTAAATACACACACACACACACAAAGACAGACACAGACACACACACACACACACACACAACCCACCACCCAAATAACTTCATGCACTCATGTTCTTACTGTACACTATTCCACTCTACTCCACACTACGCCACTCCACTCCACTCCACACTACTCTTCTCTACACTACTCTACTCCACTCTACTCTACACTACTCCACTCCACACTACTCCACTCCAATCCACTCTGCACTACTCCACTCTACGCTACTCTACTCTATACTACTCCACGCTACTCTACTCTATACTACTCCAGCTCTACGCTACTCTACTCTATACTACTCCACTCTACTCTACCTACTCTACCTACTCTAACTACTCCACTATACTCTACTCACTCTACGCTACTCTACATATACTACTACTCACTCTACTCACTACTCCTACTCTACATATACTACTCCACTACTCTACTCACTCTACTACTCTACTCTCATACTACTCCACCTCTAACTACGCTACTCTACTCTATACTACTCCACTATACTCTACTCCACTCTACGCTACTCTACTCTATACTACTCCACTATACTCTACTCCACTCTACGCTACTCTACTATATACTACTCCACTCTACTCTACTCCACTCTACGCTACTCCACTCACACTACTCACTCTCCCACTCCCACTCCACTCACTACACTCTACTTATCTCACTCACTCCACTCTACTTACACCACTCCACTACTCTAATCACACTATCATCTCAACTCCACTACTCAACTACTCCACTCCACTCTACCCACTCTCACTATCCACTACTCACACTCCACTACT
>CM054159.1:35169527-35179527 GCA_028751875.1 Rapana venosa | reverse complement strand
AGATTTCACCCTGACAAACTCCATTTAGTGATTATAAAAGTTCGGGACATTCATCCCTGATATTGACGACACACGATGTTAGCTTAAGAAATCATAACCTGTATGTAACATTTATATAATCTTATTTACCCCAATGACCGATCAGCGTTTGCTCTCAGAAAAATCCTGCGTACGCGGTCAAACGCCTTTTCGAACTCTAAAAATACACACTAAGAGTCGGGGTTTTTTGGTGCTTTTTTGGGCAAGGTAGGCATCAGCCATGCAATGAAGTGTAATCAAGTGATTAGTGGTGGGCTGATCTATAGGCCCTAGATCGAAGAAGCACTCTGCTGGAAAATTGGATTGGCTTGTGCATGAGTGAGTGAGTGAGTGAGTGTGTGTGTGTGTGTGTGTGTGTGTGTGTGTGTGTGTAAGTTTGTGTGTGTGTGTGTGTGTGTTCTGGTGTGTGTGTGTGTGTGTGTGTGTGTGTGTGTGTGTGTGTGTGTGTTGTTTGTGTTTCTGTTGTGTTGTCTGTTTTGTTGTTGTGTTTTGTGTTGTTGTTGTGTGTGTGTGTGTGTGTTGTGTGTGTGTGTTTGTATGTTTGTTGTGTGTGTTGTGTTTGGTTTTTGTTGTTGTTGTCGTTGTTGTTGTTTGTTGTTGTTGTTTGTGTGTGTGTTTGTGTGAAAGTCAAAGTCAGTCAATATTTCATTTCCAGATGATACATTGAATAAGAAATGCATTTGCTTTTCTTCAAGTATGTTGTGTATGTGTGTTCCTTGTGTGTGTGTGTGTGTATGTGTGTGTGTGTGTGTGTGTGTGTGTTTTGTGTGTGTGCGCGCGCGCGCGTGTGTGTTATACAGTACACAACAGCAATCTTTGAGCGTGTATGACAAAGCGAAAGACTTGCAGATTATCATGAGGCATGTGTTTTGTTAGTGTGTTTGATAGCTTGACGTGCACACGTATGTGCTGGTATGTGGGCATTGGCACGCGTGTGTGCATGCACACACACAACAGACACACACACAACACAACACACACACACACACACACACACACACACACACACACACACACACACACACACACACACACACACACACACACGCGCACACACACACACACACACACACACACACACACACACACACACACACACACACACACACACACACCACACACACACACATACACACACACATTGAAAGTCACTCTCATTTTCGAAACCATTCACTCAGATAAACTGACGTACATACCTCAAACACATACGTGCGTGCGTACGTGCGTACGTGCGAGCACACGCGCACACACACACTCGCACACACACACACGCGCTCGACACGCACGCATGCTCTCTCTTTCTTTTTCTCTTTCTCTGTCTGTATGTCTCTCTGTTTCTTTTTCTAGATGGTTGTCTGTCTATCTGTCTGTCTGTCTTTCTCTCTAACTCACTCTCTCTCTCTCTCTCTTTGTCTGTCTGTGTCTGTCTGTCTGTCTTTTTCTCTTTGTCTGTCTGTCTGTCTTTCTCTCTCTCTGTCTCTGTCTGTCTGTCTGTCTCTCTTTCTCCCTCTCTCTCTGTCTCTCTCTCTGTCTCTGTCTCTGTCTGTCTGTCTGTCTGCCTGCCTCTCTCTCTCTCTCTCTTCTCTCTCTCCTCTCTCTCTCCTCCTCTCTCTCTCCTCTCTCTCTTCTCTCTCTCTCTCTGGGATAGTCTAATAAAATACCCATGTCTGGCCTAGACCCTCACAGACCATAAAACAACTGCTCATTATTCTCCGTCCCCCTACCCCCACCCCTTCCCCACCCACCCCTCCCCTTCCCTCCCCCCCTTCCCCCCCTCCCCCCCTTCCCCCCCCTCCCCACCTCCTCCTCTGTCCACCTTCGCCTGGAAAAAAAATAAAAATTCATGAAAAGAAAAGATAGAATCATGATGGTATACACGAACATAGGCTTTAAACAAAGACCCCCCCACCTTCTTTTTGAAACGCTCAGACAGCAACTGTTATTGTAGTTTTGTCATTATTATGAGCGAACATGCCTTGCGCTGGCGTCAAGCGCCTGACCAGACAGGCCCAGCATATCCGACTTGTTTATCTTCTTCATTATTGTATTTATTCTTTTATTTTGAAGATATTGGAATAAGCACTCTTGTGCTTTTTTTGTGTGTACATCAAGTCCCCGTGTGTATGCAGATTTGGTAAATTTTGTCACACGTTCCCACAAGGCACACAATAGCCTACTCTTTCCCAAAAGCGGAACGGGTTTTAATTAACGTGTGCGCAAGATGGTCTGCGTGCGTTCGCACACGGGACCTCGGTTTATAGTCTCATCCGAAGGACTTTTAGGGAGAGTAGAGTCGGCACTAATGTTTACTCCAGAGGAAAAAAGTTCCTCTTGAACGAGATTCGAAACCCGGGTCAGCAGATCACGAATACATCACACTCTAACCACTAGACTATCCTGTCCCCCCCTCCCCCCCCCCCCTCTCCCCCCCCCTTCGCTGCATTAACTTTTGAGACTGCTGCGCATGACAGGGTTTTGTTCTACCACTTCCTGTCATATATCCCAGCATCAACTGCACCAGGCAAATTAATAATAATAATAATAATAATATATGGAATTTATATAGCGCTGAATCTTGCAAAAGAAACAAATCGAAGCGCTTGATACACACGCATGCACTGATGGTCAAGTGATGGGTTCTTCTTCCTCTGCGTCCAACACTCAGACAGCAACTATTGTTGTCCGTTATATGAGCGAAAATGCGTCACGCTGCCGTTAAGCGCCTGGCTGACTTAAGCCCTGCCCAGCGCATCCAACTTCGGCCTAAGAGAGAACTGTTATCTTTTAAAGTCTTTCTGGACCAAAAACAAAAAAAAGCAAGAAAAAAAAGAACAGAGAATGGACCAAGAAGGCAGAAAATAAGACAAGAAAGGAGATGGGTGACAGGAAGAAAACGAAACTAAGGTAGAAACAAAGAGAGCAGGGATAGAAAAGAGGAAATTTCCAGCACAGAATTTTCCAAGAAGATGGGGATGCTATTTATATATAGTAACAGGAAATCCCGGCACGTCCACAGGGGAAAGGTCAAGTGATTGGAGCTGCGCTCTCAAAGCCTCCCTCCCCCTTCCCCTCCCTCCCCCCCCCCAAAAAAAAAAAAAAAAAGAAAAAAAAAAGAAAAAAAGGAAAGGCAAATGCAAAGTGGTTTGTGTTCGACTGTGTAGTCCAAATCGTTCCTAATTACAGCAGTTTCACTCTGGGTAGGAGCCACCCAGAGGCCGATTCCCCCCTCCCCCCACCCGCTCCCCACCCCCTTATAATAATAATAATAATAATAATAATAATGTATGGAATTTATATAGCGCTGAATCTTGTAAAGCAAAAAAATCAAAGCGCTCAGATTTTTATATATTTTTTTTAATCGAGGATAATGGAATAAGCACTCATGTGCTTTTTTACATCCAGTCCCCGTGTGTATGCGGTTTTGTAAATTTTGTCATCTGTTCCCACCGGCACACAATGGCCTACTCTTTCTGAAAAGTGGAACAAGATTTAACGTGTGCGCAAGATGTTCTGCATGCGTTCGCACACGGGGCCTCGGTTTATAGTCTCATCCCAAGGACTTTGACATTCAGTTCGATTTTTTTGGTCAAACTGGGAAGAAAGGGCGAGGCTGGGAATCGAACCCAGAACCTCACGGTTTACTTGTTGGCAGGCAAACGTCTTAACCATCCTGCCACCTTCAACCCCCTTTTACCAAGCCCCTTCCCCCCTTCCCCCGAGCCAAACAACCCTAGACTCTTATGGGATTTGAATCCAAAACCTAGCGGTTATATGAATGAGATAGGATAACCATTGCGTCACTCACGTAAGCTGATAAAGGGGCGAAGTCCCACTCAGACGGAAAAAAAAGACAATAACAACGAAATGCACTGTAACTTTCGCACTCTCCTGGGAAGATCAGCCCAGCTTTTATACACACACACACACGCGCGCGCGCGCGCACGCACGCACGCACACGCACGCGCGCGCGCGCACACACACACGCACACACATACACACACACACACACACACACACACACACACACACACACACACATGACCACACACACACACACACACACGGGATAGCCTAGTGGTCAGAACATTGCGCTGGCAATCTGACGACCCGGGTTCGATTCCCGTTCAAGGGGGATATTTTCCCCTGGAGTTAACATCAGTGCAGACTCCACTCTCCCCAAAAGTCCTTCGGATGAGACTATAAACCGAGGCCCCGTGTGCGAACGCACGCAGAACATCTTGCGTACACGTTAAAATCCTGTTCCGTTTTTCGTAAGAGTAGGCCATTGTGTGCCGGTGGGAACGGATGACAACATCAACAAAACCGCATACACACGGGGACTGGATGTAGAAAAGCACATAAGTGCTTATTCCATTATCCCCAATATCCTCGGTGGATCGGTGGTCTAGAGGTAACGCGCCTGTCTAGAAAGCGAAAAGTCCGGGTCTGAAGTGTGCGGCGGTTCGTACCCCGTTTGGACCGGAAATTTTTCCCCCATCCATTAGACCATGAGTGGTGGTCTGGGCGCTAGTCTTTCGGATGAGACGATAAACCGAGGTCCCGTGTGTTACACGTAATTATTTAGCGCACGTAAAAAAACCCCACGGCAACAAGAGAGTTGTCCCTGGCAAAATTCTTAGAAAAAAGCCACTCTGATAGGGAAACAAATACAGCTGCAGAAAAAAAAAAAAAGGGTGAAAGGGTGGCGCAGCGCTAAGTGGCGACGCGTTCTCCCGCTCTCCCCGGGGAGAGCAGCCCGAATTTCACGGGGAGAAATCTGCCGTGACTTAAAGTGGTATGAAATAAAATCTGAGCGCTTTGATTTGTTGCTTTACAAGATTCAGCGCTATATAAATTCCATACATTATTATTATTATCATTAATATAAAAGAATATAAAAGAAAGAAGAAAAACACACACACACACACACACACACACACACACACACACACACACACACACACACACACACACACACAAGAAGAAATTCGATATGATGACAAGACGACATGAAAATAATGCAGTGCAATGAAATTCGGTGCAATGTAAAGCAACAAATGCAGTGTTGTGCAAAGCAACATGACACAAAACATAAAACATCACAACACCAGTGGATCGATTTGTATGTTTGCAAACAATAAAGTATGAAATATCACTGAAGTAACGTTTAAGAATGTTTTACAACAAAATATATAACCACATAAAAAAGGCCGCACGTGCTAACGCACACGGGAAATGCTCACCCGCCACGCGCACGCACACGCACACACACACGCACACACACACCACCCGACACATCGAACACATAAAAAACCCCCCACACACACACACCCCCTTACACACACACACACACACCACACACACACACACACACACACACAAAACCACACCAAGATAAAATGACAAAATTATTTTTTTCGAGTAAATAAAAAAACCCACCCATGTTTTTTTTACATCCAGTCCCCCCCCTTTAAGGGATACACCAAATAAAATTTTAAAAAAAACCAATACCCTAAAACTCCCAGTTAAAGAAGAGAGAGAGAAAAAGAGAGAAGAGAGAGAGGAGAGAGAGAGAAAAGAGAGAAAATATTTCTTTTCTTTTTTTTTAAAAACGGTAGAAAGAATAGGCATGCGCTTTCTTTTTTTTTTACATCCGGCCCTTGGCCTGATTGGGACTAAAACAAAAAAAGGGAAAAAAAACCCTACAAACTACAACAACCACATGTTTTAAAAAAAAAGATAAGTGTATTTTTAAAAAATACATAATCCCTAATTGATTTGAATTTTAAATTTTCAAGAGATACATAGACGTCAGAGTCAGAGGTGTTCCTCTGTTACCGGTAACCTGAGCCCAGTACACCTGTCCAGTGGGGAGAAAACCCCAAAACCCAAAAACCCCCCCAGCAAATGGGCAAATAGCACTTGGAGAGGAGAGGGGCCCCGCCAAGCAACCCAAACGCCCACAAAATACCTACATGGCAACATTTTCAAGGAAAACTTGGGGAATCGGTTGGGGCCCCCAAAATACCAACCCCCGCGCCTTCCAGGGAAAACACCCCCCACCCCCCTTGCACGAAAGGGGGAAAGCCCAAAGCAAACCCCAAACGAATTTCGAAAAATACGAAGGGGACTTTATTTGGACGGGCCCTAATCCTTGGGCCCCGGTTTTCCCCCAAGCAACTAAGAGGAAAATCACAAACTATGGTATATTGGGGCCCACGACCCCAAAACACCAAACACGGAGAGGTTTTTCTTTCAACAAAAAGGGGAACAAAACAGTGCCCATCACGGGAAAACCCCCCAATTCAAGCAGACTGATCTCCAGGGCTTTCGCAGAAAAACCACAAAAACATGACCATCAAACAAGCCCTTTTGCCCAACATCAACTACGATGATGAAGCTTCGAGTGTTTCTACGAAGTTTTGGGAGAGCGCCATCAAATCAACCCCAAAAAAAGGGAAATTTTCCCTCGTGATCCGGGGCGACGGAATCCCAAAATCAAACCTGACCCCTTATGACCAATGGCCGGGACAAAAGGCCTTTTTTGGCGTGGACGAAACTAATGATAGGGGCTCAATTTTTGGAAATTCGCAAGCACCCCCAAAATCTTATTTCCCCAAACACCTTATACCCCCACAAGACATCAAGAAAAACGACGTGGCACTCACCCAAATGGAAAGACAAAAAACCCCAAAATTGCCCTACATTTTGGGCCCCCAAAAAACGTTTTAAGCCCGAGCATCAAAAAAGGGCCCAGACAAAAATTTTTCCCCTGGCGCTGATTTTTGCAGTGCCCACGCCCATGGACCAACCCTACAGATCAAGCTGAAAAACCAAGCCCCAAAAGAAACCCCCTTTTTGCGGTTCAACAGGGAAAAACCTAAGCCCCCGAATCGCTAAATCTTTAAAGCTGAGATAGGGGGCAGATTTTTCAGCATTGAAAATTTTCCCCAAGAGACATCAACAACCTCACTGAGAAACCTTTAGCAAGACCCATTTTAGGAGACAGGCTGGAGATCCCCTTTGGGAAAAAGAGAAAAAAACCAACCCCCTGGGTTTTCCAACGATATCCCCGACCTGTGCCCACCCCAAATAAAGGGGCTAAAACCAGTGAAGAACAAAAACCCAAAACGCCCAAGAGATAGAAAACCCGTCAACAGGTCAATCAAGAAAAAGATGACTGAGGCCCTGGGGGAAATGGAGGGCAAACAAAGCCCAAGGGTTTAGAAGGAAAGGGGAAAGGAGACGGGAAAGAGGCGTACCAAAAACCAACAAGGGGACTAACCAAGTCCCAGCAAACCAAAGACCTTTGTTATGGGAAAACAAAGAGGGGGCCCCGTCCCCTTTCAGAGAGCGCCACATCATGAAGAGATGGGCAGAAAATTGCAGAGGCCCGTACAACTACCCAACTGAAGGCCCGATCCCAACAAACTTCACAGCAAGATCCCCGAAACCCTCAGATTTCCCGAAAACAAAACAGGGGCTGGAGGAAGAGGTAAAAGAAGCAGTAAATCCCGAAAAAAGGGGCAAAATCACCAGGGGTTGACAACATCCCCGGGTGAGCTCATCAAAAACGGAAAGGGCCCCGAGAAGATCAAGGCATTAAAAAAACATCTGCCAACGGGAAACTGGGCCAGGGAAAGAGGGCCTTTAACAGTGGAACCCCAAACCATCATAGTTCCACTTCCAAAGAAGGGGGACCAAAAAGGGAAATGGCCCAAAATTTTCAGAACAAACAGTCTGTAAGCCCTCCAAGCAAAGTTATGCTACCCCTTGCCTTGAACAGAAATTTAAAACCACAACCCGAAGAAAAACCCCATCAG
This sequence comes from Rapana venosa, assembly GCA_028751875.1. Classification (NCBI taxonomy): domain Eukaryota; kingdom Metazoa; phylum Mollusca; class Gastropoda; order Neogastropoda; family Muricidae; genus Rapana; species Rapana venosa. The sequence continues at coordinate 35,171,665 of CM054159.1, read as the reverse complement.
AAGAACCGGCAGGATTTTGAAACCCGGGCGAACACTGTCCCAACAGATCTTCAAAATCAGAAATTTTATAGAGAAACATCTCCAAAAAACAGCTACAGCCTACCCAAAAACTTTATTGTTTTTCAAAAGGCCTTCGATCGAGTGGGCAAGAAGCTCTTTTGGAAAATCATGAGAGACTATTTGCCTTCGGAAAGAGGGCCTGATTCCCAAGTCATCCAGGCCCCTGGATTACGCCCCCCACAGTGCGTTTCCCAAGGGGGAGAAATTCGGGGAGTTCTTCCGGACTTTAGTTTGGGGTTCGACAAGGGTGCCCCCTATCCCCCCCTTCTTTTTAACGTGTTTCCGAGAACATCATGCAGGGGGGCCCTCCTTGGCTTCCCAAAACCACCTTTACAAAGGAGGGAAAGGGCCCGTCCCGCAATCTTTGATTCGCAAAGATATTTTACTCATTTGGGCCCCATTTAAGAAGAACCCAGGGTCTCACCACCCCAAAATTGGAAAACATCAGCCAATGCCCACGGTATGGATATAGCACGGAAAAAGCCCAAATCCTAGTGAACAGTAAAACCAACCACCCCCCCACCAGCCCTCAAAAATGAGTGGCGAGACACAAGGAGGTGGAAAAATTTCAAGTACCCTTTGGGGAAATCATCACCAAAAAAGCACGACCCCCACACGAGTGAAGATCAACTTGCTGGGGCACCCCCCTCCATGACTAAGCGGCGAAAGTGTGGAGAAACCCCAACATCAGAAACCCCCACTAAGGTCAGACTCTACAAGGCACTCGCAAAAATCCCTTTCCCCCTTTTACACTGTGAAGCAAGGGCACTTCCCGCCGATTTAGAAAAGTCGCATTCAAGCCTTTTAGATGAAGTGCCTCAGGCGGACCTGAACATCACCAAAACAGAGACGCAAAACCATGACTAAACGCCCCTGGCAGCAAGTCGAGGCACGGGCTGGCAAAAAAGAACCATTGCAGATACAGCCCAACGGGGGGAAAACCCTGAGTGTTTGGCCAAAAAAACAAGGCATACAGCCTCGCCCAAAGACGTCCTGCAGGGAAGGTGAAGGACAGGAGCAGGGACGACCACGCAAAAGCTGGATATCCAACATCAAGGAGTGGACGGCCTCACTGAACCAAGCCTCCTGAAAACAGCCAGACAGAACATTTGGCGGTCCAACGGGCAGCGTCCGTGCGGTACCCCAAGGTTGTCCCCAAGGATGAACGAACGAAGAACATAGAATAGACATACAGAGACAAGGGGTCAGACACCAGACAGACACAGCGAGAGAGAGAGAGAGAGAGGAGAGAGAAGAGAGAGAGAGGAGAAGAGAGAGAGAGAAAACTCGAACCGAAAGATTTATTCACAAAAAGGGCCATTGGCCCATACATGAAGGGGGTTGCCGAACTGCTTAGTATTTAGTGAGAAAATAAGGAAGCACAAAAAAACCCAAAATGTTATTGTATACCCACAACCACCACAATAAAAATCAGTTACAAAAAGTATGACTGAAGAAACCAAGATATCTCTTATTCTAAGGGTTTACCCCAAATATAAAGCAAGGCTGCGCACAATGTGAGAGAGAGGAAGAGAGAGAGAGAGAAGAGAGAGAGAGAGAGAAGAGAGAGATTCAGATTCAGAAAATTTTTATTGCCCTTTAAGTCATGTAGACTCATTTGACACAACAAAACAAAAAAAACAAAACAAACACCAGTCCCTAATTATCTGTATGGCTCAAAATGATGTATACTAAAGGCACTTGCATTGACTTCTCTGTGTCCCTCTTTTGTGTGTGTGTGTGTGTGTGTGTGGGGTGTGTGTGTGTGTGTGGTGTGTGTGTGTGTGGTGTTGTTGTTGTTGTTGTTTTGTCCCTTTAATTTTAACTCTGTTCACTCCCCAGTGATATTAGACGAGTGTGTGGGGTGTGTGTGTGTGGGGTGTGGTGGGGATTGCATGTTGGAGGGTATGTGTAGACAAATTTTTTGGAGTGTGGTTTGTTGTTGCTGTTGTTGCAGATGTGCTTCTGGAAGTCACAACGTGACGGTAAGAGGAAGAGGTGCTGTGTTTTAAGCACCAAGAATTTTCCGAGGATGCTGCGGCAGTGGGCTATGGTGTGAGTCTACTGCGCCTGTCTGT
>CM054159.1:35167075-35169027 GCA_028751875.1 Rapana venosa | reverse complement strand
CCCCCCGCCCCCGAGCCAAACAACCCTAGACTCTCACGGGATTTGAATCCAAAACCTAGCGGCTATATGAATGAGATAGGATAACCATTGCGTCACTCACGTAAGATGATAAAGGGGCGAAGTCCCAGTCAGACGGAAAAAAAGACAATAACAACGAAATGCACTGTAACTTTCGCACTCTCCTGGGAAGATCAGCCCAGCTTTTATACACACACGCGCGCGCACTTGCACGCTTGCACGCACGCTTGCACGCACGCACGCACGCACGCACGCACGCACGCACGCACGCACGCACGCACGCACACACACACACACACACACACACACGGGATAGCCTAGTGGTCAGAACATTGCGCTGGCAATCTGACGACCCGGGTTCGATTCCCGTTCAAGGGGATATTTTCCCCTGGAGTTAACATCAGTGCAGACTCCACTCTCCCCAAAAGTCCTTCAAATGAGACTATAAACCGAGGCCCCGTGTGCGAACGCACGCAGAACATCTTGCGTACACGTTAAAATCCTGTTCCGTTTTTCGTAAGAGTAGGCCATTGTGTGCCGGTGGGAACGGATGACAACATCAACAAAACCGCATACACACGGGGACTGGATGTAGAAAAGCACATAAGTGCTTATTCCATTATCCCCAATATCCTCGGTGGATCGGTGGTCTAGAGGTAACGCGCCTGTCTAGAAAGCGAAAAGTCCGGGTCTGAAGTGTGCGGCGGTTCGTACCCCGTTTGGACCGGAAATTTTTCCCCCATCCATTAGACCATGAGTGGTGGTCTGGGCGCTAGTCTTTCGGATGAGACGATAAACCGAGGTCCCGTGTGTTACACGTAATTATTTAGCGCACGTAAAAAACCCCCACGGCAACAAGAGAGTTGTCCCTGGCAAAATTCTTAGAAAAAAGCCACTCTGATAGGGAAACAAATACAGCTGCAGAAAAAAAAAAAAAGGGTGAAAGGGTGGCGCAGCGCTAAGTGGCGACGCGTTCTCCCGCTCTCCCCGGGGAGAGCAGCCCGAATTTCACGGGGAGAAATCTGCCGTGACTTAAAGTGGTATGAAATAAAATCTGAGCGCTTTGATTTGTTGCTTTACAAGATTCAGCGCTATATAAATTCCATACATTATTATTATTATTATTAATATAAAAGAATATAAAAGAAAGAAGAAAAAAACACACACACACACACACACACACACACACTCACACTCACACACACACACACCACACAAGAAGAAATTCGATATGATGACAAGACGACATGAAAATAATGCAGTGCAATGAAATTCGGTGCAATGTAAAGCAACAAATGCAGTGTTGTGCAAAGCAACATGACACAAAACATAAAACATCACAACACCAGTGGATCGATTTGTGTGTTTGCAAACAATAAAGTATGAAATATCACTGAAGTAACGTTTAAGAATGTTTTACAACAAAATATATACACATAAACAAGGCCGCACGTGCTAACGCACACAGGCATGCATGCACGCGCGCACGCACACACACACGCACACACACGCGCACACACACACACACACACACAGACACGATCGAACACATAACAAAACCACACACACACACTCCCTTACACACACACACACACACACACACACACACACCACACACACACACACACACACACACACACACACACACACACACACACACACACACACACACACACACACACACGCAGAGATGACAATGACAAAATTCTTTTATTTCGAGTATAATAAATAAGCACCCATGTGCTTTTTTACATCCAGTCCCCGCCCTTAGGGATACACCAAATGATAATTTAAAAAAACCAATACCCATACACTCACAGTTAAAGAGAGAGAGAGAGAGAGAGAGAGAGAGAGAGAGAGAGAGAGAGAGAGAGAGAGAGAAAATATTTCTTTTCTTTATTTTCAAGGGTAACAGAATAAGCATGTGCATACTT
>CM054159.1:35162075-35164575 GCA_028751875.1 Rapana venosa | reverse complement strand
ACCAGCCATAAATATCAAGATAAACAAATATCAAATTTATATACACAACACACTTAGGCGGGGGTGGTGGAGGTGAAGGCAGCTATTGAGAAGTAGGAACAGATAACAGGGGAAGATCTCGAGGAGAGTATAAGTGCGTTTTGAGGCTAGATTTGAAAGAATCAAATGAAGGCTTTTGGCGAAGTGGAAGAGGGAGGTCGTTCCATGTGGAGGGACCGGAAACAGAGAAAGAGCGACGGCCAACAGTGGTTTGTTTAAATCTGGGTGTCCGAAAGCACAAAGTATCTACAGCTGAACGAAGGGAGCGGGACGGAGTGTACAGGTGAAGACAGTTACAGAGATAAGAAGGTGCAGATTTGTGGAGACATTTGAAACAAAGGGTATTAATCTTGCCAGCTACCTTCATGGTGGGGGCAAAAATTGGCTGCCTACCCCCCAAAAAAAAACCCCTCACCATTTGGTGAGCTTCGGAGCTCTAGCCGAGGAATAGTACCCCTCCACCTCCCCCCCTCCCCCCCCCCCCACCACACACACAGCGTGCACATCCAGCATCACTCAGTCCAGGGTCCAGTGCTAAAGTTAGCATACCCTTTCCTTTTAAAACCAAGTCCAAGTGTGGTCACTTTCTGCTATGATTAGCACCAGCTGGGATGGAATGGATAGCAAGCAGCTGAGAGGAAAAAAAAGTAGGCGAAAATAACAGCTGTGACCCCCCCCCCCCCACCCCATACCCCTCCCTCCAAAAAAAAACAACCCCAACACCCCCCCCCTCTCCCAAACAATCCCCCCAACCCCCCCAAAAAAACAACAACAACAACACAACAAAAGCCAACCCCCCCCCCTCCCCCGAAAAAAACTCCAAACAAACCAAAACCAACCAAAACCAACCAACCGATCAACAAAACTAAAAAATAATACAAACATTCAGTCTATCTACCCTCGTGTCATTGTCCTGAGCATCCTTCTAAAGTTGATTTCCCTCATCTTCATTACGTTTTTGAGCACATGACCAGATAACTGTCTAGATAAACCATTTAGCCTGTACCATCATGATCAGGTGGTTAGAGTGATGCGCATTGCGCTCATGATCTGCTGACCCGATTTCGAATCTCGTTCAAGAGGATTTTTCCTCTGGAGTCAACATCAGTGCCGACTCCACTCCACCCCAGAAAGTCCTGATGAGACTATAAACTGAGGTTCCCTGTGCGAACGCACTTAGAACACCTTACGCACACGTTAAAACCCGTACCGCTTTTCGGAAGAGTAGGTCATTGTGTGCCAGTGGGAACAGATGACAAAATTGACAAAACTGCATACACACGATGACTGGATGTAAAAAAAAAGCACACGAGTGCTTATTCCATTATCCTCGAAATAAAGGAATAAAAAAAATAATGAGTAAGCACTCATTTGCTTTTTTGCATCTAGTCCCCGCCCTTTTCAGGGATATATCACGAAAATAAACAACAACAACAACAACAGCAGCAGCAGCAACACTACTACTGCTACTGCTACTACTACTACTACTACTACTACTACTACTACTACTACTACTACTACTACCACCACCAACGAAAAAAAACCAACACTCGCCCTCCCCAAACAAACCCAACATCTAAAATTAATAACTAAAAAACTACTACTAAAATTAATAACTAAATACTACTACTACTACAACAACCAAATAAACAGACATAAACAAAAGCCACAGCCAACAATAACAACAAACAAGGCGGGAAAAAACCACAACAACCCTTCCCCCCCCCCCCCCCCCCCCCGTCCTCACCCCACTTCTAAACAAACAAAACAGAAACAAAAATAACACACAAACACATAGAAAAACACAAAAAGATGATGAGAACTAAAGTAATAACACACAAACACATAAATGAACACAGCTGATGAGACTAAAGTAATAACACACAAACACATAAATGAACACAGCTGATGAGACTAAAGTAATAACACACAAACACATAAATGAACACAGCTGATGAGACTAAAGTAATAACACACAAACACATAAATGAACACAGCTGATGAGACTAAAGTAATAACACACAAACACATAAATGAACACAGCTGATGAGACTAAAGTAATAACACACAAACACATAAATGAACACAGCTGATGAGACTAAAGTAATAACACACAAACACGTAGAACCCCCCATCCCTCCCATAGATGATGGAGACTGAACCAGACCATTCAACCCACCCCCACCCCTACCTCTAACCCCTTTCTCTAACCCTAACCTCCACCCTTAACCCCACCACTACCCTAACCCCTAACCCCCACCCCTACTCCTACCCCCTAATCCCCAACCCTACTCCCTACCTCTAACCCCTACCCTAACCTGCACCCTTAACCCCCACCCCTACCCCTTACCTCCACCCTACCCCTACCTCTAACCCCTCCCCCTACCTCCCCCTACCCCCCACACCTAACCCCCCCCCCCTAACCCCCCCTACCCCCCCTACCTAACCCCCACCCCTAACC
>CM054159.1:35129575-35142075 GCA_028751875.1 Rapana venosa | reverse complement strand
CAGGTGAAAATAACCAGAAGATTATGTTGTCTTTTGATCTTTGTTGTTGTTGTATCGCATTGTAGTTAACGAAAGCAATCGTGAAATTTCACACGCAATTTTCTAAATTCAGCTTCTGTTCAGCTGATGAAACACACTTGAACTTATTTCCGTTGTTATTGTTGTTGTTTGTTGTTGTTGTTTTTTAATCTTCGGCGTCAGTTTTCTTGTGTAAGTGGAAATAGTTATCTCAATCTCTCTCTCTCTCTCTCTCTCTCTCTCTCTCTCTCTCTCTCTCTCTCTCTCTCTCTCTCTCTCTCTCGCTCTCTCTCTCTTATCGTCTTTTCATCTCTCTCTACTCTCTCTCCTCTTATATATATATATATTATATATATAGCCTAGTGGTTAGGACATTGCGCTTGCAATCTGACGACCCGGGTTCGATTCCCGTTCAAGGGGATATTTTCCTCTGGAGTTAACATCAGTGCAGACTCCACTCTCCCCAAAATCCTTCGGATGAGACTATAAACCGTGTCACCAATAGTGAAATTTTTTTCCCCTTATGCGATTGATTTTTGCCAACCGTTAAGGTAGATGCATTCTGGCTTCGGAGTTGTTTTTTACCTTCGTGTCAGTTTTCTTTTGTAAGTGGAAATAATTTTCCCAATTTTTTTTCTTGTATATTTTTGGTCGTTATCTTAGCTACAGTTTCATGGTTAACCAATAGTGAAATTTTGCTTGTGCGATCGTTTTTTTGTTTTTTGGCCAACCATTAAGGTAGATGCATTCTGCCTTCGGGGGATTTTTTTGGTTTACATTTGGTGTATTTTTTCTGTCAGTATTTTTTGTTTTTGTTTTTTGGGGGGGTCCTTTTTATTTTAACATGTTTTGTAACAACACCATACCACACCACACCACACTATACCACACCACACCACACCATACCATACCACACCACACCAACTATACCACACCACACCACACTATACCAACCACACCACACCACACCATACCACACCACACCATACCACACCACACACCATACCACACCACCACACCATACCACCACACCAACCATACCACACCACTCACACCACCACACCACACCATACCACACCACACCACACCATACCACCCACCACACCATACCACACCATCCACATCCCCACCACACCATACCACACCACACCACACCCACCACACCACTCCACACCACACCACACCACACCACTCCACACCACACCACTCCACACCACACCACACCACTCCACACCACACCACTCCACACCACGTCACACCATACCACACCAACCACACCACTCCACACCACACCACACCACTCCACACCACACCACACCACTCATCACCACACTTCACCACACCACACACCAAACTACACCACACTACACTTCACTACACCACACTACACCATACCACATCACACCACACCACACCACACCACACTTCACCACACCATACCACACCACACCACACCATACCACACCATACCACACCACACCACACCATACCACACCACACCATACCACACTTCATCACACCACACCATACCACACCACACCACACCATACCACACCACACCACACACACCACTCACACCACACCACACCACCACACCACACCACTCCACACCACGTCAACATACCACCCACCCACACCACTCCATTACCACCCACACCACTCACACCACCACACCATCATCACCTGACACTTCACCTTTTTTACCCATCAAACTACACACTACACTTTCACTTTACAACTACTACACCTATACCACTCTCACCAACCACACCACACCACACTTCCCACACCATACCACCCACACCACACTACCCACCTACCACACCACACACACCACACCACACCACACCATACACATTCATCACACCACCCTACCACCAGCCACACCATACCACACCACACCACACCACACCATACACACCATACGACACTTTACCACATCCACGCGACACCAAAGAACGAAGTAATGTATCATGCATTTGTGTTTATGTGTGTTTTTTTGTGTGTGTGTTGTGGTGTGCGCGCGCGTTGTTCGTGCATTGTCGATGCGTTTATGTGTTGGCGAAATTTGTGAGGTGTTTGTACTTCGTTATGCTTTTTGTGTGTGTGTGGTTAAATAGTGCATACGTGATCTTTTCCTTTTGTCAATCTATGACATGTTCTTCTTGTGTTGTTGCTATTGTTGCTGCTTGTATCAATATTATCCATGGTAAGGACAGGAACCGGAGGTAAAAATTGGGGTATGAGTGTGTTTATTCATTATCCGCGAAAAAAAGATTAAATTACAGAATTTGATATGGTGTGATATGATGGAGATATGGTGTGCTGATGTGATGGGGTGATATGGTGTGCTGATGTGATGGGGTGATATGGTGTGCTGATGTGATGGGGTGATATGATGTGATATGGTGTGATGTGGTGATATGATGTGGTGGGGTGATACAATGTGATGTGATATGATGTGGTGATATGATGTAATGTGGTTGTATGATATGTTGGGGTGATGTGATGCGGTGGTATGATAGGATGTGGTGTGGTGATATGATGTGGTGTAATGTGGTGATGTTATGTGGTTGTATGATGTGATGTGGGGATGTGATGTGATGCGGTGGTATGATATGATGTGGTGTGTCGATGTGATGTGGTGGTATGATATGATGTGGTGTAATGTGGTGACGCGATGTGGTTGTATGATGTGGTGATGTGATGCGGTGGTATGATAGGATGTGGTGTGGTGGCGATGTGATGTGGTGATGTGATGTGGTTATATGATGTGTTGTGCTGATGCGATGCGGTGATATGTGTGATGTGGTGTAATGTGGTGATGTGGTGGTGTGATGGGGTGTGATGGTATGATGTTGTTGTTGTTGTTGTGCGTTCCCCAGCTTTACACCCTGGGGGTCACCCAGAACGTGCACTCTGACTCACTCATCCCACCTGGGAATCACTGTGAGATAGGAAGTACACCGGGTGAGAAGTTTGCGTGTACGACTATTTTCAAGCACCTCGCCACATAGGCAGCCATACTCCGACTTCAGAGGATTTTTTCTCCTATAAAGGAGAGTGCAGGTTGTTATGTCAAGAGTTTGTCATGGCTGAAGGCAATCTCAACACAACATTTTAAACATAACAGCATTTTAATGTAGGCCTTGGCAATTAGCTGACATCAATAACCTGACACAGCTTTTGGCCTGGGCCAATGATGGTATGATAGGATGTGGTGTGTTGATGCGATGGTATGAATCGATGTGTGATGTGATGTGGTGATGTGATGTGGTGATGTGATGTGGTGATGTGATGTGGTGATGTGGTGACAGTGAACAAAGTGGACATAGCTAAGCGAGGACAGACGCCCTGGTTCCAGGCGGTGATGAATGGAACTTTCCCGGCAGACACTTTCTTCATCCTGAGGTGACTTCAATATTCTAGCGGTGTTTGTTGTTGTTGTTGTTGTTTGGTGGTGGTGGTGGTGATGGTGGTGGTGGTGGTGGTAGTGGTGTTTGGTGGGGTGTGGGGGTGGTGTTTTTTGGGGGTGGGTGGGGGTGGTGTTTAGTGGGGGGGGGGTTGGGGGGTGGTGTTTAGTGGGGGTGGTGTTTGGTGGAGGTGGTGTTTGGTGGGGGTGGTTGTTTGGTGGTGGTGGTGGTGTTAGTGGTGGTGGTGGGTGTGGTGGTGGGGGTGGTAGTGGTGGGGGTGGTGTGGGGTGATGGTGGTGGTGGTGCTGGTCGTGGGGGTTGGTGGAGGTGTTGTTGGTTGTTGTGGTGGTGTTGGTTGTTGTTGTTGTTGTTGGGTGGTGGTGGTGGTGGTCGTGGTGGTGTTGTGGTGTTGATGGTGTTGTTGTTGTTGGTGGTGGTGGTAGTGTTGATGGTGTTGTTGTTGTTGGTGGTGGTGGTGGTGGTGGTGGTAGTGTTGATGGTGTTGTGTTGTTGTTGTTGGTGGTGGTGGTGGTGGTAGGGGTTGATGGTGTTGTTGTTGTTGGTGGTGTTGTTGTTGTTGGGTTGTGGTGGTGGTGTTGGTGTTGTTGTTGGTGTTGGTGGTGTTGGTTGTTGTTGTTGGTGGTGGTGGTGGTGGTGGTGGTGATGGTGCTGTTGTTGTTATTGTTGGTGGTGGTTGTGTGTGGTGGTCGTGGTGTTAATGGTGGTGTTGATGGTGTTGTTGTTGGTGGAGGTGGCGGTGGTGGAGGTGTTTTGTTTCCTTCTTCCTTTATTCTGTCTGTCTTCTCTTTCTTGATTTTCTTTTTTTGGGGGGTGGGGTGGGGGGGGGGTTGTTCTTTTTTTTCTTTCGTTTCTTTCTTTCTTTCTCTTTTTTGGTTTTCCTTTTTTCTTTTCTTTTCTTTTCTTTTCTTTCTTTCTTACTTTCTTTCCTCACACACAGACATTCACTCTCACACACTCAAACACCACACGCACACCCATCCACCCACCCCACACACACACACCCACACTCCCCCCCCCCCCCCACCCCACCACCCCCCCCCCCACACCACACACCCTCCTCACCCCCCACACTCACACACACATACACCCCACCTACCCCATACCCCACACTCCCAAACACCCTCCCCCACTCCTCCAAATACTCCCCCATCCCCACCCTTTAAAAAATTGTCATCGTGTGTTTCAGTGGCTGTCTGCTGTGTTATCATTTTCTGCGAGCCAAGAGTAAGCAGCTTCAAGAGAAGCCAGATGCCCCCGTGTTCACCGTCAAATCAGTCCTCCTGTTCTACCTGCATCGATTTATGAGGTTCAGAGAGAGAGACAGAGAGAGAGAGAGAGAGAGAGAGAGAGGGAGAGGGGGAGGGGGAGGAAGAGAGAGGGATGGAGAGAGAGAGGGGGAGGGAGAGAGAGAGAGAGGGGGGGGGGGGGTAAAAGATTTAGTTTATACAACTAGTGTGCGTGTGTGTGTGTTGTGCGTGCGCACGTGCGCGCGAGCGCGTGCGTGCGTGCGCGCGCGTGTGTTTCAAACACAGTTCCTGAAGACCACACACACAATAGTATACTGTTGAATTTTAGAAAAAAAAGTTTAATCATACCATGTTTCTACACAACTTTTGAAAACAGCCAAACTGACGACGTTCAATGTTGGATTATGTGTGTGTTTTTATTATTTATTTTTAAAAATTCTTTTATATCGAGGATAATGGAATAAGCACTTATGTGCATTTCTTTTACATCCAGTCCCCGTGTGTATACGGTTTTGTCAATTTTGTCATCTGTTCCCACCGGCACACAATGGCCTACTCTTTCGAAAAGCGGAACAGGATTTAACGTGTGCGCAAGATATTCTGCGTGCGTTCGCACACGGGGCCTCGGTTTTTAGTCGCATCCGAAGGACTTTCGGGGAGAGTGGAGTCGGCACTGATGTTAACTCCAGGGGAAAATATCCCCCTTGAACGGGAATCGAACCCGGGTCGTCAGATTTCGAGCGCAATGTTCTAACCACTAGGCTATCCCGTCCTCATGGAGATAGGCGGGGGGGGGGGGGGGGGGGGGGGGAGGTGGGGAGAGAGGGGGAAGGGGGGAGAGAAGGAAGTACGGAGGGAGGGAGAGAGGAGGGAAGGAGGGAGAGAGAGGAGGGAGGGAGAGAGAGGAGAGAGAGAGGGAGGGGAGAGAAGGGGAGGGAAGTATAGAGGGGAGAGAGGAGAGAGAGAGAGAGTGAGAGAGAGAGAGAGAGAGAGAGAGAGAGAGAGAGAGAGAGAGATTCCAGAACCATCTTCATTTTAGAAAAAACAACAACAGTCTAATCATCCTGTCTTTTCTACACAACTTTTTGAAAACAGCCAAACCGACGAAGTTCAATGTTGGATTCTTTGTGTGTGTGTGTGTGTGTGTGTGTGTGTGAAAGTCAAAGTCAAACTTTTATTTTCAGATGGTACATTGAATAAGCAGTGCATTTGCTTTTGTTTTCCCATCAAGCCATCCATCTATCTAAAGAAAAAAGAAGCGAGGAAAAAAGATAATGTATATGCAGACATAGAATAAAAAACCTAATCTATGGTAAAGGTAAAGGAGTCCCATAACCTATAAGGTCGTAGGGGAGCGAGGCGTCAGAGACCTCACTTCTCTAGGGCCAGCATATTGAGGGCGGCGCCCATCTCCTCTCCCTCGCTGCTTTACCTTTCCTGACCCTAAAGAGGGCAGGTACCCATTTACAGCTGGGTGAACTGGGGGAACTGTACTGAAGCCAAGGCGCGCTAACGGTCACCCATCCAACTGGTAACCACGCTCCACGCTGCTTAACTTGGCTGGGGGAAAGCGAGTGCTCCGACCACTGAGCTATCCCGTCCCCGAATCTATGGTAAACTATAGAAATCAAACAAGAAAAGTGTGTGTGTGCGTACCTGCTTGCTTGCTTGCACACGTGCCTGCCTTCTTGCTTACGTACCTGCTTGCTTGCACGCTCTGCGTGTATGTGTGTGTATATATATAAACGTGGGATGTTTTTTTTGGTCTGGTGGAACCGAACATCAAGGATCGCGCCTTGCTTCTACGTGGTTCTGCTGCTGTACACCACTCTGCTGCCCTACTTTGGGCGAGGCCCTCACTGGGAGAGCACGGACCACGTGCTGAGGCCCTGTCGAGAGCATTGGTGGGCCAACGCCCTTTTCTTTTCCAACTTCTACCAAGCCCAAGATATGGTCAGTTTTTTTTGTTGGGTTTGGGTTTGGGTTGGGGTTGGGTTGGGTTTTTTTTGGTGGTGGTGGTGGTGGTGGGGGGGGGGAGGGGGGGTGGGGAGGGTGGGTGGTGGTGGTGGGTGGTGGTGGTGTGGGGGGGGGGGTGAGTGGGGTGTGGGGGGGTGGTGGTGGGGTGGGGTGGGGGGGGTGTGGTGGGAGGGTGGGGTGGGGGTGGTGGGTGGGGAGGGTGGAGGTGGGGGTGGTGGTGGGGGTGGTGTGTGGTGGGGGTGTGGGTGGTTGGGGGGGTGGGGTGGGGGTGGGGGGGGTGGGGGGTGTGGGGGTGGGTGGGAAGGGGTGGGGGTGGGGGGGAATCTTTGTCTTTTTTGGTTTTGGCTGGGGTTGGGGTTTTTTTTAAAAAGGAGGGGGAGGGGGGGTGTTGGGTGGTGGGTGTGGTGGTGGTGGAGGGGGGGGGGTTGTGGGGGTGGTGGGAGGTGGTGGAGGGGGTTGTGTGGGAGGTGGTGGGGGTGGGGTGGTGGTGGTGGTGGGGGGGGTGTGGGTGGGTGTGGGTTGGGGGTGGAGGGTGGGTTGGGGGTGTGGGGGGTGGTGAGGGTTGGGGGTGGGTGGGTGGTGGTGTGGGTTGGGGTGTGGGGGGTGGTGTGGGTGGAAGGTGGGTGGTGGTGGTTGGGGTTTGGGGGAGGAGCGATACGAATTGGCTATTTAGATTTAAGCCTTGGTTCTATTTTTGAATGGGTTTCTATGGTGTTTTTTTTGGGGTGACAAAAATCAACAACCATGATTGTTCAGATTTAAGCCTAAGCTGTATTGTGAATGGGTTTCTATATTTTGACAACAATCAACAACATGATTATTGAGACTTAAACCTAGGCCTCCATTCTAAATAGGGCGTGTATCTAGTTTTTTGACAACAATTAAGAACAAAATATCCATACATAACATCATTTGTTTTGTGATAGGATAATTACGAAATTCATGAATGCAGCTAATCTGTGAAGGGAGAGAAGAGAGAGAGAGAGAGAGAGAGAGAGTGGAGAGAGAGGGAGAGAAGAGAGAGAGAGAGAGAGAGAGAGGAGGAGAGGAGAGGATGAAATGAAATTAAATGTTTATTCATAAAGGCCATGGCCCCTTAGAAGGTGGAATACAAATAATACAAGCAAACAATATGATGTACGTGTGATGTTGTTATGTTGCATAGTTCCTTCTTCTTTTAAATGCTTTATACATATATACTGCCAGTTGTTTTACAAGACATTCATTCGTCGAAGCTAACAACAAAACCAACCTGAATAAACATGGATCTCTACAGTACTTTTGTGGTATGAATTGCTCTCGTATATCTCAACCCTGGACAGGAAAGCACAAAGTGGATTTCATCTTCTACTGAACATTTACATATTAGGCATTGAAGATTTGTGGCAAGTACATTTCTATAGCGATAATAATGTACATTAATATCCGAGATACCAAATCTAAATCGTGTCATTATACGCTTCAAATGTCTATCAGTATGCATGGACATAATTATAAGTTGGTACACAATTTACTTGACTAAACATTCTATAGTGGTAAAATCTATCACTATTCTGTACATGGCGAGAGAGAGAGAGAGAGAGAGAGAGAGAGATGATGAGAGAGAGAGATGAGAGAGAGAGAGAGAGAGAGGAGGAGAGAGAGAGAGATGTGTGCGGGGGGTGGGGAAGGGGGTAGGGTGGGAAGGCAATGATTACAGCCGCTATCTTGTGATGTCTGGTCTGTTAGAATGAGAGTATATTCGATTTTTGAGAGGATGGTGATGAATTGAGTGTGTGTGCTGTGTTGTTGCATGTGGTATCATAATAACGATTATGAACCTCCTCTCTTCCCCACCTCCCTCCCTCTCCCCCCCAACACCACGCAAACACACACACACGCACACACGCACGCACAACACACACACACGCACGCACGCACGCACACGCACGCACACACACACACACGCACGCCACGCACGCACACACACACAAACACACACACACACTCAAACACGCAGCACATTACACACACACACACACACACACACACACACACACACACACAACACACACACACACACACACACACACACACACACACACACATATAAAGCGAAGTGATGGAAAGTGGCAGTGATGGGGGGCGGGACGCTTTGAGAGAGGAGAGAGAGAGAGAGAGAGAGAGAGATGAGAGAGAGAGAGAGGAGAGAGAGGAGCGAGAGAGCGAGAGAGAAGAGAGAGAGGAGAGAGAGAGAGAGAGAGAAGAGAGAGAGAGTGAGAGGAAGCTTTGACAGTGTGGTGTGTGTGTGTGTGTGTGTGTGTGTGTGTGTGTGTGTTGTGAGTAAGAACTACTTTTGATTCGATTTGATTTTATTCTTTTATATCGAGGATAATGGAATAAGCACTTATTTGCTTTTTTACATTCAGTACCCGTGTGTATGCATTTTTTGTACATTCTGTCATCTGTTCCCACCGGCACACAATGGCCTACTCTTACGAAAAACGAAACAGGATTTAACGTGTGCGCGAGATGTTCTGCGTGCGTTCGCACACGGGGCCCGGTTTATAGTCTCAGAGAGAGAGAGAGAGAGAGAGAGAGAGAGAGAGAGAGAGAGAGAGAAAAGGAGGGGGGTGGTATGGATGATAATATTGATGATCGCGGTAAGGGGTGCTGGTAACAAAAAACGATCCTGTAGCCGATTTAATTTTGGCGTGTGGTGGATCGGTAACCTAGAGGTTAACGCACTTGCCTAGACATTGAGGAGCACGGGTTCAATCCTTGGTCGTGCACACACACACACACACACACACACTTTTCCTCTCCATCATCTACTTAAACCCCCCAAAAAAGAGAAAGAAGAAACAAGTCATCATTCTAAGACTCCGCACTGGACCCACACAACAGGCTAAATTAATAATAATAATAATAATAATAATGTATGGAATTTATACAGCGCTGAATCTTGTAAAGCAACAAATCAAAGCGCTCACATGACTTTCTTTTTTTCCCTCCCCCTGTGTGTGTATGCGGTTAAAAAAAATTTGTCATCTGTTCCCACCGGCACACAATGGCCTACTCTTTCGAACAGCGGAACAGGATTTAACGTGTGCGCAAGATGTTCTGCCTGCGTTCTGCACACGGGGCCTGGGTTTATAGTCTCATCCACAAAACTGAAACTCCAATCCTTCTCCCCTGTGGTAAAAGAAAACCAGACTGGTTGAGCACATCCTTCAGAGGTGCACACACGCTATTCAGCGACCTGAGGAAGAAGATTGTGTGGCTGACGGAGATAATAACCCTGCAAACCAAGCTGTTATGTACGGACGTCAGCGCCTGGGGTTTATCACAGTTCTTGATTAAACCATTGACGCTGGGGGCAGCAGCAAAGTGAGAGGCTGTATGACCAGTGGCTTTCTTTCCCACTCATGGAATTCCACTTTACAGCTTAGTCTTTAGTGATCGACTATGACTCTCTGACTAGGAGGCTTGACTCGCACAGTCCTTATGTGCTGCAGCCCTGGGGGGCTGGTTGGCCTTTGGAGAACATCTCCAACGCTGACTGTCCTTATGCCCACTTGGCCGAGAGAGTGGGGATGTACTGTGGGCAAGGCATCTCCACTATAATCAAATTTCTGCCCAGTTTCCGAAACAGCAGCTGCCTCCTCTGCTGTTTTGGAGGTCATCGTCGGACACGACGGACAAACATACATATGTACAGCCCACGAGAGGAGCTGGAAAGGACTTGCCATTATTTCTCCCAAACATTATCTGACAGTGTAAAAAAAAAAAAAGCGAACGAGAGAAGATCTATTTAAGCCTGCGGTATTGGTCTGGGAGCTAGTCCCTCGGGGAGAGCGCGTCTCTTCAAGAGCAGAACCATCCATGAAAACTTTAAAAAAAAAACCAGAAGATTTTTTGTGAAATGAATATAGTGGTGGTGGTGGTGGTGGTAGTAGAGGTAGCGGTACTGCTACTTCTACTGCTGTTATTATTATGTGTATTACTACTTGTTGTTGATGTTGTTTTTGTTGTTGTTGTTGTTGTTGCTGCTGTTGTTGTTGCCGCCGCCGCCACCTACTACTACCACCACCACCACCACTACTACTACTACAACTGCTACTACTAAAACTATTACTACTGCTGCTGCTTCTCCTGCCTCTACTCCTACTCCTTTTTCTCCTACTACTACTCCTCTCCTCCTACTACTGCTACTAAAACTACACTACTTCCACTACTACTACTTCTACTACTACTACTACTGCTGCTGCTGCTACTACTACTGCTACTACTACAACTGCTGCTACTACTACTACTCTTACTACTTTCTACTACTACTACTACTACTACTACTACTACTACTACTACTACTACTACTACTACTACTAGGCCTACTACTACTACTACTACTACTACTTCTGGATCGGTGGTCTAGAGGTAACGCGCCTGTCTAGAATGCGAAAAGTCCGGGTCGGGTGTGTGCGCGGTTCGTACCCCGTTTGGGCCCGAAATTTTTCCCCATCCATTAGACCATGAGTGGTGGTCTGGGCGCTAGTCTTTCGGATGAGACGATAAACCGAGGTCCCGTGTGTTACACAAAATTTTCAGCGCACGTAAAAGAACCCACGGCAACAAGGGAGTTGTCCCTGGCAAAATTCTTAGAAAAAAGCCACTCTGATAGGGAAACAAATACAGTTGCAGACCAAAAGAAAAAAAAAAAAAGAAAAAAAAGGGTGGCGCTGCTCTTGTGGCGACGCGCTCTCCCCGGGGAGAGCAGCCCGAATTTCACGCAGAGAAATCTCGTGACTTAAAGTGGTATAAAATAAAATAAATAAATAAAAATACTACTACTACTACTAGCATTACCAACTGAATAACCATCACTTGCACAAACATGGGCTATCTGTAGTAATACGCGAAGGAATTATTATAGGCAAAGGTAGATAATTCGCACAATGGATCACCGCCAACAAGGAAGCATTTACTGGCTTTCGTCCCTTAGATGCTCTCTTGCAAATGAAACAGTTGATAGACGGTTTATTAGTCCTGTCTTTATTTATTTTTTATATTTATTTACACCACTTTAAGACAGCAGATTTATCTGCATGAAATTCGGGCTGTTCTCCCTGTGGAGAGCGCGTCGCCACAAGAGCAGCGCCACCCTTTTTCTCTCTCTTCTTTTTCCTGTCTGCAACTGTATCATTTTGTTTTCCTATCAGAGTGGCTTTTTTTCTACAGAATTTTGCCAGGGACAACGCTCTTGTTGCCGTGGGTTCTTTTACGTGCGCTAAATAATTATGTAACACACGGGACCTCGGTTTATCGTCTCATCCGAAAGACTAGCGCCCAGACCACCACTCACGGTCTAATGGATGGGGGGGAAAGTTTCTGGTCCAAACGGGATTCGAACCACCGCACACTTCCTACCCGGATTTTTCGTGTTCTAGACAAGCGCGTTACCTCTAGACCACCGATCCACCGAACATATCGATATTGTTTTGCACTGGATTGTATTGTATTGTATTGTATGTGTTGTATTATGTGGTACTTTTTGTGCTGTATTTAATTGCATTGTATTGTATTGCATTATACTGTTGCAACATATTTCTCTGTTTGAGATTTTTCCTGACTAAAATTCGAGATTTTGAGTTGTTTTAAGGGAGCTGAGAGTATCACGTCGCCAAAGTACGGCGCTACTTATTTTTCACTGGTGGTGTGTGTATGCGTGTGTGTGTGTGTGTGTGTGTGTGTGTGTGTGTGTGTGTGTGTGTGTGTGTGTTGTGTGTATGTGTGTGTGTGTGTGTGTAAAAAATAATATAAGGTAAAGGTGGCCATAACCTATGTA
>CM054159.1:35117075-35127075 GCA_028751875.1 Rapana venosa | reverse complement strand
AAGCGGAACAGGATTGAACGTGTGCGCAAGATGTTCTGCATGCGTTCGCACACGGGGCCTCGGTTTATAGTCTCATCCGAAGGACTTTGACATTCAGTTCGATTTTTTTTTGTCAAACTGGGAAGAAAGGGCGAGGCTGGGAATCGAACCCAGAACCTCACGGTTTACTTGTTGGCAGGCAAACGTCTTAACCATCCTGCCTCCTTCTGTGTGTGTGATATTGGTGAAGATATTGACGTTGATGTGTGTGTGTGCATGCGTGCATCATGGAATGATTAAAATGTCTTTGATTTTGACGCGTGCGAGCGCGCGCGCAAGAGAGAGAGCTTGCGTGACTTCATTCTTGCGTGACCTCGTGCATGCGCGCGCGTGCGTGTGTGTGTGCACACGCATGCATGTACACTGTGCTGCTGCTGCTACTGCTGGTGTGTGTGTGTGTGTGTGTCAGTTTCCCCAGCATAGGCCTGCTGCTGCTGGTTTCGCTGGTCATCCTGCAGATCGTCAGTACCCTGGTGCTGACCGAGGATTGTAGCGGCAACCTGCTGAGGTGAGTCAGGAGAGCACCAGAAAGAGAGAACTCAGAACTCGGAACTCAGAACTCAGAAATTTAATGAATGTATCTCAGCCTTAGGCCATAATACATGGTTGGCGTAGGCCTAGAAGAAATGACAATGCCACAGAGTGGGGCAAAAAAACCGGATAAAGAGAGAGAGGGGAGAGAGAGAGAGAGAGAGAGGAGAGAGAGAGAGAGAGAGATGGAGAGAGAGAGAGAGAGAGAGGTGGGGGAGTGGGGGGAGGTGGGAGGGGAGGGGGGGGAGAAGTGGGGGGGGGCGAGGGGAGGAGGGGGGGGAGGGAGGGTGGGGGTAGGGAGGGAGGGTAGGGGGAGGGGGTGGGGGAGGGAGGTGGAGGGGGTAGGGAGAGGGAGGGGATGGGAGAGGGAGGGTGGGGGGAGGGTAGTAGAGAGGGGGGAGAGGGAGGGGGGTGGGAGAGGGGGAGGGGAGGAGGGAGGGTGGGGGTGGGGGAGAGGGTGGGGGAGGGGAGAGAGGGGGAAGGGGTAGGGAGGGAATAGGGGGTGTGGGGAGGGGTGGTGTGGGAGAGGGGAGGGACGGGGGTGGGGGGAGGAGAGGAGGGGGGTGGGGAGAGGGAGGGGGTTGGTGTAGGAGGGGGAGGAGAGAGGGAGGGAGAGGAGGAAGAGGGGGTACGGAGAGAGAGGTTAGGGGAGGGAGGGGGTTTGGTGTGCGAGGGAGGGGAGGGGAGGAGGAGAGAGGGGAGAGAGAGGGGGTTTAGGAGGAGAGGGGAAAAGGGGAGGGAGTGGGGGGGGGGGGAGGGAGAGAGGGGGAGGAGGGGGGAGAGGGGGGAGGAGGGGGGGAAAGGTTGGGGGGGGAGGGGGGAGGGTGGAGGAGGGGAGGGAGAGGGGAAAGAAGGGGAGAGGGGTGGGAGAGGAGAGGGAGGGGGGAGGGGGGGGGAAAAAGGGGAGAAGAAGAAAGGGGGCTAGGGGGGAAACGGGGAAATGATAAGAGGGGGGGAAAGGGGTTTGATGAGAGGGGGGGTCGGATGGAGGGAACAATTGAAGAAATAAAAAGAGTGGGAAAGAGGAGGAGGAAGGGAGGAGGAAGGGGAGGAGATGGAGTGGAGGAGAAAGGGGAGGAAGGACGGAGGGGGTAATATAAAGGGGGATGGAAGGTGAAGGAGGGAGGAGGAAGGAGGATGAAGGGATTTGGGAAGATGGATGGGGGGAGGGAAAATGGTTTTTAAAAAAGCAATGTTGGTTGATGGAATAATGGAGGGAGGGTTTGGCATGGATTAAAATTATGGAAAAAATGGAATGATAGTTTAAGATAAGTTGATTGTTTGGATTTTTGGATTGATTGATTGATTGATTGATTGATTGATTATGGATTGGAGGGAGGGGTGGTTTGGATGGATTGATTGATTGATGATTGATCGTTGTTGGGGGGATTGTTTGATGATGGATGGATTGAGATTGAGTGATGATGGATTAACGGATTGATTGACTGATTGATTGATTAATTGATGGATTGATTGATTTCAGCATGAGTCCCGATTTCTTCGCCACAGTGTACGCCAAGCCTTACTGCCGGGTAGGCGGTTTCGCCATAGGCATGGGGCTGGGGTACTTTCTGCATTGCACGCGCCGCCAGATCTTCTTCAGAAAGGTCAGAGTGCTAGTCTTGTCTGCATCACAGCGCTTTAAGGGGGTGGGGGTGAGGGGGGGGGGAGGTTGGGGGAGGAAGGATGGGGGAGGGTGGTGGTGGTGATGATTTTGCTTCAAGTCGAGTCAAGTTGATGCAGGGAAGTCTGCCGTGACTTAAAAAAGTGGTATTCGTTTTCTGTTCAATTTCATTTTTGGCAGTAACTTTAAGTATTACCTGAACGTAACTGTGAAATGGAGAAAAACAAACAAACAAAGAAGGACATTCTATAGGTAAGCAAATATCTGCACGCAGACAAAGAAGGCGCTATACTTATCCATGCATGCATGCATAGATACATACATACATACATACATACATACATACATACATACATACATACATACATACATACTTACATACATACATACGTACATGCATACATACATACATACATACATACATACATACATACATACATACATACATACATACATACATACGTACATGCATACATACATACATACATACATACATACATACATACATACATACATACATACATACATACGTACATGCATACATACATACATACATACATACATACATACATACATACATACCTACATACATACATACATACATACATACATACATACATACATACATCATACAGACATACATGCATAATTATTTACATACATACATACAAACATACACACACATACATGCATGCATGCATGCATGCATGCTTACATACATTCTTACATATATACATACATACATATATTCACACACACACATACATACACACATACATACATACATACATACATACATACATACATACATACATACGTTTTTTTTATTTTTTATTTCGAGGATAATGGAATAAGCAGTCATGTGCTTTTTTTCTCACCCGGTCCCCGTGTGTATGCAATTTTGTAAATTTGCTCATCCGTTCCCACCGGCACACAATGGCCTACTCTTCCGAAAAGCGGAACGGGTTTTAACGTGTGCGCAAGATGGTAACGAACGTACATGCAATCGCGCATGTTTAGGTTAAATGCATATACATTTATTTTCTTACGTTGGTATTGTAAACTCATAAATCTTCGTTTCACAAAATCAGAACAATACATCTTCTCTGTCAGTTTTTAACTAGATTTATACGAAATGTCCCAACTGTTGCAATTCCTGTGTCTTAGTTTCAAATTTCTGTCCCCCCCCCCCCCCCCCCCCCCCCCCATCCCCACATTCTGGAAATTCTGTGCTAGAAATGACCTCTTTTCTATCCCTCTCTCTATTTCTGCATTGTTCCTTGTCTTCCTGTCACCTCCTCCTCCTTGTCTATTTTCTGCCTTCTTGGTCCATTCTCCTGCCTTTTTCTTGTTTTTTTTTTTAACTCCCAGAAAGACTTCAGAGATAACAATTCTCTCTTATGCCGAAGTCGGATGCGCTGGGCCTGACTTGTCAGGCGCTTAACGGCAGCGTCACGCGGTTTTGCTTATATAACAGACAGCACCAGTTGCTGTCTAAGCGTTCGACGACGACGACGAAGAAGAAGAAGAAGAGGAAGAGGAAGAGGAAGAAGAAGAAGAAGAGGAAGAAGAAGAAGAAGAATTGCGAAGAATTGCGAAGAAGAAGAAGAAGAAGAAGAATTGCGAAGAAGAAGAAGAATTGCGAAGAAGAAGAATTGCGACGAAGAATAAGAAGAAGAAGAAGAAGAAGAAAAAGAAGAAGAAGAAGAAGAGGTTTCAGTTTTCTGGGTCACGAAATGATCAGTTTGCCGCCTACATCCATCCAAACGGGTGGTGTCTCACGTTAATTTGCGTGTACCCGGCTTTTCGTGGGTAACTGGCTGATTATGACGCCTTCAGTGATGTATGTGGGTGTGCAGGATTACGTGTGTTAATAGTGCGATAGGCGTTATCGATCGATCTTGCTCGTTAGGGTACAAGCCAGGGTGAAGGCTACGTCAGAGTATCAACTACGTTGGTTTGTGATTGTGATGATGGTGGTTTTGTATGTGTGTGTGTGTGTGTGGGGGGGGGGGGGGGGTATGTGTGTGTGTGTGTGTGTGTGAGAGCTGCATTTCACTACTTTGTGTGTGTGTGTGTGTGTGTGTGTGTGTGTGTGTGTGTTGTATGTGTGTTTTTGTGTGTGTGTGTGTGTGTGTGTGTGTGTGTGTGTTTGTTTGTTTGTGTGTTTGTGTGTGTGTGTGTGTGTGTTTGTTTGTTTGTGTGTGTGTGTGTGCGTGTGCGTGTGTGTGTTTGTTTGTGTGTGTATGTGCGTGTGTGTTTGTGTGTGTGTGTGTGTGTGTGTGTGTGTGTGTGTGTGTGTGATGAGCTTTATTTCATCGTTTTGTGTGTGTGTGTTTATTTTTTATTTTATTTATCTATTTATTCTTTTATATCGAGGATAATGGAATAAGCATTCATGTGCTTTTTTTTACATCCAGTCCCCGTGTGTATGCGGTTTTGTAAAATAATTGTGTCATCTTTTCCCACCGGCACACAATGGCCTACTCTTTCGAAAAGCGGGACAGGATTTAACGTGTGCGCAAGATGTTCTTCGTGCGTTCGCACACGGGGCCTCGGTTTATATAGTCTCATCCGAAAGATTAGCACCAAGACCACTAACTCATAATCTATATATTGGATGGGGCAAAAAACCCAACAAACCAAACTAACCCCCCCCCCCCACCCCAACCCCGCCCCCGTCCCCGGGCTCAATCAGGGATTGAAGGGGGGTGGGGGGCGGGGGGACGGGATAGCCTAGTGGTTAGAACATTGCGCTCGCATTCTGACGACCCGGGGTTCGATTCCCGTTCAAGGGGATATTTTCCCCTGGAGTTAACATCAGTGCAGACTCCACTCTCCCCAAAAAGTCCTTCGGATGAGACTAGAAACCAAGGTCCCGTGTGTGCGAACGCACGCAGAACATCTTGCGCACACGTTAAAATCCTGTTCCGCTTTTCGTAAGAGTAGGCAATTGTGTGCCGGCGGGAACAGATGACAAAATTAACAAAACTGCATACACACGGGGGAATGGATGTAAAAAAAAAGCATGCAAGTGCTTATTCCATTATCCTCGATATAAAAGAATACAAAAAAGCAAAAAAATGGAACTTACGACTTCTCGCCTTCAAAACACAGCCGTCGTGTTAACTCTAAACCCACTTCTGTTTCTTCTTCTTCTTCATTTCATTTTCATTCATTTTTTTCATTTATACCACTTTAAGTCACGAGATTTCTTTGCGTGAAATTTGGGCTGCTCCCCCCCTGGGGAGAGCGCGTCGCCACAAGAGTAGCGCCACCCCCCTTTTTTTGTTTTGGTTTTTGTCTGCAACTACTGTATTTGTTTCCTTATCAGAGTGGCTTTAAAAAAAAAAAGAATTGTGCCAGGGACAACTCTCTTGTTGCCGTATGGGTTTTTTAAAAAAGGGTGAAAGGGTGGCGCAGCGCTAAGTGGCGACGCGTTCTCCCGCTCTCCCCGGGGAGAGCAGCCCGAATTTCACGGAGAGAAATCTGCCATGACTTAAAGTGGTATGAAATAAAATCTGAGCGCTTTGATTTGTTGCTTTACAAGATTCAGCGCTATATAAATTCCATACATTATTATTATTATTATTATTATTATTTTACGTGCGCTGAATAATTTTTGTGTAACGCACGGGACCTCGGTTTATCGTCTCATCCGAAAGACTAGCACCCAGACCACCACTCATGGTCTAATGGATGGGGGGGAGAAAAGTTTCGGGCCCGAACGACTTCGAACACTCAAGACAGCAACAACCGTTGCAAGCCATACGAGCCAAAATGCGTTGCGCTGCTGTTCAAGTACCGGGCAAGTCAGTCAGGCTCAACTCAAGGCATCCGATTCCAGCATGGGGGAAAAGAAATGGTTACCTTGAAAGTCTTTCTGGAAACAAGAAAGGGCAGGCAGGAGAATGGAACCAGGAAGTCAGAAAACAGACAGGAAGAAGGAGGGTGACAGGAAGAAAAGGAACAAGGCAGAAACAGAGAGAGAGAGAGGGATAGAAAAGGGGGAATTCCTAGCACAGAATTTATCATTCTTCTTTGATTTCGAGGATTCCCGTTCAAGGGGGATATTTTCCCCCTGGAGTTAACATCAGTGCAGACTCCACTCTCCCCCAAATGTCCTTCGGATGAGACTATAAACCGAGGTCCCGTGTGTGCGAACGCACGCAGAACATCTTGCGCACACGTTAAATCCTGTTCCGCTTTTCGTAAGAGTAGGCCATTGTGTGCCGGTGGGAACAGATGACAGAATTTACAAAACCGCATACACACGGGGACTGGATGTAAAAAAGCACAAACGTGCTTATTCCATTATCCTCGATATAAAAGAATAAACGAAAAAAATAATGTAATAAGCACTCATATGCTTTTTTTTTTACATCCAGTCCCCGTGTGTAAGCAGTAGTATAAATTTTCTCATCCCGTTCCCACCGGCACACAATGGCCTACTGTTTCCCAAAACGGAACAGGTTTTAACTCTAAATGCACAAGATGTTCTGCGTTCGCTCGCGCACGTGACCTCGGTTTATAGTCTCATCCGAAGGACTAGCATTTCCAGAAAATGGGGATGCTATTAATTTTATACTGACAGGCACTCCAGGCATTCCTCCTACTGTAGAGACATCTACTTCTACTGTAAAATTTCAGTCCCTATTCTTTGCCAGCGGGATAGCTCAGTGGTCGGAGCACTCGCTTTCCCCCCAGCTAAGGTTAAGCAGCATCGAGTGTGGTTACCACTTGGATGGGTGACCGTTTGCGCGCCTTGGCTTCAAGTACAGTTCACTCAGCTGTAAATGGGTACCTGCCCTCTTTTAGGGTCAGGGAAAGGTAAAGCAGCGAGGGAGAGGAGATGGGCGCCGCCCTCAATACGCTGGCCCCTAGAGAAACTGAGGTCTCTGACGCCTCGCTCCCCTACGACTTTAAAGATTATAGGACACCTTTACCTTTAATCCTAAGCCACAGTCGAGCTCGGGTTTTTGAAAAAATGTCAAAACTTCTTCGTTTTTTCAGATACCGTTAATTCTGGGCTGGCTGACGTCACTGGGGGTGGTGGGGACGGTGATCTACGTCACGTATGACGGGACGAAGGAGGGGGGTGAGGGGTGGACGGGCAGGCAGTGTGCCGTCTATCAGGCCTTCTCTCGGCCTCTGTGGTGTCTGGCTGTGGCCTTCATCATCTTCGTCTGCTGCATTGGTCAGGGCGGTGAGTGAAGCGTACAGGCCGAACTGTCGAGACAACAGCGGTTTTGTGTTGTGTTGTGTTGTGTTGTAGTGCGTTGTATTGTATTGTACTACTACTAATAATAATAATGAATAGCATTTATATAGCACATTTCTCAAAGCAAATGACTCAATGCGCTTTCATACCATGCGCATTTATACACATGCACACACAGCACATAATAACAACAACAACAACAACAACAATGATAACGAGCATTTCTAAAGCGCAAATAAATGTACAAGAGATACCTATCGAACTGTAGAGGCACGCACTTGCGTCCGGGCACACACTAGTATTGCGTTGTATTGTGTTGTGTTGTATTGTATTGCGTTGTATTGTATTGCGTTGTATTGCGTTGTGTTGTATTGCGTTGTCTTGCGTTGTGTTGTATTGCGTTGTATTGTGTGGCGTTGTATTGTGTTGTGTTGTGTTGTATTGTGTTGTATTGTATTGTGTTGTATTGTATTGCGTTGTATTGTGTTGCGTTGTGTTGTATTGCGTTGTGTTGTATTGTGTTGTGTTGTGTTGTATTGTATTGTGTTGTGTTGTATTGTATTGTGTTGTATTGTATTGTGTTGTGTTGTGTTGTATTGTAGTGCGTTGTATTGTGTTGTGTTGTGTTGTATTGCGTTGTGTTGTATTGTGTTGCGTTGTGTTGTATTGTGTTGTATTGTATTGTGTTGTATTGTGTTGTGTTGTATTGCGTTGTATTGTGTTGTATTGTATTGTGTTGTATTGTGTTGTATTGCATTATATTGTGTTGTATTGTGTTGTATTGCATTGTGTTGCGTTGTATTGTGTTATGTTGTATTGTGTTATGTTGTGTTGTATTGTGTTGTATTGTATTGCGTTGTATTGTATTGCGTTGTATTGTATTGCGTTGTATTGTATTGTGTTGCTTTGCATTGTGTTGTGTTGTGTTGTATTGTGTTATGTTGTGTTGTATTGTATTGCGTTGTATTGTGTTGTATTGTATTGCGTTGTATTGTATTGCGTTGCTTTGCATTGTGTTGTGTTGTTATTGTATTGTGTTGTATTGCGTTGTGTTGCATTGTGTTGTGTTGTATTGCGTTGTATTGCGTTGTATTGCGTTGTATTGTATTGCGTTGCATTGTATTGCGTTGTGTTGTATTGCGTTGTATTGTATTGCGTTGTATTGTATTGTGTTGTATTGTGTTGTATTGTATAGTGTTGTATTGTATTGTGTTGTATTGTGTTGTGTTGTATAGTGTTGTATTGTATTGTATTGTGTTGTATTGTGTTGTATTGTATAGTGTTGTATTGTATTGTGTTGTATTGTGTTGTGTTGTATAGTGTTGTATTGTGTTGTATTGCGTTGTATTGTATTGCGTTGTATTGTATTGTGTTGTATTGTGTTGTATTGTATTGCGTTGTATTGTATTGCGTTGTATTGTATTGTATTGTGTTGTGTTGTATTGCGTTGTATTGTATTGTGTTGTATTGTATTGTGTTGTGTTGTGTTACGTTGTATTGTGTTGTATTGTGTTGCATTGTGTTGTGTTGTATTGTATTGCGTTGTGTTGTATTGCGTTGCATTGTATTGCGTTGTATTGTGTTGTATTGTATTGCGTTGTATTGTGTTGTATTGTGTTGCGTTGCGTTGTGTTGTGTTGTATTGTATTGTATTGTGTTGTATTGTGTTGTGTTGTATTGTGTTGTATTGTGTTGTATTGTGTTGTGTTGTATTGTGTTGTATTGCGTTGCAGTGTATTGCGTTGTATTGTAATGCGTTGTGTTGTGTTGTGTTGTGTTGTATTGTATTGTGTTGTATTGCATTGCATTGTATTGCGTTGTATTGTGTTGTATTGCGTTGCGTTGCATTGTGTTGTGTTGTATTGTATTGTATTGTGTTGTATTGTGTTGTGTTGTATTGTGTTGTATTGTGTTGTGTTGTAGTGTATTGTGTTGTATTGTGTTGTATTGTGTTGTAGTGTGTTGTGTTGTATTGTGTTGCGTTGTATTGCGTTGTATTGTATTGTGTTGTATTGTATTACGTTGTATTGTATTGTGTTGTATTGTTGTATTGTATTGTGTTGTATTGTATTGCATTGTATTGTATTGTATTACGTTGTATTGTATTACGTTGTATTGTATTGTGTTGTATTGTATTGCGTTGTATTGCGTTGTATTGTATTGTGTTGTATTGTATTGCATTGTATTGCGTTGTATTGTTATTGTATTGCGTTGTATTGTATTGTATTGTATTCTGTTGTATTGTATTGTGTTGCATTGTATTGTATTGTGTTGTATTGTATTGCGTTGTATTGTATTGCGTTGTGTTGTATTGTATTGTATTGTGTTGCATTGTATTGTGTTGCATTGCATTGTATTGCGTTGTATTGTATTGCGTTGTATTGTATTGTGTTGTATTGTATTGCGTTGTATTGTATTGTGTTTATCGTATTGTGTTGCATTGTATTGCGTTGTATTGTATTGTATTATATTGTATTGTCTTGTACACCACTTAAAGTTGCGGCAGATTTCTCTGCGTTTCCCCGTGGGGATGCTGGGGTGGCCTGTCAGTATAAACAGCATCCCTACCTTCTGGAAATTCTGTG
>CM054159.1:35087075-35109575 GCA_028751875.1 Rapana venosa | reverse complement strand
AGACCATAGTGACATTTTGATAAGAAGACCATCATGGCATTAATAAGAACCGTAGTGACATTTGGATAAGACTATAATGACATTTGGATAAGAGAATCATAGTGACATTTGACTAAGAAGACCATCATGACATTTGGATAAGAAGACCATCATAACATTTGGATAAGAAGACCATCATGACATTTGAATAAGAAACTTGCCTTTAGTGTGGAAGGGTGGTTTTTTTATATTTTATAAAATCGCTTACTTGGCTATGTAGGCAGCCGTACTCGGATTCAGAGTCATTTTTAACTGCCACATGTTTCCTGATTTTCGAATGCTTCTACTAGCTCTTGTTCCACAAATCCAACGCTGAATTTGTTATTCTACAGACCCAGCGCCGGTAAACTCTACAATTACTTCATTACGGGGGTTGTATGCTGGGGAAGGAATAGCTCAGTGGTCAGAGCACTCGCTTTCCCCCAAGCTAAGGTTAAGCAGCAACCAGCGTAGTTACCACTTGGATGGGTGACCGTTTGCGCACATAGGCTTCAGTACAGTCTTCCCAGTTCACCCAGCTGTAAATGGGTACCTGCCCTCTTTAGGGTCAGGGAAGGTAAAGCAGCGAGGGAGAGGAGATGGGCGCAGCCTTCAGTATGCTGGCCCTAGAGAAGTGAGGTGTCTGATGCCTCGCTCCCCTACGACCACATATGTTATGGGACACCTTTACCTTTTTTTAACATATGATGAGTGGGCAACGTCTTAGACTGGACAGGTCTGAGGTTGAGTGAAGGAAGGACTGCGAGAGAAGAAAGGAAGGAAGGAAGGAAGGAAGGAAGGAAGGAAAGAAGGTAGGATGGAAAGAAGACAATGACAATGACAAATTCTTTTATTTCGAGGATAATGAATAAGCACCCATGTGTTTTTTTACAATCAGTCCCCGCCCTTAGGGATATATAAGAGAAAGAGAAAGAGAGAGACAGAGAGAGTGTGTGTGGTGTGTGTGGTGTGTGTGTGTGTGGGGGTGGAATTGAACCTAAGACTGTTCGAGTTTTTTGTCCACCTGCTGGGCGAAGGAAGGAAGAAGAAGAAAGGAAGGAAGGAAGACAGAGAAAGATGGAGAGAGGGCTGGGTGTCAAGTCTTTCACGAAGGCCAAGAAGGATATGTAATGTAATATAATGTGATATAATGTCACGCAATGGAATATAATTATAATGTAACGCAATGCAGAGTGTAATGGAATGTAGCGCAGCGTGATGTAATGTAACGTGATATAAAGTGATATAATAATGTATGTGATGTAGTGTGATATACTGTGATGCGATGGAATGCGACGTATTGGAATGGAATGTGACGTAACGTAATAAATGCACTGCCATGAAATGTTCTGTACAGAGTCTGCCAGCTCCTGGGAAATCCCACGAGCTAAAAGAATCCCTCTGTCGAAGACACAACCCTCAACCTCCCTCTGTGGAGATGCTGGGTACCTGTCAGCATAAACAGCAACCCACACCTTCTGGAAATTCTGTGCTAGGAATTCCCTCTTTTCTATCCCTCTCTTTGCGTCTGCCTTGCTCCGTTTTCTTCCTGCTAACTCTTTGTCTATTGTTTTGCCTTCTTGGTCCAGTTTTCTGTTTTCTGATTTTTCAGAAAGACTTACAAAGATAAGCATTTTCTTTCTCCCCACGATGAAGTCGGACGCGCTGGGCCTGCTTTGTCAGGAGCTTAACGGCAGCGTGACGCATTTTCGCTCCTATGATAGACATCAATGGTTGCTGTCTGAGCGTTCGATGATGAAGAAGAAGACATAACCTTTCTCTGTTCTGGCACCATCTAATATCACTTAGAGTGAACAGACGTTAAATTGAAGACAACAACAACAGCACCATACACTCTTTTATTCTTTTATTTTTTTTTATTCTTTTATTTCGAGGATAATGGAATACGCACTCATGTGCTTTTTTTAACATCCAGTCCCCGTGTGCATGCAGTTTAGTAAATTTTATCATCCGTTCCCACCGCACTGGCACACAATGGTCTACGCTTCCAAAATAACGACTGGCTTCTCCGTCGTTGTCCAATACTCATATACAGCAACTATTACTGTCTGTCGTATGAGCAAAAAAAATGTGTTGGCGCTGCCGTTAAGCCCCTAACAAGTCAGGCCCAGCGTATCCGACTTCGGTGTGATAAGGACTTAACCGAAACTAGGTGACTTGGATAAGCGAGGAGTGTAAATTCTTTCGAAATTCAATTTCGAAAATATTTAAATAAACGGGATTTTTTCTTATATTTTTGAAATTAGAAAAATGGCACGAAACAGTTCTTAAACATTTTTTATTTATTTTTATTTTATTTATTTTATAATTTTATATCGAGGATAATGGAATAAGATCTTATGTGCTTTTTTACATCCTGTCCCCGTGTGTGTGCGGATTTGTGAATTCTGTCAAATGTTCCCACCGGCACACAATGGCCTACTCTGACGAAAAGCGGAACAGGATTTAACGTGTGCGCAAGATGTTCTGCGTGCGTTCGCACACGGGGCCTCGGTTTATAGTCTCATCATGACTTAAAGTGATATGAAAATGAAACGTGCTTTACGAAACAATGTAACGCATGGATAATTTACTGCTAATATTGTTTAGACAGCTTGGAGGTTTTTTTCGGAATCGAAATATTAGTTTAACATGTTGACCCAAAGCCAAAAGTCTCGCAATGAGTGTGAATGTGTTGTGTTGATACAAAGTGCACAAGTGACTTGAACAACGCAAGTCTTGTTGGTTTTTTTGTTGTTTTAATTTAATCACAATCTATGCACATGAGAATCACATTTTTTTCCCTGTTGGTCTTTGTGGGGGTTGGTTTCTTTATTTTTTATATATCATACCAAAACGAAAACGTTGACTATTTGGCATGACCTGAGGCTTGGTTTGTAAGGTATTTTGTTGTTTTCATGATGATGCATTATTGTTTGGTTCTTTTCAAGTTGTTATTCTGTTGTATCTAATGGTTCCGTGTCATACTTGTAAGAATTGTCTCGAGGTGTGTTTTCTATGCTTGCAAGTTTAGATTACCGAATATCTTCGGTTTTACTTTGTCTGTCTTTGTCTGTCTGTCTGTCTGTCTGTCTCAATAAAAGAATTTGATTTGACTCTTTCTCACTCATATAATTTTTATGTCAAATATATATGTATGGTTTAATTTTTCATTTCTTTTCTTTTAGTTAAATTTTTTTACGTGTACTCGAAAGTAATAGCTGTGATTATTAAAGACAGTCCCTTCTCAGGGCAAGGGCCGGTTGAAAAAAAGTCAATACTTATCTGTAACCCTTGGGAATAAAGACTCTATCTATCTATCTATCTATCTATCTATCTATCTATCTATCTGTGTGTCTGTCTGTCTGTCTGTCTATCTATCAGGATTTTTCTTTATTTGAATCGTGGAATTTTTCAGGTGTATTGAATGTTGTTTCTAACTCATTTTTCAACACTGGTTTCATCATCGTCGTTGGTGTTGTTGTTGTTGTTGTTGTTGTTGTCGGAATACGAATATGACTTGAAGACGTTGTTATTGAAAAAAAGTATGTCAATACTATCTGTAACCATTCAATACTTATCTGTAACCTCAACAATCTGCTGTTTACACATTACATTACATTGCTTTCTGTTATTTTTGTAGTGTAGTGTAGGGTAGTGTAGTGTAGTGTAGTGTAGTGTAGGGTAGGGTAGGGTAGTGGAGTGGAGTGGAGTGGAGTGTAGAGTAGTGTCGTGTTGTGTAGAGCAGTGTAGTGTAGTGCAGTGTAGTGTAGTGTAGTGTAGTATAGTATAGTGTGATGCAGTGTAGGGTAGGGTAGTGTAGTGTAGTGGAGTGTAGTGTGACGTATTGTAGTGTAGTGTAGTGCAGTATAGGGTAGGGTAGTGTATTGTAGTGTGATGTAGTGTAGTGTAGGGTAGGGTAGTGTAGTGTAGTTCAGTGCAGTGTAGCGTAGTGCAGTGCAGTGTAGTGTAGTGTAGTTCAGTGCAGTGTAGTGTACTTCAGTGTAGTGTAGTGAAGTGTAGTGAGTGCAGTATAGTGTAGTGTAGTGCAGTGCAGTGTAGTGCAGTGCAGTGCAGTGTAGTGTAGTGTAGTAAAGGGAAGTGAAGTGAAGCGAAGTGCAGTGTAGTGTAGTGTAGTAAAGGGAAGTGAAGTGAAGCGAAGTGCAGTGTAGTGTAGTGTAGTAAAGGGAAGTGAAGTGAAGCGAAGTGCAGTGTAGTGTAGTGTAGTAAAGGGAAGTGAAGCGAAGTGCAGTGTAGTGTAGTGTAGTAAGGGAAGTGAAGCGAAGTGCAGTGTAGTGTAGTGTAGTAAAGGGAAGTGAAGCGAAGTGCAGTGTAGTGTAGTGTAGTAAAGTAGGTGTAGTGAGCGAATGCAGTGTTAGTGTAGTGTAGTAATGAGGAAGGGAGTATGTAAGCGAAGTGCAGTGTAGTGTAGTTGTTAAGTTAGGTGTAGTGTAGTGTAGCGTAGTATGTATAGTATTAGTAGTAGTGCAATGGCAGTGCAGTAGCGTAGTGTAGTGTAGTGTAGGCATCGTAGGCGTAGTGTAAGTGTAGTAGTCAGTGTAGTGAGGGTAAGTGTAGTGTAGTGCAGTGTACGTGTGTGTAATATTGTGAAGTGTAGTGTAGGCTAGCGCAGCGCAGTGCAGTGTAGTGTAGTGCAGTGCAGTGTAGTGCAGTGCAGTGTAGTGAAGTGTAGTCAGTGAGTGTAGCGCAGGCGCAGTACAGTGTAGTGTAGTGCAGTGAGTGTAGTGTAGCAGTGATGAGTGTAGTGTAGGCATGCAGGCAGTGGCAGTGCGCAGTGTAGTGTAGTGCAGTGCAGGTAGGAGCGCAGTGCAGGGTAGTTAGTAGTGCAGTGTAGTGTAGTGTAGCGCAGGCAGCGCAGTGTAGTGTAGTGCAGTGCAGTGTAGTGTAGTGCAGTGCAGTGTAGTGTAGTGCAGTGCAGTGCAGTGTAGTGTAGCGCAGTGCAGTGTAGTGTAGTGCAGTGCAGCGCAGGTAGCGCAGTGCAGTGTAGTGTAGTGCAGTGTAGTGTAGTCTAGTGAGCGCCAGGCAGTGAGTGTATGCACTTGCAAATAGAAGTAGAGCTTGCAGTGAGGGTGTGTCTGTGAGTGCAGTGCAGCGTGCAGGTAGCGCCCAGTGCTTTTCAATCTAGTGATTTCAGTTTGTAGTGTAGTGTGCGCAGTGTAGTGTAGTGCAGTGTAGTAGTAGTCTAGTGCAGCACAGCACAGCGCAGTGCAGTGTATGCAACTTTCAATCCCAGAAGCAGACGTCTCTGCAGTGAAATTCGGGCTGCTTCCCTTGGAGGGAGAGAGCGCGTCGCCACAGGAACAGCGCCACCCATTCTTTTCAATCCTTTGAATTTTTCTGTTTGTACGTATACTTGTTTCTCTACGAGTGTCGGTTATTTTTTTCCTCTACATAATTTTGCCAAGGATAGCCCTTGTTGCCATGGGGGACGGGATAGCCTGGTGGTTAGAACATTGCGCTCGTGATCTGCTGACCCGGGTTCGATTCTCGTTCAAGAGGATTTTTTTTCCCTCTGGAGTTAACATCAGTGCAGACTCCACTCCCTGCCCCAAAAGTCCTTCGGATGAGACTATAAACCGAGGTCTTATGTGCGAACGTACGTTGAATATTTTTGCGCACACGTTCCGCTTTTCGGAAGAGTAGGCCATTGTGTGCCGGTGGGAACGGATGACAAAATTGACAAAACTACATACACACAGGGAACTGGATGTAATGAAGCACGTGAGTGGTTATTCTATTATCCTCAAAATAAAAGAATAAATAAATCAAGCAATAGGTAAATAAATAAACAGAGATACATAAATAAATACATAAATGTTTTTTCACCCCTGTTCTGAATGCTTGTGACACGCGGGACCTCGGTTTGTCGTCTCACTCGAAAGACTGGCACCCTGCCCACCACTCAATGTCAAATGGATGGGTGGTGGTTGGGGAAAAAATTCGTACTGATCCACTAATGCTGTAAAAGGTAAAAGAGTCCCATAACCTATGTGGTCGTAGGGGAGCGGGGCGTCAGAGACCTCACTTCTCCAGGGGCCAGCATATTGAGGGCGGTGCCCATCTCCTCTCCCTCGCTGCTTTACCTACTCTGACCCTAAAGAGGGCAGGTACCCATTTACAGCTGGGTGAACTGGGGGACTGCATTGAAGCCAAGGTGCGCAAACGGTTACCCATCCAACTGGTAACCACGCTCGATGCTGCTTAAACCTTGGCCGGGGGAAAGCGAGCGCTCCGACCACTGAGCTATCCCGTCCTCAACTATTGCTATATTTGTTATTATATTCTGTTGTTGTTGTTGTTGAACTTTCGTTACATTCCGAAACATAAGAAGTTAACGCCATAGTGAGTGTACTGTGATTTTGACGTGCATAGGTTTTATCGTGGTAATAATAATTATACGTCTTTATTCTCCTTCATCGAATGTATAAATTCATAATTAAATAATTATTGTGATGGGCTGTTGCGCGCGCGCGCGCGCGCGTGTGTGTGTGTGTGTGTGTGTGTGCCCTGGCGCACATTCCTGCATATATATATATATATATATATATATATATATATATATATATATATATATACTTTATTGAAATACTGTACATCCTAACATATCATTATTCTTTGTGTACGTATTGTTCGACCATTTTGTAGGGAAACGTTTTGTATATCGTAAATACTTATGGAAGCGTGGTTTTAATTCGCGAGTATTAGTACTTTTCATTTTGGCTTGTGTGTGTGTGTGTGTGTTGTGTGTGTGAAGTATCATGCCGTTTTGTGCAGTTGTCAACTTTGTGTATTTTATTATTATTACTATCTATTATTGAACATGCTGTGACATCCTTGCTATTGATGAAGCTTTTATATGTTATATTGACGCAGCAACAACGTCTCTTTTTTATTGATGTATTTGCGCGCAACGTATGTGATGTGAGTTGTGTGTGCGCGCAACGTTGTTTATGTGTGTGTGCCGCGCGCGCACGTGTGTGTGTGTGTGCGCGCACGTGTGTGTATGTGTGTGCGCGCGTGAGCGCGCTTGTACGAGAAATATCCTTCGTGTACCTACATTTTCTTCTTATTTTTGGAAGGAACAAATGTGAAGTGTATGGGGAAAAAAACAACGAATAAACAAAATAAATACACACTCTGCAAGACGTAAGACAAAAGATTATCAAGACACTGAATTGAAAAAAAAGCAACAAAACAAGCAGACGATTAAAAAGACATGACAGCCAGAAAAATGGCCTCACCTGTCGCATCACAGAGTTCGGTGTTAGCCGCCACACCTCAATGACACCGACATGATCCCCCTCCTTTCTTCTTTCCTTCCTTCCTTCCTTCCTTCTCCATCTGCTCCTCCGGTCTTGTCTGTACTGCCCTGCTTATGAGTCCTTCGGATGAGACTATAAACCGAGGCCCCGTGTGCAAACGCATGCAGAACATCTTGCGCGCACGTTAAATCCTGTTCCACTTTTTGAAAGAGTAGGCCATTGTGTGCCGGTGGGAACGGATGACAAAATTGACAAAACCGCATACACACGGGGGACTGGATGTAACAAAAAAAGCACCTGAGTTGCTTATTCCATTATCCTCAATTAAAAAAAAAATCATGTCATCTGAGCGCTTTGATTTGTTGCTTTACAAGATTCAGCGCTATATAAATTCCATACATATACATTATTTATCATTATTATTATGACTTCATGGATTCTCATGCCACAGGATTCGGGGATATGATGTTGCCAATGAGAGAAGCTGGTGGTTTTCTGCCTTTTTGTTTTTCTTTTTTCGCTTGGGTCTCGCCTTGAAAGACAATCTTCATTTTATTTATTTTTTATTTATTTTATTATTTTATATTGAGGATTATGGAATAAGCACTTATGTGCTTTTTTTTTTTTAACATCAAGACCCCGTGTGTATGCGGGTTTAGTCCATTTTGTCATCTGTTCCCACCGGAACACAATGGCCTACTCTTACGAAAATGGGGAACGGGATTTAACGTGTGCGCAAGATGTTCTGCATGCGTTCGCACACGGGGCCTCGGTTTATATAGTCTCATCCGAAAGACTCTTGGGGAGAGTGGAGTCTGCACTGATGTTTCAGAGGAAAGTATCCCCCTTGAACGGGAATCGAACCTGGGTCGTTAGATTGTGAGCGCAATGTTCTAACCTCTCTCTCTCTCTCTCTCTCTCTCTCTCTCTCTCTCTCTCTCTCTCTCTCTTCTCTCTCTCTCTCTCTCTCTCTCTTTATTGAAGAGCTGTGAAAACCGAATGCTACGCTACAAGACAAAGATCAAATGGGAAGACAGGATCACGAATAAAGAACTATGGAGAATGTGCAAAGTTGATGATCTGAAGTCTGTAGCTAGTAGCAATAGACTGCGCTGGTTTGGGCACGTTCAACGGAAAGCAGACCACCACATCATAAAAAGAGCAATGAACTTCGTAGTGGATGGAAAGAGACCAAAGGGAAGACCTAGCAAAACCTGGGCTGCCTGTATTGCAGATGATGTTAGAGAAAGGGGCATAGATAAGGAGGAAGCTCAAAGCAGAGAGAGATGGAGAATGCTCATCAATGTCAAACCTCCCCTGGGAGAAACATGACAAAAAAGGAAGAAGAAAAAGAAGATATTATATATATATATTATATATATATATATATATATATATATCTTCTTTTTCTTCTTCCTTTTGTTATATATATATATATGTGTGTGTGTGTGTGTGTGTGTGTGTGTGTGTGTGTGTGGCCTACATGTCTTAAGATTCTGTTCATTCATTAAAAGCAAGAAGTGTTCTTGTTGTTACCATTTCGTGTCATATGTTTTCATTTGTTTTTTTTCTTTTATCTGTCCAACTGACTCTGAGCAGCCTTCTGTTTATGTTGTTATTGTTGTGCGTTCCGCAGCTTAACACTCTGGGGGTCACCCAGAACGTGCACTCTGACTCACTCATCATCCCACCTGGGAATCACTGTGAGATTGAAAATTGCAACACTGAATGAGAAGTTTGCGTGTATGACTTGTTTTTTCTAAAGTACCTCGCCATATAGGCAGCCATACTCTCGACTTCAGAGGATTTTTTTTCTCCTTTAAAAAGGAGAGGTGTCTCTCAGCTCCATGTCTGTCCACTCTCGAATATTGCCCTCCCATCTCTTCCTTTGTCTGCCTCTTCTTCTTCTTCTTCCTCCCCTCACTGTGCCTTGTAGGATTGTTTTAGCAAGACCAGAGGAACTGCGAGACGCGAGGACTGGAGAAAGCTTCGAAGGCGCCCTAAAGGATTCGGAATCTGAGGGATCGGTGATGGAAAAAGGAGAGTGCAGGTTGTTACGTTAAGAGCTTGGCATGGCTGAATTTCAATCTCAATACAACATTTTTCAACATAACATTATTAGTGTAGGCCTTGGCAATTAACTGACATCAAGAACTGACACAGATTTTGGCCTGGGCCAGGGTTATAAATGATATGACATTTGTGACAAGAAACAAACAGCAACAAAGCAAGCCAAAAAATACCCAGACAAAGCAAAATAAATGGAACAATTTGCATCTTTAAGTGTTCGTGATACAGTTGTACGTTAGCAGTTTGAGTAATTTTTATTATGAATGGCAAAAGTTCGTGATCAGAATGGATAAAAAAATATCAAGACCCCCTTCCCCCCTTAACAACAACAACAACGACCAAAACACACACACACACACACACACACACACACACACACACACACACACACTCACCACACACAACACACCACACACACAGAATGAATCGGTGTGACAAATTTATCCTGCATGTGAGAAATGAGTAGTAACTTTATTTCTTTTTAGCAAACAACTGTTCAGACTTATTATTATCATTTATTATTATTATTATCATTACTATCATTATCATCATTATTATTATTATCATTATTATCATTTTTATTACCATTATTATTATTATTTTTATTATTATCAAGGTCTCAAGTATTGATACACAGGGACATAATCCCGTTTCACTAGTTACAGACTCACTGAAGAAACATCTCCATTTCCTTCATGTAACAACTTCTTGCAAAAATTAATGAGAAACTTGTCCTCTAACTCTCACACAGAAGCACTTTCAAAACTATGGTTTTCGCTACGAATAGTTTCTTGGTGTTATTATGTAAAAATTACAATATCAAAAAACGTCACAACTTTTCTTGATTTAAAAAAAAAGAGACATTTCACTATAACACAGAACATTCTTAATACAGGCTACACTCCTGTGTTAGTTTGCGGGTCATGTAGTATCTTCTATAAAAAGCGCTAATCAGAAAAAAAGTGTTGGTGATTTTCACAAGAGTTTTTTAAGTATGAAAAAATGCACTGTGTACTTGTTTTGGGGATTGAGGACATAGAGCAATACCAGGTAGTCACGAGAAAGTTGGAAATGATCATCAAAATGAGGATGGCTTGTGTTCCTACAGTGTTGACCCCCGCGCATGCATATTGCGGTAAGGAAGCTAGCAGACGACAAAGAACTGAGGGGGTTGCAAGTGTTTGCTGAAAATTAATATAAAAAATAAAAATAAAACCTAAGTTGTGCAAAATCACATGAGTTTTGAGTCAAAGGCCAGTCTTTCACCAAAAAAAAAAAGGTTTCTATTTCAGTGGATGCCTTATACGTGCAGTATTAATATAAGAGACATAATTATGAAAAAAACAGAATGAAAAGCAGTCAAATCAGTATAGCCTAAAGATGAATGAAGCCATATGAGAAAGAGCCAGATGCGAAGTTTTCCGTCTACAATATTGTCCGTATGGTGAAGAATCCAAATGGGAAGTTGTCCATCTTGAGATGATCGGGAGTCCATGGGTAGGATCCCCATTCAACTGAGCGGTTGTGGTGAAGATCCCCTGTTAACATAACCGCAACGACCTTCTGTAGTCTTATCCTCTTAAAAAAGGTAAAGGTGTCCCATAACCTATAAGGTCGTAGGGGAGCGAGGCGTCAGAGACCTCAACTTCTCTAGGGGCCAGCATATTGAGGGCGGTGGCGCCCATCTCCTCTCCCTCGCTGCTTTACCTTCCCTGACCCTAAAGAGGCAGGTACCCGTTTACAGCTGGGTGAACTGGGGGAACTGTACTGAAGCCAAGGCGCGCAAACAGCCACCCATCCAAGTGGTAACCACGCTCGATGCTGCTTAAACTTGGCTGGGGGGAATGCGAGTACTCTGACCTCTGAGCTATCTTAAACACTGTATAAAAGATGATAGGCTTGGACCTCTGCGATACAAGAAGAGCACTGAAACCAACCAGGTCTTCCAACCCTAAAGAATACCGGGAGGCCAACAATCTCGTGAAGAAGTCAATGTTAAAGGCCAGAGAGAAGTGGATCAGTGATCAATGTGATGAGATCGAAAAAAACATGAAAGTGGGCAACAGTAAAAAGGCATACGACACCCTGAAGAAACTCACAAAACCACTTCAAACCAAATCATCAGTCATTGAAGACAGCTCCGGAACCTCCTCACAAGAAAGCTCAGCTGCATTGAACAGGTGGTCTGAATATTGTCAAGAAACTGTACAACTACCCAATACAACCTGACAAGAGCATAATAGAAGAGAAAGCAGCAACATCAAGAGCACCCTCGCCATTACCTATACTGAGGGAAGAAGTGGAAGAAGCCATCCGCAGCTTACCAGTAGGAAAGTCCCCAGGAGCAGGACAATATACCAGCAGAGCTGCTCAAGCATGGTGGCGAAACAGTCATCACATATGTTACAGCTATCTGTCAGAAGATTTTGGAGACAAAACAGTGGCCAACAGAATGGACACAATCACTCATCATACCCCTGCCCAAGAAGGGGAATTTACGCCAATGCCAAAACTATAGAACAATCAGCCTCATCAGCCACGCCAGCAGATCATGCTCAAAGTTATTTTGAATCGACTCAAGAAGGAGGCAGAAGAACACCTTGCAGAGGAACAAGCTGGTTCAGGCAGGCAGGAGCACAATCGAACAGATTTTTTTAACTGCCACATCATGAGGAAAAAACATCTCCAACATCAGAGAGACTGTTCCACAACTTCATCGACTTCAAGAAGGTCTTTTGACAGAGTATGGCACGAAGGCCTGTGGCAGGTCCTCAGAAATGTTTGGCATTGAAGAAGGACTAGTGCAATCCATCCAAGCACTATACAACACTGCAAGCAGTGCAGTCCTTCTGAACAATCAGGTCGGAGACTACTTCAAAACCACAGTTGGGGTCCGACAAGGATGCCTGTTATCTCCAGTCCTGTTCAATCTGTTCTTGGAAAACATCATGAGAGAGACCCTCCATGACTTCCACTCTACCATCTCCATTGGCGCAGACCCCTCAACAACTTACGGTTTGCCGATGACATTGACCTCATGGGCGGAAGTACACAGAGCTGCAAGATCTTACGACCAGACTTGAGAACAGAGCTGGAGCATATGGGATGGAGGTGAGCTCGAGAAAAGTAAAGTACTTGTGAACAGCACGAGCAATGCCACCGCTAAAATTTACATGAACGGCCAACAACTGAGGAGGTAGAATGCTTTTAAATACCTCGGCGCTACACTCACAAAGGACGGCGATCGACGACAGAAATCAAAGTCAGAATAGCCATGGCAACATCTTCCATGACAAAACTCACCCACCTATAGGAAAAGTAAAGAGATCAGTTTCCCAATCAAACTAAAGCTCTACAAAGCCCTAATTCAGTCAATCCTGCTGTACGGAAGTGAAACCTGACATTGACTGCTGAAACAGCAAAGCGAATCCAGTCATTCGAACAAAATGCCATAGAAAACTACTGGGCATATCTTGGAGAGAACGAAAGACCAATGAATTTGTCAAGAGTCAAATAACACAGCTGTGGGCAGGTCCACAGGAACCCCTTCTCACCATCGTCAAGAAGAAAAAGCTGACATGGTTCGCCACGTCACCCGCCACAACACTCTGCCCAAACAGTACTGCAGGGAACACTCGAAGGTGGCAGAAGGAGGGGAAGACAGAACAAGTCATGGATGGACAACATCAGAGAATGGACCAGGATGAATGACTCGGCACTACTGCGCAGAGCCGAGGACCGAGATGGATGGAGGAGGCTTACCACGGCATCGTCTTTCATGTCTCCCCCACGACCGCCAAGGTCACGGGTCTGATGATGATGATGAAAAGATGATAGGCTTTAGCTAAAGAATTGTTTCTTGGTGTTATATGTAAAAATAGCACCAACAATAACCAAAGAAAAACTCAGAACTTTTAAAAATTTAAAACATAGAAATATTTTCATCGTCACCGTCGTCATAAAGTAATTTCTTCCTAGTTAACCTGTTGAGAACTGGTGCCAGTACCTTTGATTATTACAACAACTAGTACTAGCACTATTAATTATCAGCCATCTTTTTCATCTTCAGGACCTGTGTGTCTTGTGTGTGTGTGTGTGTGTGTGTGTGCGTGCGTGCGTGCGTGCGTGGTGTGGTGTGTGAGTGTGTGTGTGTGTGTGTGTGTGCGCGCGCGCGTGCGTGTGTGTGTAAAAAAAAAAAAAAAAGGTTTCTGTGGGTGTTTTTAGCCAATGGTCTTCACAATAATTATTGTATTCACACACACTTACACGTGTGTTGTGTGTGTGTGTGTTGTGTGTGTGTGTGTGTGTGTGTGTGTGTTTTATTCCATTTATTTTATTCTATTTTATTTATTTCGAGGATAAAGGAATAAGCATTCATGTGCTTTTTCATCCAGTCCCCGTGTGTATGCATTTTTGTAACTTTTGTCATCCGTGTGTGTGTGTGTGTGTGTGTGGTGTGTGTGTGAGAGAGAGAGAGAGAGAGAGAGAGAGAGAGAGAGAGAGCGAGAGCGAGAGCGTGCTGCTTGCGTAAATAATAAATGTATGTATTTTCTAGTCAGCAGTCTTTACATCATTGCATTCCTACATTGAATTCTTTGTGTGTGTGTGTGTGTGTGTGTGTGTGTGTGTGTGTGTGTGTACATTTATATATGTATATATAATCTCTCTCTCTCTCTCTCTCTCTCTCTCTCTATATATATATATATATATATATATAAGTCTCCATGTCTTTTTAGTCAATGGTCTTTAAATCGGTGTATTCGTACCATCGGTGATGTGTGTCGTTCGCCTTTGCTGCGCGCGCACATGCATGTGGTGTCGTTGCTGTGCAGCACGTGCGTGCGTAAATAATAAGTTCAGATTCTTTTCTAGTCAATGGTGTGTTTTTAACATGTAATCCTACGTTGATGTGTGTGTGTTGTGTGTTGTGTGTTGTGTGTGTGTGTGTGTGTCGTGTGTGATTGCATGTAGCGCCTTACGCAGCGCGCCTGTGCGAGATGCGTGGGTGCTGTAAATTAATAATAATAAGCTTTTTAAATCGGTATAGTCATTACATCATTGTATTCCTACTTGGTTTAGAGAAGATGATAGAGTTTAAAAGTTGTCGAGGCGACAAGCCCTGAATTCAATTTATTGCTCGCGGTCGGCTGAGGGCTATAAAACAAGAGGATTGGATTGGATTAGATGGTTGGATGAGATGAAATAATAATAATAATATGTATTAGAAACTTATATAGCGCTGAATCTTGTTAACGCACAAATCAAAGCGCTCAGATGAACCATTTTAAATTAAAAAAATAAATATCGTGGTTCTTTATGAATAAGCTCTCATGTGCTTTTTTTTTTTTTACATCCAGTCCCATTGGTGTATGCGGTTTTGTAATTTTGTCATCCGTTCCCACCGGCACACAATGGCCTACTCTTTCGAAAAACGGGAACAGGATTTAAACTGTGTGCGGCAGGTCGTTCTGCTGCGGTTTCGCACACCGGGGGGCCCTCGGTTTTTAGTCTCATCCGAAGGACTGTTATATATATAGATATATATATTATATATATTTTATATATATTAATATATTCTATATATATTATATATGTTATATAAATAGACAGAAACGAGGTTGATATTTCCACAGAAACAGAAATTGAAGATGGCTGTTTTACAGGACCAGCACCCCCCCCCCCCCCCCCCCAACCACCTTCCCAACCCCACTCCACGGGACAATCTCTACAGGCAGGGGGGGTGGGGGGTGGGTGGGGGGGGTTCGCTCTTCAAGTTTTAGTACGCCGACATTCCCGAAGGAAGGAAAAGAGAGGCCGACAAAAGCAACGTGGAGGAGGGAAGTGGAGGAGGAAGAGGAGG
The DNA here is from genome assembly GCA_028751875.1 of Rapana venosa. Lineage (NCBI taxonomy): Eukaryota > Metazoa > Mollusca > Gastropoda > Neogastropoda > Muricidae > Rapana > Rapana venosa. The sequence goes on along the minus strand of CM054159.1, from coordinate 35,094,344 downwards.
AGAGAGGAGGAGGAGGAGGACTGTAGGAAAGTGTGAAAGGTGGTTGAAGGCCATATGCAGCACTCTTGGGGGGACAGTGACCTGACTGACTAGGTTGGCCCAGGGTAGGCCAGTGTTGAGTGGAGGAAGAAAGGCGCTTTTGTGTGCTTTGCCCTACCACACATACCAACGGCCTTACCACCTGAAAGCACCGGGTTCTCGCCCGATCACCAGAAGATAAGTTAGAGCCGTCCGCGGGGGCGCCTGGTTTAGTACTAGGATGGGGGTGGTGGGTGATTCGATTCGCCTGGGGAAAACACCGGGTGCTGTTGGCTATCTTTTTTTAAGGGGACGGGGGTAGCTCAGTGCGGAGAGCACTCGCTTTTCCCTAGCCAAGTTAAGCAGCCACGCGTCGAGCTGTTCGTGGTTACCACTGTGGATGGCGTGGACCGTTTTGCGCCATTGCCTTGGGCCTTCTAGTACAGTTCCCCCACCAGTTCACTCACCCAGCTGTAATGGGTCCTGCCCCTTCTTTAGGGTCAAGGGAAGTAAAGCAGCGTGGGGTAGGAGAGGAGGGGAGAGAGGTTGATGGGCGCCGCCCCCCTTCCCTCATTATGCTGATTGGCCCCTTAGAGAAGTGAGGGTCTCTGACCGCCTCGCTCCCCTACGACCTTATTATAGGTTATGGGGAGACCCTCCTTTACCTTTACCTTTTTACCTACACACACCACTAAGGGTTGTAATGGTTGATGAGGATGATGATGATGATGATGATGAAGAAGTAGATGTGATGATGATGATGATGATGGAGATGAAGATGATGATATGGTGGATGATGATGAAGAAGAAGAAGTTGATGATGATGAAGATGATGAAGACGACGATGATGATGACCGATGATGGGATGACCAGATGATGGTGATGATGCTTCCTTGGTTGACCGTCAGAGTTACCTCTGCGACGCCGCAGGCGCAAGCGCTAGGAAGGCGTTGGGGGCCAGCAAGGGGTGGTCTGCTGACCACAGCAGGGCAGCAGCTCATCGGCAGATTCCTCACTCTCGCCTGACAGCAGTGCGCCGACAGTGGTCGTCAGCTGCGCGGGCACAATCCTCTGGAAGCCGTATACTAAACTGCGTATACAGTTTAGTAATATAGGTCTCAATGGTCAAGGTCAAGGTTGGTTCGTGGAAGGTTCCCATAACCCATGTTAAATGGTTCAACGCAAGATTCAGTCAGCAGTACTGCCCCCAGAGATGGAATGTGGTAGGCCGCAGGGATCGTTCTGGGCCTGTTCTTTGCACTCTCTACACGCCTCCACGTCACATATAAGTAACCGGTCATCTAGATCAACATCACTTTTGTTGCGTTGACTCTCAGATTTAAGCAGTAGTTAAGTGAACAGGTCCTGAACCTCCCTCTTGAAATGCTGATTATGACACCTACTGCTTTCAAGGAGATAATCCAAAACTGGATGATTAGAGAACAAGTTACACACTAAACGCTGATAAAACTGAAGCCATGCTTGTAGGGGACACAAAAAAAGCTCTCTTCCATTTTACCAACCAGCTTCAATAGAAATTCGGCAATGCATCAGTCCCTCTACTCCACTGATGTAAGTATCGAGGAGTCATTATTGACATCACACTACTCTATGCAAAAATTTTCATTCACCCAGACCTGCCAGTCGGCTTCTTATCAATTACGGCACGTAATATTTGTGCAATTCAAAAGTACCTGTCCCACAGGGACGCCGCAACATCAAAACTCGTGGCATCTCTAATTCTTTCCACGTTTGGACTTTGCAAGTCTCTTTTGGCTGTGTTCTGCCGCATCATCTATCCACTCCCTTTCCAACGTATTTCAAAATTGCAGCTCCTCGGACTTTAGTCTCAGAAGAAAAAAGGGAAAAAAAAATCTGACAACATTTACCCCTCTCTTGCGATATCTCTCCACGGGCTGCCTGTGTGTTGAGAAAGGGAAATAAACCTATGAAGATCAGTACTCTCTGTTACTAATGGAGCTCCACAACTGCACCTTCCGTAACTCTGGTGAATGGATCGTCTCCACCCTGTACACCCCTTCTCGTTCCCTTCGCTGCTGCGGCAGATTCCTTGAGCTTACAAAACACCTAGATCAACTAGTCCACTGTTGGCCGTCGCTCTTTCTCTGTTTCTGGTCCATCGATTTGGAAGGGTCCCTACTATCTCTCTTCGCCCAAAAGGCCTTCTTGCGGGACCTCTTTAAATCATGGGGCCTCAAGGTCATATGTGTTTTCAAACCTAATAGAATTTCCTCTCCTGTTTCATTTCATAGCTATCCCTGCTTTTTCTTCTTTTATCAGCCCTAAAATTCCCGATCACCTGCCAATGGGTATTTATATTTATAACGTGTGTGTGTAAAGTGTGTGTGTGCGTGGTGTGTGGTGTGTGTGTGTGTGTGCATTTGGACTGTTAGAAACTATTACCTTGCTATTGAGTTGCATGATCCTGTGTAAGAATGTGTTTTGGTGCAAGCGCTTTGATTTTGATCTGTGCAAGATACAGGGCTATATAAATGCCATTTTATTAGTTGTTTATTAGCGGGAAGAAGCGAGGCTTTAGATCTCAAAATCTCTAGTAGTATTATCCTATTTAATGTCACGAGAATAATCCTATATTATTGTAATTTTTTTCTCAAACGTTACTAAGGAGGAGGGGGGTGGTGGGGGGGGGCGCAGGGCTGGGTCGGCGGCGGTGGGGGTTTCAGGCGGGCGGGCAGCATAGTGAGGGTAGGTGGTGCCATCCTCCTCTACCCTCGTGCTTACTCTTCCCTGTCCCTAAAAGAGGGGCAGGTACCCATTTACAGCTGGGGTGAACTGGGGGGACAGGAACTGTACTTGAAGCCAAGGCGCGCAAATGGAGCGGTCACCCCTCCAAGTGGTACCACGCTCGATGCTGCTTATAACCTTGGCTGGGGGGGGAATGCCAGGAAAGCGAGTTGCTTGACCACTGAGAGCTATCCCGTCATTCGCTTTGTATATATAGTATACCCTGTAAGGTCTCGGCGGAGGGAATAATATAATAATAATTATGGAATTTATATCGCGCTGAATCTTGTAAAAAGCAACAAATCGAAGCGCTTTGCACTCAATCATTTCAGGCATGCAACTCTCCTAAACATAATGAGCAACAGATTTCAAATCATGGCGCGCGCACTACGCACGCACGCAGCAACGCACAACACACACACAACCCCCCCCCCCCACACACACACACCACACACACACACACCCACACACCACAACACAACACACACACCGCACACACACACGGAACAACACTAAGAAGGTGGTTGTGGGAAAAGAATGCTGTTTGAAAAATTAGGGACAGAGATATGTGGGGGGAAAAGGGAGAAAAAAAAAAACACCAAAGACAAATGGCAAAAGCCGAAATTGATACCGGATCGGTCGAGGTCCGGGTTACAACGACCGCGCTTTCCATTGATCAAAACACCAGGGTGTGGAAGTGACTCAAGGTCAGCTTATGGAGTTTTTTTTAAAAACCTTACTTAAGCTCCTAGAGAACAAATCACCATTGGTAATGGAAACTCCGCGTCCGACACTCTACAGTGCGGAAAAAATATCAAAGAATGAACCTAGAAGTATTGAGCCTTAGCCGATATAAATGGGACATTATTGGACTAGGAGAAGGGAGATGATGGGACGGTTTTGGTGAGACATTGATGCTGAGAAGGCAACAAGATCTGGTACAGTGGCAAGAGAACAATCACCAACATGGAGTGGCATTGATTGTCAGAAAGGGAAAAAGAAAGTTAAATGTAGTGGGGTATGTCGGTTGTGCATTATTCAGCTGTACACCGGATTCCAGCAGCCTGGATTTAGCACACATGCACGGGTGGGTCGGGCCCAAGCCCAAGAAACATCACCATCATACAAATTGTTGCTCCATCATCTCTGAACCATACAGATGAAGAGTAGAAAGAATTTTATGAAGATCTTGAAGTGGACCATTAAGAAAATACCCTAAGACGAAGGACATCATCATCATCCAAGGGGAGATTTTAAACGCCAAAGTAGGTCCTGAATCTTACAACCAATGGGCACGGACTCCCGGCGCGGAACCCGGCGGGAACAGTTGGTTCCAGTTTGGGATAACTGGGGAGACCAACGACCAGGCGTGACTACGTTCCTGCTTGGAGTTTGGCCTGCACCACAGAACTTACCATTGCCAATACCCTCAATCCCACAAGCAGTGTTCAAGGAGGACATCCTTGCATGCGTGCCAAACCGGCCCCAAAGAGCCATTACCAAATAGATTTTTCTTAAAACACCACGAGGCGCTTCAATCCATCTAAGCATCAACAGACAGAGCCCAGAACAAAGGAACTACCCTGGGAGCTTGCCATAGGCAGCGACCACGACTTGTGCTGCTGGTATTCAAAATAATGTAAAGCTGAAGAAAAACAAACAGCCCTGCAATCCCCACGTATCAATATTTGACGTGGACAACTGAATGATAGACATGTCGAGGAGGGTCGTCCCTTCCAGCTAAGCTTGGGGGACCGTGTAGCGGCAATTCCATAAAATTTAAACCCTCCTGGGACAATGACTTCAATGACCTCACCAACATCTTCCAATGAGGCAGTCCGAGAAACAGAGAGGGAGTACTCCGGTGCGTCCCTAGAGGAAATATAAAACACCACGCCTTGGCACTTTACCAATGACATCTTGGTCCGATGCGATACAAGTATGAGCACTTGAAAACAACCAGGTCTTCCAACCCATAAAGAATACCGGGCAGAGGCAACAATCTCGTGAAGATGCAGTCAATGGTTAAAAGGCCATGAGTAAGTGGGATCAGTGGAGATCATGTGGATGAGATCGAAAATAAAAAACATGAAAGGTGTGGATACAGTTATAAAAAAGGCCAAATACGACACCCTGAAGAACTCACAAAACACTTCAAACCAAAATCATCAGTCATTGAAGAGGACAGCTCCGGAAACTCCTCACAGAAAGCTCCTCCAGCTGCATTGAACAGCGTGGTCTAATATTGACTCAAAGAACTGTACAACCTACCCCCAATACAACTGACAAGAGCATACTAGTAGAGGAGGAAAGCAGCAGCAGCCAACTCAAGGTATCACCCTCGCCACATTACCCTATACTGAGGGAAGGAAGTGGAAGAAAGAAGCCATCCGCAGCTTTTACCAGTAGGAAAAAAATGTCTCCCAGGAGCAGACATATACTCCAGCAGGAAGCTGCTCAAGCCATGGGTGGCGAATCGCATACATATGTTAAGCTATTTGTCAGAAGATTTTGGAGACACAAAACAAGTGGCCAACAGAATGGTCACCAATCACTCATCATACCTGCCAAGCAGGGGAATTTTACGCCAATGCCAAAACTAGTAGGAACAATCAGCCTCATCAGGCCACTGCCTGCAGATCATGCTCAAAGTTATTTTTTTGAATTCGAGCTCAAGAAGGAGGGCACCATAAGAGGGCAAGGAAAAGAACACCGTGCAGAGGAACAAGCTGGGGTTCAGGGAGGCCTTAGGGGCCCAATCGAACAGTTTTTTAACTGCCACATCATGATGGAAAAAAACATCTCCAACGATCAGAGAGCTCTGTTTCCACAAACTTCATCGGACTTCCAGAAGTCTTTTGACCAGGAGTATGGCCGAAGGCCTGTGGCACGGTCCTCAGAATGTTTGGCATTTTTGAAAGGATGGTCCTCTTGTTTGCAATCATCCCCAAGCACCTATACAACACTGAAGCAGTGCATGCAGTCCTTTCTGAACAATCAGTCGGAGACTACTTCCAAACCCACAGTTGGGGTCCGTCAAGGATTGCCTGTGATCTCCAGTCCTGTTCAATCTGGTTCTTGGGGGGGAAAAACATCATGAGAGAGCCCTCCATGACCTTCCACTTCTAACCATCTCATTGGGGCACAGGACCCTCTCCTACAACTTACGGTTTGCGATGGACATTGACCTCATGGCGGAAGTGGTAAAGTGGAAGTAACACAGAGCTAGCTGCAAGATTGTTTACGAACAGACTTGAGAAACAGAGCTAGCTGGAGCATATGGGATGGAGTAGGAGCGCGGAGAAAAGTGAGAAAAGTGTAAAGTACTTGTGAACAAGCACGAGCAATGCCACCGCTAAATTGTACATGAACGGCCAACTAACTGGAGGGAGGTTAGATGCTTTTTTTTAAATACCTCGGCGCTACTACACTCCAATGACGGGGGCGATCTCTTTCGACGACAGAAATCAAAGTCAGAATTAGCCCAAGGGCAACATCTTTCCATGACAAAACAAAAACCTCACCACCATATGGGGAAAAGTAAAATGAGATTCAGTTTCCCAATCAAACTAAGCTCTACTAAGCCCTAATTCAGTCAATCTAGCTGTTACGAAAGTTGAAACATGGACATTTACTGCCGGAAACTAGCATAAGCGAATCCAGTTCATTCGAAGCAAAATGCCATAGAAGAGAAAACTACTGGGCATATTTGGATGCGAACCGACAAACACAAAGACCAATGAAATTGCAAGAGTCAAATAACACAGCTGGCAGGTCACAGGAAACCCCCCTTTTTCACCTTTCCGTCAAGAAGAAATAAGCAGACATGGTTCGGCACGCGTCACCCGCCTCAAACACTTGCCCCCAAAATCAGTACTGCAGGGAACACTCGGAAGGTGCAGAGAAGGAGGGGAAAAGACAGAACAAGTCTGGGATGGACAAACATCAGAGAAGGGACCAGGAATGAATGACTCGGCACTACCTGCGCAGAGCCGAGGACCCGAGATGGATGGAGGAGGGCTTACCACTGCATCGTTCTTTTCATGTCTCCCCACACGGACCGCCAAGGTCACGGGGTCTGATGATTGATGATGATGTGGGGGGAAAGTGTCTCGGTAGAAAATAAGTGTGTTTTTGAGGTGGATTTGAAGGTATCAAGTGACGGCTTTTGACGAAGTGGAAAAACGAGGGAGGTCATTTCCAGGTGGATGGACCAGAAAACAGAGGAAGGACGGCCGACGGCAACTGTTGGTTTGTTTTGATCTGGGTTGTATTCGAAGCACAAAGTATCCTGCGGCCCTCCCTATCTCCTGAACGAAGGGAACGGGATGAGTGTAGAGTGTTAGGTTGAAAAGACAGTTACAGAGATAACGAGAGGACGGTGGCAGGGATTTGTGAAGACATTTGAAAAGAGGGGTATTGTGGATTTTTATTACTCCAGTCTTTCGTCGAGACAGGCATCCAGTGAAGAGATCGCAGTAAGAG
>CM054159.1:35065013-35086575 GCA_028751875.1 Rapana venosa | reverse complement strand
CAAAGGCTTCAGTACGGGTTTTTAGTCCAGCTGTAAATGGGTACCTGCCTTTTAGGGTCGGGGAAGGTAAAGGAGGAGAGAGAGGCGATGGGCGCGTCCTCAATATGCTGGCCCTAGAGAAGTGAGTCTCTGACCCTGTCCCCTACGACCTTTTTGGTTATGGGACTCCTTTACCTTTTTTTTAAATTTGATGGGTTGCAACGCCCTCGAGGGGAAGGTCTGAGGTGGAGTGAAGGAAGGATTGAGAGAGAGGAAGGAAGGAAAGGGGAAAGGATGGAAAGAAGGGCAATGATAATGAAAATTCTTTTATTTCGAGGGTAATGAATAAGCACCTGTGCATTTTTACAATCATTTCCCGCCCTTGGGATATAAAGAGAGAGAAGAGAGGGGAAAAGAGAGGGGGAAAGAGAGAGAAGAGAGAGAGGGGAGAGAGAGAGAGAGTGTTTTGTGTGTGTTGGGTGGAATTGAACCTAAGACTGTTCGAGTTTTTTTTTCCACCTGCTGGCGAAGCGGAAGAAAGAGAAGGAAGGAGAGGAAAGACAGGAAGATTGGAGAGAGGGTGGGTGTCAAGTCTTTCACGAAGGCAAGAAGGATATGTAATGTAATAATTATAACGTGATATAATGTCACGCAATGGAATATAATTATAATGTAACGCAATGCAGAGTGTAATGGAATGTAGCGCAGCGTGATGTAATGTAACGTGATATAAAGTGATATAATAATGTATGTGATATAGTGTGATATACTGTGATGCGATGGAATGCGACGTATTGGAATGGAATGTGATGTAACGTAATAAATGCACTGCCATGAAATGTTCTGTACAGAGTCTGCCAGCTCCTGGGAAATCCCACGAGCTAAAAGAATCCCTCTGTCGAAGACACAACCTCAACCTCCCTCTGTGGAGATGCTGGGTACCTGTCAGCATAAACAGCAACCCACACCTTCTGGAAATTCTGTGCTAGGAATTCCCTCTTTTCTATCCCTCTCTTTGCGTCTGCCTTTGCTCCGTTTTCTTCCTGCTAACTCTTTGTCTATTGTGTTTTGCCTTCTTTGGTCCAGTTTTCTGTTTTTGATTTTTCAGAAAGACTTACAAAGATAAGCATTTTCTTTCTCCCCACGATGAAGTCGGACGCGCTGGGCCTGCTTTGTCAGGAGCTTAACGGCAGCGTGACGCATTTTCGCTCCTATGACAGACATCAGTGGTTGCTGTCTGAGCGTTCGATGATGAAGAAGAAGACATAACCTTTCTCTGTTCTGGCACCATCTAATATCACTTAGAGTGAACAGACGTTAATTTGAAGACAACAACAACAGCACCATACACTCTTTTATTCTTTTATTCTTTTATTCTTTTATTTCGAGGATAATGGAATAAGCACTCATGTGCTTTATTTTTTTTAACATCCAGTCCCCGTGTGCATGCAGTTTAGTAAATTTTATCATCCGTTCCCACCGCACTGGCACACAATGGTCTACGCTTCCAAAATAACGACTGGCTTCTCCGTCGTTGTCCAATACTCATATACAGCAACTATTACTGTCTGTCGTATGAGCAAAAAAAATGTGTTAGCGCTGCCGTTAAGCCCCTAACAAGTCAGGCCAGCGTATCCGACTTCGGTGTGATAAGGACTTAACCGAAACTAGGTGACTTGGATAAGCGAGGAGTTGTAAATTCTTTCGAAATTCAATTTCGAAAATATTTAAATAAACGGGATTTTTCTTATATTTTTGAAATTTAGAAAAATGGCACGAAAACAGTTCTTAAACATTTTTTATTTATTTTTATTTTATTTATTTTTATAATTTTATATCGAGGATAATGGAATAAGATCTTATGTGCTTTTTTACATCCTGTCCCGTGTGTGTGCGGATTTGTGATTCTGTCATCTGTTCCCACCGGAACACAATGGCCTACTCTGACGAAAGCGGAACAGGATTTAACGTGTGGCGCAAGATGTTCTGCGTGCGTTCGCACACGGGGCCTCGGTTTATAGTCTCATCATGACTTAAAAGTGATATGAAATGAAACGTGCTTTACGAAACAATGTAACGCATGGATAATTTACTGCTAATATTGTTTAGACAGCTTGGAGGTTTTTTTCGGAATCGAAATATTAGTTTAACATGTTGACCCAAAGCCAAAAGTCTCGCAATGAGTGTGAATGTGTTGTGTTGATACAAAGTGCACAAGTGACTTGAACAACGCAGTCTTGTTGGTTTTTTTGTTGTTTTAATTTAATCACAATCTATGCACATGAGAATCACATTTTTTTCCCTGTTGGTCTTTGTGGGGGTTGGTTTCTTTATTTTTTATTATATCATTACCAAAAACGAAAACGTTGACTATTTGGCATGACCTGAGGCTTGGTTTGTAAGGTATTTTGTTGTTTTCATGATGATGCATTATTGTTTGGTTCTTTTCAAGTTGTTATTTGTTGTATCTAATGGTTCGTGTCATACTTGTAAGAATTGTCTCGAGGTGTGTTTTCTATGCTTGCAAGTTTTAGATTACCGAATATCTTCGGTTTTACTTTGTCTGTCTTTGTCTGTCTGTCTGTCTGTCCGTCTCAATAAAAGAATTTGATTTGACTCTTTCTCCTCTTATAATTTTTATGTCAAATATATATGTATGGTTTATTTTTTCATTTCTTTTCTTTAGTTAAATTTTTTTACGTGTACTCGAAAGAAATTAGCTGTGATTATTAAAGGACAGTCCCTTTCAGGGAAAGGGCCGGTTGAAAAAAAGTCAATATTTTATCTGAAAACCCTTGGGGAATTTAAAGACTCTATCTATCTATCTATCTATCTATCTATCTATCTATTATCTATCTATCTATCTATCTATCTGTGTGTCTGTCTGTCTGTCTGTCTATCTATCAGGATTTTTTTTATTTGAATCGTGGAATTTTTCAGGTGTATTGAATGTTGTTTCTTTAAATCATTTTTCAACACTGGTTTCATCATCGTCGTTGGTGTTGTTTTTGTTGTTGTTGTTGTTGTCGGAATACGAATATGACTTGAAGCGTTGTTATTGAAAAAAAGTATGTCAATACTATTGTAACCATTCAATACTTATCTGTAAACCCCAACAATCTGGCTGTTTACACATTACATTACATTGCTTTCTGTTATTTTTTAGTGTAGTGTAGGGTAGTGTAGTGTAGTGTAGTGTGTGTAGGGATAGGGTAGGGTTTGTGGAGTGGGTGGAGTGGAGTGTAGAGTAGTGTCGTGTTGTGTAGAGCAGTTGGGGTTTTGTGTTGTGCAGTGTAGGGGGTAGTGTAGTGTAGTGTAGTATAGTATAGTGTGATGCAGTGTAGGGTTAGGGTAGTGTAGTGTAGTGGAGTGTTTGTGTGGACGTTTTTGTAGTGTAGTGTAGCGCAGCGCAGCGAGTGCAGTGAGTGGAGTGCAGGGGTTGTGTGTGCGGGGTTTGTAGTGTGTAGTAGTGTGTAGTGTAGCGCAGGCAGCGCAGGTGTGTGTGAGTGCGGTGTTTTTGCCAGCGCAGTGCAGTGTAGTGTAGGAAGTGCGTGCGTTTTTGGCGTGCAGTGTAGGTAGTGCAGTGCAGCGCAGCGCGGCGTGCAGTGTAGTGTAGTGAGTGAGTGAGTGCAGTGAGTGTAGTGTAGGCAGTGCAGTGTAGTGTAGTGCGTGGTTAGTGTAGTGCAGTGCATTTGCAGGTAGGTAGCGAGGCGTGTAGTGTGTGTAGTGCAGTGCGTGTAGTGTGTGCGGGAGTAGTGTAGTGAGGGATTAGTAGTAGTCTGTGCGCACGCACAGCGCATTTTGCATTGTATGAAACTTTCAATCCGAACGGGACGTCTCTGCAGTGAAATTCGGGGGCTTCCTTGGAGGGAGCGCGTGCCCAGGAACGCGCCACCCATTTTTTCAATTTCCTTTTAATTTTTTGTTTGTAGTTTTTACTTGTTTTTCTACGGTGTCGGGGGTTTTTTTTCCTCTACATAATTTTGCCAAGGAAGCCCTTTTTGCCTGGGGGAGGGGGATAGCCGGGTGGTTGAAATTGGCTCGTGTCTGTGCCCGGGTTCGATTCTCGTTAAAAGAGGTTTTTTTTTTCCTCTGGAGTTAACATCAGGCAGACCCCACTCCCCGCCCCAAAAGTCCTTCGGATGAGACTATAAACCGAGGTCTTATGTGCGAACGTACGTTGAACATTTTTGCGCACACGTTCCGCTTTTCGGAAGAGTAGGCCATTGTGTGCCGGTGGGAACGGATGACAAAATTGACAAAACTGCATACACACGGGAACTGGATGTAAAAAAAAAGTACATGACTGCTTATTCTATTATCCTCGATATAAAAGAAAAAAAGTAAATAAAAAATAAAAGAATAAATAAATCAGTCAAGAGATAAATAAATAAATGTTTTTTCACCCCTGTTCTGAATGCGTGGGACTTCTCGTCTCACTCGAAAGACTGGCACCCAGCCCACCACTCAATATCAAATAGATGGATTTGGTGGTGGTTGAAAAAAAAAACTCGTACTGATTCCTACTATTGCGTAAAGGTAAAAGGTTCCCATTAAAATTAATGGGTCGTAGGGGAGCGAGGCGTCAGGACCTCAACCTTCTTCCAGGGGCCTCATATTGAGGGCGGTGGGCCATCTCCCTCCCGGCGGGCTTACTTCCTGACCCTAAAGAGGGCGGTACCCATTTACGCTGGGTGAACTGGGGGGGGCTGTCTGAAGCCATGGTGCGCACTAAACGGTCCACCAAGTGGTAACCACGCGTCGGTGTGCTTAACTTGGCTGGGGGGAAAGGGAGGCTACTCCCGCCACTGAGCTATCCCGTCCTCAACTATTGCTATATTTGTTATTATATTTATGTTGTTGTTGTTGAACTTTCGTTCCCATTCCGAAACTAAGATAGTTATCGCCTTTAGTGAGTGTATTGTGATTTTGTGTGCATTGGTTTTATCGTGGGTAATAATAATTTACGTCTTTATTCTCCTTCATCGAATGTATAAATTCATAATTAAATGATTATTGTGATGGGCTGTGCGCTCCGTGTGGTGTGTGTGTGTGTGTGTGCGTGTGGTGCGTGTGCCCTGGCGCACATTCCTGCATATATATATATTATATATATATTATTATAATATATAATATATATTATATATATATATATATATATATGTGGTGTGGTGAGTGTGCTGTATATTTATCTGAAATACTGGTCACATTCCTAAACATATCAATTATTCTTTGTGTACGTATTGTTTCGACCATTTTGTAGAGGAAAACAGTTTTGTATAATCATAATTATTGGAAGCATGGTTTTAAATTCGCGAGTATTAGTACTTGTGCGTGTGTGTGTGTGTGTTGTGTGTGTGGTCTCTGTATGTGTCTCTGTATCTCTCTCCCTCTGTCATTGTGTATGTGTGTGTTTTTCTCTCTGTCTCTATCTGATTGTGTGTGTGGTTTTGTGTGGTGTGTGTGAAGTATCATGCTTTGTGCACGTTGTCAACTATTGTGTATTATTATTATCATTATTATTTAAACATGCTGTGCACATCCTTGCTATTGATTAAAGCTTTTTATTATATTACTGAAGCAACAACGTCTGTTTTTATTGATGTGTGTGTATGTATGCGTGTGTGTGTGTGTGGCGGGGCGCACGTGTGTGTATGTGTGCACGTGCGCGCGCGCACGCTTGTACGAGAAATATCCTTCGTGTATTTACATTTTCTTCTTATTTTGGGGGAGGAACAAAATTCAAGTGTCTCTATGGGAAAAAAACAACGAAAAAACAAAACAAATACACACTCTGCAAGACGTAAGACAAAAGATTATCAAGACACTGAATTGAAAAAAAAAACCACCAACAAAACGAGCAGACGATTAAAAAGACATGATAGCCAGAAAAATGGCCTCACCTGTCGCATCACAGAGTTCGGTGTTAGCCGCCACACCTCAATGACACCGACATGATCCTCCTCCTTTCTTCTTTCCTTCCTTCCTTCCTTCCTTCTCCATCTGCTCCTCCGGTCTTGTCTGTACTGCCCTGCTTATGAGTCCTTCGGATGAGACTATAAACCGAGGCCCCGTGTGCAAACGCATGCAGAACATCTTGCGCGCACGTTAAATCCTGTTCCACTTTTTGAAAGAGTAGGCCATTGTGTGCCGGTGGGAACGGATGACAAAATTGACAAAACCGCATACACACGGGGACTGGATGTAACAAAAAAAGCACCTGAGTTGCTTATTCCATTATCCTCAATTAAAAAAAAAAATCATGTCATCTGAGCGCTTTGAATTTGTTGCTTTACAAGATTCAGCGCTATCTAAATTCCATACATATACATTATTTATTATTATTATTATGACTTCATGGATTCTCATGCCACAGGATTCGGGGATATGATGTTGCCAATGAGAGAAGCTGGTGGTTTTCTGCCTTTTTATTTTTATTTTTTCGCTTGGGTCTTGCCTTGAAATACAATCTTCATTTTATTTATTTTTCTATTTATTTTATTATTTTATATCGAGGATTACGGAATAAGCACTTATGTGCTTTTTTTTTTTTTACATCCAGACCCCGTGTGTATGCGGTTTTGTCAATTTTGTCATCTGTTCCCACTGGCACACAATGGCCTACTCTTACGAAAATGGGGAACGGGATTTAACGTGTGCGCAAGATGTTCTGCATGCGTTCGCACACGGGGGCCTCGGTTTATATAGTCTCATCCGAAGACTCTTGGGGGAGAGTGTGGAGTCTGCACTGATGTTTCAGAGGAAAGTTCCCCCTTGAACGGGAATTCGAACCTGGGTCGTTAGATTGTAGAGCGCAATGTTCTAACCTCTCTCTCTCTCTCTCTTCTCTTCTCTCTCTCTCTCTCTCTCTTTTCTCTCTTCTCTCTCTCTCTTCTCTCTCTTTATTGAAGAGCTGTGATAAACCGATGCTACGCTACAAGACAAAGATCAAATGGGAAGACAGGATCACGAATAAAGAACTATGGAGAATGTGCAAAGTTGATGATCTGAAGTCTGTAGCAGTAGCAATAGACTGCGCTGGTTTGGGCACGTTCAACGGAAAGCAGACCACCACATCATAAAAAGAGAATGAACTTCGTAGTGGATGGAAAGAGACCAAAGGGAAGACCTAGCAAAACCTGGGCTGCCTGTATTGCAGATGATGTTAGAGAAAGGGGCATAGATAAGGAGGGAAGCTCAAAGCAGAGAGAGATGGAGAAGTGCTCATCAATGTCAAACCTCCCTGGGAGAAACATGACAAAAAGGAAGAAGAAAAAGAATGATATATTATATATATTATATATTATAATATATATATAATATCTTCTTTTTCTTCTTTTTTTATATATATTATATATTGTGTGTGTGTGTGTGTGTGTGTGTGTGTGTGTGTGTGTGTGTGGCCTACATGTCTTAAGATTTGTTCATTCTTTAAAAGCATGAAGTGTTCTTGTTACCATTTCGTGTCATATGTTTTCATTTGTTTTTTTTCTTTTATCTGTCCAACTGAATTGAGCACCCTTCTGTTATGTTGTTATTGTTGTGCTTTCCGAGCTTAACACTTGGGGGTCACCCAGAAGTGCACTCTGACTCACTAAAATCACACCTGGGAAATCACTGTGAGATTGAAAATTGCAAACGGGAATGAGAAGTTTGCGTGTATGACTTGTTTTTCTAAAGTACCTCGCCATATAGGCAGCCATACTCTCGACTTCAGAGGATTTTTTTTCTCCTTTAAAAAGGGAGGTGTCTCTCAGCTCCATGTCTGTCCGTTCTCGAATGTTGTCCTCATCTCTTCCTTTGTCGGGCCTTCTCTTTTTCTTCTTCTCCCCTCACTGTGCTTGTAGGATTGTTTTTAGCAAAGACAGAGGAATGCGAGACGCGAGGACTGGAGAAAGGGCTTCAAAGGCGCCCTAAAGGATTCGGAATTGAGGGATCGGTGATGGAAAAGGAGAGTGAGGTTGTTACGTTAAGAGCTTGGCATGGCTGAATTTCATCTAAATACAACATTTTTCAACATAACATTATTAGTGTGGCCTTGGCAATTAATGACATCAAGAACTGACACAGATTTTGGCCGGGGGCCGGGTTATAAATGATATGACATTTTTGACAAGAAACAAACAGAACAAAGCAACCCAAAAAATACCCAGACAAAGCAAAATAAAATGGAACAATTTGCATTTTTAAGTGTTCGTGTTTCAGTTGTACGTTAGCAGTTTGAGTAATTTTTATTATGAATGGCAAAAGTTCGTGATCAGAATGGAATAAAAAATATCAAGACCCCCTTCCCCCCTTAACAACAACAACAACGACCAAAACACACACACACACACACACACACCACACCACACACACACAAAACACACCACACACACACACACAAAAACACCAGAATGATCGGTGTGACAAATTTTCCTGCATGTGAGAAATGAGTGTAAACTTTATTTTTTTTAGCAAACAACTGGTTCAGACTTTATTATTTTCATTTATTATTATTATTATTCATTTATTCATTTCATCATTATTATTATTATCATTATTATCATTTTTATTACCATTATTATTATTATTTTTATTTTTTCAAGGTCTCAAGTATTGATTTCACAGGGGACATAATCCCGTTTCATAGTTACAGGGCTCACTGAAGAAAAATTCTCATTTCCTTCATGTAAAATTCTTGCAAAAATTAATGAGAAACTTGTCCTCTAACTCTCACACAGAAGCACTTTCAAAACTATGGTTTTCGCTACGAATAGTTTCTTGGTGTTATTATGTAAAAATTACAATATCAAAAAACGTCACAACTTTTCTTGATTTAAAAAAAAAGAGACATTTCACTATAACACAGAACATTCTTAAAACGGCTACATCTGTGTTAGTTTGCGGGTCATGTTTGTATCTTCTATAAAAAGCGCTAATCAGAAAAAAAGTGTTGGTGATTTTCACAAGAGTTTTTTAAGTATGAAAAATGCACTGTGTACTTGTTTTGGGGATTGAGGAAAATAGAGCAATACCAGGTAGTCACGGAAAGTTTGGGAAATGATCATCAAAATGAGGATGGCTTGTTTTCCCTCAGTGTTGACCCCGCGATGCATATTGGGTAAGGAAGCTAGCAGCGACAAAGAACTGGGGGGGGTTGCATGTGTTTGCTGAAAATTTAAATATAAAAAATAAAATTAAAACCTAAGTTGTGCAAAAATCACATGAGTTTTGAGTCAAAGGCCAGTCTTTCACCAAAAAAAAAAGGTTTCTATTTCAGTGGATGCCTTATACGTGCAGTTTAATTATAAGAGACATAATTATGAAAAAACAGAATGAAAAGCAGTCAAAATCAGTATAGCCTAAAGATGAATAAGACATATGAGAAAGAGCCAGATGCGAAGTTTCCGTCTACAATATTGTCCCTATGGTGAAGAAAACAAATGGGAAGTTGTCAAACTTGAGATGATCGGGAGTCCCTGGGTAGGATCCCCCTTCAACTGAGCGGTTGTGTGAAAATCCCCTGTTAACATAACCGCAACGACCTTCTGTAGTCTTATCCTCTTAAAAAAGGTTAAAGGTGTCCATAACCTATAAGGTGTAGGGGGGCGAGGCGTCAGAGACCTCAACTTCTCTAGGGGCCGCATTTGAGGGCGGTGGCCCCCATCCCCTCCCCTCGTTGCTTTCCCTTCCCTGCCCTAAAGAGGAAGGTACCCTTTTACAGTGGGTGAACGGGGGGAAACTGTATAACCCAAGGCATGGCGCAAACGGTCACCCCCCAAGTGGTAACCACGCTCGATGCGTTTTAAACTTGGCGGGGGGGGAAAAGCGAGTGTTCTGACCCTGAGCTATTTAAACACTGTATAAAAAGTTAGGTTTTGCCTAAAGATTGTTTCTTGGTGTTTATGTAAAAATTGACCAACAAAACCCAAAGAAAACTCGAACTTTTTAAATTTAAAAACATGAAATATTTTTCTCGTCCCGTGTCAAAAAGTAATTTTTCTAGTTAATTTTGAGAACTGGTGCCGTCCCTTTGATTTTAAACAACTATATGGCACTTTAAATTATCACCCATATTTTTCATTTTCAGGACCCGTGGTTTTTTGTGTTTGGTGTGTTTTGTGTGTGGCTTTGTGTGTGTGTGTGTGTGTTGTGTGTGTGGGGTTGTTGGTGGTGTGTGTGTGTTTGTGTGTGGTGTGGTGTTGTGTGTGTGTTGGGGGGTGTAAAATATAAAATAGGTTTTGGGGTGTTTTTTTTTAAAAGCCAATTGTTTTTTCAATAATTATTGTATTCATACTTTGTGTTGCGTGTGTTGGTGTCTGTTTCCCTGGTGTGTCTGTGTCTGTGTGGTGTGCTGTCTGTGTAATAAGTTTTATGTCTTTTTAGTAAAGGGTCTTTGTAATGCTTATTCCTACATTCGTGTGGAGGGGTTTTCGCGCGCGCGCGTGCTTGCGTGCTTTGCGTGTGTGCGTACGTGCGTGGGACAGCAGTGGGTGCGTGCCTTGTGGTGGGTAAAAAATATTTTTATCTTTTCTAGTCAGTAGTCTTTACTCATTGTTTCCTTCTGGTAGGAGATGGATAGGTTTTAAAAGCTGACGTGGTGACCCCCGCTATGACCTCTGTCGTCGGCCGGGCTATAAACAACAGGATTAGATTGGATTGGGGGGAATGAAAAATTTTAAAATATAATAATAATAATAAAAATAATAATGGAACCTATATAGCGCTGAATTTGTAAAGAAACAATCTAAGCGCTCGATGAATTTTTAAAAAATTTATTAAAAAAATTTTATATCGAGGATAATGGAATAAGCTTCATGTGCTTTTTTTAAATCCAGTCCCCTTGTGTATGCGGTTTGGTAATTTTGTCATCCTTTTCCACCGGCAACAATGGCCTACTCTTCGAAAGGGGAAAGGATTGAAGTGTGCAAAAAGATTTGTTTTGTTTTTTTTTGTTTTTTTTAAATGTTATTCACTACAGGTGATTTAGACACCCCCGCTTTTCATACCAAAGTATCTTTATTAACACCGTTCTCTCTCTCTCTCTTTTCTCTTCTCTCTCTCTCTCTTTTCTCCCCCCTCCCGCACCCACCCCACACAAATAGGTTTAAAAATATACTTTATTTATTATATATTATGAAGTAATATTATAATTATATATATATTTATTTTTTATATGAAATTCGAAAAGGGGTTTTACAGGTGAAAAATTTTATGATTTCGCAATGACACTATAAATTGCTGGAGTCTATAAAACTTCTTGACTAGGGGTATTTCTTATAAATTTCTAAACTTCTTTTATACTGTCAAAAAAATTTGGG
The DNA here is from genome assembly GCA_028751875.1 of Rapana venosa. Taxonomy (NCBI): domain Eukaryota; kingdom Metazoa; phylum Mollusca; class Gastropoda; order Neogastropoda; family Muricidae; genus Rapana; species Rapana venosa. The sequence continues at coordinate 35,075,293 of CM054159.1, read as the reverse complement.
GCAATCAAACAACAAAGGGGGGGATGAAAGGGAATAAAAACCAAAATGTTACTTTTTTTAAATTTTAGTATTCATGCATTTAATTAGTTTATGTATTGAATTTCTAATTTCCGTGGGCAAGGAAATATGATAATGTTTTTCTATAATTTTGAATGTGTGCTTTTTTAATTACAATGAATTTTCATAAGACGACAATGAAAATTTAAAAAAATTTCAAACACTTCAGTACTGTTTTCAGGGGCCCCTTGTTTTGCCAAAGAATCAACCAGTCTTTCAAATAAATTCCACAAGAGAGGGGACCCAGCAAAAGTTATGCTGATGTTTTCTTGCATTAGAATGTAAGGAATTTTTCCTAAAATACAATATCATTCTTATTTTCCCAGCCTGACTTAATGCCATTAACACCCCTTTTGAGTAACGCAAAACAAAATTTGGCAACTCAATAGCGTATCAGACAAAAAATTAAAAAAGCCATAAGAATTGAAATTTCGAAGTAAAAATAAAAAAAATGTGTCCTAAATGAAAAGATTTTTAAATTTTTAAAAGTCGGAATCAATGCAGACCATTTTCCCTTTTTTCTAATACAGATCCGTCAGTATAACTTTTAGTGATTAGAAATTTAAATTTTCTAATGATTTTTTATTTTCAAGGTGAAAAGATTTTGATCTTAAATTTTTCTTTATTTCCGTTTTTGTAAATGTAAAATTTCCCGAAATATGTTCCAAAGGGGGTATTTGGGGACAATCGGAAAAATTGGGAATTTTTGATTTTTCGATGTCATTTTCTTTCTAAATGTGTCTGTTATTTTTAATTGGCTGCGAAATGAAATTTGCGTGCCCGTTTAGGAAAATCAGTGTCTTGTTTAAAAAATTTTTTCCCTCTTTTACTAAATTTTGGAAAATAGAGTACTGCAAACCCACATTTTTTTTTTTCTGCAGTTTTCGTGATCAAAAGGATATTAATGGCTTCTTTATAGTATTGCTGTTTTTGCATGGGGGGGAAACCCAAGAGTTTTTCTGCTTTATGTTTGATTTTGAAATTTTTTAGTAGTAATCGCAGCAGAAAAATAAACTTCTTGTCCGTATATTAATTTTGAACGTACCAAGGACGGGCCGATGTATCAGAGCGTAGTGTCTTGACCCCTCCCTGAGAACTTATTATTTTTGGAAAATTTAAAGTCTTTTCTAGTTCAGTTTTATTTGGTTGTGTGCACTTCCAATTCAACTTTCTAGTTAAAAAAAAAATAAGAATTTGACATTGTTTGTATTGAAGCACCTTTTTTAATTTCGTATTGGTTAAATTTTTAAAGCGTTGTCACGTTTTTAAAAGCCAAGGGGCCCTTTTTTCTGTGTAAATTTAATCGTTTTCTTTCATATAACTACAGAATTTTTCTATTCTTCCCGATTTATTTTTTTCAACATAATTGATCATCTCTTTTTCGTGTTTTTCCCAATGACGTATTTTTCCAAATAGCAATATATCTGCATAATGAACAACTTGGTTTAGGTGACAAAGGTGGGAGATCATGTAAAGAAAAAGAAAAAGATAGGTGCAATAGATCCCCGGGTATACCCCAAATCGATAGCTTTAAAAGATGAGTACTGAACCTAATTTTGTGCAAATTGATCTTTCCCACAAGAAAATTTTGCAGATTTTATTAATTGCCCTTAAAACCCCTGTTTTTAATTTTTGTAGCAATTGATATGACAAACTCTATAAGGCTTTTTTTAATCAAAAAATTGGCTAACACCTTTTTCGTTTGGAAAAATTTCTTTTTAATTTGTGTGTCGTTTAACTAAGTGGTAGAAGTACATTTCCCCTTTTGAAAAACCGCCTGATTTGTTGGGTACTTATTTTTTTCACAAAATGAAATAAAAGTTATGTATAATTTTTTCATTCTTTCCCACATGAGACGAAGACAATTGGCCCGTAGCTTTTTATCGATGACCCAGTTTACCCTTTTTTCAGGTTGGGATACAATGATGCCTCCGATTTTGGAAAAGCGCCATTTATCCAAAGTTCTGGAAAAAAAGAAAGGTTGCCTTTTCCTTTTTTAAAAGGATATGAGCCGCATTTGATAAGATTTTACCATCAGCCCAACAGCCTCTTGTTTTTTGGGAATTGAATCTAAAATTTCACTAAAATTTTTATTGGGAAGGGGGATTTAAATATTTAGCTTTTAAGCTGCAATTTTTTTTTAATTTTTTTTGCTTTTTTTAATTCAATTGATTGTATTCTTTTGATAACTATTATCTGAAAACATTTTAAACAAAAAATTTGCTTTTTCAAATTTTGCTTGGGAAAATTTTTATTTTTAAATTGATTGGGTGTTGGAAGCTGAAATCCATTTTTTATTTCATCTTTCTTCCAAAATTTATGTAAATCCCTTTGGTTTTATATTCATTTTACAGAATTCTGTCCAATCTTTTTTTTTGCCTGAGCAAATTTTTTTTTAATTGAGTTTTAGATACTTCATACAAATAAAGTTTTTTTGTTGATTTTTTTAAAATATTTTTTAATCGTTCTTTTTAGGGGTTTCTGATCCCCACTGTTTGTCCACCATCTATTGCCCCTATGTTTCCTTCTTGTTTCTTTTTTGTTTGGGAATGAAAATCGCTGTTTTTATGGCTTTGCCACAAAATTGGAATAAAAACTGAAATACATCACCTCTTCGTCGTTTCAAAATAGTAGCCCGAAGGAAGATTTAAAAAAACTCCCCTCGCCATTTAATGAAATTTAGGAATTTTATCCTCAATATGTTTGGTCTGTGTGCGCAAAACGTTTGCATGCGTTCGCACAGGGGGCCTCGGTTTCTAGTCTCATCGAAGGACTTTTATTTTATATATATTTTTATATATTTTATATTATTATATATTTTATTATATATATTTTTATATAAAGAAAAAAACAGGGAATTCCCAGAAGAAAATGTAGATGGCTGTTTCTCAGACAGCCACCCTCCCCCCCCCCCCCCCTCCCCCCTTTCCCCAAACCCCCCCTCCACGGGAAAAATTACAGGGGGGTGGGGGGGTGGGGGGGTGGGGGGGGACCCCCATTTTTTGGGTTTTTTAAAGGGGGGAAAAGACAAGAATGGGGAAGGGGGAAGAGGAAAAAAATTAAAATAATTGAACCAGCGACTTTTTAAAAAGGGAATTCCCAATACTATAAAAACCTTTTTCTTCCCCCCAAACAACCCCTAACTTAAAAACCGGTTTGGATACCTTTTGGCCCTCCCCTTTTTATTTTGAGTGGGGGTTTTGTTAATTTTTAAGGGGGGGGGTATTATTCAAAATTTTTTCCTTTTAAGGGTTCCTTTTTTTTGGGGGGATTTCCTTTGGTTTAAGCCCCCCAGTTTCCTCACAGTGAAAGGAAACGCCCTCAGGGAAGGGGGGGGGAAAAAGGGAGGGAGAGGAGAGGGATGTAAAAATGTGGCCTTGAGATTTTGGGGGGGTTTTGACGCCCCGTTTCCCTACGTTTAAAAGGTTTTTGGGGCCCTTTAAACCTTTACCTTTCTACCAAACCTAAGGGGTTGTAATGGTTGATGATGATGTGATGATGTTGATTAAAGATGATGATGATGATGATGGATGAAGTTGAAGAAGAAGAAGAAGAAGATGATGATGATGAAGATGATGATGAAGATGAAGAAGAAGAAGAAGAAGAAGAAGATGATGATGATGAAGAAAAAGAAGAAGAAGAAGGTGATGATGATGATGAAGATGAAGATGCTGATGATGATGATGATGATGGTGATGATGCTTCCTTGGTGACAGTCAGACTTACCCTCATGCGACGCAGGCGCAAGCGCAGGCGTTGGAGCCGCAAGTCTGCTGACCACAGCACGTGCAGCACGCGTCATCGGCAGCATTCCTCTTCTTCCGCCTGACAGCAGTGCGCACGACAGTGGTCGTCAGCTGCGCGGGCACAAACTCTGGAATCCGTACACACAACTTCGTACAGTAAATAGGTCAAGGTCAAGGTCAAGGTGTTCCCATAACCTGTAAGGTTCAAGATTCAGTCAGTACCTGCCAGACTGGAATGTGGAGTCCCGCAGGGATCAGTTCTGGGCCCTGTTCTTTTCACTCTCTACACCGCTCCACTGTCACATATAATTAACCGTCATCAGATCAACCATCACTTTTGTGCAGATGACTCTCAGATTCTAAGCAGTGACAGTCCTGAACCTTCCCTCTTGATGAATATGACCTACTGCTTTCAAGATATCCAAAACTGGATGATAGAGAACAAGTTACAACTAAACGCTGATAAAACTGAAGCCATGCTTGTAGGGACCAAAAACAAGCTCTCTTCCATTACAACAGCTTCAATAGAATTCGGCAATGCATCAGTCCCTCTATCCACTGTTGTAAAGTATCTAGGAGTCATTATTGACAACACACACTCTATGCAAAAATTCATCACCCAGACCTGCCAGTCCTGCTTCTATCAATTACGGCGTATTAGTGCAATTCAAAAGTACCTGTCCACAGACGCAACATCAAAACTCGTGGCATCTCTCATTCTTTCACGTCTGGACTATTGCAATTCTCTTTTGGCTGGTTGCCCGCTCATCTATCCACTCCTTCAACGTATTAAAAATCTGCAGCTCGACTAGTCCTCAGAAAGAAAAAATCTGAGCACATTACCCCTCTCTTGCGATCTCTCCACTGGCTGCCTGTGAGAGAAAGAATAAACTATAAGATCAGTACTCTCTGTTACAAATGTCTCCACAAAACAGCACCTTCCTACCTCTGTGAATGTCTCCACCTGTACACCCCTTCTCGTTCCCTTCGCTCTGCTGCAGTTTCCCTTGTGCTTACAAACACCTAGATTCAACCAGTCCACTGTTGGCCGTCGCTCTTTCTTGTTTCTGGTCCATCGTTTTGGGTTTGGCCTCCCCCTATCTCTCTTCGCCAAAGGCCTTCTTGCGACTCTTTTAAATCTGGCCTCAAGACTATTTTTTTTCTAAACCTAAGAATTTCCTCTCTGTTTCATTTCATAGCTATCCTGCTTTTCAACAGCCAAAAATTCCATCACCCTCCCAAAGTGTTATAACGTGTGTGTGTAGTGTGTGTGTGTGTGTGTGTGTGTGTGTGGTGTGTGTGTGTGTGTGTGTTTTGTGTTTTTGATTTGGACTTGTTAGAAACTATTACTTGCTATTGATTGCATGACTGTGTAAGAATGAGTTGAGTGCAAGCGCTTTGATTTGTCTGTGCAAGATACAGGGCTATATAAATTCCATTTATTATTATTATTATTAGCGGGAGCGAGGCATTATATCTCAACTTCTATTATTATTATCCTATAATGTGAGAATAATCCTATAATATTGTAATTATCTCAACTTTTCTAAGGAGGAGGGGGGGGGGGGGGGGGGGGGGGGGGGCAGCATATTGAGGGTAGGTGGTGCCCATCTCCTCTCCCTCGCTGCTTTACCTTCCCTGACCCTAAAGAGGGCAGGTACCCATTTACAGCTGGGTGAACTGGGGGAACTGTACTTGAAGCCAAGGCGCGCAAAGCGGTCACCCATCCAAGTGGTAACCACGCTCGATGCTGCTTAATTAACCTTGGCTGGGGGGAAAGCGAGTGCTCTGACCACTGAGCTATCCCGTCTTCGCTTTGTATATATAGTATACCACTGTAAGTCTCGGCAGAGGAATAATAATAATAATAATAATAATAATATATGGAATTTATATAGCGCTGAATCTTGTAAAAAGCAAACAAATCGAAGCGCTTGCACTCAATCATTTACAGGCATGCAACTCTCCTTAAACATAATGAGCAACAGATTTCAAATCCATGCGCGCGCACTACGCACGCACAAAGCACGCACGCACACACCACACCCCACACACACACAACACACACCCCACACCCCACACACACAACACACACACACACACACACACACCGCACACACACACGGAACAACACTTAGAAGGTGAAAGATGCTGTTGAAAATTAGGGACAGATATGTGGGGGGAAAAAACATGAAAGACAAATGCAAAGCCGAAATGATACCGGATCGGTCGAGGCCCGGGTTACCAACGACCGCGCTTTCCATTGATCAACACCAGGGTGGAAGTGACAAGTCAGCTACTGGAGTTAAAACATTACTTAAGCTCCCTAGAGAACAAATCACCATTGGTACATGGAACGTCCGTACACTCTACCAGTGCGGAAAAATCAAAGAACTAGAGTATGAGCTTAGCCGATATAAATGGGACATTATTGGGACTAGGAGAAGTGAGATGGACAGGATTTGGTGAGACATTGCTGAGAAAAGGCAACAGATCTGGGGAAGTGGCCAAAAAGAAACATCACCAACATGGGGTGGCATTTATTGTCAGAAAGGAAGTAGTGGGGTTTATTATCAGCTGTACACCGGCTTCCCGCAGGATTATCAGCATCGGGTGTCGGCAAGCCCAAGAACATCACCATCATACAAATCTATGACCATCATCTGACCATACAGATGAAGAAGTGAAGAATTTTATGGTTTTCAAAATAAAGCTGAAAGAAAAAACACCCTGAAACCCCGTTCAAATTTGCGTGGACAAACTAAAGATCCGATGTCGAGGAGGTTTCAAGTAAGTTGGCGGACGTTTTGCGGCATTAACCCTCTGGCAATGACTAAATGACTCCCAACAACTTAAATGGGAGCCCGAAAAACAGGAGGAGGATCGGTTCGTCGAGGAAAACCCCCCCCAGGGACTACCAAGACATCTTGGACCTCTGCGATAAAAGAAGGCACTAAAAACCACCAGGTCTTCCAACCCAAAAAGAATAGGGGGAGGCCAAAATCTCTAAAGAAGTCAATTTTAAAAGGCCCAGAGAGAAGTGGATGTGATCATGTGAGAGTAAAAAAAAAACATGAAATGGGAAAACAGAAAAAGGTGACCCCCTGAAGAAACTCAAAAAACCTTCAACCAAATCATCAGTCATTGAAGACAGCTCCGGAAACCCCTCAAGAAAGCTCAGTGCATTAAGGTGGTCTAATATTGAAAGAACTGTACAACTACCAATAAAACCCTGCAAGAAAAATGAAGGGAAAAAAGCGAAACATCAGAGCCCCTCCCCTTTTCCTATATGGGGAAGAAGTGGAAAGAACCCTCCGCGTTACCAGTGGGAAAAGTCCCGGGAGACAATATACCAGCAGAGCGCTCAAGCATGGGGGCAAAAACATCATAATAGTTACGCTATCTGTCAAAAGATTTGGGGAAAAACAGTGGCCACAAAATGGAACAATCACTCATCATCCCCCTGCCCAAGAAGGGGAATTTACCCCCCAATGCCAAAATATAAACAATCAGCCTATCACCCACGCCAGCAAGATCTCTAAAAATTATTTTGATCGACTCAAGGGGAGCAGAAGAACCCCTTTGCGGGGAAACAAGGGGTTCAGGGAGGAGGAGCACAATCGACGATTTTTAATGCAAATCATGGGAAAAAAAACATCCCCAAACATCAGGGGGGGGAGGACCTGTTCCCACAACTTCATCGACTTCAAAAAAGGCTTTTGACAGGTATGGCACGAAGGCCTGTGGCAGGTCTCGGAAGTTTGGCATTGAAGAAGGACTGTGCAATCCCCCAAGACTTCAACATCCCAAAGTGCGCCTTTGAAAATAGGTCGGGACTATTAAAAAAACCCAGTTGGGGTGACAAGGATGCCTGTTTCTCCAGTCCTGTTCAAACTGTTTGGAAAACATCATGGAGGAACCCCCCATGACTTCCACTTACCATCTCATTGGCGGCAGACCCCCCAACAATTCGGTTTGCCGATGACATTTACCCCATGGGGGGAAGTAACACGAGCTGCAAGATCTTCGCCCGATGAGAAAAAGAGGGAGCATATGGGATGGAGGTGAGTCGGAGGAAAAAAAAAAGTATTTTGAACAGACGGCAATGCCACCCCTTTAAAAATTTTTTATGAAAGGCCCAAAAATGGGGGGTAGTGCTTTAAATACTCGGCGCTACACTCAAAAAGGGGGGCGATCGAGACAGAAATTCAAAGTCAGAATAGCCATGGCAAATCTTCCCTGACAAAAAAAACCCACATATGGAAAAATAAAAAAGATCGTTTCCCCAAACAAAAATAAAGCTCTACAAAGCCCTAAATTTATCATCCTGTTAGGAAGTAAACCGGACATTGACGCTGAAACAGCAAACGAATCCAGTCATTCGAAAAAAAATGCCCTAGAAAAACTATGGGCATTTGGAGGAACGAAAGACCAATGAATTTGTAAGGTCAAATAACAAGCTGGCAGGTCCCCGGAACCCTTTCACCCGTCAAGAAGAAAAAAATGAAGGTTCGGCCACGTCACCCCGCCACAACCTCTGCCCAAAAAAATACGCAGGCCCCCGGTGGGGCCCCGAAAGGGGGGAAGACAGAACAAGTCATGGATGGACAACATCAGAGAATGGACCAGGATGAATGACTCGGCACTACTGCGCAGAACGAGGACCGAGATGGATGGAGGAGGCTTACCACGGCATCGTCTTTCATGTCTCCCCCACGACCGCCAAGGTCACGGGTCTGATGTGATGATGTGGGGGGGAAAGTCTCAGGTAGGAAATAAGTGTGTTTTGAGGCTGGATTTGAAGGTATCAAGTGAAGGCTTTTGACGAAGTGAAAGAGGGAGGTCATTCCAGGTGGATGGACCAGAAACAGAGAAGGAGCGACGGCCAACTGTGGTTTGTTTGAATCTGGGTGTTCGAAAGCACAAAGTATCTGCGGCTGAACGAAGGGAACGGGATGGAGTGTAAGGTGAAGACAGTTACAGAGATAAGAGGGTGCAGATTTGTGGAGACATTTGAAACAGAGGGTATTGATTTTATACTCCAGTCTTTGTGAGACAGGCAACCAGTGAAGAGATCGCAGAAGAGGAGTGATGTGTTCAGATTTTTTCTTTCTTAGGACCAGTCGAGCTGCAGAGTTTTGTATGCGTTGAAGAGAGTGGATAGATGATGCTGCTAGGCCAGCCAAAAGAGAATTACAGTAGTCTAAACGTGAAAGAATAAGAGATGTGACAAGCTTGGAAGTTGCATCAGTGGACAGATACTTGCGAATCCTGCTTATGCGCCGTAATTGATAGTAGCAAGACTGGCAGGTCTGGGTGATGAATTTTTTCATAGAGAGTGTGTTGTCAAGAACCACTCCTAAATACTTCACAGAGTTGGACAAAGGAACTGACGTATTGCCGAATTCTATTGAAGTTTTTGTGATAGAGGAAAGTTTATGTTGGGTCCCTATGAGCATGGCTTCGGTTTTATCGGCATTAAGTTGTAACTTGTTCTGAGTCATCCGTTTTGAATGTCTTGAAGGCAGTAGGACATATTTGTCAGGAGGGAAGGCAAGTTTTCAACAGTATCGCTGCACTGAAGTTGAGTATCATCGGCATAGAAATGATGATCAATAGGGTGGTTGTTTATTATATGTGAGAGTGGAGCAGTGTAGAGAGTAAAGAGAACAGGGCCCAGGACTGATCCCTGCGGGACTCCACATTCCATTTTGACAGGTTTTGATTGAATTTTGTTTACAATAACTTTCTGGAACCGGTCTGTGAGGTATGAAGTAAACAGGTGGGGGCTGTGCATTAATACCAAACGTATTTTGGAGGCGAGAAAGAAGAATTGAGTGATCTATGGTATCAAAGGCTGCAGATAAGTCAAGAAGAGTGTGGAGGGAGTTTTTTCCCGCATCAGAAGCAAGTAGAAGTGTATCTAAAGTATGGACTAGGGTGGTTTCGGTGCTGTGGTTGGGGCGATAGGCAGACTGAAAAGTGGGAAGAAGATCATTGGAATGAAGGTGACTGTTGAGCTGTTTGAGAACAACTTTTTCTAGTACTTTAGAGACAAAGGGTAAGTTTGAGACAGGCCTATAATTCTTCAGAATGTTGGGATCGAGGTCGTGCTTTTACAGTAGAGGTGTGACTATTGCTGTTTTAAGAGCTGAAGAAAATGATGGGAAGACAACATCAGAGATTGGGTGGACTGGTACTAGCCTTGAGTGGAACGATTTGCTACAGACAGCAGAGGATCACGCGCGGGGAAGTGGAGGAAGCTGGTTTCAAAATCTTCAGTGGTGCTCCCACGGTCCAAGGGACTACGGGATAGGTGAAGGCGAGATGAGGAGCAAGTTACGGAAGATTTCTCTGCGTGAAATTCGGGCTGCTTTCCCCCCCGGCGGAGAGCGCGTCGCCACAAGAGCAGCGCCACCCATGTTTGTTTTTTGCTGTTTGCAACTGTATTTTGTTTCTCTATCAGGGTTTTTTTCC
>CM054159.1:35057508-35059513 GCA_028751875.1 Rapana venosa | reverse complement strand
GCACACGGGACACCTCGGCTTGTCTGATCCGAAAGACTAGCACCCAGACCACCGCTCAAGGTCTAGTGGATTGGAGAGGGAGGGGAGTGGGGGGGGGGGGGGGAGTTTATGGCCCAAACGGGGATCCAACCACCGCACACACTTCGAGCTCGGATTTTTGGCTTTCTAGGCAGGTGCGTTACCTCTAGACCACCTATTCAACATCACGTGTGTGTGTGTGTGTGTGTGTGTGTGTGTGTGTGTGTGTGTGTGTGTTTTTGTGTGTGTGTATGTGTGTGTGTGTGCTTTACCTTCCCTGACCCTAAAGAGGGCAGGTATCCATTTACAGCTGGGTGAACTGGGGGAACTGGACTGAAGCCAAGGCGCGCAAACGGTCACCCATCCAAAGTGGTAACCACGCTCGATGCTGCTTAACATTGGCTGGGGGAAAGCGAGTGCTCTGACCACTGAGCTATCTCGTCCCCCCGATTAAATAAATAAATACATGAAAACATCACCATCAAGATAAAGAGGTACGGTACCTGTCAGTTCAGTTTGTGTCGCTGACAAAGCGTCCGCCACTTTGCTGAAGGAATTGGTCAGAGCAGTCATATCTGGTTTTGAACAGAAATTATTAAAAGAAAGTGTCACCCCCCCAAAAACAAAACAAGCATACGTTGACAGGACAAAAAGCAGTAAACTTATCATAGTCCTGTCCTATTCACACACAATACCTGCATACATTGTGACGGATGGCTTCACATTGCAACAGATGACATACATACTCTACTAACAGAACAGTGGGATAGCCTAGTGGTTAGAGTGGAGCGCGTTGCGTTGCGTAGCGCTAGTGATCTGCTGACCCGGGTTCGAATCTCGTTCAAGAGGATTTCTCCTCTGGAGTTAACATCAGTGCCGACTTCACTCGCCCTCTAAAAGTCCTAGGGATGAGATTATAAACCGAGGTCCTGTGTGCGAACGCACGCAGAACATCTTGCGCACTCGTTAAAACCCGTCCCGCTTTTCTGAAGAGTAGGCCAGTGGGAACGGATGACAACATTTACAAAACTGCACACACACGGGGGCTGGATGTAAAAAAGCACACGAGTGCTTATCCCATTATTCTCGAAATAAATAAATAAAATGAAAAGAAAATATATGTTTAAATGGTTTAGTAAATTCAATGAAAACGATTGTTCCGGTTGGATATGTAACATGCCTGGAGTCATATCTGTTTGGCAATACAGTGAGACATTGTTCATGGTCATTATTTATTTATTTATTTATTCATTTACTTAATTATGTATGTATTTATTTATTCTTTTATATCTAGGATAATGGAACAAGCACTCATGTGCTTTTTTTTTTACATCCAGACCCCGTGTTTATGCGGTTTGGTAAATTTTGTCATCCGTTCCCACTGGCACACGATAGCGAACTCTTTCAAAAAGCGGAACAGGATTTAACTTGTGCGCAAGGTGTTCTGCGTGCGTTCGCACACGGGACCTCGGTTTATAGTCTCATCCGAAGGACTTTTGGGGAGAGTGGAGTCTGCGCTGATGTTAACTCCAGGGGAAAATATGCCCCTTGAACGGGAATCGAACCCGGATCGTCAGATTGCGAGCGCAATGTTCTAATCACTAGGCTATCTCGTCCCTTTAAAACACCAGTACTCTCCCCGAAAAGTCATTTGGATGAGACAATAAACTAAATTCCCGTTTACGAACGCACGTAAAACATCCTACGCGTATGTTGAGACCCGTTCTGCATTTCGGGAAAGTAGGCCATTTGTGTGCCAGTGGGAACGGAACACAGAATTTACAAAATTGCGTGTACACTGGAAATCGATGTTTAAACAAAGCGCATGAAGTGCTTATACGATTATTTTTGAAATAAAAGAATTCAAAATGAATTTAAACAAATATAATATTGAGAGCACCAAGAAGCAAACAGTATGAATAATAACAACACACACACACACAGAGGTACACACACACACACACAGGACAGCGTGAACACGTGCGCG
>CM054159.1:35042508-35055008 GCA_028751875.1 Rapana venosa | reverse complement strand
GACAGACAGACATATACAATGACAGGGAGACGATGAATTACGGAGACAGACAGACAGACAGACAGGTAGGCAGGTAGACAGACAGATAGACAGACAGATAGGACAGACAGACAGGCAGATAGACAGATAGAAACATTTTTTATTTATTTTATTAATTATTTTATATCGAGGGTCATGGAATAAGCACTCATGTGCTTTTTTACATCCAGTCCCTGTGTGTATGTGGTTTTGTAAATTTTGTCATCTGTTCCCACTAGCACGCAATGGCCTACTCTTTCGAAAAGCGGAACAGGATTTAACGTGTGCGCAAGATGTTCTGCATGCGTTCGCACACAGGGCCTCGGTTTATAGTCTCATCCGAAGGACTTTGACATTCAGTTCGATTTTTTTGTCAAACTGGGAAGAAAGGTGTAGTAGTTCTTCAGTTTAACGTCCTTCCACTAAATAGTGATATCAGACGGGAAAGTGTGTGTATGTGAGTGCGCGTGCGTGTGTGTGTGTGCGCGCGCACGTGCTTGTGTGTGTGTGTGTGTAGGGGGGAGGGGTATGCACATAACTAATCAATCGCAATAAACAACTATTATGAAAAAAGCATAAACAAGAATTCTGGGGAAAAAAAACAACCCCCCCAAAAAATCAACAACACCAACAATAACAAAAACAACCAACCCCAAAAACATCAAACAGCAAAAATACTAACTTTCCAATTCATATAACTTGAAGCTATCCTTATATCAGAGGAGTCTGAAAATAGGAGTATGGCTTAATGACAATACAATTTCTTTCATTAATGGAATGTCTTTTAGAACTTGCTGTAAGCTACGGACTGGGAAGGAAGGTAAGATGTTTTTCAGATCTCTGCATCGTAAAAGAATGTGATCATTGGTAAGATTTTTACCACAGATACATGTTGCTTTAAAAAAAATTGTTCTAAAAGCAATGAGCTTAAACCTGAAGAAAGGGTTTTGGGGTGTGTAGTGTGTGGGGTGTGTTGGTGTGTGTGTGTGTGTGTGTGTGTGTGTTGTGTGTGTGTGTGTGTGTGTGTGTGTGTATGAGGGACAGCGAGAGAGAGAGAGACAGACAGAGCATACAGGCAGACAGACATAAGACAGACAGACAGGCAGATAAACAGACAGATAGACAGACAGACGACGGGCAGACAGACAGACTAGACAGACAGACGACGGACAGACAGGCAGACAGATAGACAGGCAGACAGACAGGGCAGATAGATAGACAGACAGACGAGGCAGGCAGAGATAGACAGACAGCACAGGCAGTAACAGACAGACGGCAGGCAGGCAGGCAGACGACAGGCAGACAGACAGGCTACAGTGACAGACGGACAGATAGACAGCAGACAGGCAGACAAGAGCAGACAGAGAGGCAGACAGACAGACAAATGGACAGACAGACAGATAGACAGTCAGGCAGACAGACAGACAGACAGACAGAACTCGAACTCCAACTCGAATTGTTTAATGAGGGTATATGGATAAGCCAGTGGCTTCTTTACACCAGGCCCTCGTCAAGAGGAGAAAAAAAGACAATGAACAAATAAGAAAACATTCATCAAATAAAAGATAGTACAGACTCTTAAATAACTAAATAAATGCATAATGCTATTCAAACAAAGATTTGGTACATATTGTACAGAGAGACAGGCAGACAGACAGACAGGCAGACAGACAGGCAGACAGACAGCCAGGCAGGCAGGCAGAGAGACAGACAGGCAGACAGACAGACAGGCAGGCAGACAGACAGGCAGGAAGGCAGGCAGAAAGGCAGACAGACAGGCAGGCAGGCAGAGAGACAGGCAGGCAGACAGACAGGTAGGCAGACAGACAGACGGGCAGACATACAGAGAGACAGACAGACATGCAGATACAATTACACAAAGACGATGATTACAGAGGAAGACAGACAGGCAGACAAACAGATAGATAGCCAGCTAGCCCCTTTGACAGCCAGCCAGATACAATGACAAGAAGACAATGGTTACTGATGAAGACAAACAGACATACAGACAGACAGACAGACAGACAGACGCAATGACAGGGAGACAATGCATTACGGAGGCAGACAGAACAGAGTTACCTCTCTTTGGCAAAACGCTGAGCAAAGTCTTGGTTCTCCCAGACACTTCCTGTATTTGTCTTTTCAGGTCCGGAATAGGGATGCCTCCTGTAATAGTTATAATAATAATAGTAATAATACTGTATGGAATTTATATAGCGCTGAATCTTGTAAAGCAACAAATCAAAACGCTCAAAGTTATAAGCATCCACCACGCTGATCATCGATTTTCACAGACAGAATAAAAAAAACCACAACAACGAATAATTGCAGGAATGGATATTTTCAAATTATACATCATGCATGATTTAAAAAACCAACAACCGATCTTTTCAACCGTGTGGTGTACGGTTTGAAAGAAGTAACTTTTATTTTGGAAAATTCATGGTGTTTAATTTGAAAAAACCCCGGATGTTTTTAAACACACGTTGTATGATTTAAAGAACTAACAGTCTTTTGGATGAAACTGTATACCGAGGTCTTGCGTGCGAAATACACATAAGACACCTTGTGCACACGTTAAAAAACCCTGTCCCGCCTTTCGGAAGAGTAGGCCATTTCGTGCCAGTAGAAACGGATGACAAAAGTGTAAAATTACATGCACACCGGTGTCATGCTTAGACGTCCCCCCCCCCCACCCCTAGTCGGAATGCAGATAATTTGATGGTAGGTAAAAACGGTCGCATACGTAAAATCTCACCATTGGTGAACCTCGGACCTCTTAAAGAGGAGTAAACAAACAAACAAACAAACAAAAAACAAACATAACAAACAAACAAAGAACCAAAACAAAGCAAAACAAACAAAAGAGAACCCCCACCCAAAACCAAACCGAAAATGAAATACTATTTGCAAGCACACACAGTGTATGATTTAACAGAACTAGCGTTTTTTGCAAACAGTCAGTATTCTATATTATGAGAGAAGTAACATTATCAAATGCATGTGCACAATCTGGACGAACTCGCATTTTCATACACCTGGTGCATTATTCACCAGAACATTTTCAAAACCATTGTGCATACTTTGAAATAACTAACACTTTTAAATGCATTTCTGTATAATTTGAAAGACTTACCATTTTTGAATACATGTATATTTTGAAAGAACTAACACTTTTGAATACATGTACAATTTAAAAAAAACTAACACTTTTGAAGTATGTTCTTTCGAGCCAGAAGGCCCATAGAGCCGGAGCTTATCCCGGTTTCTGTAGCGTTAAGCGAACTGATGGTTTTTCACCACCCCTGTGACAGGACGCTAGTCTGTCGCCAGATACTTCCCCAGCAGAGCTGGTACCCACTTGTACACCTGGGTGGAGTGAGGAAAATAGGAGTAAAGTTTCTTTACCATGACATGAAACACTTTTGAATACATGTTACATTTGAAAGATAACATTTATTGACAATATTGAAGAACATTTGAATAGCAATTTGAAAGACCAATTTGAAAATTTAGAATACCACTTTTGAATCATTACAATTTGAAGACGAATTTTTGAAATACATTTTGGTTTATATCTTAGTTTTCGTCTATTCACATTTGAAAAAGTTAGAACTGGAATACATTTTGTATTGTTTGAAAGAATAACCTTTTGAATACATGTAACATTTGAAAAAAGTAACACTTTGGAATACATCCTTTGAACTTGAAAGAGTAACATTTGGAAAAATGTAAACTTTGAATAAAGTAACACTTTAGAATGCAATCCTTGTATTATTCGTAAAAGTAACACTTTTGAATAATTTGGTTTGTACAATTTGAAAGTAACATCTATCAAAACCCAAGCATGTTAGATGAAAGGCATTGAGTCACAGATATGTAATCGTAAGAATTTAACGTTAATCACTGACCTGTTTGCCCGATGCGTTACATTTTGGACATGGTAAGAGGTACAGATGACCTTTTCACTATACTTGCTTTGGTCTGGAGCTAATCTTGAAGAAGAAATTAATACAATGCCAGCATTTCAAAATCCAAGTATTTTGCTGTGTGTAGAGCGGGATCAGGTACTACGTGTCAAGAATCTCACTTCCCCAGCCAAATGTTTAGCGCACGAGCGTGGTTACCTTGAGTGGTACGACCGTTTGCGCAAGGTTGGCTTTCATACTGTCCCGGTCCCGCATTCTGAAAGGTAACCTGCCCAGGAAATTCAGGAGGAGAGGATGGGCGCTCCAGTACAACATGATCATAAACGAGAGAACAGACGAAACGAAGACAGTAGAGAAAGGTACAGCAAGATAAGAGACAAAGACGAAGTTTCATCGAAAGAAAGACAAAAGAACAGACAAAATTTACGAAAACAGACAAAGAACAGACGAACGCGCCGTAAATCCAGTTCAAAACACTAAAGGAACAGACTTGAAAATCAGAAGAGGATACAGAGAAAACAGAAAAGAACAACAAATCAGACAAAGAAACGAACAAAGAACACAAAAAACAGACAAAGAACAGACAAAAGGACAAACAAAAAAGACGAAAAAACCACCCCAAAAAAAGACAACAACAGACCAAACCCAACAACAACGAAAAACCAACAAAACAATAAAAACAACACAAACACCCCAAAACCCAGAAAAAACAAAAAAACAGACGATAACAGACGAAAAAATCACAAAACTCCAACGAAAAGAGAAAAAAACACGAAAAACTACAACAAACAACAAACAACAAAGAGGGTGAATGAACTCAAAACCACAAGCAAGACGCAGACAACCCCCCCCCCCCCCCATCACCACAACCAGACAACAGACAATACAGTCGAGATACTGCAACGGAAAAAAGAAGGATATGATCTCAATCACACTCACGGCAGCAGAGGCGCAGACAACTCCTGTCAGGACCACCACAAAAGCCAGCACCATGGTCAGTCTGTCAGCCGTCATGACTCTGCAGAGGCTGGACAGTAGAAATCATCATCATCATCATCATCAGCAGCAACAGCAGTAGCGGCAGCAGCAGCAGCAACAACAACAGTAACGTCGTCGACGTCGTCGTCGTCATCGTCATCCTCATTATCACCATCATTATCAGAAGCAGCAGAAGCAGCAACAGTGACATCATCATCATCATCATCTGCATCATCATCATCATCATCATCATCATTATCAGCAGCAGCAGAAGCAGCAACAGTGACATCATCATCATCATCATCTGCATCATCATCATCATCATCATCATCAACAGCAGCAGCAGTAGCAGCAGTGACATCATCATCATCATCATCATCATCATCAACAACAGTATCATCATCATCATCATCAACAACAACAGTATCATCATCTTCAATATCATCAACAGCATCAGCATCATCACCACCGTCATCGTCATCATCATCATCATCATCATCAAAAAACAACTGTTTGCATCATCATCATCGTCGTCCATCATCATCATCATCATCATCATCATCACAACAACAACAACTACAACAACACAACAACACAACAACACAACACAACAACAACAACTGCAGCAGCAACAACAACAACAGCAACACCAACATCACCACCACCACCACCACCACCACAACAACAACAACAGATAACGCCATTTGACAGCATCCATCCGTCAGGAGGTAAGAAAAATATAATGTCATCCATCAATTTCGTTATCATCTTCAGCGATTATTGTAAAAAAAAAAAATCCTGATGACACAAATCAAGCAAGATTGTTTTGGCCGCTTGTGTAGTTAGCTAAGCACAGACAACTTCTGCTCAGACTTCTTCTTACATAACAGAAGAAACTAAACCTAATCAACAGTACAGAAGACGTGCGCTGTTTCAAAGACAGATTCGAACTCAGGACAAAACGCAGGAGGTATCACAGAAGAAGTAAAAAGGTAAAGGAGTCCCATAACCTATAAGGTCGTAGGGGAGCGAGGCGTCAGAGACCTCACTTCTCTAGGGCCAGCATATTGAGGGCGGCGCCCATCTCCTCTCCCTCGCTGCTTTACCTTCCCTGACCCTAAAGAGGGCAGGTACCCATTTACAGCTGGGTGAACTGGGGGGACTGTACTGAAGCCAAGGCATGCAAACGGTCACCCATCCAACTTGTTAACCACGCTCGACGCTGCTTAACCTTGGCTGGGGGAAAGCGAGTGCTCTGACCACTGAGCTATCCCCTCCCCTCCCCACAAGAGGAGGAGGAGAAGAATAATTTCTGCCAATCAGCAAAAAGTCAGTGGAGCAAGGCTTTCATCTCTGTGGCTACCCAAAAAGTTAGAATCTGGGGTTGGTTTTTGTTTGTTTGTTTATCCAGAAGTTTTCAGGGTTTTTTGTAGTTTATCCAGAAGTTTTCGGGGATTTTTTTTGTTTATCCAGAAGTTTTCGTTTTTTTAAAACCCTGTTTATCCAGAAGTTTTCGTTTTTTTTAAACCCTGTTTATCCAGAAGTTTTCGGGGATTTTTTCGTTTATCCAGGGTTGTTGTGTTTTTTTTTTGGGGGGGGGGGGTGTTATTTTTTGTTTATCCAGAAGTTTTCGTGGATTGTTTCGTTTATCCGGAGGTTTTCGGGGATTTTTTTCGTTCATCCAGAAGTTTTCAGGAATTTTTCGTTTATCCAGATTTTTTCAGGGATTTTTTTTTTATCCAGAAGTTTTCGGGAATTTTTCCCCCGTTTCATCATCATCGTCAGTCCCGTGACCTTGGCGGTCGTGGAGGAGACACGAAAGACGATGCCATGGTAAACCTCCTCCATCCATCTCGGTCCTCGGCTCTTCGCAGTAGTGCCGAGTCATTCATCCTGGTCCATTCTCTGATGTTGTCCATCCATGACTTGTTCTGTCTTCCCCTCTTTCTGCCACCTTCGAGTGTTCCCTGCAGTACTGTTTTGGGCAGAGTGTTGTGGCGGGTGACGTGGCCGAACCATGTCAGATTTTTCTTCTTGACGATGGTGAGAAGGGGTTCCTGTGGACCTGCCAGCCGTGTTATTTGACTCTTGACAAATTCATTGGTCTTTCGTTCTCTCCAGGATATGCCCAGCAGTTTTCTATGGCATTTTGTTTCAAATGACTGGATTCGCTTTGCTGTTTCAGCAGTCAATGTCCAGGTTTCACTTCCGTACAGCAGGATAGTCTGAATTAGGGCTTTGTAGAGCTTTAGTTTGATTGGGAAACTGATCTCTTTACCTGTGTACCCAGAAGTTTTCGGGCATTTTCCGTTTATCCAGAAGTTTTGGGGGGTTATTTTTTCGTTTATCCAGAAGTTTTGGGGATTTTCTTTTTCGTTTATCCAGAAGTTTTCGGGGATTTTGTTCGTTTACCCAGGAGTGTTCGAGGATTTTTACCTGTTAATCCAAAACTTTCCAGGGAATTTTTCGTTTGTTCAGAAATTTTCGGGTTGTTTCTTTTTTTGCCTTATCCAGAAGTTTCAATCTGTTGTATTTCATCATCCATTTTGTGATTTCCCTGACAACACTCTTCAATGGTTCTTCTGGCCACAAGCGCGGCATTTTTATTTTTCCAAAATGAATTTCTGAACATAGTTGAGAATCCTCAGCAAACTGAGATGATTAACGGAATAGAAAGACTGTGGATCAAACCTGAGCTTTATCCAGTATGTTTATAAGGAAAAGGGAAGGGGACAAAGCAGAGCTCCCTGAGGAACACTTTAAGAAAGAGAAGTTCAGTAAAGAGCAAGCTTTAATCTGAATATGTTGGTATCAGTCTTTAAAGATATGAACAAAACCTTTTTTGTTTTAGTTTGACTTTTGGGGTGTGAGTATTTTCATATGTCCACATCTGCAAGTTGTGGTTTTGTTAAATTTCATGTACCCCTTGGTAGGGTTTTCTTGAATCTTGAATCTCAATACTAAACCTGGTTACATAACGTACTTGTTACCAGTCACTCAATTTCTGCACATGGAATTTCATTTCATATTCTGTTGGTGATAGCCCTACAGACCAGGAAAGCTGTATCAGGATTGTCAGTACCTTCAGTTTCAGTGGCTCTAATCACATTTTCACTGCACGTTCAAAACCAATGATTATACCTAATAGTTTTATCAACCCTTAAAAAGCATCAATATAACCTTGAAAAAACAAATACATGTTAATTATCTTTGAAATAATTTATACACTAATGATTTTAACAACCCTTACAAATATCAATATACTTACACTCTTTGAAATCTACACTAGTAGTTTCAATAGCTCTTTTTACAAAAATCGATATAACCTTGAAATAAACAAAAGATATGCTTACCATCCTTGAAATATACACGAATAGTTTCAACAAATCTTAAAAAGAAAAACCCACTGTAACCTTGAAACAGTCAAATCCATGCTTGCCATCTTTGAATCAGTATAACCTTGAAAAAACAAATCTATGCTTACTATTTAAAAAAATATACACTAATAGTTTCAAAAACACTTAAAAACATCAATATAACCTTTGAAAAACCCCATTACTTATCATATTTGAAACAATCATACATTAATAGTTTCAATGACTCTTAAAAACATTAATATAGCCCTGCAAAAAGCAAAGACATGCTTACCATCTTTGAAACATACACTGACAGTTTCAACAGCTCTTAAAAGAACATCAATATAACCTTGAAAAAAGTCATGCATACCATGTTTAAAATATACATTAATAGTTTCAATAACACTTAAACAAACCACATCAATATAACCTTGGAAAAAACCCAAAGACATGCTTATCATCTTTGAAATATACACTAAAAGTTTCAAAAACACTTGTAAAACATTAATATAACCTTTAAAAACCCAAAGACATGCTTACCATCTTTGAAATACACACTAACAATTTCAACATCTCTTTTAAAAACGCCAATATAACCTTGAAAAAACCCAAAGACATGGTTACCATCTTTGAAATATATATTAAAAGTTTCAACAGCTCTTAAAACATCAATATAGCCTTGCAAAAAACAAAGACATGCTTTCCATCTTTGAGATTTACACTAATAATTTCAACAACTCTTAAAAACATCAATATAATCCTGAAAAAAACACTGAGATATGCTTACATTCTTTGAAATATTCACTAATAGTTTCAACAACTCTTTTAAAAATAACCCTTCTATACAACCTTGAAAAAACAAATCCATTATTACCATCTTTGAAATGTACACTAATAGTTTCAAGAACCCTTAAAAACCATAACTATAGACTTGAGAAAACAAACCCAAATAAACAAGCAAAGACATACTCACAATCTTTGAAATAAACTTTAACAGTTTCAACAGCTCTCCAAAAATCAATATAACCTTGAAAATTGAAAGACATGCTTACCATCTTTGAAATATACACTAGTTTCAAGAACTATAAAACATCAATATAAACTTTTTTAAAAAAACCCCAAAATACTTACCATCTTTGAAACATACCACTAATAATTTCAACAAATCTAAAACAAAAATAAACATAACCTTTAAAAAAAACCCAACCCAACATATATACATGCCTACCATCTTGAAAATCTGCACTCCTGCTCTTTACAACTCTGAAAAACAGCAAACAATTTTAAGGCCAAACGAAAGCATAAAACAAAAAAAAGCGCAGAAGACAACTTTACTTTGAAGTTCTGCCTTTCTGTGGATCCTGAAGCCCTAAACAAGACCTGGTCTGTCTGGAACACAAGCAAGCAGGGAATACAATAGACCCAGGAGCAGGACCCTTATATAGCAGGCCATGGTGGACATTGAGGGCGCTATCATCCTGTTTTGCAAATCATCAGGAGCCGGATCTGAAGTTATTATTTTTTTAATGAAAAAAAAATCGACAAAAATAAGAAAAAAGGAAAAAAAGAAAAAAAATGAAAGAAAGAAAGAAAGAAGAAGAAAACTGAAGGAAAAAGAAAGAATAAAGTGCATTTAAATGTGGGAGACCAACAAAAAGTATAAGGGCACCTAAATAAACAAAAACGTCTTGTTTATTTGAACCTTACCTTGTTTTGTTTAACGAATTCACAAAATTAAAATAAACAAAACAGTAGTTTCCCCCCCTCCAAAAAAAAAAGAAACCAAACCAAAACAAAACGGAAATAAGAAATAAAAACACCTCAAAACAAAAAACTCAACAAAACAAACAATAAAGAAACACACATATACACACGCCCACGCGCCCACAGAAAAAAACTAAAACAAACAAAAAAAAACCCCACTCTCTCTCTCTTTCACACACACACTTACTTTTGTCTAATATCAGTAATATGAAAATACATTAAATTAAAGAAGAAAAAGAACTCTCTCTCTCTCTCTCTCTCTCTCTTCTCTCTCTCTTTGTCTAATATCACCTTATGTTAAAAGATGTTCAATTGAAGAAAAGGAACACCCCCCCCACCCACACACACACACACACACAGAGCATCCTCACACCCAAAAAAACAACAACAAAAAACAAAAACAAACAAAACCCCCCAGCAGAACTACAACAAAGAAAAGAGCACCCACTAAAGAAGAGGTGACAAAACAAAACAGGCATTTTAGTTTTGCAAGCTTTGTGTTTGTTATTGGGCTTGTGTTGTGTCCTTATATGGTAGTTGTCCTAAAGTGGATGGTGGTCTAGAGGTAATGCACCAGCCTATTTATTTATTTATTTTATTTATTTATTCTTTTATATCGAGGATAATGGAATAAGCACTTATGTGCTTTTTTTTTTTACATCCAGTCCCCGTGTGTATGCGGTTTTGTAAATTTTGTCACCCTTACGCCTAGAAAGCGAAAAGTCCGGGTAGGAGGTGTGCGGTGGTTTGATCCCCGTTTGGGCCCGAAACATTTCCCCCATCCATTACGTATTTATATAGGGGGTTTTGTTTATTAATTTCTTTATTTATTCTTTTATTTCGAGGATAATGGAATAAGCACTCATGTTCTTTTTTTTTTTTTACAGCTGGTCACCGTGTGGATGCAGTTATGTAAATTTTGTCATCCGTTCCATTAGACCATGAGTAGTGGTCTGCGTGCTAGTCTTTCGGATGAGACGATAAATCGAGGTTCCGTGTGTTACACAGAATTATTTAGTGCACGTAACCCCCCCAAAAACAAACAAACAACAACAACCAACAACAACAACAACAACAACAAAAACCCAACAACAAGACAACAACAACCCACGGCAACAACAGAGTTGTCCCTGGCAAAATTCTGTAGGAAAAAAGCCACTCTGATAGGGAAACAAATACAGTTGCATACTTTGAAAATTTTTTGTAAAAAAAGGGTGGCACTGCTCTTGTGGCGATGGGGAGAGCAACCCGAATTTCACGCAGAGAAATCTGCCGTGACTTAATCAATCAATCAATCAATCAATCAATCAATCAATCAATCAATCAATCAATTCTCTTTATTGCCCTCTATTCATTAAAGGAAATTTGTTTTGCAGTGATTAAAAAAACAACAACAACAACAACCAACAACACCATATCTAAATAACTAGTAAGATACAGACATATTATAAATGTGAACGTGGTATGAACATGAAATAAAATGAAGTGGAAACAGCAGACGGGTTAGACAGAGATAGGAACTGGGGCAGCTACTTTAACTCTCAGAGGACAGCTGTCCGTGTAAAGCCAGGGTTTCGGAGGGCATGATACTATGACTCGTGCAGCTAAACATAGCTTCGTGAGCCTGTCCCACATCGAATGCAGTGCGTTGTCGGGTGATTCCGTGTGTTCCGAGCTCTTTGTTCACAGTTGTAGAGAGTAGCCCACACGCCCAGCATTTTTGCATAATTATGTGTCAGAAGCAAAATAGAAGGGATCAGATTAGGTCTCCATGACGGCGATTTACTAAAGTGAGAGCTTCAATTTTTATATATGTACTAACCCAGTATGTTATACATAAGTTCAGAAAATTTCATTTTCTTACTATGTGTTTTGTATTTTTTATGATTTTTTTTTTTTTACTAACCATTAC
Organism: Rapana venosa; assembly: GCA_028751875.1. Classification (NCBI taxonomy): domain Eukaryota; kingdom Metazoa; phylum Mollusca; class Gastropoda; order Neogastropoda; family Muricidae; genus Rapana; species Rapana venosa. The sequence continues at coordinate 35,043,051 of CM054159.1, read as the reverse complement.
AAATAGGCCCTCTGTGGGGAAAAGCAAGGGAGAGAATTGGCCGTCCCGAGTGAGTTAATGGCGAGTGTGAACTGTTGCATACGCGAAATCTTGTCTGGAGCTCTAGCTGATGATATATATATATATATATATATATATATATATATATATGGAATTTATATAGCACTATATCTTGCAAAAAACAAATCAAAGCGCTTTCATTCATCCTACTCATTCACATGCAGCTAGTTACAATTGATAGCTGTTTTTTTCTTTTTTTCTTCTTTACAAATTCAAATGTATACACACACACTCGCAGGCACGCACGCACATACACACGCACACACACACTCACGCACACACATAAAAGTTGTACACTTGGCAGGGTGATGGGGTTTTGGCTGTTGAGGGCAGTGGCAAAAGTGAAATGGAACAAGAGGGGAGAATCTTAGGTTTGAAATAAATGTGTCTTGAGGCCGGATTTAAAAGCGTCATAAGAAGGCTTTTGACAAGGGAGAGAGGGGGGTCATTCCAGATTGATGGACCAGAAACAGAGATAGAGCG
>CM054159.1:35032508-35035008 GCA_028751875.1 Rapana venosa | reverse complement strand
AGAGAGAGAGAGAGAGAGAGAGAGCAAAACAGGAGGTTAGGCATATTGTGAGTTAGGTTTTTCATCGTGTTGGAAAGAGCAGAGTTACCGGATCAGACGGAATGTAGGGACAGGAAGCCCTGTCACAGATCGGTGTTTAAATGATGTTTGTGGTTGTTGTTACCCTCCCCCCTCCCTTTCCCCATTAGCAATGGGTGAAAGTGTTAGGCACCAATTCATCTGAATCGTAATGTAAAACACTTCACCATGTTGTGGAATCCATGCCATGTCGACCATTTGGGCTGTAGAAATGATACATCTGTATTTCTGAAAATACGTGTTTTGTGCCCAGTCCCCCTCCCACTGTCCCCTTGTAAATGGGCTTTAACAGCTTATTACAATAAAATATTGTCATTGTCATTGTCATTGTCTCTGTCTCTCTCTGTCTCTCTATGTATTGGACTTGCCTCTGTACTTAAGTTTTAATGAGTGCCCTAGTTATGTGTAACAAGTATATGTACCATTTGGCAATGTGTAGATGTTTATCTTTATGACTTATTAAGTTTGGTTGTGTTATTTTTCTTGGCTTTGTTGTTGTTGTTGTTGTTGTTGTTTGTTTGTTTCTCTCTTTTTTCTTCTTTTGTTGGTTTGGTTTTGTCTTTCTCTTTTGTTTGTTTGTTTGTTTTGGTTAGGGTTTTTTTTTGGGGGGGTGGGGGGGGGGGAGGTGTTTTTAGGGTTTTCTTTTATTTGTTTGCTTTGGGGGGAAGGGGGTTGTTGGGGGGGGGGGGGGCGTTTTGAAAGGGTTATTTCCTCTTGTTTCTATTGTGAGATGTTAAGTGTTGGATTATTATTATTTATTAAGATGTATCCTAGGGCGGGGACTGGATGTAAAAAAAGCACATGAGTGCTTATTCATTATCCTCGAAATAAAAGAATTGTGTCATTTGTCATTAACATTGTCATTGTCTCTATGTCTCTCTCTCTCTCTCTCTCTCTCTCTCTCTCTTTAGCTCTCTCTCTCTCTCTCTCTCTTCTCTCTCTCTCTCTCTCTCCCCCCACCCCTCCACCCCCCACCCACCAGGCCTCTCTTTGTTGTGTCAACGAAAGTACTTCTGCACTCTTCAGTATTGTTTTTCTATCGTTCACGTGAACCTCACCAAATGTTTTTGTCCAAGTGCGTATGTACCGTGTGTGCACGTGAGGGTGCGCCTGGGGTGGTGGGGAGGGGTGGGTGGGGGATGTGGTGGGGTTGGGGTGTGGTGGTGGGGGGGGGGGTGGGTGTGTTCAAATGGCCAGTGGGCATCCATACCTGTTTGTTCCATGTCCGGCTTTCTTCTTTGGTTTCTGGGTTGATGGCTCTTTAAAACTGACCTTTTCTCCCTCCCACCCGACTACCCCTCCTATAATAATTATCCTCCCTTCTCTTACTTAATACTCTCCCTTATCTACAGGGGAGGGGGATTCCCGGGGGCGGGGGAGGGGTGGGGGTGGGGGGCGGGAGAAGTGAGCGGGGTAGGGGGTTGGTGGTGAGGGAAAGGGGAGGGGAGGGGGTGTTGTGTTGTGTTGTGTGGTATTATGTGGGGTTTTTTTTGAGTTGTGTGTGTGTGTGGGGGGGAGGTGTGTGTGTGGTGTGGAGGGAGTGTGTGTGTGTGTGTGTGTGTGGGAGGGAGTGTGTGTGTGGAGGGAGTGGTGTGTGTGTGGAGGGAGTGTGTGTGTGTGTGTGTGTAGGGTTTGTGGAGTGTTGTGTGTGTGTATGGAGTGTGTGTGTGTGTTTTGTGTGTGTGTGTGTAGGGTTTGTGGAGTGTGTGTGTGTGTGTGTATGTGTGTATGTGTATGTGTGTGCGTGTGTGCGTATGTGTTTTGTGTGTGTGCGTGTGTGTGTGCGTGTGTGTTGTGTGTGTGTGTAAAATAGTTTAGGTACAAATAATTACAAAGCTACTTATGGCATTGCCAAATTCCCTGTTTACCTTTTTTGTTTGAAAGGATTTGATCAAATTAATCAAAATCTTTATTTCTAAGGGCAGTAGAATAATCAGAACGTGTTCTTCTTTTTCCATTTACCTTTCACCCAAACAGAACACACACACACACGCACGCACACCACACACACACACACCACACACACACACACACACACACACACACACACACACCACACACACACACACACACACACACACACACACGCTCACATACACACACACATATACACAATAATTTATTATCCACGCCCATACACACCCACCACTCACACACACACACTCACTCACACACTCTGAAAACAGATGATTATAAATATGGGTATGTTAATCAAAACAAACACGGACCCCGCCCCCTTTCTCAGAGAGAGAGAGAGAGAGAGAGAGAGAGAGAGAGAGAGAGAGAGAGGAGAGATAGAGAGACTACAGACAGAGAGAGAGACAGAACATAGAGAGAGACTTACAGAGACAGAGGGATAGAGATAGAGACAGAGAGTGAGAGACAGAAACAGAGACAGAGAGTGAGAGACAGAAACAGAGAC
>CM054159.1:35025008-35027508 GCA_028751875.1 Rapana venosa | reverse complement strand
AGTCGATTCAAAAAACTTTGAGCATGATCTTGCTGGCGTGGCTGATGAGGCTGATTTTTCTATAGTTTTGGCATTGGCGTAAAATTCCCCTTCTTGGGCAGGGGTATGATGAGTATTGTGTCCATTCTGTTGGCCACTGTTTTGTCTCCCCCAAAACTTCTGACAGATGCTGTAACATATGTGATGACTGTTTCGCCACCATGCTTGAGCAGCTCTGCTGGTATATTGTCTGCTCCTGGGGACTTTTCCCACTGGTAAGCTGCGGATGGCTTCTTCCACTTCTTTCCTCCCGTATAGGTAATGGCGAGGGGGCTCTTGATGTTGCTGCTTTCCTTTTTATGCTCTTGTCAGGTTGTATTGGGGTAGTTTGTACAGTTCTTGACAATATTCAGACCACCTGTTCAATGCAGCTGAGCTTTCTGTGAGGAGGTTTCGGACTGCTTAAATGATGTGATTTGGTTTAAAGTGGTTTTGTGAGTTTTTTCGGGGTTTTGTCGTATCCCTTTTTTTCTGTTCCCCCACTTTATGTTTTTTTCGATCCATCACTTTGGGTCACTGATCACTTCTCTTGGCCTTTACATTGACTTCTTCACGAGATTGTTGGCCTCCCCGGTATTCTTTAGGTTGGAAAAGACCGGGTTGGGTTTTTCAGTGCCTTTTGATCGCGGGAGGCCCCAAGAGCATTGGTAGTCCTGGCTGGGTGTTTATTCCTCTGACGACCGAGAACCTCCTCTGCTGTTTTTTCCCGGAGCCCATTGAATTTGTTGGTGAGGTCATTGATGTCTTGTCCAGAGGGTTAAAATGCCGCAAAACGTCCCCAAGTTAGTTTGGAAAAACCCCCTCGACACGGACTTTCAGTTTCCACGTCAATTTTGATACGTGGGTTTGCGGGGCTTTTTTTTTTTTCTTCAGCTTCTTTTTTGAAACCAGCAGCACAAGGTCTGGTGGCCCCTATGTCACCCCAGGTAGGTTCTTGTTCTGGCTTGTTGTGTGGATTTGAAGCGCCGTGGTTTTTAAGATAAAAACTATTTGGTTATGGATCTTTCCGTTTGGGCATGCCCAAAGGGTTTTCCCCCCTTGACTGCTTGTGGGGGTGAGGGTTTTTTGGCAAAAGGTAAGTCTGTGGGGAGCAAAATCCAGCAGACGTAATCCCTGCTTGGTTCCCCAGTTTAAACTGCCAACGTTTCCCGGCCCATTTGGGTTTTAAGGTCAGGACCTCTTTGGCGTTTTAAAATCCCCCTTGGATGATCATGATGCCTTCTTGGGTATTTCTTAATGGTCTTTCAAGTCTTCATAAAATTCTTTTTTGTGTATGTAAGTGTTTAAAGATAATCAGTTTTTTCCCCTTTTTTTACCCCCTTTGGTTGTTGTTGTTTTTATTGTTTGGGGGGTGGTGGGGGTGGGGGTTTTGGTTTATTTTGCTTTTTTTTGTTTTTTGGGTTTTGGGGGGGTTTTTTGGGGAGGGGAGGGGGGGTTTTTGGACTCTTTTTCTCTCTTTGTTAGTTTTATATTGTTTTCATTTGTCTTGGTGTTTTCTTGTCCTATGTTTGTTATTGTCCTGTTGTTGTTGGTTAGTTGTTGTGTTTGTTTTATTGTTTATTTCCCCTTTTTTGGTTTTTTGTTGATTCATCTTTTTTTTTTTCGTTTTTTTCGTTTTTTGTATGGTTGAAGGTTTGGTGTGTATGTGTGTGTGAGGGGGGGGGGGGGGGGAGGGAAAGCAGTTGGTGTGGGCTTTTTAAATTTAATTTTTTTTATTCTGTTTTGTCCTCTTTGTTTTGGTTTGGTTTTCTTTGTTGCTTGTTTGGTTTGTGTTATGACGGATCTTTTTTCAAGACTTTTGAATTATTTGAATTGTATGGTTTTAATTTTTTCTGGGTTTTTTGTTTTGTTTTTAATTCCACATAATTATGCATATGTTACTGTTTTTCTTGTTTGATTTGTATAGTTTACCATAGATTAGGTTTTTTTTATTTTATTCTATGTCTGCATATACATTATCTTTTTTCTCGCTTTTTTTTTCTTTAGATAGATGGCTTGTTGAAAAAAAGCAAATGCACTGCTTATTCAATGTACCATCTGAAAATAAAAGTTTGACTTTAACTTTGACTTTGACACACACACCACAGACCTCTCCCCTCCCCCCCCATCCACACACACACACACACAGAAAGCATTTCGCCACGTTGGTCCCCCCCCTACTACAAGCAAACACAGATCTTGATCCAGATACTACAGACGCCCCCACAACTATGACATTGTCCTCCTCCCCCTCCTTCCCCCCTCCTCCCCCACAGAGCGTTAAGTGTCTTGTTTTGGTTGGACAGGGTCGATCTACCCCGGGTGGCAAACCAGGGTACTTTTCCCGTGGATCTACCCGGGGTGACAAACCGGGTACTTTTCCCCTCGATCTACCCCGGGGTGGCAAACTGGGTACTTTTCCCATCAGACCGACGGGCTTGTCTGTCTGTGGTGTTTGTCTGTTGTACTAATTTTATCTGTT
>CM054159.1:35005008-35015008 GCA_028751875.1 Rapana venosa | reverse complement strand
ATACACACACACCCGCAACTTTCCACACACAAAACAACACAACATACCCACACACACAACACCCAACAAAACACACACACAAACACACACACCCACCACACACACACCCACCATAACACACAAAAAATACACCAACCACACACACACACACACACCACCACACTACAAAAAGCACACACCACACCCCACAAAAACCACACACATAACCCCCCACCCCCCCCCCCCCCCACCCCACCCCACCCGGCTTTTATGATTTTGTTCCCCTCCCTTTCTCCTCTCCTTGTCTCTTGTCTCTCTCTGTTCTCTCTCCCCTCTTTCTCCTATTCCTCTCTCTCGTGTCTCTGCTATGTCTCTCTCTCTGTCTCTCTTGTCCTCCTTTTTCCTCTTCTATGTCTTTTTTTTCTCCTCTGTTCTCTCTCGTTTTTTCTTTCTTGTCCCCCTCTATGTCTCTCTCTTTGTCTTCTCTTTTTTCCTTGGTGTCTCTTCTTTGTCTTGGTTTTTTTCTCTCTTGTCTCTCTCTTGTCTGTCCCCCTTTCTTTTGGTCTTCTCTTTTCTCCTCTAGTCTCTCTCTGTTTTCCCCTCTGTGTTTCTCTCTAGTCTCCCCTTTGCCCTCTTGTTGCTTCTTATTCTCCCTCTATGTCCTCTCTATGTCTCTCTTTTGCTCTCTCTTGTTCCTTTTCTTGTTCTCTCTTTCTAGTCTCTCTCTAGTCCCCGTGTTCTCTCTCTTTTTCTCTCTCTGTCCTCTTCATTTTCTCTCTTATGTTCCTCTTTTCTCTCTCTTGTCCTCTCTCTATGTCTCTCTCTTTTTGTCCCCCCCCCTCTTTGTGTTTTCCTCTATTCTTCTCGCTCTTTCTCCCTCATGTCTTCTCTCTTGTCCTTCGTTTTCTCTCTCTAGTTTCCCTCTTGTTTTTTTCTCTCTCTTTTTCCTCCTATGTCCCCCCTCTATGTCTGTCTCCTCTGTCCCCTTTGTTTCTCTCTCTATGTCCTCTTTGTTCCTCTCTATTCTCTCTCTATGTCTCTCTCTTGTCTGTCTCTCTCTGTCTCTTTTTTTCCTCTCTAGTCTCTCTTTGTCCTCTCTATGTCTCTCTCTAGTCTCTCTCATGTCTGTCTTTTTGTCTCTTTTTTCTTTTTATTCTCTTTTGTTGTTTTTTGCTTTTTTTTCCCTTTTTTCTTTCCCTTTTTGTCTTTTTCTGTCCCTGTTTTCTCTATTCTCCTCTGTCTCTTTTTTATTTTTATGATTATTAATTTTGGGTTTTTGTTTTTTTTACTTGGTTTTTGTTATTCTTGTGCTTTTTTTTGTTTTTCTCTTTTTTTTTTTTATTTTTTGTTTTTTTGTTTTTTCTTTTTCTTTTGTTTGTTTGGGGGTTTTTTTTTTTTGGGGGGGGGGGGTGAGGGGGGGGGGGTTTTGGGGGTTTACTTTTTTCGTTTTATTTTTTGTTGTTGTTCTTTTTTTTTTTTAAAGGGTTTTTTTTTTTTGCTTTTCCCTCTAGAGAACAATTGGGTTATTATTAAGATGTTCCCTACGGGGGGGGGACAGGAAGTAAAAAAGCACAGGGGTGCTTTTTCCCCTTTTATCCTCGAAATAAAAGAATTTGTCATTGTCATTGGGGCCATTTCTTTTTTCTCCTTCCCTCTCTCTTCTCTCTCTCCCCCCCCCTTTTCCCCACCCCCCCCCTTTTTTCCCCCCCCTCCCCCCCTCCCCCCTCCTCCCCCCCCTCCTCTTCCCTCCCCCCCCCCCAACCCCCACCCCCCCCACACCAGGCCCCTTTTTTGTTGGTCAACGAAAGACTTCTGCACTCTTCAGTATTGTTTTTCTATCGTTTCACGTGAACCTCACCAAATTTTTTGTCCAAGTGCGATTACCCGTGTGTGCACGTGGGGGTGTGCCGGGGTGGGGGGGTGGGGGTGGGGGGGTGGGGGGGTGGTGGGGGGGGGGTTTAAAGGCCAGTGGGCATCCATACCTGGTTGGTTCCTGCCCCCTTTTCTTTTTTTTGGTTTTTTGGGGTTTTGGCTCTTTTTAAAACGACCTTTTTTCTTCCCCCCCCACCCCACTACCCCCCCCTTAATAATTATCCCCCCTTCTCTTACTTAAAGCTCTCCCTTATCTATAGAGGGGGGGGGGGATTGCCCCGGGGGGGGGGGGTTTGGGGGGGGGGGGGTGGTGGGGGGTGGGAGGGGGGGAGGGGTTGTGTGTGTGTGTTTGTGTGTTTTTTTTTTGAGTATGCGTTGTGTGTTGGAGGGATTGGTGGTTGTGTGTGTGTTGGGTGTAGGGTTTGTGGAGGGGGTGTTGGTTTGTTTTTATGTGTGCCGTGCGTGGGGGCTATGTGTTGGATGGTTCGTGTGCATGCGTGGTTAAGTGGTGAGTATGGGGCGTTTGTGTAAAAGGGTTGGTCAAATAACTGAAAACTACTTATGCAATGCCAAATCCCCCCCCCTTAAATTTTTTTTCGAAAGGATTTTACAAATTAATCAAAAACTTTTTTTTTTTAAAAAGGGGGATAAATAATCGAACTCCCTTTCATTAACCCTTTCACCCAAACAGAACACACACGCAACCTCCACACACCCCCCAAAGCTCACATACAACACATACCCACAAAAAATTTAACCACGCCCAACACACCCCCCTCCACAAAACCCCACACACCACCACCCACTCTTAAACAATTTAAAATAAATTGGGTAGTTAAAACAAAAAAAAACCGGGCCCCCCCCCTTTTCAAGAGAAGAGAAAAAGAGAGAGAAGGGAAGAGAGAGAAGAGAGAGGAAGAGGGAGAGAGAGAGAGGAGAGAGAAGAGAGAGAGAGAAGAAAAAAAGATGAAACTTACAGGGGAGAGAAGAGAACAAAAAAGAGACAGACAAAATAGAGAGAGAGACTTTCAAAATAGATAGAAGAGATAAAATAGAGTGAGAGACAGAAACAGAGACAGAGAGTGAAGAGGAGACGTGAAACAGGAGACACAGAGGGACAAGAACAGACAACAGGCAGAGACAGAATACGATAAATGCAGAACGAGAGAACAGACCAGAGACGAGACAACAAACTCAGTCATCATCAGACAGACAAGAAAGAAGAGAAGGGGGGAGAGAGAGAGAGAGAGAGAGAGAGAGAGAAGAAAAGAGAAGAAGAGAGGGGAACAACTTAGCAAAGAAGAAAAGGACTGACAAGAGACGACAGACAGAAAACAACAAATTTAGACAAAGAAACAGAGACTGACAGACAACAGACAGCGGGAGAGAAGAAAGAGAGAAGAGAGAGGAGACACCACACACACAGAACACAACACATACACAAAACAACACACCACCACACACCAGACACACAGACACATACACACACACACACTGAACCAACACACACACACACACACAAACCCCCTCCCCCCCCCCACACACACACGAACCCACCCCGACACCCCCCCCCTCCCCACACACAAACCCACCAAACACACAAACACCCAACACCCACACACAACAAAAAAACACACACCCCACACACAACACACACCCACACACACACACACACACACACACACACACCACACACACTCTCCCCTCCTCTCTCTCCCAAAACCACAACACACACACACACACAAAAACACAAACAACCAAAGACCACACGCACACCCACACACGACACACGCACACACACAGACACAGACACCCCCTCCACCCCCCCCCACCCCCCCCACACGAACACACACACACACACACACACACACACACAGATCCCCCCCCCCTTCCACACACACACACACACTCACACACACCTCTCACACACACGAACACACACACACACACAGACACACATCCCCCTCTCCCCCCACATACACACACACATGAACACACACCCCCTCCCCCCCCGACACACACACACACACTCACACACACAGAAAAAGCATTCGCCACATTGGTTCCCCCCCCCACCCCCACACCCCCACCCCTACTACAAGGCAATCAGGGATCTTGATCCAGATACTACAGGCGCCCCTAGGTGCATACACCAACCTGATTTGACATTGTGCCCCCCCCCCCCCCCCCCCACTTCCTCCCCCCCTCCATTACCCCCCCCCCTCCCTCCCCATCCCACACACAGAGCGTTAAGTGTCTTGTTTTGATTGGACAGGGTCGATCTACCCCGGGAGGCAAACCAGGGTACTTTTCCCCATCAGACGGGCTTGTCTGTCTGTGGTGTTTTGTCTGTTGTACCATTTTTTTTCTGTTTTTTTTGGTTTGTGTGTGTGTGTGTGTGTTTGTGTGTGTGTGTGTGTGTGTGTGTGTGTGTGTGTGTGAGAGAGAGAGAGAGAGAGAGAGAGAGAGAGAGAGAGAGAGAGAGAGAGAGTGTGTTGTGTGTGTGTGTGTGTGTGTGTGTGTGTGGTGTGTGTGTGTGTGTGTGTATGTGTGTAGTTTTGTCTTTGACACCGTCCACGCTGTTTTGTTTTCTTTCTGTTCTTTTCTTTATTTCTTTGTTTGTTTGTTTGTGTGTTTGTGTTGTTTTTGCTTTGAAGTGTGTGTGTTGAGGGAGGGGGTGGGGGTGGGTGTGGTGTGTGTGGGGGGGGGGGTGGGGGGTGGGTGGGGGGTGGTGGTGGTGGTTTGGTTGTGTGGGGTTTTTTGTGGGGGTTGAGTGTATGTAGTGTGTGTGTTATTTGTGTTTCGTTGTTGAGTGATGTTTTGTGTGTGTTGTGTGTTGTTCAGTGTGTGTGGTGTAGTATGTATTGTTGTGTGTGTGTGTTTTTGCTTGTTTGGTGTTGTTGTGTTGTTTCGTGGTGTGTGGTGTGTTTTTTGTTGTGTGTGAGCGGCGCACGCGTGTGACATTATTGTATGTATTATGGGGATTATGTAGTATGTTGTATGTATGTATGTAGTTGTTGTATCTATCTATCTATCTATCTATCTATCTATCATCTTCTACTATCTATCTATTAACACATGTTTGTGTGTGTGTGTGGTGTGGGGATAACTTATAAATATACATATTTTTGTGTTTAATAACTTTTATATAAATTTTTAAATGTGTGTGATTGCGTGCAGCGTGGTGGAGACGCATGTCACAGACACGCACAGACCCCCCCCCACACACACCACACCTCTCCTCTCTCTCACACACACACACACAAACCCAAAACACAACACACACAAACCACAACCACCCACACACACCCACACCACAACACCACACACACACACACACCCCAACACCCAAAAACCCTCTGAATCCAAACTTTTGGTTATTCTGTTTGCTTATATATGGTATATTTGGTGAAGGGGTTGGGTGAGGTGTGTATGTGTATGTTATGTTATCTCATCATCCACCCTGCCTTGGCGGTGTGGGGGAGACAGAAAGAGATGCCGTGGTAAGCCCCTCCATCCATCCGGTCTCGGCTCTGCGCATAGTGCCGAGTCTTTATTGGCCCTTCTTGATTTTGTCCTCCATGTTTTGTTCTGTTTTCCCCCTCCTTCTGCCCCTTCGAGTTTTCCCTGCAGTATGTTTTGGGCAGAGTGTTGTGGCGGGGGACGTGGCCAAACCAGTCAGTTTTTTCTTCTTGACGATGGGGAAGGGGGTTCTGTAGCCTCCCCAGCCGTTTTTATTTGATCTTGACAAATTCTTTGGTCTTTCGTTCCCCTTGGGTATCCCCCAGTAGTTTTCTAGGCATTTTTTTTTTCGAATGAGGGATTCGCTTTGCGTTTCAGGTCAATGCCCAGGTTTCACTCCGTACGCAGGATCGATGATTTGGGTTTGTAGAGTTTTAGTTTGATTGGGAAATGATCTCTTTTTTTTTCCTTTTAGGGTGGTGGTTTTTTCAGGGAAGATTTTCCCCCTGGCTATTCTGACTTTGATTTTTTCGTCGATGCCCGTCCTTTGTGAGTGTAGCGCCGGGGTTTTTAAAAGCGTTACCTCCTCCAGTTTTTGGCCCTTTCATGTAAATTTTAGGGGGGCTGCTCGTGCTGTTCACAAGTACTTTACTTTTTCCGAGCTCACCCCATCCCATTGTCCAGCTTTTTCTCAATTGGTCGTAAGATCTTGCAGCTCTTGTTCTTCCCCCCCATGGGTCAATGTCCGGCAAACCGAAAAGTTTGGGGGTTCCCGCCAATGGGATGGTAAGGGGAAGTCATGTGGGTCTTCTCTAATTTTTTCCCAAGAACATTTTTAACAGGCGGGATAACAGGCTCCTTGTCGGCCCCAATATTTTTTGAAGTAGTCTCCGCCCTGTTGTTCAAAAAGGAGCATGCTTGCGGGTTTTTGTTTTGAATGGTTTGCATAGCCCGCTTCAATGCCAACATTTGAGCCCTGCCACGGCCTTCGTGCCATACCTGTAAAAAACCCTTCTTGAAGTCGTTGAAGTTGGGAACGGTCCCTTGTGTTGAAGTTTTTTTCCATCTAAAGTGGCAGTTAAAAATCTTTTTCGTTTGTGCTCCGGGCCCCCCTGAACCCTTTTCCTCTGCAAGGTGTTCTTTGCCCCCTTCTTGAGCATTCAAAAAAACTTTGAGCATGATCTTGTGGGGGGCTGATGAGGGTTTGTTCTTAGTTTTGGCATTGGCGAAAATTCCCCTTTCTTGGGCGGGGGATGATGATGTTTGTGCCATTCTGTTGGCATGTTTTGTCTCCCAAATCTTCGAAATAGTTTAAACATATGTGATGACTGTTTGCCCCCCATGCTTGAGGCTCTGGGTATTTGTCTGTCCTGGGGATTTTTCCCTATGGAAAGCTGGGGGAGGGGGGTTCTTCCACTTCTTCCCCAGTATAGGTAATGGCGAGGGGCTCTTGATGTTGCTGCTTCTTTTTTTTTTTATGCTTTGTCAGGTTGTTTGGGTAGTTTAAGTTCTTGACAAATTAGCCACCTGTTAAATGCAGCTGAGTTTCTGTGAGGAGGTTTCCGGAGCTGTCTTCAATGATGATGATTTGGTTTGAAGGGGTTTTTTGTGAGTTTTTTCAGGGTGTCGTATCCTTTTTTACTGTTCCCCCTTTTTATGTTTTTTTTCGATTCATCACATTGGCCCCTGATCCACTTCTCTCGGGCCCTTTTAAACTTTGACTTTTCACAAATTTTTTGGCCCCCCGGTATTTTTAGGGTTTGGGAAAGACCGGGTTGGTTTCGTTCCTTTTGTATCGCAGGGGTCAAGAGTCTTGGGTAGCCCAGGCGGGTGTTTTTTCCTGCGACCGAGTCCCCCTTTTCTGTTTCTCGGACTGCCCATTGAAATTGTTGGTGAGGGCTTTGGGTTTTTGTCCAGGGGGGTTAATGCCGCAAAAAATCCGCCAAACTTAGCTTGGAAAATCTCCTCGACATCGGGTTTTCGTTTGTCCACGTCAAAATTTTTCGTGGGTTTGCAGGCTGTTTGTTTTTCTCCTTCATTTTTAAAACCCGCAGACAAAGGGCGTGGTCGCTGCCTATTTTAGTCCCGGGTTGGTTCTTGTTTTGGCTTGTTTTATGTGGATTTGAAGCGCCGGGGGTTAAGATAAAATCTATTTGGTTATGGATCTTGCCCTTTTGGCGCCCTGCCCGGTTGTCCTCTTACTGCTTTGGGTAGAGGGTATTGGCATGGTAAGTCTGGGGGCGGGAAAATCCCGCGAGTAGTCCCCCCCTCTTGGGTTCCCCCTTCCAAATGCAACTGTTCCCGGCCCCTTTGGTTGAAGAGTCAGGACCCACTTTGGCGTTAAAATCCCCTTGGAGATCTGATGTCCCTTCTGGGTATTTTCTTTAAAGGTCTCTTCAAAATCTCAAAAAAATTCTTCTATGGTATGTAAGTGTTTAAAAATACATCATTTTTCGTTTATACCCTTTTGGGTTTTTGTTGTTGTTATTTTGTGGTGGTGGGGGGTTTGGGGGCTGGGTTTTTTTGCTTTTTTTTTTGTTTTGGGTTTAGGGCGGGTTTTTTGGGGAGAGGGAGGGGGGTTTTTTTTACTTTTTTTCGTTTTTGTTAGTTCTATATTTTTCTTCTTTTTCTTGGCTGTTTTCTTTTCCTATGTTTGTTATTGCGCTGTTGTTGTTGTGTAGTATGTTTGTGTTTTTTTGATTTTTATTTCCCTTTTTGTGGGTTTTTTTGTTGATTCATCTTTTTTTTTTTCGTTTTATTCAGTTGTTGTGGTTGAAAGGTTTGTGGTGTATGTTGTGTGGGGGGGGGGGGGGGAGGGAAGCAGTTTGGGGTGGGCTTTTTAAATTTAATTTTTATTCTTTTTTGTCCTTTTGTTTTGGTTTGGTTTTTTTTTTTTTTGTTTGTTTTTGTTAGACGGATTTTTTTCAAAACTTTTGAATTATTTGAATGTAGGTTTTTAAAATTTTTTTGGGGTTTTTTTTTTTGTTTTTTTTTCCACTAATTATGCATATGTTTGTTTTTTGTTTGTTTTTTTAGTTTACCCTAGATTAGGGTTTTTTTTATTTTTTTCTATGTCTGATATACATTATCTTTTTTCTCGCTTTTTTTTTTTTTTAGTAGATGGCTTGTTTAAAAAAAAAAAATGCACTGCTTATTCAATGTACCAAAATGAAAAAAAAGTTTTTACTTTAACTTTGACTTGACACACACACAAAACCTCCCCCCCTCCCCATCCACACAACCAACCAAAAAAAGCATTCGCCACGTTGGTCCCCCTCCCCTAACAAGGGAAAACCCAGAAAATCTTGCCGATACTACAGACCCCTTGCTTTCCCCACCCCCCCCCCCCCTCCTCCCCCACAGAGCGTTAAGTGCTTGTTTGGTTGGACAGGTCGATCTACCCCGGGGGGCAAACCAGGGTCTTTTCCCCTGGTCTACCCGGGGTGAAAACCGGTACTTTTTCCCCCCGATCTACCCCGGGGTGGGAAACTGGGTATTTTCCCCCATCAACCCACGGGCTTGTCTTCGTGGTGTTTTTTCTGTTGTTTCTAATTTTATCTGTTTGTGTGTGTGTGTGTGTGTTTTTTTTTTTCTACATCGTCACGCTGTTTTTTTTCTTTCTGTTTTTTGTTTTTTTGTTGTTTTGGGTTTTTGTTTTGTTTTTTTTTGCTTTAAGGTGTGTGTGAGGAGGGTGTGTGTGTGTGTGTGTGGTGTGGTGTGTTTTTGTGTGTATATGTTGTGTGTGTTAGTTTTAGTGGTTTAGTGTTTGTTCAGTGTGTGTGGTGTTTTATATTATATGTGTGTGTGTGTGGGTGAGGGGGGGGGTTTCCTGTATGTGTAGTGTGTGTGTATGTTATTTCAGTGTGTGCGTGTGGAACCCCCGCGCGCGCGAGCGCGTGTGTGTGATGATTATAATTATGTTTGTATGTTGTATGTATGATGTTGTATGTTGTTTTTATTTTTGTATGTATGCTGTATTTTTCTACCTCCTACCAAACCCACCCATCTACTATCTATCTATCTTCTATTAATCTATCTATCTATCTATTATTTCTATCTATTATTATCTATTATCTATCTATCTATTATCTATCTATCATTACCTACCTTCTACCTACCTTCTTACCTACCTATTACTATCTATCTTCTATCTATCTATTTCTATCCTTATTATTTTTTAACCATTTTTTTGTGTGGTGTGTGTGTGTGGACTGGTGAAAAAATTTATATATATTATATATATATATATATATATATATTAAATATATATAAAATTACACACTGTATTTTGTGTACATGTATGGTCTTTATAATTAATGTGGTGTATGTGCGGCGGTGTGGAAAGGGAGCACGTGCCACACATAGCACCCCCACACACACCCCCAAAACACCCCCCCCACCCCACAACCCCAAAACCCCACAACACACACACCACACACAACACCACACCACACCCCCACCCCACACACACCTAGTTTTCGGGTGAGACTAGAAACCGAGGCCCCCCTGTGCAAGCAGCAGAACATCTTGGCACACGGGTTAAATCCTTTCCCTTTTCGAAGAGAGCCATTGTGGGCGGTGGGGAAAGGTGAAAATTTGACAAAAACGCATACACCGGAAGGATGTAAAAAAGCATATAAGGCTTATTCCATTATCCCCCCTATAAAAGAATAAAAAAAAAAAAAAA
>CM054159.1:34978577-35004508 GCA_028751875.1 Rapana venosa | reverse complement strand
AACCCCATCCCCTCCCCTACTTACCTGTAACCTTTGGAAAATAAAGATCATTCATTCATACATTCATTCATTCATTCTGTCTCTTCGAGGAATTCTTAACTAATGAAATATGAATAAACAACCTCTCTCGCTAAATACTCTTTGTTTTGCTCAGTATGTTAAAAAATCTCTAAATATACTTTTTTTAATAATGACATCATATCTTTTTTTTTCTTTTTTAACCCCACTTTTTATAACCAAAAAAAAATACCCCTAATTGCTGACGATTGATTTTATGACATAGACAAAACATCCTGTTTTGTGTGGGGGGGAAAAAACAAAGAATAAAATAGTGGGAAATAATGTCTGTGCCCTGCGCAAAAATCGTGATCAAATTGTTTTTTCTGGGTAGCTTTTATAAATCATGCTATAGTTTCTGGAGGTAGCGGATCTGCCTGTACTAGGTTAGCTACGAAGAAAACACGTCATTATTTTTTTTTCATACTGTTGGTTTCTTATTTCCTTTGTTTTCAGCGTGAAAACGATATCAATTAAATAACATGAACGCGTGCTGAAAATATTTGTTATGGTTTTGGGGGTGTTTGTGTGGTGTTGGTGGTGGGGAGTGTGTGGTGTGTGTGGTGTGTGTGGGGGTGTGTGGTGTGTGGGTGTGTGTGGGTGGTGTTGTGTGGGTGGTGGGTGGTGTGGTGGGGATGTGTATGGGGGTGTGTGATGTGGTGGAGGTGGTGTGTGGTGGTGTGTGTTGTTTGTGTGTAGTGGTGGTTATGTGTATGTGTGTGTGTGTTTTGTGTGTGAGTGTGTGTGTGTGTTGTGTGTGTTGTGTGTGTGTGTGTGTGGTGTGTGTTGTGATGTGTGTGTTGTGTGTGTGTGTGTGTGTGTGTGTGTGGTGTGTGTGTGTGTGTGTGGTTCTTTGTGTGTAGTTGTTGTTGTTGTTTTCCTTAATTTGTGGTGAATGTGTGTTGTTGTTGTTATTGTTGTTGTGTTGTTGTTTTGTTTTGACTAATGATGATGATGAGAGATGATGATGATGATGATGATGATGATGATGATGGAGGATGATGGAGGAGGATGGATGATATGATGATGATGACGACGACGACGACGACGACGATGATGGTGATGATGATGATGAATGATGATGATGATGATGATGAAGATGATGATGATTGATGATGTATGTAAGTATGTATGTATGTATGTATGTATGTATGTATGTATGTATGTATGTATATGTGTGCGCGCGCGCGCGTGCGTGTGCACGCGTGTATGTGTGTGTGTGTGCGTGCGTAGTGTGTGTGGTGTGTGTGTGTGTGTGTGTGTGTGTGTGTGTGTGTGTGTGTGGTGTGTTGTGTGTGTGTGTGTGTGTGTGTGTGCGTGTGTGTGTGCATTGATTTGCTTGATTTCTGGTGATGTGTTTTGTGTTGCTATTCCTTCTGTCAGTTTGTTGTTTTGTTGTGTTGTTTGGTGGTGGTGGTGGTGGTGGTGTGGTGGTGTGGTGTGGTGGTGGTGAGGAGGAGGAGGAGAGGAGAGGATTTTTTTCGTTTGTTTGTTATATTTTGGTTGGAGGGGTGGGGGTGGGGTTAGTGCTGTCTTCCATCATTTGTTCGTTGTTTATTTTGCGTTTTGGCTTTGGCTTTCGTTTTGCTTTTTGTTCTTTATTTGTTTGTTTTTTTGTTCTTTCTTCTTTTCTTCATTTGTGGTGATCGGTAGTAATTTTTGCTGCAGAAATACATGCCACTGTAGTTATGGTTAAGGAAGGCTGTGGTTTTGTTTGGGTTTTTTTTTCACATTTTCAGCTAAATGGGATAGGTATGATGGTTTGTATTTCCAGAAAAAGTTCTAAGCTAAAGGCAAACCAAAATGTAAGTGAGAAGAAACAGAGTATAGAGGGGTTAGGAAACTTTTTGTACAGTGTGTGTGTGGTGCGTGTGTGTGTGTGTGTTGCGCGCTTGTACGTGTATGTCTGTGTAAGATTGTGTGTGTTTATGTGTGTGCGTGTGTGTGTGTTTATGTGTGTGCGTGCGTTCGTGTGTGCGCGTGTGTGTGCGTGCGTTCGTGTGTGCGCGTGTGTGTGTGTTTATGTGTGTGCGTGCGTGCACGTGTGTGGTGTGTGTGTGTGTTTATGTGTGTGCGTGCGTGCGCGTGTGTGCGTGTACGTGTGTGCATGTGTGTATACGCGTGTGTTTGTTTATGTGTGTGTGCACATGTACGTGCACACGCGCGTATGTCTCGCTCTTTGCGCTTGTGTTTGTGTGTGTGTGTTTTATTATTTTTATTCTTTTATATCGAGGAATAATGGAATAAGCACGTAAGCGCTTTTTTACATCCAGTCCCCGTGTGTATGCGGTTTTGTACATTCTGTCATCTGTTCCTACCGGCACACAATGGCCTACTCTTACGAAAAGCGGAACAGGATTTAGCGTGTGTGCAAGATGTTCTGCGGTGCGTGCGTTCGCACACGGGCCTCGGTTTATAGTCTCATCCGAAGAGAGAGAGAGAGAGAGAGAGGAGAGAGAGAGAGAGAGAGAGAGAGAGAGAGAGAGAGAGGAGAGAGAGAGAGAGAGAGGAGAGAGAGAGAGGAGAAGAGAGAGAGAGGGCGGAGAGAAGGGGAGAGACAGACAGACAGACAGAGAGAGAGGAGAGAGGCAGACAACAGACAGAGAGATTGAGAGCGAGAGAGAGAGACAGAAGGAGAGAGGAGAGAGAGAAGAGAGAGAGGGGAGAAAGAGAGGAGAGAAGAGAGAGAGAGAGAGAGAAAGAGGAGAGAAGAGAGAGAGAGAGAAGAGAGAGAGGGGAGAGCGAGAGACGAACGAGAGAGCGAGAGCGCGAGAAAAGGAGAGAGAGAGAACAGACAGATCCCAGAGAGAGAAGAGAGCGAGAGAGAGAGGAGAGAGAGAAGAGACAAACAGACAACAGACAACAGACAGAGAGAGAGGGAGACAGAGAGAGAGAGAGAAGAAAGAGAAGACCGAAAACCCGAAAAGAGGGAGAGACAGAGAGAGGGGAAAGAGGAGAGAGGGAAGGGAGAAGAAAAACAGGAAAAGAAAGAGACAGACAACAGACAAAACAGACAGTGAAGAGAGAATCCAAATGGAAGAAATCCCACGCGGTGACTCAGCTAATAACACCTGTACTTTTACAACAAAGCCCTTTAAACCTACTTGGATCGGTGTTTTAGAGGTAACGCACCTGCCTAGAAACGAAAAGCCCGGCGGAAGTGTGCGGGGTTTGATCCCGTTTGAAGCCGAAACCTTTTCCCTATCCTAACGGTGGTCTGGGGCTAGACTTTCAAGAACGATAAACCGAGGTCCCGTGTTTCACATAATTATTAGCGCACATAAGGAATTCACGGGCAACAAGAGGTTGTCCCTGGTAAATTGTAGAAAAAAAGCACTCTGATATAAAAAGGGGGGGGAAAAAAAAAAACCCAGTTGGGACGGGGGGAAAAAAGGGAAAGAAAAGGTGGTGCGCTGCTTTGTGGGAACCTCTCTGCAGGGGAGGGGGCAGCAGGGCGAATTTCACGCAGAGAAACCCCGCGACTTACAAGTGGTAAGAAAAATTTTATTCTATATGGGTGAAGCCCAGGGCCTTAGGGGGGGGGATGTCGGGCGGGCACTGCCCCCAGAAGTAGCAGCGTCGAGGTGGTTAATTGGGAGGGGCCGTTTGCGGCTTGGTCAATTTCCCCATTCACCCCCCAAACTGTAAATTTGGTACCTTGCCCTTTTTTAAGGTCGGTAAGGAAAGCCGAGGGAGGAGAGGGGCGGCCCCGGGTAATATCTGGCTAGAGAAGTGAGGTCTCGACGCCGCCCCACTAGCTTAAAAGGGGTTTGGGGGGTACCCTTCCCTTTTTTTTTAAGTGGCGACAGGAAAATGCAAACTTTTGAAAAAAATGTGTTGTGTGCACATGAACCAACGAGAGTAGTAAAAGCATTTGGGATTCTGTTCGCCACAAGAGGTCTTCCTTTTATTGGCATTGCTTTTTGTTTTGTCAACATTACTACGCATCATTTTTTGGGTTTTTTGGTTTGGTGGTGGTGGTGGTGATGGGTGGGTGGGTGGGGGACTTTTCCCTTTTTTTCTTTTTTGTTTGTTTGTGTGTTTTCATGTGTGGGTGTTTGTTGTTGTTTTGTTGTTGTTATTGTTGGTTTTTGTCATGGGATAACTGAAGCTTTCGATTAGCTTAAATGGTATTATTATGGAAAAGTGCTGCCTTTCTCTGTCTGTCTGTCTGTTTCTGTGACTGTCAGTCTGTCTGTCTCGCTCTCTCTCCCTCTCAGACACCACACACGCATACTTTATGCACACACAGTGCGTGAGCAATTACGCACGCACACGTGCACGACACACAAAACCACACATACACGCATGCACACACACACACATAACACACACGCGCCCACGCACGCATGCACTACAGTCCACAAATTCACACACACACAACACACACACTCTCACCCATACACACACTGCGCGTGCACGCATACGTACACACACACGTGCGCAATTATATATACACACATCACGCACACACGTGTACAAACCCCCACCCACCCACCCACACCACACACACAAACACACACACACACACACACACAACACAACCCCAAAGCAACACACGCCCACCCCATTACACCACCCACCCCACCCACCCCATCCCCCACACACACACCCACACACACAACACACACACACAACACACCACACACACACAAAAACACAAACACACAAACCCCACACCACACCACATGTACCACTTACACCCACCCATCCACCCCTCACACACGCACGCACCCCACACACACCAAAAACACACAAAAACACACACAAAACACACACACTTTGTACACACCTTATCGCAGAAGTGTTTATTTTGCCTGTGTATACATAAAATACATACATACATACATATATACATACATAAAACATACTACATACATACAACATACATACATACATACATACATAAAAATGCATACATACATACATATAAAAACATACATACTACAAACACACATACATACATGCATACATAAAAATACATACATACATACATATATACATCATACATACATACATACTACATACATACATACTACACAACATACATACATACATACATCAACATACATACATACATACATAAACATACATACATACATAAATACATACAACACACATAAACATACACACATACATACATATACATACACACATAACATACATACACAACATACACACACATCATCATCATCAGACCCGGACCTTGGCGGGCGTGGGGGAGACATGAAAGACGATGCCGTGGTAAGCCTCCTCCATCCATCTCGGTCCTCGGCTCTGCGCAGTAGTGCCGAGTCATTTTCCCTCCTGGTCCATCTCTATGTTGTCCATCCCATGACTTGTTCTGTCTTCCCCTCCTTCTTCTGCCACCTTCGAGTGTTTCCCTGCAGTACTGTTTTGGGGAGAGTGTGTGGGGTGACTGGCCGAACCATGTCAGCTTTTTCTTTCTTGACGATGGTGAGAAGGGGTTCCTGGGACCTGCCAGCCGTGTTATTTGACTCTTGACAAATTCGTTGGTCTTTCCCTCTCTCCAGGATATGCCCATAGTTTTCTATGGCATTTTTTTTTCGAATGACTGGATTTGCTTTGCTGTTTCAGCAGTCAATGTCCAGGTTTCACTTCCGTACAGCAGATCGACTGAATTAGGGCTTTGTAGAGCTTTAGTTTGATTGGGAAACTGATCTCTTTACTTTTCCATATGGTGGTGAGTTTGTCATGGAAGATGTTGCCATGCTATTCTGAGACTTTGATTTCTGTCGTCGATCGCCCGTCCTTTGTGAGTGTAGCGCCGAGTATTTAAAAGCGTCTACCTCCTCCAGTTGTTGGCCGTTCATGTAAATTTTAGCGGTGCATTGCTCGTGCTGTTCACAAGTACTTTACTTTTCTCCGAGCTCACCTCCATCCCATATGCTCCAGCTCTGTTCTCAAGTCTGGTCGTAAGATCTTGCAGCTCTGTGTTACTTCCGCCCATGAGGTCAATGTCATCGGCAACCGTAAGTTGTTGAGGGGTCTGCGCCAATGAGATGGTAGGGTGGAAGTCATGGAGGGTCTCTCTCATGATGTTTTCCAAGAACAGATTGAACAGGACTGGAGATAACAGGCATCCTTGTCGACCCCAACTGTGGTTTTGAAGTAGTCTCCGACCTGATTGTTCAGAAGGACTGCACTGCTTGCAGTGTTGTATAGTGCTTGAATGGTTTGCACTAGTCCTTCTTCAATGCCAAACATTCTGAGACCTGCCACAGCCTTCGTGCCATACTCTGTCAAAAGCCTTCTTGAAGTCGATGAAATTGTGGAACAGGTCTCTCTGATGTTGAAGATGTTTTTCCATCATGATGTGGCAGTTAAAAATCTGTTCGATTGTCGCCTGCCTGCCCTGAACCCAGCTTGTTCCTCTGCAAGTGTTCCTTCTTTTCTGCCTCCTTTTGATCGAATCAAATTAACTTTGACATGAACTTGCTGGCGGGCTGATGAGGCTGATTGTTCTATATTTTTGCATTGGCGAAATTCCCCTTCTTGGCAGGGGTATGATGATGATTGTGTCCAGTCCTGGTTGGCCACAGTTTTGTCTCCCAAATCTTCTGACAGATAGCGTAACATATGTGATGACTGTTTCGCCACCAATTCTTGAGCAGCTCTGCTGGTATAATTGTCTGCTCCTGGGGACCTTTCCTACTGGTAAGCTGCAGATTGGCTTCTTCCACTTCTTCCCTCAGTAATAGTAATAGGCGAGGGGGGTGCTCTTGATGTTGCTGCTTTCTCTTTATATTATGCTCTGTAGTTGTATTGGGTAGTTGTACAGTTCTTGAAATATTCAGGACCCACCTTTCAATGCACTGAGCTTTTCTGTGAGGAGGTCCGGAGCTGTCTTCAATGACTGATGACTTGGTTTGAAGTGGTTTGTGAGTTTCTTCAGGTGTCCGTATGCCTTTTTATACTGTTGCCCACTTTATGTACATTTTCGATCTCATCACAGTGATCACTGATCCACTCTCTCTGGCCTTAACTTGACTTCTTCACAGAGATTGTTGCCTCATTCGCCGTATTCTTTAGGGTTGGAAGACCTGGTTGGTTTCCAGTGCTCTCTTGTATCGCAGAGGTCCAGAAGTTATTGGTAGTCCATGGATGGTGTTTATTTCCTCTGAACGAAACCGAGTACCCTCCTCTGCTTGATTCTCAGGACCTGCCTCATTGAAGTTGTTGGTTGAGGTCCATTGATGTCATTGTCCAGGAGGGTTAATGCCGCAAACGTCCGCCAAGCGTAGCTTGGAAGATCTCACACATACATACATACATACATACATACATGCATGCATACATACATGCATACAACATACAACATACATACATACATACATACACACACACATGTAAACCACGAATACAACCCACCCATCCACCCCGCTCTCTCACACACACATACACACACACACACACACACACACACACACACCCAACTTTGTACACATCGCAAAAGTGTTATTTTGCCTGTATGGTATACACAACACCACACACCACAACAACACACACACAACACACACCACACACACCACACACACACACACACACAACACACTACACTTACACACACACACACACACACACACACACACACTACCTCCACATTTTCCGAGTCTCATTGATCAAAGCTCGTTATTTTGTGTAGCTAACAACAATGGTCCTCCATGCCATTCTTCTTCTGTCTCCTTGTGGACTGCAAAGTCATGACTGGTACTGAGGCCATTGAATATGTTGGCCTTCGACATTCTCTCTCTCTTTCTTTTTCTTGCTTTCTCTCTCTCATTCTCTCTCTCTCTCTCTTCTCCTCTCCTACTCATCTCTCTCTCTCTCCTCTCTCGTCTCTCTCATCTCAGATTCCTCTCTCTATTCCAATCACTCATCTCTTCTCTCTCTCTCTCTCTTGTTACTTCTTTGGTTGTCTCCAACATCTCTCTCCTCTTTCTTTCTCTCTTCTCTCATCCTTGCCTCATCTCTCTTATTACTTCTTCTGTGAACCCCAACAACTCTCTCTCTCTCATTATTTCTTTCTATTTCTTTTCTGTCCGTCTCCAACATCTGTTCTGTCTCCTCTCATTATTCTTTTCTGTCTGCTCCAAGATCTCTCTCTCTCCTCATTATTTCTTTCTATCCTGCTCCAACATCTCTCCTCTCACTCTCTCTCTCTCTCTCTCTCTCTCTCCTTCTCCCTACCCCCCCCCCTTCTCATCTGCTCTATACTCTCTCTCTCTCATTATGTTCTTGTCTGTCTGTCTCCAACATCTCTCTTCTCTCTCATTATTTCTGTCGTCTGTCTCCAACATCTCTCTCTCGTCACGCCTCCATCTCTCTCTCTCTCGTTTATTTCTGTCTTCTCCACATCTCTCTCTCTCATTATTTCTGTTTGGCTCCACAACCTCGCCCTCTCCATATTTTTTCTGTCTCCGAAGACATCTCTCTCCCTCTCATTGATTTCTGTCTGTTGTCTCCAACATCTCTCTCTCTCTCTCTCCCTACCTTACCCCCCCCCCCTCTCTCGCCGTCCTCTCTCTATCCTTATCTCTCTCTCTCATTATTTCAGGCTGTCTCCAACATCCTCTCTCTCATTAATTTTCTAGTTTGTCCTCCAACTCTCTCTCTCTCTCATTATTTCTGTCCTGTCTTTCTCCACCATCCCCCCCTCCCACTCTCTCGTCTCATCTCTCACTCCTCTCGTCTCTCTCTCTCTCTCTCTCATCATTTCTTTCTGTCAGTCTCAACATCTCTCTCGCTCTCTCTCATCTATCTCTCTCTCTCTCTCTCATCCCTCCCTCCCTCCCTCCCTTACCCCCCACACCCCCCCCCCTCGCTCTCTCTCTCTCATCATTTCTTTCTGTCCAGTCACTCAGCAATCTCTCTCCCTCCCGTCTCTTCTTTCTCACCCCCTTACCTTTATTTTCTGTATAACCTGGCTTTCTGTCCTGTCCCTCTATTCTGTCAGCACTGTCATGCATGTTGCACAGTTGCGTGCATGAGGATACAAGTCATGCACCTTTACCTAAATGGTGAGGCAAAAAACGGTCACACATACAAACCACATCTCACGAAAAAAAATAAACCATGGCAAACCTGTCTTTAATAGAAGAAAAGAAGAATGCAAGAATAAAGAAGAACAACAACAACAGAAAAATATTAATAATAATAAAAATGACGACGACTGACGACGACGACGATGATAGATGGGTGGTGGTGGTGGTGGTGATGATGATGATGATGATGATGATGATGATGGATGATGAGATGATGATGGTGGTGGTGGTTGGTGGTGGTGGTGGTGTGGTGGTGTGTGGTGGGGTTGGTGTGGTGGTGGTGGTGTGGTGGTGATATGATGATGATGATGATGATGTAATGATGATGATGATATACCCAAAAAGATATTTATGTTCAAGCGAATTTTAATTATAACACACCCACACAACTCACATACACACCTCACACACACCACAAAACGGAAAAAAGTTTACAAAATTTTGTAAATATGTTATATGTCCTATGTGGGGATCATATTTCCAACTCTCAATCAATTTGAGGTGCCCTCTTGTAAAACCTTTTGTACCTCATTTACTGAACAGTCTCTGGAAAATTAATTGAAAATTCAAAGCTAGCCTTTGCCATGCAGAGTTTATTGCATAGTCCACTTGAATATTTATTGTAGTTACATTATAGTTATTTCATGTTTCCACTTTGTTGAGTTTATATTTGCTCACTGTTTTAGAAGTATTATCTATTACTTTTTCTAGGTTGTTGTGTTTTTTTTCTCACAAAAATACCAACACTGATGCTATTTCTTAATTTCTCATTCCTCTCCCTTCTTTAACTTCCTTCCACTTTCTAATTTCTTATCCTCGTCTAATATCACTTAAAGAACAGACGCTAAATTGAAGACAACAACAACACACAACGGACAACGACGACGACGAGATGATAACGATGTGATGAAAAATTATAACCAAATAGATATTATGTTCAAGCGAATTTAATTATTATATACACACAACACAACACAACACAACACAGACAAGCACACACAAAGTAAACAACACAACAACACACACACACACACACACACACCACCCCCAAAAACAACACACACAGATAGGAAACTCAAAACAATTCTTATAATTTTTTATCAGAAAATCACATCTTTATCCAAAATAACCTTCGTACTGACAAATTAGGAAATAAAAGACAGGAAAGAAAGAAGAATTTTTTTAAAAATAGAAGAAGAAACCAAAAAGAATGCCGAGGTAAATATAAAAAATATACAGACGAGTTAAACCAACAATCAAACCAAAATCATGACAAAACTCGCCAAAATTCAGAACGTTTTGATTATCCAACAATTTCTAACTAATTTTTCCATCATACAGATTCGAAACAGCAGACCAACTTGTTTACAAATAACGTTCTGTCGTCATAATACGCAGATCACGACCGATATCAACCCAGTAGGAAAAAGACCAACAACAAACAGACAAAATAGATATCAGGCAATCAGCATTGAAGAGTCATAACACTATCACCGAAAAACACGGAGGAGAGGAGGAGAAGGAGGAGGAAAAGAGAAGGAGGAGGAGAAGGGGGAGGAGGAGGAGGAGGAATAGAAAGAGAAGAAGAAAGAGGAGGGGCGATATTACCACTACAATAACACAAACTGACTCATAAAGACACCAACAACACAGATACATGGCGCAGACAAACGCGCATGATGCGCTCAAGTACAACAATGACACGCCCACAATGAACTAAATAAATAGACCACGAGCACACGAGCACGCACGCGCGAGCATGCACGCCACGCGCACGTGCACACACACACATGGGCAATGGTTTTATCAATGCAACACAAATACATGTACGCTCGCACGTGCGCACTCAGACACAGACAATAACACACGCACACACACACACAGACACACATCCAGACACACACACAACAGACACACACACTGACACACACACAGACACACACACCACACAGACACAAACACAAACACACACACAGACACACACACAACACACAACATAATATATATTGTTGTGTGTGTGTGTGTGTTGTGTGTGTGTTGTGTGTGAGTGTGTTTGTGTGTGTGTGTGTGTGTGTGTGTGTGTGTGGTGGTGCGTGTTGTGGTGTGTGTGTGTGTTGTGTGTGTGTGTGTGTGTGTGAGTTGTGGAATGTTTTTAGAAGATCATTCCACCCCCACTTCTAAAATACATTCCAGCATCCCCAATGAGCACTAAGCAAAAACTCATCAACGCCATCTTCGTTCAACACTCACAATACCAGTGCAACATGGTCCCTAACAAAGCCTTAGAGAGAAAATTGGTCACATTTGAAATGCGCTGCCTGAGAAAACTGTCAACAAACCAGACGCGGCAAGATCAAGAATGAGGTGATCAGAGCAAGGTCGACAAACACCAATTCTCCACCATAATCGAACAACAAAGGATCAGGTGGTTTGGTCTCCTCACTAGAATGCCGCCCAACCACCAGCCCTACGGCATACACCACTCAAAAACAATGGCTGGAAAGCCCGAGTAGACCAAGGAACGATGGAAGCGACTCCGTGGCTGACACCCTGCGAGCCCATGACTTTCACTACAATCAAGCCTCCCGCCTACTGAAGACAGACCGTCCTGTGTCTCCCCCGACTCCGAAGGGCACCAGCGGAAGATGAAAGAAGAAAAACAAAGAAGAAGTGTTGTGTTGTGTGTATGTGGTGTGTGTGTGTGTGTTGTTGTGTGTGTGTTGGTGTGAGTGGTGTGGTGTGTGATATTTTCCAATACCAAAACAAATACACTACGCACCACACATTATAACCACCACTTACCACCACCACCAACCATCACCATCACCACCACCATCACCAACCTCACCACCAGACCATTCACCACCATTTTTTCACCACCACCACCACCATTCACCACCCCCATCATCACCACCAATCACCACCACCACCACACACCACCTGACCATCACCAACCACCATCACCACGCAACCACACCATCACCCACCATCACCACCACGCACCACCATCACCACCACCAACAACCACCACCGAACCATCACCACTACCACCATCACCACCACCAACCATCACCACCACCACCACCACCACCACCATCACACCACCACCACCATCACATCAACCACCAACCACCACCACCATCACCACCACCACCACCACCATCATCGACACCACCACCACCACCACCACCACCAATCACCACCATCACCAACCACCACCAACCACCACCACCATCCACCACCACCACCATCATCATCATCATCATCACCACCACCACCACCACACCACATCATCATCCACCACAACCCACCACCATTCCACCACCACCACCATCACCACATCATCATCACCAACCACCACCCGCCCGACCACCACACCACCACCAACATCATCACCACCACCATCAACCACCACCACCATCACACACCACCACCACCATCATCATCCAACCACCACCACCACCACCATCACCACCATCAACCACCACCACCCACCACACCACCACCACCACACCACCAACCACCACCACCATCACCATCACCACCACACCACCACCACCACCACCCCATCACCCACCACCTACCAACCATCACCACCACCACCATCATCATCACCACCACCACCACCCACCACCAACCAGCACCACCACCACCACCATCATCACCACCACTCACCAACATCACCCACCATCATCACTCACCGACCAAACACCACCCCCACCAACCAACCACCACCAACCACCACCATCATCATCACCAACCACCACCACCACCACTCACCAGCCCACCACCACCACCACATCACCACCATCACCACCATCACCACCATCATCACCCACCCCATACACCACCAAACAACCATCATCATCATCCACCACCACCACCATCACCACCATCATCACCACCACCAACCACCACCACCACCATCATCATCACCACCACCATCACCACCACCACCATCACCACCCACCACCACCATCCTCATCAACACCACCACACACCACCATCACCACCAATCACACCATAATACCACCACCACCATCACCACCACCACCACCACCACACCACCAACATCAACCACCAACACACCCCACCACCAACATCACACCACCACCACCAACACCACCACCAACATCATCACAACCACCACACCACCCTACCACCCACCACCAGCACCAACACCACCACCATCATCACTACCATCACCACCATCACCACCATCATCACCACCACCATCACCACCCCCACCACCACCACCACCACCACCACCATCATCATCACCACCACCACCACCACCAACCACCACCAGCACCACCACCACCACATCATCACCAACCATCACCCCATCACCACCATCATCACCACCACCATCACCACCAACCAATCCATCATCATCATCACCACCAACCCATCACCACCATCATCAACCACCACCATCACCACCACCACCATCATCACCACCACCTACTACCTCCACCAACCACCATCATCACCACCATCACCACCACCACCCCGCCACCACCACCATCACCAACACCTTCACCACCACCAGCACCAACCATCACCACCACCATCACCACCACACCACCATTACCTCCACAACCACCATCCCACCACCACCACCACACCACCACCACCAACCATCCTCCACCACACCAAAGATACAACCACCATCACCACCACAACCAACACACAAAGTCACGTTACCACAACGACCTAGAAACACATTACCCACCCATGGGCGACAAACCAACCACCACCATTCAACCACCACCAACCACCCCCAACACCATTACCCAACCACCACCAATATCACCACCTCATCACCACCACCCACTATAAACCACCTATCACCACACCACCATCACCAAAACACTATAAACCACAATCAACCACAACCATCACCACCAATCACGAACCCAAACCCCATTCCACCACCACCATCACACCTCAATCCCACCATCAACATAAAAAAATCCACATTCACCACCACCGCCGTGGCGCCACCACCCACACAACCCTCCCAACACCATCAAACCACCACCCACCCCACCATTCACCAACAAGCACCACCCCAACCCAACAACCTTCACCAACAACCACCACCATCACCACCACCGAGCCCCGACTCCGCACCCTAAGCACCATCATCACAACAAAACAACCACCACCAACTAAAAAAATACCCATACACACCACCACCCACCACCACCAATCAAAAACCCAACCCAACCCATCACCACCACCACCAACCCCACACACACCACCACAAACACCCCACCACCACCACCACCATCATATAATCACTAACACCACCCAGCACAATCATACGAGAGACAAGACTGAGTGTGGTAACATAATACTATAATGCAAACAATGTAGCTCTCAATAAAAATGGAGGTTGGTGTTGATGGAGGAGACGGGAGGGTGGGTGGGGGATGGGGTCTGTGTGAGAGGAAGGAAGAAAGGTGGGGTGGGGGTTGGGGACGGAGGGAGAAGTTTGTGGTGCGTTGTGTGTGTTTTATTTTTTAATGTATTATTTTTATTCTTTTATATCAAGATAATGAATAAGCACTTGCGGCTTTTTTTTTTTACATGCAGTCTCCTCGTGTATGCATATTATACAAATTTTTGTCATCTGTTTCACCGGCACACACAGACACACGAACACTTGACACAAACGCAAACACAAACGTGTGTGTGTAAGTGTGTGGTGGTGTGCTTGCAGCGTGTGTGAGTGTGTGTGTGTGTGTGTGTGTGGTGTGTGGGTGTTTGTGCGTGGCGGTGCGTGCGTGGCGTGCCGTGTGTGTGTGTGTGGTATGGTGTGTACGTGTGTGGTGTGTGTGGTGTGTGTGTTGTGGTGTGTGGTGGTGTGGTGTGTGTGTGTGGTGTACGTGTCCGTGTACGTGTGTGTGTGGGTGTGTGGTGTGTGGTGTTTGTGTTGTGTGTGTGTTTGTGTGTACGCGGGTGTGTATGTTGTGTGTGTGTGTGTACGCGTGTGTGCATGTGTGTTGTGTACGTGTATGTGAGTGGTATGATTTTGTGAAGAAGAATTGCGGAGGAAGAAGTAGTAGTAGATAGTAAGTATAGTAGTAGTAGTATAGTAGTAGTAGTAGTAGTAGTAGTAGTAGTAGTAGTAGTATAGTATAAGTAGTAAGTAGCTAGTAGTATATGAGGAGGAAGAGGAGGATAGGGGGATGGAAATGAAGGAACGAAGCGAAAAAAAGTGAAACAACAACAAACAACAACAAGAGAAGTAACAATAAAAAAATGTAAAGGGGGTCCCATAACCTATGTGTCGTAGGGGAGCCAGCATCGAGACCTCAACTTCTCTAAGGAGCCAGCATATTGAGGCGGCGGCCCAGCTCATCATCACCTCGCTGCTTACCTCCCTGACCCTACAAGGGCAGGTAACTATTTACAGCAGGGTGAACTGGTGGACTGTACTGAAGCCAAAGCGCGCAAACGGTCCACCCATCCAAGTGGTAAACCACGCTCATGCTGCTTTAAACCTTAGCTTGGGGGAAAGCGAGGGCACCGACCACTGAGCTATAATATACCTTCACGGATATGAACTATACAGTTATGACTATTTCACAGCAGATAGTTTACACCACCATGAAAACGTATAACTATTTCTTGGGGGTTAGGAGGAGAGAATTCTTCAAAGAAAACAGGATTCAGGATACTTTCGCCTTTGATTTATTTTTCCCCATCATAATGTCAATATTGTGACAATTATTGTTTGGATGGATTTTTGCATTGTGTTTTTGTTTTGTTTTAGATTTTATGTTTTGTTGTTTTAAAAGACTATTCGCGAAACATTCAAGGAGAGATAGGATCAACAGGAAGTAAATGTGTGTGTGTGTGTGTTGTGTGTGTGTGTGGTGGTGTGTGTGTGTGTGGTGTGTGTGTGTGTGTGTGTGTGTGTGGTGTGTGTGTGTGTGGTGTGTGTGTGTGTGTATGTGTGGGTGTGGGTGTGTGTGGGTGTGGGTGTGCTGTCTGATGTGTGTGGTGTACTGTTGTATGTTGTTGTGTGGTGGGTGTGGGGTGTGTTGGGGGTATGGGTGTGGGGGTGGGGTGTATGTGTGGGTGAGTGTGTGTGTGGTGGGTGGTGTGGGGGGAAGTGGGGGGGTGGTGGGGGGTGGGGGTGTGGGGGGTGTGTGGTGGGGGTGTGGGTGTGGGTGTGAGTGTGGGTGGGGTGTTTGTGTGTATTGTATGTTGGTGTATGTGTGTGTGTAACGTGTATGTGTGTTTGTGTGTGTGTTTGTGTTTACTGTGTGTGGGTGTGTTGTGTGTTGTTTTTGTTGTCTTCAATTTAACGTCTGTTCACTCTAAGTGATATTAGACGAGGAAGTAGAAAGTGTACAGGAGTTTAAGAGAAGGTAAGAAGAAGGAGTGGAAGGAGAAAGATTAAGAAAAAGCATCCGTGATGTTTGTTTTTTGTTTGTTTTGTTAAGAAAAAGAAAAAAAAAAATAATAATAACAACAACAAAACCCAACAACACACCTGAAAAGTAATAATAATACACTTAAACAGGACAAACTTAAAACTCAAACAACGTAGAAAAATTGAAATAACAATAATGTAACTACAATAAATAAACGAGTGGACTATGCAAATAAACATCTAAATTGGCAAGGGCAAACTTTTTTTTTTTTTATATTTTGAATTTCAAATATATTTTTCCAGAGACTGGTTCAGAAAATGTAGGTAAAAAAGGTTTTACAATAGGCACTCTAATAAGATATGAGTATTTGGCAAATGATCTCCTCCACATCGACATCCTGACATGTTTTACAAAATTTTGTAGGAAAGCATTTAACTTCATTCTAAAATATAGTTGAATGAACCACTTCTCACAGTTATAAAACCGAATCATTTTGAGGAGTCATAGAACCAAAAATATTGAGAGTGGTCGGGCAATTTTTTAAAATATCTTTCCTTGAATTGACCAGATTCTTTAAACTTACCCATGAAATTTGTTCTAATATAAATATACGGTATCCCTCCTGTATAGAAAAGGGAACATCCAGTTCTATCGATTCCATGTCATGTCTTGACCCCATTTTTTGCAGCTCTGTCAGCCCACCATTTGAAAAAATTCCAACGTGAAGAAGCACCTGTAAATGTCGTACATCAATTATCCATTCGAGTTTCATTTCCTTGAACAGACGTTTTCGATTTATAAAAGCCTCGTTTTTAATAATTTCGTGACTGTTTGCCTAGCATTGATACACCAGGCATGCGCAGTAGACAATAACAAAACAACGGACGATCGTTTAGTTCAAGACTCAAGAGCCACAATAATAATCGATTGAAACACACGAGCTGTGAGTAGTGGTTGTGTTTGGTGAATGAAACTCTACTTCTGGCGACGAGGATGGGAACAAACTAAGGAGGATTAATTAATTAAAACCCAAGAGTATGGCACAGCTGCTTACCAAACTTCGAAAGATTCGTAGTTCCATAATCTGATGAGCAAACAATTGGAACTCATTGGGAAAAAATGGTTTGGAGACGTTTCACCATCTACTTGTCAGCAATGAATGTGACGAACAATACAAGAAAAAGATCTCTATTGTGTTACACTATCTTGGTGAAGAAGTGGTTTTGAAGTGTAACTAATCATTCACTGCAGAGCAACAAGGAGAAGCAAACAGTAATGATACACTAGGGAGATCTTTGAATGTCATTTCAATCCAAAAAGGAACATTGACTTTGAAATGAAACCTTCAAATCAGACAGTGCAAGCAGCAAAGAAGGAGAAGCACTGATATTACAGAAAATACTCGACTACGACTATTAGCAGCTAACTAGTGAATTTGAAAATCCTGACCATGAAATAAAAGCTCAAAAATTCTACAAGGGTGTAACTCATCACGCCTGATGAGTACGTGCTCTTTCGTGAAACAGACATGACTCGGAACAAAACCTCTCGAAACGTCTGCTCGTGCTTTAGAACTGTCTGATATTCAAAGCCAAAACAATTGAGGAGGAACAGCACCGTCCATCAATGCCGTTCGTCAATACGATAAATGAAGAAAACATCCTTCAGCCCCAGAATGCATCAACAAGCTGGAATCATGGTCCTAACCAGAGTCCAGACACATCAACATCAACATCAACGACTGTGTGGATGGTGTGTTGCCAAGCAGACATTCACTGAGCAAGACCCGCCAAAGACCAGAACCGTCGTCTTGCTCCAAGATTGGCATTTTGCAAAAGTGTGGTCGTTCGCGTAAATCTTTTAAAGCTCAGCAAAGGATCACTCTTCACTGCGAAAGTCAACAGTGTTCAGCAAAGCAAGACACTCAATTTTTTCATCTAAGAAGAATAACGAGTGTTTGGTGTTTTCGTGGAAGTCTGGTGCAGCACCCAAAATCAACGTGGATCTCTCTGGTGATCATATCTTTCTCATTGATACTGGTGCTTCTGTCAACATCATTGCTGAACAAACATTCCAAACATTGACACCATTCAATGCATGATGAAACCTCATTTCCACTTACAATTTATGCTTTTGAACACTACCCTCTGTGTTTGTACTGGGTATGTTTGATGCTGTTGTCAAGTAGAAAAGCATGGCAGAAACACCAGGCTCATTCTTTGTTTGTCAAATCAACCCTGAGCCGCATGGAAATCTTTTGAGTGGCCAAAACAGCTCAAATGCCTTCAGCTTAATCAAGTTTTCATTTGTTGCAGCATCGCAAACGCACCACAGCTGATGTCTTTGTAGCGAATATCCAGAAATGTTTCAAGGCATGGGGAATTGAAGGATGTAAAAGTGAAGTTGTACATTGATACAGAAGTACAACAGATCGCTCAAACCCCATCGAAGGATTCCATTTCACATGAGAAAAAAAAGTGGAAGCTAGATTCACGCCCTTGAAAGCCGGACATCATCGAGAAAGTTGATGGTCCCCCCCTTTAAAAAAACAACCCTGGGTATCACCTATTTTTTCGCTCACCCAAAACCAAAGAAACACGATAAAAATACGTCTTTGTGTGACATGAGACATCCAAATAGAGCTATTGAACGTACTCGTCATATCATCCAACGATTGATGAACCTCATGAGAACTGTAAAAAAATCAAGCGAAAGTATTCAGCAAACTGGGATTTGAATTCATTCCAGGATAAACACCAATGAGAATGGAAGAAGACTCACGAAAGAAATCACAACATTTTCAACTCATGTTTGGTCTCAGGCGGTACAAAACGGTTGAATATTTGGAGTTACTTCAGCAGCCGAAATTTTCCAAACTCACATTGCTGAAATTACTTTGTGGACATTCTCCAAGTACACTCAATACAAGTGATGATATTCTCATCTACTGAAAGCCTCAAGAAAACATGATACTGCTCTCGAGGAAATGTTTTTCCTCGCTTCAGTGAAAAGGGACTTACTCTCAACAAAACAAGTGTGAATTCAAACAAGGATCACATTGAATTCTATGGCTTCATTTTTTTGGCAAGAATGGAGTAAGCCCTGATCCAAAGAAAGTAGAGGCTATACCAGAAAGCAGCTACCCCTACCAATGGCAAAGAAATCCGCAGTTTGCTTGGTCGACCAACTATGTCTCCAAGATCATATCACAGTATGAACCCCCCGCATGTGCATACTTCCATCACAAAAACCACTGCGAGATCAGACGCGGAAAGATGCAGAGTGGGACATGGACAGAAACTGAAGAAACGCGTTTTTGTGAATCTCAAGTCCACGACTTCACAAGCCAGACCACCATGAAGTACTATACCCCTGATCGAGAAGACGGAAGTCATCGTTGATGCTAGTCCAATATGGTCTAGGAGCAATTCTCACCACGTACAAGGACAACACCACTTCACATGTAGCATATGCTAGCCGTGCGCTAACGAGTTGGAATCTCGCTACTAACTCACAAACAGAACGTGAAGCTCTACGTTGTGTGGTCTTGTGAACATTTTCACTTCACCTTTTACCTGTATGGTTCGTCGATTCACCGTTACCACAAGCCGTTAAAGGATATACATCAATCCTGCATCGAAGACGTCTGCACGAAATCGAAAGATGGAATCTGCGTCTCCAGTCCTACGATTTCGATCTTCGATACAAGCCTGGAGAGAACAATCCAGCTTTACTTTCTTAGTCACACCGGTTCAACTCTGACACACAGTCAATTCATGAGTCAAAAGTTGCTGACGAATACATCAAAATTCCATCATTGATACACCATTCCTAAAGCCATGACACTGGAAGACCTCCAACTGAAGCAACTAGAAATATCCGACATTGCAAGCTTAAAACTCAATCAAATTCTACCAGTGGCATGATACCCAAGGATTGTCCCAGTTGAGTTTTCTTCTTTCAAATACTCAAGGACAATCAAGGATGAACTGACCATCAGCGAAGATACTGGAATCATTCTCCGCCACATTCGTGTGGTTATTCCTCAAGTCTCTTCACAACGTACAATCGATATTGCTCATGAAGGACAATCAAGGAATTGTCAAGACAAAGAAACCTGCTGCGCGAGAAATGGGTTTTTCCACACATGGACAATTATGAAGTCCAATGTCAAGTCCTGCCTTGCCTGCTTATCTACGACTCCAGATCACTCATTTGAACCTCTTCAACATGTCCCCACTCCCCATCACCATGGTCTGAAGTCAGTCTTGATTTGCCGGACATTTCCCTCAGGAGAAATAACCTTCTTGTAGTGACGAACCATACCGATTCAACGGTTTCCTGAAGTTGGAAATTGTCAGTTCTACCAGTGCAAACGCTACATTCCCAAAAACTTGACTCTTATTTGCTACGACAGGCATACCAACATTGTGAAAACAGACAATGGACCCCCAATCAAGGCCGTGAATTTGGAAAATATGCTCAGTATTTAGGTTTTCAAACCACCGCAAGAGTCACGCTCTCTGGCCACAAGCCAATGGTGGTGCAGAAAGATGTATGCCCATGCTGAAGAAAACCATCCACGCGCCCAGGTAGAAGGAAAGGAATGGCGCCAAGAACTCTACAAGTTCCCATTCGCACCTACCGTGCTAACTCCAACCGAGTACTGGGTAAGCCCAGCCGAAGCACTCTATGGAAGAAAGATAAAGGATCCAACTCCCTGAATTACGACCAAGCTGAAAATCCATCACAGAAGCTTGATAGGGAAATCCGTCAACATGATGCTGCAATGAAAAGAAAATGAAAAATCTATGCAGACAAACAGACGCATCATTCTGAATCCAACAAGCCAAATTGGTGACACTGTGCTTGTCCGTCAGAAGAAAAGAAACAAACTGACACCATACTAAAATCCAGTACCTCTGCAAGTCACAGCAAAGAAAGGATCCATGCGACCGCCGACAGGGAACAGTGCAGATCACCCGCAACTCTCATCTTCAAAAGATTGCACGACCTTCACCGTCTGGATGAAAGGAGAGAAAAGATTTCTTCACCAGATCCACTCCAAACCCTGAAGTCAACGAAGAAGCTCGTCTGCCCAGACCCGCCCAGAGCCAGTGCGACGGTCCAGAAGAACTTGCATCACCCACCATACCTGAAAGACTATATTAACAAAATAGTCAAGATTTTCTGTTTTCACAAAGAAAGAATGTTGAAAACAGCTGTTAGGAAAAGTTGCCAATTCTGTATGTTTTATGTTAAAGTATTTCTAGATTAATTACCAGGCCATGTGCACAGGTCTTAACATTTCTAGTCATGAATTTTCTTTCAAGGTGGGAGGGTTGTAATGTCGACATCAATTATCATTCTAGTTCATTTCCATGAACAGACCGTTTTAGATTTATAAAGCCTCGTTGGTTAATAATTTTCGTGACGTTGCCTAGCAATTGATACACAGGGCATGCGCAGTAGACAATAACAAAACAACGGACGATCTTTTAGTTCCAGACTCAAGAGCCACAATAATAATCGATTGAAACACACGAGCTGTGTTAGTAGTGGTTGTGTTCGGGTGAATGACAACTCTACAGCACCCAACAAAAAGAAACAGGAATACCTCTTAAACTTAGGAGGTGTATGACATATTTAATTTCAAAAATAATTTTAGAGACTTTCTTGAAGTTTGGGGATTTTATAGCATACAATACTGATTTGGAGTCAACACAAAGCAAGATATGAAAGAAAGAAAATGGAAAATTAAGAATATAATTAAGAGCCATAAGAATTGCAATAAGTTCAGCTGTAAATATTGAACGATGTTTTACCAATAGTACGATTTCTCAATTTTAAGTGCTGGTATGACAAATCAGAGCCTGAGTCATGATTTTCAAAAACAGACCCATCTGTATAAACTTTTAAGCAGTCAGCATACTTATGTTCAATATGCGACGAACATCTGCAACCATGATGTTTTGATTTTCATTTTTTTTTTTCATCAATATACTCTATATCAAAACGGGCTTTATTCATCTCCATAAAGGACAAGGAAAAAGCTTCTTTTGTGTTTCTAAGTCATATTGGTTAAGGTTAGATTTTGAAAGAGGTCTGATACATAAGTGCCAATAGGCATTAAACACGAAATTTGTTTAGCCCTTTTTGGAAAATTCGTTTCTGCTTGAACTTTTAATTCACTACAGACAAAATTTTTCGTCATTCTTTGCTCCGAAAAACATATTTGGCGCATGAAAGTTTGTCGGTATTCAGCTAGGGGGATTTTCCCCAATTTCCTTATAAGTTCCTATGGTGGATGCATGAATGGTACCCCAAGTGCAGTTTGTACGCCTTACAATCTATACTTTGTAGTTTTTTAAGTAAATAATTAGGAGCACTGAAAAAGACCTCTTGTCCATAAGACAGTTTGGAACGTACAAGTGACTTTTGACAAGCATTTAAAAAGTGAAGAATCTTTTTCCCCATGACTGTCTGCTAACTATTTTAAGAAAATTGATGCATTCCTTGCTTTTGTTAAAATGTATCCAAAAATGAGCATTCCAATTTAATTTTGATGTAAGCTGAATGCCTAAAAATTTTACCATATTTTTATACTGAATTGGCTCCCCTCCAATCGTAAACTGTTTGGGAGTGTATCGATCACTACCATTATTAAAAAGCATTATGTGCGTTTTTTTCTGTAGATAATGTCAGACCATTTCAAATATATATTTATGTAAATTATCTACTCTTTTTGATATACTTTTCTGGTATAATTTATCATCCTCTTTGTTGTAGCACGCTT
Organism: Rapana venosa; assembly: GCA_028751875.1. NCBI lineage: Eukaryota > Metazoa > Mollusca > Gastropoda > Neogastropoda > Muricidae > Rapana > Rapana venosa. The sequence continues at coordinate 34,981,199 of CM054159.1, read as the reverse complement.
TATAGTGACATTCATCCATAAACATATATCATCAGCATATTGTACTAAGACAACATCTTTAGACAGTTTTGTGGGTAAATCATGTAGCAATATATTAAACAGAAAAGGAGCTATAACTGAACCCTGTGGTAAACCCATATGCAATGATCTAAAGTCTGAATATGCATTCCCTACTCTCACTTGCATACTTCTTTTACAAAAAAGCTTTTAATATAATGGAAAAAATGCCCAGATAAACCAATAGTCTTTAGTTTATGCAGCAATTTAGCATGCCAAACTTGGTCGTGGGCTTTCCTTACATCAAAAAAACGTTGCGAGTAGATTTTTTCTTCTTGCAAATTGTTGTTTTAACCTGTGTGTTAGTTTAACTAGGTTATCAATTGCTGATCGACCTTTTTGAAAGCCTGCTTGATTGACAGGAACTACCTTATTTTTCTGACAGTAATATACAAGCCTCTTAAGAATAATTTTCTCCATAAGCTTACCAATGTTGGAAGTCAGTGCTATGGGCCTATAACTAGTTTTATCAGTTTTAGGCTTTCCTTGCTTATGAATGGGGACAATAATAGACTGCTTCCAGTTCATTGGCAATGCACCTTCGGTCCAACACTTTTGGAAAAGTTTATGCATTAGAAGAATGAATTTTTCAGGTAACTGTTTAAGCAATATCATTGGATATGGCATCTAATCCAACAGAAGTTTTCTTATTAGGAAGGTAAAATAGACATCTTTTACTTCATTGATTGTTATTGGAGCATTGATGTATTCAGTATTATTAGAACATGGAACTTTTATATTTTTCTTTTCTTCTCCTCAGCTTGTCTGTATTTAGTGCTTTTAAGTGAGAGCCTTCAATACGCATAGACTCTGAGAACATATCTGCAAAGGCCTCAGCCTTTTCTGCATTGGATGGAAATTCATTGTTTTTGAGTTTAATTGGACAAGTTGGTAAAATCACACCTTTTCTCATTTCATGAAATTTTTTCCACACTTTGTTAAAATCGTTATGATTTGATACTTCGCTCCAACAAAACGAAGACCAAAATTGTCGTTTCGCCTGAGCTATGATCATATTGCTATAGTTTTTTGCCTGCTTCTGTTTTTCATGGTTTTCTGGTGTCTTATTTTTTAAATATGTTTTTATACATTAAACGTTTGTTGTCACTGCTTCCTCACAAGCAGGTGTCCCCAAACATTTCCTGAACATTTCCTTGATTTTAATGATTTAATGGTTGGGATTGATAAGTAAGCAGCTTGAATGATGGCATTAGTAAAGGTAGAACATAATTCATCTACATTTTCAGAATCCAAGCTGTTTGTATTGTAGGCTGCAAGGATACTTTTAAACTGTTTCCAATTAGCTTCTTTATAGTTAAACTTTGGAGTTTATCTTTTTCGTGTTACAGGGGACTGGCATTTATTAAAGTAACAACAATAGGTAAATGATCACTTCCCAATGTGTCTTCATAAGTTGCCCACGTACATTCAGGTGCAAGAACAGAAGATATTAAAGACAGATCTAATGCGATGCCTTGTGATTAGAGATGTCAGGTATTCTGGTGACACTTCCATCATTTAGTAGGCATAGACAAGAGTCTGTTATATTTTCTAAAAAACGATTGTGTGTGTGTGTGGTGTGTGTGTGTGGTGTGTGTGTGTGTGTGTGTGTGTGTGTGTGTGTGTGTGTGTGTGTGTGTATGTGTGTGTATGTGTGTGGTGTGTGTATGTATGTGTGTATATGTGTGTATGTGTGTGTGTGTGGTGTATGGTGTGTGTGTTTGTGTGTGTGTGTGCTTGTGTGCTTGTGTGTGTATGTGTGTGTGTATGTGTGTGTGTCTATGTGTATGTGTGTGTGTACGTGTGTGTGTGTGTGCGTGCGTGCGTGCGCACTCGCTAGTATCTGTACGTCTGTGTCTTGTGTGCACGCGTGCATGTTTTCATGTATAGGTATGCATGGGTCTATGCAAACGTGTAAGTTTATTATTTTATTTTATTTTTATTCTTTTATATCGAGGATAATGGAATAAGCACTCATGTGCTTTTTTTAACATCCAGTCCCCGTGTGTATGTGCGTTTTGTTAATTTTGTCATCTGTTCCCACCGGCACACAATGGCCAACTCTTTCGAAAATCGGAACAGGATTTAACGTGTGCGCAAGATGTTCTGCATGCGTTCGCACACGGGGCCTCGGTTTATAGTCTCATCCGAAGGACTTTGACACACAGTTCGATTTTTTGGTCAAACTGGGAAGAAAGGGCGAGGCTGGGAATCACACCCAGAACCTCACGGTTTACTTGTTGGCAGACGAACGTCTTAACCATCCTGCCACCTTCCTTCCTCTGTGTGTGAGTGTGTGTGTGTGAGTGTTTGTGTGTGTGTGTGTGTGTGTGTGTCTGTGTCTGTGTCTGTGTGTGTGTTTCTGTGTGTGTGTGTGTGTGTGTCTGTGTCTGTGTGTGTGTGTTTCTGTGTGTGTGTGTGTGTGTGTTTCTGTGTTTCTGTGTTCTGTGTGTGAGTGTTTCTATGTGTGTGTGTGTTTCTGTCTGTGAGTGTGTGTGTGTGTGTGTGGTGTGTGTGTGTTGGTGTGTGTGTGTGTGTTTTCTGTGTGTATGTGTGTGTTTCTGT